>CM035838.1:349513690-350713690 GCA_020510985.1 Pholidichthys leucotaenia
TATATTGTATGCTGCAAAACGAGGCGCATACACAACAAAAACCACTCTGTGAGACTGTATAGAGGTGACTGCAGTTTGCAGGACATGCGTTACGTTTACCACCAACACACCCTGCCCACCACACCATCTGGTGGATGCCAGTAGGAGGAAGGAGAAAATGGGGTTGACCAAAGAAAAGCTGGCGCAAGACTTTCAAAGATCTTAAGAAACGTCAACTTGATCCCATGAAAGCTGAAGAACTGGCCACCAATAGAGAAAAATGTTGCATGCTCGTTGCCCATTGTCCTGCAAAGGACAGGAGTGTCATGTGTCTGAGCCAGTGCTCAGACCCTTTATGTATTTTTGAGTATTTTGTGTCTGTTATTATTTTCTTGTCTGTTTTTTGTCATTTTGGTTGTTTACTTTCAGAGCCTCCTTCCTCATTTCTCAGTCACTCACCTTTCACCCACAGTCTGCTCCCTAGTTCTCAGCTGTGGGGGAATGTCTAAATTAGGTCACCTTCCCCTGCTCGCTCAGGTGCTCACATCTGTGATTAATTGTGTTGCTTGTGCTGCTGCTGATTTTAAGGAGGCTACACCATTGTCTGGTGTAGCCTCCTACTATCAAGTCACTCTCAAGCCGTTTTCCCAACATCTAAGTGTTTTGTCTTTCACTGCATGTACTTCAGTTTATCTGCAGGTTTGGCTGGCAATTACTCTCGCCGTAGTTAGGCCATTTTGCTACCTGTTCCTTGTGTTTGCTCCCAGGTTAGCCAGCGATCACGCTCGCCTTAGCCATGACTATTTTTGCCAGCCTGTATGCTCTTTTCCATAAGTGTGTGTGTATGTCTTTGTGTTAATCTAATAAATGTTGCAAACTCACGGCCGGCGAGTGGTGCCTTTCTCTCTCTGCCCCAAAGGGGCATTCATGACAAGGAGGGACTAAATCTCTAAGTCAAAACAAGCCAGATTAATAATAATAATGGATTGCATTTATATTGTGCCTTTCAAGATACCCAAAGCGCTTTACAGTGAGTCCATTATTCACTCACTCCACAGACACTGACAGTGGTAAGCTACTGCTGTAGCCACAGCTGGCGTGGGGCAGACTGATGGAAATGTGGCTGCCAATCCATGCCAACAGCCTCTCTGACCACTACCAAGCATTTATACACATTCATAGCCAGTGTCATGGACACTGGAGGCAAGGTAGGTAAAGTGTCTTGCCCAGGGACACAACGGCAGGATGGCTGGGGAGAGCAGGATTCGAACCACCAACCCTCCGGTTATTGGACGGTATTAATATATATATATAGGGCCGTATTACAAGGGTGTGGTCGGTCAGTCAGTTGTCACTGACGCAGAAGGTGTTTATGGGCGTTTCCAAGTTAATTTCCTTATCACAACAGCACAGAAACAAATTTTCCACCGGGTGCGTGGTGCAAAGAGGCCAATCTAATTATTCAGAGGTGTGTTTTGGATAATCCAATCCAAATCGCACCTGTCCATCCCTTTAATGCAAAGATGTGCATCATTTAAAGTGAACTCTGATCATGCATGCTAACAAAAACACTGGCGTACGGCAGGAAATCTGGCGGAAAAGTCAGCTGATGACTGTCAAAATAGGGCCCATAATGTGTGAATTTAGAACAAGCTGGGCTGTTTCATAATATACATGAACCTGCTGATTTTGAACATGAACCTGTGAATTTGAATTGCCTTAGCTTTATTCATGACTGCATAATTGTCATTTTATATAATTCATTTGCATTCATCACAACTACGTTATGATGAGGAAATGCTAAAAATTGCCCCAAATACTTTTCTGAGTGTGTAAAAATAAAACTGTTTCTGATGGAAAACAGTTTTCATTTCCTTTTGTAATCAGGTGGCCAGGCTGTATTAAAGGTTTAAGAAGCATTTTTTTTTCTATTCGTTGTGTCAACATAACCAGCAAAAAGAAATGTTTTATAGAAAGACACCACATCTGCAAACTCGAATACAACTGAAGAAATAAATTCTTTCCAAATGCCTGGTATACAGGTGTACAGCTGGAGTCGAAACATCTGAATACCAACAATCTGAACCTGGACATAATTGAACTGAACACCACTTGAAGCTGAATTTTCATACCAGAAATAACTGATGCAGATTCTGCATATGAAGAGGTTGCTAATTACTGCATCAATATGATTGCTACAAGAGGCAAAACATGTCAAGGGCGTCTGAGCTAATCTGAGCTTGAACAGAAGTGCTTTATTCCCGTGGTTAAGATGGGAATGCGCTATTGTCATCCAAGTGTAGGCGGGACTGAGAATCAATCTGGGCTGGAGAAGACTGGATTAATGGGAAACATTTGAATGCAACAAATATATATTTAGCTCCCTTTTTTAGCTTGTATTAACCACAAATTTCAGCATTTTTGATAAAATGGCTTCAGAGTTGCAAAGCTAAAACTGCATTTCCTCTTCTAAAAAAATGAAGTAAATCGTTTGCTGGCCTTTGTGGCTTAACATGATCTCTTTCTGTGTTCTTCAGTCGTGCGCTGGAGCTGCCAGGAATGAAGAGAACAGGAGGGGTGGGGTGTTTAAGTATGTGTGTCGATGCATGGTGTGAGCAAATTGCACACAATTTTAGAAGAAAGACGGTTTGTTGGGCCCAGGAGAGCGAGCTCTCACAGCCCTGCCATTCATCGCAGCCCTCTCCTTCATCCCGACACATAAAGGGTGCACGGGGAGGAGGAGGGTGACTATTTGTCTTCGCGGCCACAGAAAAAGCTCCAGGAGAATCGGGATGTGTTTCCGACCTCATGAGCTGTCCGGGTTCTGCTCTCCCAGAGCCCCATCCAACTCCGCAGCGTGAGAATCCAGCGGAGGTGGCCCTCTCCTGCCCGGAGCCGCCGCGCTGCACTCATTGGAGGAGGCTGTGCTGGGACGTCCAGGCGCGGTCTCCCTAGCAGTGTCAGCCTCTTTCTTTTCTCTCTCAAGTGTGTTTTCAGTCGATGCGGCGTATTTAAACACACACAAATCCACACACACCTTCTGCCACTTGGTCTGAGCTAAATAGACACCCCAGAAAGAATGTGAGCGCCGGGGTCAAGCAATCTATTACAAAATAGCACACACTGTTTGCTGAGACGGACTGAGGGAGGAAGTGTGAGATGATCCTGCGCTCACACAATGGCTGCCAACCGGGCCTCGCTCACAGCCAAGCCTCCCTACTGGGTTTATCTTCTGTGGGTGCGCTGCAACTTGACAATGCATGCCACCAACAGGCGAGGGGCTAATGAAATTAGTGCCCGCTTAATTACCGTGCAGAGGCCCCTGTCCCCTCTGGTTATCAGCTGAGTGAATGATCAGGGACCTGCTACCCTTGGGTGAGACCAGAGAGGTTGCCAATGGAGGCTGGGAGGCCCTGCCTTTGAGCGCCATCCCGGGGCGTCGGTAAACACGCGGCCCTTTGATTCATTGTCATCGTTGCGGCAGGGCGAGGGAGGGTACATATGTGCAGAGGAGGGTGTCAGGCGAGAATATAATCCCTTTGTGTCCGCCGTCGCCGTAGCTACGGCAGTGATGAAAAACAAAAATTGAATAAACAAAACATATTTCTTTTTCTCCGGGGTGGCAATCCGTCACCGTCTGCTTAATTCACCACCTGTTTGCGCCCCGAGGAATGCTCGGTGCCGGCAGAGTGCACAACTGTGTTTAAACAGAGGGCCTCTTCCCGTGACTCTCAGGGGGCCTGCATCACCACTCACACATGGGGGTTGTGGCCCCCGAAGAATAGAGAGGCGGCTCAAACCCCTCCCCCCCCCAAAAAAAAAGGCAAGGCGACAGGCCTGAGAAATGAATTAAACCACGGCGAAGGAAATGCATGCTAAGCAAAGACGTCTGCCATAATGCCTCGGCTTCCAGAGGTTCTTGCAGAAACTTCAGAGACAACCAGTACGGACCGCCTGCTTTGCTTGAATCAGCCTGACTGATATGTAGTCACACAGCCTGTCACAGCCCTTACAATTAAGATTTAAGTCAAAGGAAATATGAATAATGACTCCGTTTGGCTTCTTAGCAAAATGCCACAAATGGCCTGAATTAATGTCTCCTTGACTCTACAGGGAAATAAAATACATTTGGACAATTTTCAGTTGGATGCTGTTTAAAATACATAAAGCTGCTTTTCTGTCAAGGCCCTGTCACACCTTGACAATTTAGGCAGTGTTTGCCAAACGTATAAAAATTGGTCTAAAACACTGGCTTACGCCGAAATTTTCACTTTTGGCCGTATGCATCGCCTATCCATAAGAGTTGGATGTATGCACAACGTATTAGTAACTTATATTGAATATTTCCATAACCTATAAATATCTTAGGCCAATGAATGATTAGCGTGTTGCCAAAGTTCACAACTTATGCGTAGCAATAGTCTAACTTTTGCATAGCTTATAACTTCTGCATAGCTTATCTTAACTTCTGCATAGCGTGGTCATGCCAAACTGCCGTAGCCTTACGATCCATGAATCATAGATGTGTGAGAGATTATCTCTGTTCAACCAAGCTGATTCTCCCCTCCAAAAACCACGGCGGGGGGTGTGACCAACCTATCAGAACTGTCAAATCTATCAGGTCGGTCATGTCTAAAACAGCTGATGTGACACGTCAGGAACATCAGATGACAGTTGTCACAACCTGGCTCAAAGGCACACAAACTGATGGCAATAAAAAAAAGTTTATTTTCAATAAAGTGAAAAAAAAAAAAATACATGGAGTGTGCTTTTGCCGGGAGCCACAGCGTGATTTATCATGGAAAACAGTTGAGCTTTGTGCTTCAGGCGATCAGCTGATTGGATCCACCTCCTCTGGTGTTCTGACATTTTGGTATATCTATCAGAACAGCACTGGACAGCTGATGGTACAGACTGCAGTCAAAGGTATAAACATGACAAGGAGGGCTAAACAGCGATTTGGGTCTTTATCTTGTACCTTGAGAGTGCTCAGACACATCCCCGACAGGTCCCGTTATATGAAAAAGTACCTGTGTTTAGCTCTCTGTGTGTATGCGCTGCAGGCAGCAGCTGAGCTCTGTTCGGGTTTTACCTGTGAACCAAGGCTGCAAATGCGCCATTACAGGGTAGCTGTAAGTTAGAAACCAATTCAGTAAGTTACACATAGGTTCAAAGAGTGTTACTTATATGTTAGAAATAAGTTTTGGGTACGCTAGACATTAATCTCGACATATTTTGACTTATGAGTAACTTGTGAGTCGCTTACAAGTAACATGTGTGAACAAATGCATAACTTTCCTACAACTTATGCCCTGCTTATGCGGGATGTTTCAGCCATACGCTGGATACGTCGGAAAATTTTCAGCATTTCAGAGGAGCTCACCATACAACTTTGTATACCAGTGTTCTTCAGCGTGCTCTTAACTTATACAAAACTGACCCCTAACTGATTCGATGTACATCAGCGTATTCTCCAAATTTCTCATACGTTTGGCAAACGCTGCCTAAATCGTCTAGGTGTGACAGGGCCTTCAGATGATGATATTTCAGTGAAAAAGATTTTGAAGGAGAGATAACTACATCAGCTTTGAAGGAGACTAACAAGAGAGAGGCTAAGTGGGTCCTAAAAGACAGGGACCAAAGGTACAACTTCAAGTAATCAAAAATGATGAGAAATCTGGAGAGATTCCAAATGCTTGTGTATGATTTGATGTCTCACAAAACAAGCATATATCATTTAAAAAAAAGCTCCACTGATATTTGATGATTAACATTCCTGAATATCTTGAGTGTATCATTTTCCACCTGGATAAATGTAGTTGAGCAGCTGTGTGAATTAAATATCAAGTTAATGGTAAACCTGCATCGTGAATGGTCAAAACATCACACTCCCCTGGTGTTGCACAGCTGTATTTGCTGACAGAAGATTTGACATGTCAATTCAGACTCTGTAAAGTGATATTTATCGAACTGGCACAGCATTGCTAGAAGTCCTTCAGCTGTGTCCTGTCTGTTGATTCACTGACAGCAAAATATGAATGCTGTGTGTTTTGGCTTCTCTTATCAGATTGGGATTTGTGGTGAAAGTGAAGCCAAATGTCTCAGTCTGGCAGGCACTGTGAGGACTACAGCAGTGCAAATGTAACTTATTTAAATGTATTTCAGACTTCATTACAGTGTTTCTTGAACAATTAACATCAAGGGTGAGAAACTAAACAGTTCTCACGCCTCAAACTTAAGCCTAAACAGTACTTTTATCTTTGCATTATAATTTCTCTAGCTTAGAAGAATTTTGAAGATGAAATTTAAGTAGCTGCAGCCCACTATTTGATAAACAAATACAGGTGCATCTCAAAAGATTAGGATGTCATCGAAAAGTTAATTTATTTCAGTAATTCAATTAAAAAATAAAACTCATAAATTATATAAATTCATTACACACAGAATGACATATTTCAAGTGTTTATTTCTTTTAATTTGGATAATTATGGCTTACAACTCATGAAAACCCCAAATTGTTTCTCAAAAATCAGAATATTACATAAAATTAATTTAAAAATTAAAAAAAAAAATCAATACTTGGTCGGACTCCTTTTGCATGAATTACTGCATCAATTCAACGTGTCATGGAGGCGATCAGCCTGTGGCACTGCTGAAGTGTTATGGAAGCTCAGGTTGCTTTGATAGCGGCCTTCACCTCATCTGCATTGTTGGGTCTGGTGTCTCTCATCTTCCTCTTGACAATACTCCATAGATTCTCTATGGGGTTTAGGTCAGGAGAGTTTGCTGGCCAATCAAGCACAGTGATACCGTGGTCATTAAACCAGGTTTTGGTACTTTTGGCAGTGTGGGCAGGTGCCATGTCCTGCTGCAAATTGAAATCAGCATCTCCATAAAGTTTGTCAGCAGAGGGAAGCATGAAGTGCTCTAAAAATTTCCTGGTAGATGGCTATGCTGACCTTAGACTTGTTAAAACACAGTGGACCAACACCAGCAGATGGCATGGCTCCCCAAATCAGGTGCCAAGTCCTGTCATGTGGAAATCAAGGTCCCAGAGTCTGGAGGAAGAGTGGAGAGGCACAGAATCGAAGTTGCTTGAGGTCCAGTGGGATCAGTGATCAGTCAAATTCAATCCAATCCAATCCACCGTTAATTATAAAGCACTTTAAAAACAACCACAGCTGACAGAAAGTACTGTACATCAACAATAAATAAATATAAAAACAAAAGACATAAAAAACAATAACATACAGCTAAAAAATACAATACAGCACAAATAAACAGGAGTCATACAATAAAAGCAACAAAAACAAGTAAAATGAATGTCTCAAACTGGGTCAAAAGCGAAAGAATAAAATGGGCTTTAGAAGATGAGTTTTAAAACTGGACACTGAAGGGGCCTGTCTGATGGACAAAGGTAGATCGTTCCATAATTTAGGAGCAGCAACAGAAAAAGCTCTGTCCCCTTTGAGCTTCCTCTTTGATTTCGGTATCTCCAGGAGTAGCTGATCAGCTGACCTGAGAGACCTGGCAGGGGTGTAAGGATGGAGCAGCTCAGAGAGGTAAGGCAGGGCAAGGCCATTTAATGATTTAAAAACAAATAAAAGGATTTTAAAATGAACCCTAAAGTGTACAGGCAGCCAGTGGAGGGAAGATAAAGTGGGTGTAATGTGGTCTCTCTTATGTGTTCCAGTTAAAAGACATGCAGCGGCATTTTGAACCAACTGGAGACATGAGAGAGAAGACTGGGTAACTCTAAAATAAAGTGTGTTACAGTAACCCAGCCAAGATGTAGTGAAGGCATGGATTACTGTTTCAAAGTGCTGCCTTAACCCTTGCCAGCTGCCTCAAATGAAAAAAAGCTGGATTTGACTACTTCACCAATTGTGCAGTAGTTCCCAAATCAGTAATGATTTGGGGAGCCATGTCATCTGCTGGTATTGGTCCACCATGTTTTAACAAGTCCAAGTTCAGCATAGCCATCTACCAGGAAATTTTTGAGCACTTCATGCTTCCCTCTGCTGACAAGCTTTATGGAAATCCTGATTTCATTTTCCAGCAGGACTTTGCACCTGCCCACACTGCCAAAAGTAACAACACCTGGTTTAATGGCCATGGTATCACTTTGTTTGATTGGCCAGCAAACTCTCCTGACCAAAACCCCATACAGAATCTATGGAGTATTGCCAAGAGGAAGACGAGAGACACCAGACCCAACAATGCAGACAAGCTGAAGGGAGCTATCAAAACAACCTGGGCCTTCACAACACCTCAGCAGTACCACAGGCTGATTACCTCCATGCCACGTCGCTTTGATTCAGTAATTCATGCAAATGAGGCCCCGACCAAATACGGAGCATGTACATGGACATACTTTTTAGTTGGCTAATATTTCTATTAAAAATCAGTTTTTTAAAAGAAAATGATCTTATGTAATATTCTAATTGGGGCAGCTTGGTGGCATAGTGGTTAGCACTGGAGTAACACAGCAGAAAGGTCATGGGTTCAATCCCACCCCTGACTGTTGGTGACCCTTCTGTGTGGGGTTTGCATGTTCTCCCCATGTCTGCGTAGGTTTCCTCCGGGCACTCCTGTTTCCTTTCACAGGCCAAAGACATGCAGGTTAGGTTCATTGGCATCAACTGGGGATTCTAAATTGTTTCCGAGGTATAAATGTGAAAATGAATGGGTGTTGGCCCTGTGATGGACTGGTGGTGTACCCTGCCTCTCGGCCATAGATCCAGCACCCCACCCTCACCCCCCGGGATATGACCTGAAAAGGATTAAGCGGTAGAAGAAGAATGAATAAATAATATTCTAGTTTTTTGAGAAACTGAATTTTGGGTTTTCATTAACTGTAAACCATAACTATCAAAATGAAAAGAAACAAAAGCTTGAAATATATCACTCTGTGTGTTATAAATCTATATAATATACAATGGTGTGGAAAAAGTGTTTGCCCCCTTCCTGATTTCTAATTTTTTTCTTTGTCACACTTAAATGTTTCAGATCATCAAGAAAATTTAAATATTAGACAAAGATAACACAAGTAAACACAAAATGTAGTTTTATTAAGGGGGAAAAATAAAATCCAAACCGACATGGCCCTGTGTGAAAAAGTGATTGCCCCCTAAACCTACAAACTGGTTGGGCCACCCTTAGCAGCAACAACTGCAATCAAGCGTTTGTGATAACTGGCAATGAGTCTTTTACAGCACTGTGGAGGAATTTTGGCCCACTCATCTTTGCAGAATTGTTGTAATTTAGCCACATTGGAAGGTTTTCGAGCATGAACCGCCTTTTTAAGGTCATGCCACAGCATCTCAATCCGATTCAGGTCAGGACTTTGACTAGACCACTCCAAAATCTTCATTTTGTTTTTCTTAAGCCATTCAGAGGTGGACTTGCTGGTGTATTCTGGATGATTGTCCTGCTGCAAAACTCAAGTACGCTTCAGTGTGAGGTCACGAACAGATGGCCAGATATTCTCCTTCAGGATTTTTTGGTAGACAGCAGAATTCATGGTTCCATTTACCACAGCAAGTCTTCCATGTCCTGAAGCAGCAAAGCGGCCCCAGAACATCACACTACCACCACCATATTTTACTGGTGGTATAATGTTCCTTTTCTGAAATGCTGTGCTACTTTTATGCCAGATGTAATGGGACACACACCTTCCAAAAAGTTCAACTTTTGTCTCGTCAGTCCACAGAGTATTTTCCCAAAAGTCTTGGGGATCATCAAGGTGTTTTCTGGAAAAACTGAGACGAGCCTTTATGTTCTTTTTGCTCAGCAGTGGTTTTTGTCTTGGAACTCTGTCATGCAGGCCATTTTTGCCCAGTCTCTTTCTTATGGTGAAGTCATGAACACTGACCTTAACTGAGGCAAGTGAGGCCTGCAGTTCTTTGGATGCTGTGGGGTCTTTTGTGACCTCTTGGATGAGTCGTTGCTGCGCTCTTGGGGTGATTTTGGTCAGTCGACCACTCCTGGGAAAGTTCACCACTGTTCCATGTTTTCGTCATTGGTGGATAATGGCTCTCACTGTGGTTCTTGAGTCCCAAAGCTTTAGAAATGGTTTTACAACTTTTTCCAGACTGATAGATCTCAATTACTTTGTTTCTCTTTTGTTTCTGAATTTCTTTAGATCACATCACGATGTCTAGCTTTTGAGGATCTTTTGGTCTACTTCACTTTGTCAGGCAGGTTCTATTTAAGTGATTTCTTGATTGAGAACAGGTGTGACAGTAATCAGGCCTTCGTGTGGCTACAGAAATTGAACTCAGCTTTCCAAAGATGTGATAAACCACAGTTAATTTATGTTTTAACGGGGGGGGGGCAATCACTTTTTCACACAAGGCCATGTAGGTTTGGATTTTTCCCCCTTAATAATAAACACCTTCATTTAAAAACTGCATTTTGTGTTTACTTGTGTTATCTTTGTCTAATATTTAAATTTGTTTGATAATCTGAAACATTTAAGTGTGACAAACATACAAAAAAATTAGAAATCAGGAAGGGGGCAAACACTTTTTCACACCACTGTAGCAGTTTCATTTTTTTAATTGAATTGCTGAAATAAGATAACTTTTCGATGATATTCTAATTGCAATTAACCTGTCTCTACAGAGCTGGAGACCACAGCCAGTTAGCTTAGCAACAACTCCTAGCAAGTGCTGTTCCACTGCTCTAGTGATGTAAGGCTAACTGTGAGCCAGGCCAGTTTGGAAGTGACAGGAAATGGGGGTAACATCTAAAGTTTTCTATAGGTTGTTGTTTTCTGCCCTCTGGGCAGACGAGGGTTTGTAGAAAGGACTCATTGTGCAAGCAGGGATGGTGCAGAGATGGAATTTATTACCAGAAAAACTCAGACAAAGTCAAAGCAGCGTGTGGGCTGAAAACAAAGCTAGTCTGCGTGGCAAAAAAACACAAAAGCACGGCAAGGCGAGAACAAACTTTCATGGACACTCAGGGAAACATGGACGGGAATCATGGCAGGATAAAGACAATGGCCTTACACAGAACAGAGCACAGAGACACACATACAGTGCTGTGAAAAAGTGTTTGCCCCCTTCCTGATTTCTTATATTTTTGCATATTTATTACACCTACTTTAATGTTTCAGATCATTAAACAAATTTTAATATTAGACAAAGATAACCTGAGTAAATACAAAATGCAGTTTTTAGATGATGGTTTCATTTACTGTATTAAGGGAAAAAGCTATCCAAACCTACCCGGCCCTATGTGAAAAAGTAACTGCCCTCTAACTGCCTCCTAAACCTAATAACTGGTTGTGCCAACAACTGGCAATGAGTCTTTTACATCGCCGTTGAGGAATTCTGACCCACTCCTCTGTGCAGAATTGTTTAAATTTAGTCACATTGGAGGGCTTCATGAACTGATGGCCGGACATTCTCCTTCAGAATTTTTTGGTAAAGAGCAAAATTCATGGTTCTGTCAATTAGAGCAAGTTGACCAGATCCTGAAGCAGTAAAGCAGCCACAGACCATGCCACAACCACCACCATGTTTGACTGTTGATACAATGTTCTTTTTATGAAATTCTGTGTTAGTTTTATGCCAGACAAAACATTACACGTCTTCCAAAAAGTTCAACTTTTGTCTCGTCAGTCCCCAGAATATTTTCTCAAAAGCCTTGAGGGTCATCTACTGTAGATGTTTTCTGGCAAATGTGAGATGAGTCTTTGTGTTCTTTTTGTCCAGCAGCGGTTTTTGTCCTGGAACTCTCCCATGGATGCCACTTTTTGCCCAGTCTCTTTCTTATTGTTCCATCATGGACCAGTGTTCATACTGAGGCAAGTGAGGCCTGCAGTTCTTTAGACGTTGTTGTGGGGTTTTGTTTCTCATCTGTTCTTGAATTTCTTTAGATCACATTGGGATGTGTTGCTTTTTGAGATCTTTTAGCCTACTTCAGGTTGTCAGACAGGTTCTCTAAGTGATTTCTTGATTCAACAAGTCTGGCAGTAATCAAGCTTGGGTGTAGCTACTGAAATTGAACTCAGCTTTCCAAAAAATGTGGTTAATCACAGTTAATTCATGATGTAACACGGGGGGCAATTACTTTTTCACATAGGGCCAGGTAGGTTTGGATAGGTTTTTTTTCCTTTAATAAATGAAATCATCATTTGAAAACTGCATTTTGTATTTATTCAGGTTGTCTTTGTCTGATATTAAAATTTGTTTGATGATCTGAAACACTGAAGTGTGAAAAATATGCAAAAATATAAGAACTCAGGAAAGAGGGCAAAAACTTTTTCACAGCACTGTAAATAGGGGTGAGAACAATTAACCAGAAGCGGGACAGCTGAGAACAATCAAGGGCTGAACAATGCACACATGAAGGAGAATGGCTATGGGTACGGAAACATGAACAACTGGGGACAATAGGGAGACAAATACACACACCAGACCATAATACTGACAATAAAGACAATCAGGGGATGAGCCCAGTGGACCAGGGGAAACACATAGACACACAATGCAAATAATACTCATAACAATTATCACAATTACAAAAGACAACCACAAAACAACAACAGGGGATAAGCACAAGACTGCATGTAATGACTAATGACTGGGAAGCAAAAGGATACTTAATAAAAATGATAATGATAATCATAATAATAATACTGTGGATAAGCAATGATCAAAATGAACATAAAGCGTGGGCACGGCTTTATGACACAGTAAGATTAATTTTGGTTTGGCCTTTTGTTATAATAAAGGATATTCCACGTTGGACTGCATGCATAATGAACATAAAGTTCACAAGAACAAATGGCATATTACTGTAATTAATACTACTAAATAATTAATATATATATTTACAATTGTGTATACAGTGGGGCAAAAAAGTATTTAGTCAGCCACCAATTGTGCAAGTTCTCCCACTTAAAAGATGAAAGAGGTCTCCAATTTTCATCATAGGTATACCTCAACTATGAGAGACAAAATGAGAAAAAAAAAATCCAGAAAATCACATTGAAGGATTTTTAATGAATGAATTGGTAAATTCCCCAGTAAAATAAGTATTTGGTCACCTACAAACAAGCAAGATTTCTGGCTCTCACAGACCTGTAACTTCTTCTTTAAGAGGCTCCTCTGTCCTCCGCTCGTTACCTGTATTAATGGCACCTGTTTGAACTCGTTATCAGTATAAAAGACACCTGTCCACAACCTCAAACAGTCAGACTCCAAACTCCACTATGGCCAAGACCAAAGAGCTGTCAAAGGACACCAGAAACAAAATTGTAGACCTGCACCAGGCTGGAAAGACTGAATCTGCAATAGGTAAACAGCTTGGTGTGAAGAAATCAACTGTGGGAGCAATTATTAGAAAACGGAAGACATACAGACCACTGATAATCTCCCTCGATCTGGGGCTCCACGCAAGATCTCACCCCGTGGGGTCAAAATGATCACGAGAACGGTGAGCAAAAATCCCAGAACCACATGGGGGGACCTAGTGAATGACCTGCAGAGAGCTGGGACCAAAGTAACAAAGGCTACATCATAAACACACTACGCCGCCAGGGACTCAAATCCTGCAGTGCCAGACGTGTCCCCCTGCTTAAGCCAGTACATGTCCAGGCCCGTCTGAAGTTTGCTAGAGAGCATTTGGATGATCCAGAAGAGGACTGGGAGAATGTCATATGGTCAGATGAAACCAAAATAGAACTTTTTGGTAGAAACTCAACTTGTCGTGTTTGGAGGAGAAAGAACACCATACCTACTGTGAAGCATGGGAGTGGAAACATCATACTTTGGGGCTGTTTTTCTGCAAAGGGACCAGGACGACTGATCCGTGTAAAAGAAAGAATGAATGGGGCCATGTATCGTGAGATTTTGAGTGAAAACCTCCTTCCACCAGCAAGGGCATTGAAGATGAAACGTGGCTGGGTCTTTCAGCATGACAATGATCCCAAACACACCGCCCGGGCAACGAAGGAGTGGCTTCGTAAGAAGCATTTCAAGGTCCTGGAGTGGCCTAGCCAGTCTCCAGATCTCAACCCCATAGAAAATCTTTGGAGGGAGTTGAAAGTCTGTGTTGCCCAGCGACAGCCACAAAACATCACTGCTCTAGAGGAGCTCTGCATGGAGGAATGGGCCAAAATATCAGCAACAGTGTGTGAAAACCTTGTGAAAACTTACAGAAAACGTTTGACCTCTGTCATTGCCAACAAAGGGTATATAACAAAGTACTGAGATGAACTTTTGTTATTGATCAAATACTTATTTTACCGAGGAATTTACCAATTAATTCATTAAAAATCCTTCAATGTGATTTTCTGGATTTTTTTTCTTATTATTTTGTCTCTCATAGTTGAGGTACACCTATGATGAAAATTGGAGACCTCTCTCATCTTTTAAGTGGGAGAACTTGCACAACTGGTGGTTGACTAAATACTTTTTTACCCCACTGTATATGTTAGGGTGACCAGGTGTCCTACTTTGTGCAGGACTACACAGTATTTTGACCTTTATTCGGCTGTCCCGCAAATTGAGATGTCCTGCATTCTGATAGCCTTGAATTTTCAAAGGCTGTGCAGACACTTTACAGCCAGGCTCCTCAAAGTCCAGACCAACCACAAATCTGTTATGAACGCACAGAGGACAGAATGAAAAACCCAATCGCAGGAGTAGATTTGTGCAGTTTATGAACAAAACCCCAAAATAACAGGTCCAGCAACAGTTACGCAATGAACAGCGAGATGATTAGATGCAATGATAACAGTTGAGGCCACCAGACATATAGGGACGCCTCCTGGATGCTCTACGGCCCGGGGGAGGGAATGCCTAGTGCCGCAGTGCTTCGGTTGGCACAGGGAGAAAGGCAAACATTAACTTACGGTACTGGAGTGATCCGGGGCTGTCCGTGCAGTCCAGTGGATAAAGATCAAACAGGCTGACCGAATAATGTAGGGAATGGAACTTGCATACACGAAGGTACACACTGTTGTGTATGAAGCACATAATGCTCCGGCGGTCTCTCTCTACTTTCACAGGATTTAAGTAGTCAAAGGAGGGAAGAGACCGCCGGTGTGAATGAGCGTGGGCTGGACATAATTGAAAACATGCGTGCATGAGTGAGTGTATGAGCGTGTGAATGGGAGTGAATGAAGTGTGTGTGTGTAAGTGTGTGAAACACTCATAATGAGGATCAGTTGGCAATACTGACAGGAGGAGGGGGCAAGCCCGAGCTATCAGGGAGCGAGGACCCAGAGGACTCCCTGAAGCACCTGATGGAAAATAAATAGAGAAGTGGGCCAAAATAACCATGGATCAGAACTGGGTTTGGGACTACCAAACCCAGGTTTATGACAGCCACCACCCCCCCACCACCACCACCTGGGGTGGATAGTAAACACCCCCGTACCACCAGCTGAAACACAAAACACACCACTAGGGAACCCCCCCCCCCCCCCGAGACAAACAATTACCCAGGGTGGGAGGTGGGGGAAAACAAGTTAGGAGGGAGGCAACTGGTGAATAATACAAAAAATAATATGCAAATATAGTACTGTGACCCTTCGAACAACCCCCACCTAGGACACTAACCCCCCCAGGAGTCCAAAGTTCAGGGGGTCGACCAGAGTCCCAGGCCCCAGGCATGGCGAGGGGTGACTGATCGGGTGGCCTGCCCAAGTCCCACATCCAGCAGGCGGCCCGTTGAACAGCGTCCGGCAGCCTGCCCAGGCCGATGGCCCACCCGACCCGAAGGCCAAGTCTCTCGGGTGGCCGACCAGCGTGGTGGAGCCACCAGGACCAGAGGGGAAGGCGGAGAGGTAGCCTACCCACAGGGGAACCTTGGTGGCCAAACCGAGGGATAGGAACCCCCCTGCCTTCTGAAGCTTGGAGCAGGGGGACCGTAGCACCTGCGATGGTCCCGGTGTGGGACGTGGCTGCACCAGTGATGGTCCCGGTTTGGGACGTGGCTGCACTGGCAGTGGACTCTGGCTGGAGCTCTGCTGCATCCGCAGTGGACTCCGGCTGGACCTCTGCTGTACCCGCAGTGGGCTCCGGCTGGAGCACCATTGCACTGGCAGTGGTCCCCATCGGGGACCTCAATGCTTCCGCAGTGGCCTCCTCAGCGAGGGAGGTAGGGTTCTCCACGACCCCCGGCACTGAACCCAGATCCTCAGCGGCCTCTGGCGGGATCAGCTGCTCTCCGGCAACCCTGGCAGGGAGCTCCAAACCCGGAGGGAGAGAGAAAGAGACCGAGTCAGGGTCGCCGGCAGAGGCAGAGCCTGGTGAGGTGACCCCGAGGGCTACTACGAGCTGCCCCGGGCCCTCCTCACCATGAGTCAGGCAGTGTGAGTTCAATATGGACATACGAGACCCTATGGAGCACACTTGCCTGAACCTGGGCTCCACTGCCATCCAGGACTCCGGCGATCTAGGGTGCGCTGGTCCCGTTGACCCATGAAGTGCTGTACCCCATCGACCTCCACTGGGGTGGCCGGGATCGCGTCATCGTTGTCTGCGGGTCATCCAGGTTGCGGCGGCTCCTCTCTGGCGACCCTAGAATGGAGCTCGGAAAAGATGGAAGACAAGAAACAGTTAGGGTCTCTGGCAGCGGCGGAGCCCGGTGAGGAGAGTTCAGATGCAGCTGAGGGCAGCACCCGACTCTACTCTCCAAGAGCCAGGCAAGATCTCTCCATAACGGACAAAAGAATTACAGGAGAGGTTACTTGCCTGTACTCAAGCTCCACCGCCATCCAGGACTCCAACGATGCTGGTAACAACGTCCTGGACCCAGTCGGCTTGAGGTCTGGTCCAAGGGATGACTCTGCTGCGGCGACCCCCACAGCAGGCGTGATGGTGGTTGTGGTCTTGGTGCCCCCGTGCACCATCTCCCATGCCACCGGCTCATCTGGTGTGGCGGATGGGGATTGCCTCACCCCTGGACCTGGACTCTCCAGGAGCTCTGGTTCCTCCCCCCTCGAGCAACCTGGTTCTGGAGCTGGCGAACTCAAAGGCACACATACAGAGGATTTGGGGAGGTCAGAAGAAGAATTACTATATGCCGCTGGGGCGGAGCACTCAGGGGACTGCAAACCCCGAGGCTCCTGACCAGGAGGCAGGCAACATTGTTCATCAAAAGTAAGGGTTGAATGAGGAAAAACTTGCCTGTCCTCCTGGCTCTGAATATCCCCAGCGGCCTCCGAGGCGTCTCCTCTCCACCCTGAGTGTTCCTCCTCAATCAGACGGTCGATCAGGGCAAACAGCCCCAGTCTCTCCTCCTCCGTCATAATGTCCATGGATGGAACGGGCGCTGGCCCAGAGGATGGCACAGTCTTGTCCATCAAAGCACGCTCTCGTTCCTCCTTCTCTTGGTGCTCCTCCTCGATCAGGTGGTCAATCTGGGTGAGCAAACTCAGTCTCTCATCCTCCGTCATCATGTCCGTGGATTGGGCTGCCCCTGGCCCGGAAGATGGAGCCGTCACAGCCCGTGAAACGCACTCTCGTTTCTCCTTCTCGCGGTGCCCCTCCTCAATCTGGCGATCTATATGGGTGAGCAGAGCCAGTTTCTTCTCCTCCTTGTCGCGGCGCTCCTCCTTGATCCGGCGGTCGATTAGGGCGATCACCCCTCGTGCCTCCTCTTTCGTCATTGCATCAGGAGACGAAGTGTGCCCAGGCTCTAGGGATGATGCAGGAGCGGGAGAGCCGTGGGAGGAGGGTGTCTTCTTCCGCCAGGAGCGCTTCTTACGACGGGGGGATGGCTTCGATGTTGGAGAGGCCCACTCCAGCTCCACGTCTGGCGGGGGAAGGAGGAAGAAGAGGATGTCATCTATCCTCGGAATTACCCGGAGATCGGGATGGCGCCACTCGATGTCCTCCGCGACGAGCCACACTCACTGAACGTCTTCGGGGAACTGCGGCCACTGAGCGGAGAAGAGTGCCTCTTCCAGCAGGTCCTGTGCCCTTTGTTCTTCATCTGTCCAGACCACCATGATGTTGCTCAGGAAAAAGATGGTGAAAAGAAAAAGAGAAACGCACATCTACTCCGCTAGGTTTTTTCTTGCTGGCCGGAACATTCTGTTATAAATCCTTGTGCGCCATTACACGGCACACAGAGGACAGAATGAAAAACCCAATCGCAGGAGTAGAATCGTGCAGTTTATTAACAAAACCCCAAAATAACAGGTCCAGCAACAGTCACGCAATGAACAGCGAGTTGATTCAATGCAATGATAACAGTTGAGGCCACCAGACATACAGGGACGCCTCCTGGATGCTCTACAGCCCGGGGGAGGGAATGCCTAGTGCCGCAGCGCTGCTGTCGGCACAGGGAGAAAGGCAAAACATTAACTTACGGTACTGGAGTGATCCGGGGCTGTCCGGTGGATAAAGATCAAACAGGCTGACCGAAAAATGTAGGGAATGGAACTTGCATACACGAAGGTACACGCTGTTGTGTATGAAGCACATAATGCTCCGGCGGTCTCTCTCTACTCTCACAGCGTTTAAGTAGTCAAAATACTAATGAGGGAAGAGACCGCCGGTGTGAATGAGTGTGGGCTGGACGTAATTGAAAACATGCGTGCATGAGTGAGTGTATGAGCGTGTGAATGGGAGTGAATGAAGTGTGTGCGTGTGTGTGAAACACTCATAATGAGGATCAGCTGGCAATACTGACAGGAGGAGGGGGTGTGCCCGAGCTGTGAGGGAGCGAGGACCCAGAGGACTCCCTGAAATGCCTGATGGAAAATAAATAGAGAAGCAGGCCAAAATAACCACGGGTCAGAACTGGGTTTGGGACCACCAAACCCTGGTTCAAGACACAAATCAGTTTGGACCTGAACGCATGTCACTTTAAGTTATGTGTGCTCGCTGTGTCCACCAACTTTACTGCGCTGCCAAAACGACTGAACATGTCAGCGTTGTGTCCGCACTGAGCGACACTGTTGCTCGTGTACGACCGTGTCTTTTGCACACAGCTACCTGACAGCTGTTGGGCCAAAACATGATGGTCTGCCAGAAACTGATCGCCCTGCCGTGGGAGCGGTACAAAAAGTTGCCACATTGGACAGCCTGGTGACATAGGCTTAAATGGGGAAGGGAGGTGTCCCTCCCAAATCATCATAAACCTTTCTATATCATGTTGCGTAACTGAATAAAATGCATTTCAAGCACCACCGTGAAACATAAATGCATTTTTTTTTAAATTTGCACCTTTTCTCATAGATTTGTGAACTTTTTCTCATTACATTTACATACAGTATTTGTAATTGTACAGCTTTTTTTTTTTTACCAGAGTGGTGGCCTAGTGGTAGAGCATCCGCCCCACAGCTGGGAGGTTGTGGGTTCAAGCCCTGGCCGGGTCATACCAAAGACCGTATAAAAATGGTACTTCCCACCTTCTAGCTTGGTGCTCAGCATAATAAAATGGGAGGAAAAGTTCTCTGTGGCAGTGCCTTGCATGGCAGCGACCCCTCTGATTTTTAGATGTGATTAACATTGTACATAGGAGAAACGTAATTTCATTCTACTGTACATGATTGGCTGTATGGATTGAATCACAATAAAGTTGGCTTCTTCTTCTATTTTCTTGGAAATTAACTTTTTGCATCTTAAATTTGCAACTATTTTCTTGTTATTTTTCTTTTTTTTTTAGCTCATTCTGGCAAAGCTGAATAGACGCAATGCCGTGCCATCCACCGTCCGTCTGTCCACATTTTACAGGAATCGCTACTACTCCTAGGCATTTCCTGCAATAGTCACCAAACTCACTCACAATGATCCTTAGATGGGTCTACATCCAAGTTGTGCTCAAGGTCAAGGTCAAAGGTCAGGAGATCTGGGCATGTACATGATTTTAGAAAAATTACTCCTCCTCCTAGGCAATTACCTCGATTCTCACGAAACTCACTCACAATGACCCTTAGGTAGGTCTGCGTCCAGGATGAGGTCAAGGTCATTTTCAAAGGTCAGAAGGTGTGGGCATTTATGACTTCACGAAAAACGTTACTGCTCCTTGGCCACTGACCTTGACTTTAAACACATCCTAGATGGGTTTGTACCTAGGCTGTGCTTAAGGTCAAGGTCAGTGGCCTGGATGTCTGGGCACTCCCGGGGTGATTCCGTTGGGCCAGAATAAGCTACTCCATCATTAATGGTCTGGTTTGTAAATCTGTAACTTTTTCTCATAAATCTGGTACTTTTTTCCATCTTAAATCTGTAACTTTTTTTTTGTAAATTTGTAACCTTTTTCTAATAAATTTGTGAATTTTTCCTCGTAAATTTACACCTTTTTTTCTTATAAATTTGGAACAATTTTCTTGTAAATTTGCCATTTTTTCTCATAAATTTGACTTTTTCTTGTAAATTTTCATTTTGCAAATTTGTAGTAGTACATTGGTGACCAACTGCAATAAAACGTCTAGTGTCCCCTGAATATTTGCTCTGTTTATTGCCCCCCTCCCCCCCCTGGAAATGAATTATCTGCCCATGCAGCATGTTGGTATTGCTCCAGACCTCCAGCCCACCTGAAAAACCAAATGCAGACCCCTCAGAGAACAGTTTGAGTACCCCTGGACTATTTTATGTGTTTACTAGCAGCAATACCCGGTGAGTAAGACATGTGGTCTTTAGTCCTGATGATACTACAACAGTGATATGAAGGACCTGCTGACCAACCTCTGCTCCTCCAGAGTTCAGCTGGGCTGCAACAAATATATAGCTTATGTTGACTTGACGTGGCTCTCTAGAAATGTAATTACACATCGTGGCAACGTTTTGAATGGGATGGCTTTCCATACAGTTGGTCCCTTTCCCAGACAGAACCCTACATGTGAGACAGTGTCAGCATTACATAATGTTGTGTGTCAGCATGACTTAAAAGCTGATGTTTCCAAGCATTGGTAATGCATTGGTTTTTTTGTACCATTCAGGAAGATTTATTGCTCCAGTATTCCTACATTCTCAAGAGTATATAAAGAAGACATCTCTGTTGTCATTCAGTCCATATAGCCAATCATGTACAGTAGAACGAAATTACGTTTCTTCATCATTCATCTTCTTCCGCTTAATCCTTTTCGGGTCGCGGGGGGGCTGGAGCCTATCCCAGCATCTTTGGGCGAGAGGCAGGGTACACCCTGGACAGATCGCCAGTCCATCGCAGGGCCAACACAGAGAGACAGACAACCATTCACTCTCACAATCATACCTAAGGACAATTTAGAATCCCCAGTTTGATGCCAATTAACCTAATTTGTATATTTTTGGTATGTGGGTTTACTCTGGGAAATTACGTTTCTCCTATCTAAAATGTTAATCACATGTAGAATCAGAGGAGTCGCTGCCATGCAAGGCGTCACCACAAACAACTTCTCCTTCCCCCATTCTATTATGCTGAGCACCAGGCTAGAAGTACAATTTTTATATGGTCTTTAGTATGACCCGGCTGGGACTTGAACCCCCAAGTTCCCGGTTGTGGGGCAGATGCTCTATCAACTAAGCCACCACTAGACCATTACTCCATAAAGGTGGATTCACACTACGTTTGGACCGACTTTTACTGACGTTTTGGCAAACATCTGGCTCTGCTGGCAAAAAGTTAATGATTGCTGGTGTTTGTTGGCAAACGCTGGCAAAAGTTGTGTTCTTTGAAAATTTTCAGCTTGCTGAAAATTTACTGTCAGCCTAAGTTAAAGCTGAGTTCACTCTGTAGTGTTTGGACCGACTTTTACAGAAGTTTTGAAAAATCAGAAATACTCAGTGCAGTTCAGCTGACATCAGCGTCAGGTGATGCTCATATAAAGATCAGTGTTTGTGGAGGCTTCCTGTGTTCTGGACCTGCTTCTGGAGTGAACACTTCTCCCTTGGGCATACGTTTCAGTATTTATTTTCGTTTTATATTCCTATGCAGTTACTTCTGCATACCCTTTTCCCCTGTTCATTCATTCATTCATTTATTCATTTAAAAAAAAAAATGAACTCCGACACTAAGCTTACAATTAAAATGTGAATGTGGATGGAATTAAAAAAATATTAATGAATCATCATATAAATAAAATGACGGGTGATTATATTTTGACTGTTACAACTCTCCCCATTAAAATCCTGTTAAATGTCATTTACTTTTTGACACCACATCACTGCTGTTTCATTCCCATAATGGAAGCTGAACCAATAAATCCTGGAGAATGATTATGCACGGAGCAGAAAATTAAGAACAGTAAATTTCTCAATGAGATTTTTTTTTTCTTTTGGGCTGTCACGTTTTTGGGAGATTACTACATGTATATACATGTAGCAGGCAGAAAGTGGACAGACTCTGAAAATTTCACGAAAAACCTTTATTCCACGGACCAAGAAAATGTTTTTTCAGACAGAAAAGGCAACCAGTAATCCATACTGGCAAAGGACACGTTTGCACAACAGCACAGCCTAGTGGTAGAAAAATAACACTGCAACGACTTGAAACCACCCACCAAACCACACCCATCACCTGCAAACAAACCCATAAACGTGTGTGTGTGTGTGTGTGTGTGTGTGTGTGTGTGTGTGTGTGTGTGTGTGTGTGTGTGACCCATGCTGGCAAAATGAGCCACTTTGAGGAAATTATCAAAACTGAGGCAACATTTTTTTCCATATTCTGTATTGAAAGGCCTTCAAAATGATATTTAATTTGTAGGAAGTGCTTTGTTTATATTTTGGCTAGGTTTAAAACTTGTGTTTGGTCAGTCGGGAGTTACGTCTTCCGCAAAAGCATATGTAATTTTGAGAAAGTACGTTTTCTAAGCTTTCCAACGATAACAGGCACTCATGGGGGTTTTCCCGGGACTTGCCGCTAGCAAACAAAGAAAGAGTCATGATTTATGACTTCTCGTGCCTGCAGCTCGTAATGACACGGTGCACATTCCGACTCATTTTTCCAGCACGGGTCACACACATACGTATATATCCCATATATTAAAGAACATGCCATACACACTATGTTATCACCAAACAAATACTCTACATTGTCCTCTAACATACAGTATATATTTTTTTAACTCCCCCTTCTCTCTATTTCTCTTCCGTTCCTGCATGTTTGAACTAAGTTTTGATCTAAAAACATTTATTTTCACCAGCATTTCAGTCAACGATTGAAGTAGCTTAACGTAGGCTGACTTAGGTGAACTGTGCATAACTTAGCCCAGAGCTCAGGAACTATTACAAACTGAGCACAACTTTCACCAGTGTTTATTTCTAAATGTCAGCAAATTTCCAGCATGCTGAAAATTCTCAACGAATACAACTTTTGCCAGTGTTTGCCAGCAAACACCAACTTTTATCAACTTTTGCCAGCAGAGCCAGACGTTTGCCAAAAACATTAGTAAAAGTTGGTCCAAACGTTGTAGTGTGAATCCACCCAAAAAAGCAGGTCCAGGATGGCAGGAAGTCTCCACAAATGCTGATCTTTATACGAGCATCGCCTGACGCTGATGTCAGCTGAAGTGTGCCGAGTATTCTTTTGCTTAAGTTAACCTAAGATGGCAACTTCTACACATATGCTAGCCTAAGTTGGCAAAAGTTTGCCAACGCTGAATGCAACGCTGGCAAATGCTACCAAAAGTTTGTAAAACCTCGTAAAAGTTGGTGTGTTCTCACAAACATAATTTCCTCAGCGTTTGGACTGATTTCTCTGATTTTTCAAAACATCAGTAAAAGTCGGTCCAAACGTTATAGTGTGAACCCAGCTTAAGCATTAAACATGTATTAATTTTTTAATTAGTTTTTTATTGCATAAAGTAAAATGCACCACGGGATGACAATAGCATGTAGGCATAATTTACCTTTATTTACCTCATTTACTTAATGCATCACTTTATTCTTCATTCATGATAGAGTGTTTTACTCTTGTATGTCCTTTCATTTTTACAGCTGTTTCACTTTAGTGAAATTAATTTCTTTTCTGAAATTTCCTACTTCTTTCTTGTAAATTTGCTGCTTTTGTTTCAGACATTTGACTTTCCCATTTACATTTATGTCTGTTATAAATGTGCAACATTTTTTCCTCATATTTGACATTTTCTTGTAAATATGCTACTTTTCTTATAGTTGAAACTTCTCTCATAAACTTGCAGTTTTTTCTCCAATTAGCTTTTTTTTTCTTGTAAATTAAAAACTTTGTCAAACTTACCAATTTTTTCCTCATAAATCTGCTACTTTTTCATGTAAATTTGCAATGTTCATAGGGATGCTGGTTAAATTTGTCCTATGTAATGGTTTATTTTTTCTGCAGATCTGGACAATGATCCAGTTTTATTCTTTAATGTTTTGTTGGAAGAGAAGTTTTGTTTTTTGTTTTGTTTTTTGGTCCATTTTAAAGTTTTGGTGATGGATGGATGTTCAAAAAAGAAATTTTCCTGGGTGTTTTTACAAACAATTTTAATCCACAATAATTCACACTTTCTATCAGTATGCTGTTAATATTTGCCACTCTTGCAAAGCAAGTGGGATAAAACATTTGAATTGAAACGAATATTGAAGAAGTTAGCAGACACAGAACATTTGTATGACTCATCCTAGCCCTAATAATTATATACAATGTTAAATTACAGGATGGCAGCAGGTGTACACACCAACTGCATTAGAAATTGTGCTCCACTCTTCACATGATTTGAACAGAAGTTACTGGGCACAGGAGAAAGCTGGTTTGGTAACGCACAAACACATTACACAAAAACTACTGGATGTATTTGGATGAAATTTTCACCAGAGGTGGTTTGTGGACTAGAGAGGAACCCATTACATTTTGGTAATGATCTGAGAATGCATACCTCTGCCAAGGTTCTTATCTTCTCACAGAGTGTTAGCAACAATACTCCAAAACTATTGGACAGACTTTGATGCAATTTTCACCAGAAGCGGCTCTAGGCCTACACACAAACCCATTACATTTTGGAGGTGATCCATGAGGGACGGAAAGAACCTTGGCAGAGGTATGCACTCTCTGAGTGCTTTTCTAGTTCATTTGGTTTTAAATGATATTTTCTGGTAAAATACAGTATATAAAACATGTGATCACATGTGAAATTCTTTTTTCTGTAAGGGTTGTTGACAGAAAAGAACAGTTTATGTTTATGACTGATTTATTGCTTGTATTTGCTGAATAATAAAAGATAACGTATTAGATGGCGATCACAATTTTGGGGGGAAAATAATCACAATTATGTTATTTTCTTAAGTTCAGCTTTAATTAACATGACATAGAAAATACAGTTACCTAATTTTGACCAAGCCTCTTTAACCTGTTGAACTCTGTTCAACTTCCCTAAAAACGCCTAAAAATAACATGCCCAAAGTAAATCAAAAGCTGTTCTTCAACCCTTTGCAGCATCTTCATGGGGTTAGTCTCACTTAAAAGAAAACGCTCTGAATTTTTTGGCAAAACAGTCATAATCTCTCTAAGTGCTCCTGCCACTGAGTAACAAGAAAGTTCGCGTGGGTGATTTTTTTTTAGATACAAATGCTTGCAAATAACATACAGCTGTCAGATACAGGCTGGAAAACACAACAGAAATGTAGAACCAAGTGTTTTCAAGCTCAGGTCATAATTTTGGAAAAATACCACAAAAAAAATGAATATATTACACAGCTTTTTTCTCAGGTTGTAATGAGGCTGTGTCTGTACTGGAAGACCGGAAATACAGCTTTTTTTTTCAGTGCGCACTGAGACGCACTAAGATGCAGAGACGTGACCGCCCGCGGAATTCACAGAGTTCAAGGGGTTAAACAACTGTCATATCCCGAGCGCTATTTTGTCCGCGCTCGGGCTACATATCATGCCGGTCAGGCTTTGACAGCAGTGTTGTCATTCTGGCTCCCCGGGCTCTGATTGGTCAAACGCTCGGGAGTTCCCTGCTGTCAGAGCCTGAGCAGCTGTGCTGCATTTGCGGTCGTTAGCAGCTGGCTTTAAATGCTGGCGCCAGCGGCTGCATCTTGAGGCTGTCTTGTCAAGCATTCTTGTCAACGTTTGTGTCTTCATTCGTGTCAGCGTCTCTTTGTGTTCATCCACGATTCTCGGCTGATGTAAGTGTGTTTATCATCGTAGTTATCGTTCGTGTTCCTTGCCTTTCCTTATCTGACGGTGAGCGAGCGTTCCTTGTCTCAGCCGTCATCAATCATTGATCTGTGTAATGTTCATAGTTAATCTTGCCGCTCAGCCCGTGCGGCTAGCTACCTTGTCCTAGCCTTGAATTGTAAATAAACCTAAGTGCAACTTAACTGGTCTGTGGCGTTTTATGCTGGCTCATGAGGGCCAGACGTGACAGTAGACAGCCGCCAGAAAGAGACGCCATCCGCAGTAAGTTGCATTCAGGAGAACTCCGCTCTTTCCTGTCTAGGTATGGCGTACTGGAATTATGCCGTCGCGGAGGGGTCGCACTCAGGGTTCCAGTGACCAGCTGACCGAGGTGCTGGAGCAAGTGGATGAAATCCTCATTGCCGCCTCCGACCTCGATCTTAATCCCGATACCCTCATCGCCCCTCCC
This sequence comes from Pholidichthys leucotaenia, assembly GCA_020510985.1. Taxonomy (NCBI): domain Eukaryota; kingdom Metazoa; phylum Chordata; class Actinopteri; order Cichliformes; family Pholidichthyidae; genus Pholidichthys; species Pholidichthys leucotaenia. The sequence continues at coordinate 349,540,173 of CM035838.1, forward strand.
CTCTTCGGCTATCAGCCCGATGTACGCTGGTACCTAGACCGGGCTGAGTATGTGCTCGACCAACTGTCTCCCCGCTACGACGACCACCCAGAAGTCGATGCGATGAGACTGGATATCACCGCCCAACGAAGAATATTCCGGAGGTACGAGGAAGAAGAAGCCCAGAGGCGGAGGAGACGGAATCCCTGCTGCCCGCTTTGGGATCCTGATCCCTTCCTCAATCCAGTCCAGGAGTTCGCACCACCTGTGGCCCGTCGAAGACGTCGGCATCACGGCCAGAGACATTCTCAGCAAAAGTCCCGTCCGGATCCTGCTCCGGATCGCTGGTATGACCCCTTTAACCAGACAGCTGTCTCTTCAGCGTGTCGCCAGGAGGGAACCCCCGCAGCCGGTCTCCCCGAGCCGTCTTCCTTTGCTGATTCATCAGCGCTTCTTGTCCGGCCCGTCTTGGCTGTCGCCCCATCCTTTCCGACATTTTCTTCAGCTGCTGATTGTATGAGGAGTTCTGCCCCGGCGAGCCCCGCATCAATCCCATCTCAAGTGGCCCCCCCTCTTCCTTCCAGGGAGCCCTCTGCCACCATCCGACGGGAGGAGGAAGGAGCAACGTTCCCTGCAGCAGGCACCATCCCTCCCCGGGGAAACAGGCAAGTACAAGTTCACTCCTTTCCCCTTAATAGTGATTTGTCTTGTCTGACTCCTGGGGGTGAGGTTCGGGGTTCGCAGCCCCCTGAGCCCCCACCACCTGCTGAGATAATTACTAAGCCCACTGCCTCTGTGTCTCCCCCTGTTGAGCGTTCTTCAACATCAGTCGAGCGTTATCAGATGAGGAGGGGGCCTGCGGTCCTGGAGCAGGAGATCCCAGCCCCGCAGCCACATCAAGGACAGAGGAGGGGATCGGACTACTGTTTGGAACCTGCGGCGACAACGGAGCGTCCCCGGGTCTCCACGGATAAGCAGTCCGACCCAGCGGGCCAGGGGCCCCCCGCCACCACGCCGTACGGATTACCAGCGTGGATATCGGCGTTAGAGGGTCCTCAGGCTGCCGAAGCCATCATGCCGGCTGCGGAGTTCGACGCAGCCAAGTGGGAGCCAGAAGACGACCTCCTCCCGTCTGAGCCCGGATCGTCGAAGTCCTGGACGGCGCCCGAACTTGAGATCAGGCAAGTGCTCAATGTTGTCTTTGTTTTTTCTATTTTTGAGCATTTTTGCCTGTCTCTTGGTGAGGTGAGCCGGGTGCAGCCGTCCACTGCATCCGAGCTTGTCTCGCCGGGTTCTTATGCTGCCGGTGTTCCTGATCCCGGTTTTTCTTTTTCTTCTGAGCCCTCCCCCAAGATCGCCGGTGCAGAGCAGACCCCTATCGCTGTGCCGGAGGTTCCGGGTTTGGAGTTGGAGGTCAGTACTGGTGTGGCCCTGACCCAATCGGGGTCTGACGCGGGTGCAGTGTCGGCGGAATCAGAGTTCGTCACCGAGGTGGTTCAGACCCAATCGGGGTCCGACGCAGGTGCAGCGTCGACGGAATCAGAGTTCGTCACCGAGGTGGTTCAGACCCAATCGGGGTCTGATGCGGGTGCAGCGTCGACGGAATCAGAGTTCGTCACCGAAGTGGTCCAGACCCAATCGGGGACCGACGCGGGTGCAGCGTCGACCCAATCAGAATTCATCGTCGAAGTGGTTCTGACCCAATCGGGGTCCAACACGGGTGCAGCGTCGATTGAATCAGAGTTCGTCACCGGGGTGGTTCTGACCCAATCGGGGCCCGACGTGGCTGCAGCATCGGCCCAGTCAAAGTTCATCCCCGGAGGGGTTCTGGCCCAATCCGGGCCCACCGTGGGTGCAGCATCGGTCCAGTCAGGATTCCTTACCGGATTGGTTCTGGCTCTGCCAGTGTCTGTTTGGGTGGGATCCGGAGATGGTGCTGCAGATCCACCGCCAAATAATCCCAAATTAATTCCCTACCCTCGTCATGTTTCTCCCTCCCCTGCATCTGGAACCGCGGGGATTAATCATAGTTGGCCCGGTTCTCCCTGGCTTTCCCCCGCTGTTGGAAGACCGTTGCCGATCTCTCTCCAGTCATCTGGTTGGCAGATGGATGCGGGTCGACCACCTGGAAGCCTGTTCTTCCCGTTTGGCTTCCGGGGCCGGCCTCCCAATAAACAGAACTGTTCATTTGGCGCCCTGGTCCGGCCGCCGGAGGCATGGTCATCCTCGGCCCGGGATTCGGGCAGGCCGCCAGAACACGTCCCGCTGCCCCTGTTGGCGGTCTGGATGCTGGGGGCTGGGAGGCCTCTTGAGCTGTGTATTATGACTGTCATCCTGATGTGCTTCTTCCCCCTTCTTTTGCCCCTCAGTAGTTTCTGTGATTTTGAGGGTTTTTTTGGATTGAAATACTCCACAGGCAGGATTATGGTGTACTCCGATGTGTGACTTGACCACTGGTTTTTTCCCCCATTCAGTCTTGTTTATATACCGAGTTTTTTTTTCTCTTGTTTGACCTTTTGGCTTAGAAGACAACAGAGTTTATCTGATTTTGTTAACACTTTTTCTCAATTTTTGGATCCACTATGGTTATATTGAACATCGTTTATATAACCCCTATTTTGTGAATTTATGTACCCTTGTCATGGCAATTCACACATTTTTGAGTTACTGTTTAAGATAAGATAAGCCTTTATTAGTCCCACAACGGGGAAATTCCAGGATTGCAACAGCACAGGGATAGCAACACTCAGAGCAACAATCAGAAGGCAAGAAAAAACAAGCAAGCAAGAGCAGCTAATATACATATGTACATATTACTATAAAATATATATATACACACACACACACAGACACACAGTGCAGAGCATTGTAGCTGGATGGAATAAATATATGAATATATGAACACACAGTGCAGAGCATTGTAGCTAGATGGAATAAATATGTAAATATATAAACACCCACAGTATGGAGCATTGCAGCTAGGTGGAATAAATATGCAAGTATATAAACACACACAGTGCGGAGCAATGTAGCTAGATGGAATAATATGTAGATATATAAAAACACAGTGCGGAGCATTGTAGCTAGATGGAATAAATATATAGATATATAAATATAAACACACCCAGTGCAGAGCATTGTAGCTAGATGGAATAAATATGTAAATATATAAACACACACAGTGCAGAGCATTGTTGCTAGGTGGGATGAAACAGCATAACCGTCTATTTAGTTATCCTACATGGTATGATTATGTGCCCATACATATTCTCACCCTCCATAGCGACCGGTATGTTCCTAGTTGTATGCCGGAGAGGACCATTGTGTAAGTCTATTGCATCTTTTGCATTCAAAAAAAAAAAAACTATTAGTTTGTTACGTCTTTTTGCTATCTCTGCGAGCAGCCCTGCTTAGGTTGTACAGTCTGACAGCCGTTGGTAGGAAGGACCTACGAAACTTTAGTAGAATGTTGTCTGTTCATGGCGTCTCTGATCAAGGAATCCTTAGAGTGGATTTTTTTTTCTCTTTAGACATAATATCATTATGATTGTTTTCTTGCTGACCATTGTTATACTCACGCTGTAACATCTACACTAGGTCTTTATTCTGCCAAATAGGGTCTAGTTGACCTGATTCTAACACCAAGAGAATGAACCTGTTCAAATTCTGCCCTTTTTTCCCCCATGTTTTTTTTCCTAATCACTCATAATATTAGAATTTGGAAATGCAGCCTTTGGAATTCTCAGCTGCCTAATTCTGGTAGAACTGTTGTACTCTGTCTGTTTTAAGGTAAGAACTCTTCTGAGCTATTTTTTGATTTTTCCTTTTTTTTCTTCATGTATGTAAGCTCAAAACTGAATCATCGGCAGTATTTACTGGCTTTCTGATGTGAGAACTAATTGACAGGGACTCTAGCAGAAACCTTATGTTTGGATATACTTCTAACATTTGATCTGACATTTTTGTGTCCTACATGAAGTACTTTATGGGTCTTTTGCTTATGTTCATTTTCTCATTTTTTGCTCATGTGCACTCAAGGCCACTGTTCTGTCACGTCAGTGTTTGGTTTAGAACCGCTGAGGTTCTTTCCATTGGTTTGCTGCCAATTCATGAGTTGAGTTTTTTTCCTCTGTAACGGTCCAGTAATCCAGTTTTTCTCACGATATTTGTACATTGTTAAGCTGTTTTTTTTTTCTTTGTGATATGCGTTCTTGTACAGTTTTTTTATTTCTTTTTCCCCCTCCCCTGTGATTTTATCCCATTTGTTTTTCTGCCCCTGCCTTGTCTTCATTGTGATTTGTGTTGTAAGGTATTGTGCCTTCTTTCTCTGTGAGGTTGACCCTGTCCCCCCTCTACCTGCTTCCCCATCCACCCGCCCTGAGGTGGGGGGGGGGGGGGGTGGATGTTTGCGGCGACCGGGAGTTCGCCTTGAGGGAGGGGTCCTGTCATATCCCGAGCGCTATTTTGTCCGGCTACACATCATGCCGGTCAGGCTTTGACAGCAGTGTTGTCATTCTGGCTCCATGGGCTCTGATCGATCAAACGCTCGGGAGTTCCCTGCTGTCAGAGCCTGAGCAGCTGTGCTGCATTTGCGGTCGTTAGCAGCCGGCTTTAAATGCCGGCGCCGGCACCAGCGGCTGCATCTTGCAGCTGTCTTGTCAAGCATTCTTGTCAACGTTCGTGTCTTCATTCGTGTCAACGTCTCTTTGTGTTCATCCACGATTCTCGGCTGATGTGTGTTTATCATTGTAGTTATCGTTCGTGTTCCTTGCCTTTCCTTATCTGACGGTGAGCGAGCGTTCCTCGTCTCAGCCGTCATCATTGATCTGTGTAATGTTCATAGTTAATCTTGCCGCTCAGCCCATGCAGCTAGCTACCTTGTCCTAGCCTTGAACTGTAAATAAACCTAAGTGCAACTTAACTGGTCTGTGGCGTCTTATGCTGGCTCGTGAGGGCCAGACGTGACAACATTCTTTTAACATCTGACACATTGAAAATATTCACTTGCCTGGTTTAAAATATCTCACTCTCATTCAGCTGCACAATCAGGTTTAATTAGAGATTTAATCAAGGTTTTATAAAAAAGATGACCACTGCTTATTATAACTGCTTTTTATAATGATTCAGTGATCCCAAAACAAGTGATTTTATACTCATAAGAGATTAGAAATTGATGTGTCATGGAAAAATCCCATTGATGTAATCAGATCAGCTGAATCAACATACTAAATGGGCAATTATGTGTGACAGAAGTTTGGCTGAAAGTCGTACATCTTAAAAAGCTTAATTCTGCCTGCCCTCCACTCAGGAGAATATTATTTTACAACCTCTGCTTTCCGGGATAGGAAACGTCAGCTTTGTGTGGCTGGAATCAGAGAGAGCAGGGATGTTTTCAGATTAATCTGTACTTGTGGATATGACTTTAGTCTGTTTGAATAAGACATCTGTGAAACACAGAAAGGCGCTAGAGGGTGTGGACTGGCCTCGCTCAGGATCCAGTTAATTGAGACATTTGACCTCATGACCTTTGGCTGACATCGGGCATCTCATGTTCCCTTGTGTTGGACACACTCACCGTAGTCTTTTTTGCAGTACTTCTTCATTGTGATCTTCATCTTTCCTTTGGAGGCTTTACAGTGAGACTCACAATCTGAGGATAAGAGGAGAGATGATGTTAGACATTCTTCTTAAAATATTCAAAAATATGCCCTGAATCACCAGGGCATAGGATATAGAAAAAAATACATTATTACCAGCAAACATTAATGCATAGTTACTTTCTGTTTCATTAACAGAACTATATAAGTTTATAAATAAATAAAATTAAACACATATGCAATTATGAAAGTGCAAAACTCTGGGCACCCTACACATTAAATTAATTAAACATGCCAATTAAAAAAAATCAAAATATGCTATTAAGCAATGGTTGTCCAAATTTTTTGCATATAACTGCATGAAATGAGCCATTTCTGACTTTTTTCCCAGGCATTTTTCATTTAGCAGCAAAACTCTGACCTTAAAATGAAGGTAAAAGAGCTGAGTATAACATTCGTCATCAAAGTTCTGTTTTAGCTGAAGCTAGCCCATTTAGACCAGCAGGGCCATGCGCCACTTCCTACCCCAAATGCAATTTTACCATTTTATTTTTTTTAACAACACATAGTTAATAAATGGAAGCGTATTGCATTCACTTGAAAAAATAAATTTAAAAAATCTGTTTTTTGAAATAAATGAGATACATTTTCCTTGGAAAAAAAATCTGGTTCTGCTTTTCTAAATTAAGATGTTTTCTTTATGAATTCAAAAAAGAGCAGGATTTTTTTATTCATGGAAATTTATTTAATTAATTCAGAAAATTTTAAATTAAGTACAAAACTTTTTTTTTTTCCAAGTGAATGCAACAGGCTTCCGTATTAATATTTGGCGGTCGAACAGAAGCATAATTTGGTGCTTATTTTTCTTCTTTTACGTGTCTACATTCAGTTTTTCATTTGACAAGCTGCTCACTCTTATTTTGAAGGCTTTCAAGACCCGATTGGAGCTCTTGTTTTGAAAGTTTGCTTGTGAAACGAGAAGAGTACAAACTTGCCGCAAATATGCAGCAGTAGTTGTCATGTTTATGTTCATCTGGCTCCCCTGTTTCATGTATTTAGAAATGGACCTGCTTGCTGTTGTTGGTAGGGTCTTTTTTTTTTTTTCTCTGCTCCTAGCATAGAGCTGGAACAGGTGTGAGACATTCTCCATGAGCTGCAGTTCACGGCGTCGGTTGGGGTGGCGGACGCAGGGCAGTCCGACCTCTGCCTCACAAGTCAGTGTCATAAAAACATTAACTACCTGAAAGCATGAATGTGAGAAAGCAATTAAGTGTGTTTTCCTCACTCCAGTTTAAAAATGTGCAGCAGGGGGACTGTGAGCCGAAGGGAATGAGAAGAGTTCAAATGTTTTCAGAAGCACTTTTTGCTGATTTGTTTTCTGACATCTGAGAAAGTTTACCGCTGAGCCTACATTGTTTCCCTGTATAGAAATGCGGGAAGAGCCCACCCACTATTACAGATGTCGTCCAACCCGGAGCAGCTCCGTGTTTGTGAGGGCTGCAGAGAGGCTAGCAGAGCTGTCAGTCACACATTGTCGTGTTCTTTCTTTTTTGTGATCCGCCGTATTGCGGCTGCTGTTTTACCTACACCTCCCTCGTACGCTGAGTGATGTGGAACGTTGGTTCTGCCTAAGCAAGTGTGAAACTGGGCTGGCTGGCCAGAAAGCCCCGAGGACCTGCAGCTCTGGACACGGAACATGAACATTACAAGTGTATAACCGCTATCAGAAATTTACAAGTTTTGTTGTAAAGTTGAAACTTTTTTCCTTCTACGCGTGAAACTTTCCTCTTGTAAATTTGAAACTTTTTTCCCCTCATAAATTTGAAACCTTTTTGATAATCTGTGAGCCGCTGGTCCGCTGCATGTGGCTCTGGGTTTCAGAGCCCTGCCCCGGGGTCTTAAAGATGCCCTCCATGGTGCCACTGTGAAACAGATTAAGGCTGACACAGATTCTCCTTGTGTTTGTCCGCACACTCCTGCTACACGCCTCCCGTGTTTTCCGTTCCAGCCTCCTCCCTCGTCACTGTCCTGGCATCATCATGAGCTCAGTGGGCTACGAGGGTCACTCATGCACAAAAGAAGGTCATGGAGGGGAATTAAGCAGAGACCTACCAGACATTAGCAGGGACCCTTAGTACCCTCTGAGTCTCATGGGGCAAGAAAGTGAATACTTTTAAGCCTCCCGAGGCTAAATGTTCTGTGTCCCCCCCCCTGAGAGGAGCAACCAAGGCAGAAGCTCCCGGACTTGTGATTAATGAGCGGTGTCCCCTTCGCAGCACCGTATGCGTACGTGAGTCTGTGTGTCAGAGCACTTTATCGATGGCCGCTCCGGCATGCCGCTGCTGCACCAGGTATCTTTTTGTAATGAGGAGGCTGGTGGCGTGACCAAGAGGCCAAACTGAAAATTGAAATCATTTGTTCTCTCCACTTTCTTCTGACTGACACAAATTGGAACCAGACCATTTCTAAGTGCACCCCCCCCCCCAATCCCTGGCCCACCTCTCACAGACCAATAAGCCTTGTGCTTTTTTTTTTTTTTTTTTGAGGGGGGGGTGGGAAAGCTGGGCTGGGCAGTCTGAAGAGAAAGAAGGGGAGCAGTGGAGAGAGGATGGGGGGCCTTTCAGCCTGCCTGAATATGGACAAACTTCATTATTTCTTCCAGCCCTCTGTCCAGTCTTCCCCTTTCTTCCCCATTATGCTCTGTGTGAATGAGGTTGCCCGGGTAATGATGGAGAAAGAAAAAAACGCCCCTCTCCTCCCTCACAAAAAAAGAGTGGTTTAGGACGTGGGATGAGGATCAAATTCATGTATGTGGAGAAAGCATTTCTCTGCTGGAATGCCTGGCTGCTTTCTCTGGTGGCGGGAAAAATAAGAAAAGAGGAAATCCTAAAGTAAATGAATTTGACGAGTCCATATCAAGCGTGCCTGATTTCCATGTAAATGAAGAGCTGAGGGTGGGGGGGCTTCTTTATCTTTCGTTGGCCCTCAGGGGCCTTCATCATACCTCCCTTTGATAGCTGACGTTGCCCATTTGCCCCGTAGCGCAATCGCTGCAGTGGGCTATTACACTCACGGCTCTCATTAAGCTCCAATCTCCTGCTGGGAGGACAAACGCCCCCTTTGTGTATCTCTGTGGCAGTGCCACGTTCTTTTGGCGGGGTCCCTGGGGACCGCACTGCTCCTAATTTGGAGGGTGGTGTCTGTTTGGAGTTTCTGACAGGAATCCAAACTCCACACAGCCTCTGCAGCCACTACAACAGGAAGTGAGACTCGAAACAAAGCGCAGTGAAGTCAGTGGCGCCACTCGCGTCAGACACTGATCGATGAGCAGAGGTGACTCAGCCCATTCAAACAGACCTGGATCATGGCGAAAGTTAATAGATATGCTGGCAATTAATAAATACAGTAACAGTTAAGGAAACAGCTCCACGCTTGCAGGGAACCTATACTGTGCTTATGTTAAACCAATAATTTAATTCTGTGGCATTTTCGCACTTGAAAGTCTGCACCAAGGTCCAGACAAACATCTTTTTTTTTTTTTTGTAAACCTTTATCCTTGTCAGGATTGGTTTAACACTACTCCTTATCCAAGAGAACCAAACAACTTTACGTGACATCCCTGCATCCTGTTATGTCAACCTTTGTGTAGTTATCACAAACCGTGGTAGTTAGCAAACATGCTACTCACCCGCTGAGGACTTTTCTGTAGCTTTGGACAGATCAGTAACTGCAATGTAAGCTAAAACTGGGGAAGACTCCACCTCATTAACAGGTGAACTAGTTTAGTGAGTGCTAGAAGGTTATCCAGGTCTTCATTAAAAAGGACGTTCGTCCTTCTCATTGACTGTGATGATCCTCAAGTGGCATTGCTCTAAAAGTGCCTTCAGACCAAATGCAAACGGACAGCACAAATACATACAAAGTCACTGGAAAGAGGAGAGTAAACGCGAATCTTGCACATTCACATCCAAGGGATAGCGCAACCTAGTAATGGCCTTGAGATTCTGCAGACACCAAAGTAAAAGTATCAACACTGGAGAGTAAACTAGTTTGAAAATGACACTGCCACTCACCTGGAGACAGAAGGACCAGGAGCTCCTCAGTTGAATTGGAGTGTCAGAGTTTTTTACCCACGGACTCCTGCCACAGACATGCTAACAAGGTTAGCAGGCTAGCAGTGTAAACAACCCTCATCCAGGTGAAATTTTGGAGGCAGGGACAATTTTTTCAGGTGAGACCCCACTGGATAATGTAAACCTAAGCATGAAGATGTTTTGGGAATTTCCACAGCAGGTTGAACACAGCTGCAGAAGTCAGAAAAGGCAACTTGGCCTGTCTGCAGCTCACTCAGACGGTGAATTCATGTCTATTCACGTTTTTACATTGAGTTAAAATGTAATCCCGCCACGCAAAAAATTTGCCCGTTTGTGTTTGGTCTGAACGCACCTTTACTCTTTGGCTACGGTCCCACTGCAGGTCTTAATGCGCGATTCAGATTTTTTGCTGAGATCCAGTTTTTCTGTGCGGGCGTTCACATTATAATTTAGATGAGACCCCCATCAGACTCCAGTGTGAACGGTCTATGGCTGAAAAGTGACCCGCATGCACAGAAGAAGACGTGACGTCAGACACAGTGTTGTGTTTATGGAAGTAAATATGAGCCCCGAACGATTGAGGGGGACAGAGCTTCTTCAGCTCGACACAGCACAGCAAAATAAAATGTTAAAATCAGTCAGAAATGATTAGGCACAAAATAAATAAAGGAGACCAGCTTCATTCCTCTACATGCCAGGTGACCGCTGTGATCAGCTCTGTTTCAGCAGAACTGATTGATTAAACAGCTCTCTTGAAAATGAGACCCCATATGTCAATGGGATTACCTGTATAAATAAGGTTAATGATAGCTAAACAGCGCGGCTAGTACCAGCGGTGTAACACTGGTCCTGCACAGGAAGGAGAAGCCACCAGAGACTCCCCTCTCCTGGACAGTGTGTCCTCGTATACCCGCGACTGCGCCCGACCAACTACACCGGGCCGTTACTCTGCACCTGTAATGCTTGTCTGACAGTAGTCTGACGGTTTCAGCCCCGGCCCATCATGGTGAAATTGTACAGAAATGATTATGCATGACGGAGGGATGCTACACATATCAGCGTGCGTTTATAAATTTTGAAGTTGTTGTGCAATCAGAGCCAACAAAATTATGATCAAGCGATGAAGGGAAGAAGATTGATTAAAAAGAGAGCACAAATCTGCTGTGTCTGGCATGCTCGCTGCATCTTCCACCACAGAGTTGTCACCTTTGTCTCACTTTGATGAGGAAAAAGTCAAATGAAATGTGTTCAGACTGAGGGCGCTTTGAAAAACATGAGATATTTATCCGAATTAGGACCACATGTGAAAGTGGCCTGGGTCTGGTGTGGAAAAAAATCGGATGTGTGCTGTTCAAACTGTCATAAAAAAATCAGCTATAGGTCACATGCGGCCAAAAAAGTCGGATTTGGGTCACTTTTGCCTGCAGTGTGACTGCAGCCTTTGTGACTCTGGTAAGTTTCTCTATTGTTATTATTATTACTATTACTTTTTGTTTGACTATTTATGACACCATCGAGCCTCTTCCTCTGCCCGAGTGCTTCACAGCTCAGCTTCCCTCTTTTTGGCTGCCATAAATTCCTGTGTTTGACTTGAATATCTGAACCTTTCTAGAAAATTGCTTTCATAATGGAATCAACAACCGTGGAGTTAGAATTGTGCCTCACTAAAAAAACCAAACAGTTACAGATTTTGCAGCAAAGAAATTAGTTACTTGAAATCATTTGTCCAAAAAATGTTTAGCAAATAAAACTATTTTGTGTCGAAAAATGTAGAGCGTTTGAATTTTACCAAACACCTGTATTTTTCTTTGATCCAATTCTTTAACTGATAGTTCATAAATTAGGTATATCCCCAGCTCCATCATCATAACAATGTGTATATACCGGGCCAGAAAGCAGTCTGCATTACTAATACCATAAATATCAGTGTGACCTATCATCTAATGCCAGCAGCCTGACATGGAAACTCTTGTCAGAGCACATGAACAATAGGGTCACGCAGGGCTTCACTGCTGGTGCAGTCAGCCTTGATTGAAATACAAACTAGTGCAAATGAAGCGTATAATCAGATTAGAGCTGGAGCCCCGGGGAGGCTGCTGGGCGAGCTGGGAATACAGGCAACGAGGCCACAGGGAGCACTTGCAGAATATCTGGAGTTTCCATCAGAAACAGCCTGACCTGCTGATGTGTGCTACAATGAGTGGAGAGTGTGGAAAAGCATGCGTAGGCTTCAGATGCATTTAAAACTGCATGCATGGAGGAACAATTATTTAGTGTGATTGTAAAGCATAACAGGAAAAAAGTGCTTGAAAGGTGTACTAGGTAATATTTCATGAAAAACAAATGTCAAAAAAATATTACAACAATAAAGTGTTTAGAAAGGTGTGGAATTAAAGCCTTTATAATCTTCAAAAAAATAATATATTGTTAAGAAATACTTTTAAAAAATTTACGGGTCCAAATAGGGCTGGGCGATACATTTAAGGTTTTATCGCGGTACTTGACACACACACACACACACACACACACACACACACATATATATATATATATATATATATATATATATACTGTATATATATATATATATATATATATATATATATATATATATATATATATACCCTTAACTTAATATTTTGTTGCACAACCTTTTGAGGCAATCACTGCAATCAAACCATTTCTGTAACTGTCAATGAGACTTCTGCACCTCTCAGCAGGTATTTTGGCCCACTCCTCATCAGCAAACTGCTCCAGTTGTCTCATGTTTGAAGGGTGCCTTCTCCAGACGGCATGTTTCAGCTCCTTCCACAGATGTTCAATAGCATTTAGATCAGGGCTCACAGAAGGCCACTTTAGAATAGTCCAATGTTTGGCTCTTAGCCATTCTTGGGTGTTTTTAGCTGTGTGTTTTGGGTCATTATCCTGTTGCAAGACCAATGACCTGTGAATGAGATCAAGCTGTCTGACACTGGGCAGCACATTTCTCTCTAGAATACCTTGATAGTCTTGAAATTTCATTGTACCCTGCACAGATTCAAGACACCCTGTGCCAGATGCAGCAAAGCTGTCATGTGGTGGCCCTCGCGAGCCACCATAAGACGCCACACAGTCACCAGTGAGTTTCAGTGAGTTTTATTATGCTGAAAAGTAACAACACAAGATGCAGGGGTAATGACACACAAGTCTACACACATCCGGAGGCGTAAGGCTAAACAGCTCTCTTACAGGTCCATAGAGGAGACGGTCATACACAGGCAAGGTTGACGGAGTAATGACTACACAGGCTGCTGAGGCAGAGACACACAGAGGTCTACTCACACCGGGAGGGGTAAGGCTAACAGCTCACTTACTGGTCCAGGGGAAGCGACGGTCAACCACAGGCAGACGAGGTAGGTAACAGTCCAAAGCATCCGTAGCTCAGACGAAGAACGACTGGCACTGCTGCGTCTTACCGGCGCCAGTGCCGGGCTTAAGAAGGCGAAGCACTAACGACGATAATTACAAACAGCTGACCGACCGTTGACAGGCGGAAGCCCCACCGAGCACTTTCACAATAAGAGCCCGGTGAGGCCAGAATACAGCCCGCAACTGTCAAGGCCGGCAGTGAAACATAACTTAGCCCGAGCGTGATCAGAACCGGCGCTCGGGTCATAACAAAAGCAGCCCCAGAACATAACAGAACCTCCTCCATGTTTCAAAGTAGGGACAGTGTTCTTTTCTTGGTATGCTTCATTTTTGCGTCTGTGAACATAGCGCTGATGTGCCTTGCCAAAAAGTTCCAGTTTTGTCTTGTCTGTCCACAGGACATTCTCCCAGAAGCTTTGTGGCTTGTCAGCATGCAGTCTGGCAAATTCCAGTCTGGCTTTTTTATGATTTGTTTTCAACAGTGGTGTCCTCCTTGGTCGTTTCCCATGAAGTCCACTTTGGCTCAAACAACGACGGATGGTGCGATCTGACACTGATGCACCTTGACCTTGGAGTTCACCATGAATGTGTTTAGAGGTTGTTCTGGGCTCTTTTGTTACCATTCGTATTATCTGTCTCCTTCTGTGGCCACATCCAGGGAGGTTGGCTACAGTCCCGTGGATTTTAAATTTCTGAATAATATGTGCAACTGTAGTCACAGGAACATCAAGTTGCTTGGAGATGGTCTTATCGCCTTTACCTTTAACATGCTTGTCTATAATTTTCTTTCTAATCTCCTGAGACAGCTCTCTCCTTTGCTTCCTCTGGTCCATGTTTAGTGTGGTACACACCATATCACCAAACAGCACAGTGACTACTTGTCACCCTTTAAATAGGCCGACTGACTGATTACAAGTTTGTAGACACCTGTGATGTTAATTAGAGGACACATCTTGGTTGAACATGTCCCGATGGTCACATTATTTTCAATCTTTTCTAGGGGTACCATCATTTTTGTCCAGGCCTGTTTCATGAGTTTGTTTTTTAAAATAATTCTGTTGAACCACAATTCAAAAGCATTGTCTGATTTTCATTGGTTAATTTTCATAGAATTTTTATTTATTACCACTTTTGTCATATTCAAGTTATTTCTGTGACCATTGTGGTTTTTTCTTTCATTAACAGAGGGGTACCAACAATTTGTTATATATATACTGTATATATGTGTGTGTGTGTGTGTGTGTGTGTATATATATATATATATATATATATATATATATATATATATAAAATGTGTTAATCACCCATTAACGCTTGTCCCCCTTAATGGCGGCAAAATTTGTGATTGCGGTTAACGGCAGTTATTGGCAGAAAGCGCAAGCAGTACTTTTTGGCCTAGCGGCGATCCATACCAAACCCGTTCTGGCCACAGACACTGTGCGCACCAGGCAGGTGCACCATTGCTAAGTTAAACAAGCTGAATTACAGTCATGGAAATCCCCAAAGTGCTGTCATGTTTAAGTTTACACCGTTATCTGTCGGAGCTCTCACCTGGATAATTGTTACAGCCTCCTCCAAAACTTCGCCTGGATGTTGGGCTGTTCTTCTTCTGTGGAAGCTAGCTAGCTGGCTAGTAGCTACATGCTAGGTTATAGCTGACGTCCAGCAGATGACACAGACAGAAATTTGCCTGTTTTCACCCTCATAGCTTTAGGTCCAACTGTTGATGAGTACTGGTCTAAAAAAATTCTCAAGCTGTGTTTGTAATGTCCATTTACTCCCCCGCCATTTTTGCAGCATGGTGGGGTGTCATCACGAGTGAGGTAGTTGTTTGTTTATGTTTGCAATTTTTCTGCTAAAAGGGAAATTGTGTCTGCTGTGACACACGAGGTCCATGGTTTTGTGTTGATCTGCTTAAAAGCGGTGGATGTTTGCTATGGGAGAAAGAGCAAGCTCCATTTGTGGCTGCTGGCTGGTTGTTGTTCAGCGACGTTAATGAGCCCTGGCATTCTGTTGTTTGCACATGCAGTAATACTTTTGAGAATTTTCTGGAGAATATTCTGGATAGTTTTTGTCATTTTGGGTATGATGACAGCATTAATAAACCTGCAGGTGAAGCTAGCAAGCATATTTCTCCGCTCCCATGTTTATAACAGTATGACAAACTTGAAAAATTACCGACTTAAGGTACACTGTATGTGAATGGAAAAACACGTGATCAACGCATTATTAATCAAGATTAACTCAACATTCCAAGAGATTAATTGCAATTAAAAATTTTAATTGTCCAACACCACTAATATCTATCTATCTATCTATATATATATATATATATATATATATATACTGTATACTGTATATATACAGTATATACTATATTCATGTGAAAAAATAGGATACCCCATTAAATATTCAGTTCTTTATTAAGAAATGTTCACATATCTATGTCTAACCTTGTTTTTTTATTTGCATTTTTTACCATTTATTTTAGCCATTTTAAGTGGGAATGAATATGGGGGTGTCCTAAAAAAGACGAGGGGTATTCTAATTTATTCCTCACTATTTGTTTAGAATTATATTTTACAGAAAATTTGAAAATGTCTTTAATTCATTTTTAATTGTTTCATTGTATTACATGAATCTCCCAATATTTTCAACACTGATATTAAATATCCATATGTCCAAATATGTTCAAAAGGGTAGGGTAAGTTTTTCACATGACTATATATACAGTATATATATATATCACGATATCTTGAGATCTCCTCCAAACCACTGTATACAGCAGGAAAATAAGTATTGAACACGTCAACATTTTTCTCATTAAACAAATTTCTGATGGAGCCATTCACCTGAGATTTTCACCAGATTTCAGTTAGAACCCAAGTAATTCATACATTCAAAGAAATCAAGGCAACTGTGTTCACAAAACAAGTTATATTTAATTAAGTAGAATGACATGGGGAATAAGTATTGAACATAGGAAGAAAAAGAGGTGCAAAAAGGCACAGAAAGCCAAGAGACCAGCTGAAATCCATCAGGGTTGAGTTGTTACTGATATCTGGTGAAAATCTCAGGTCAATGGCTCCATCAGAAATATGTTTAATGAGAAAAATGTTGACGCTGTGGAGTGTGTGAAGTAAGAGGCTGATTCATGGCAGACGGTTTATTACACACTTCACATCTCTCAAGCACAGAACAGACTGACACATTTAAGCAGGCACTCTTCTTTTACCCAAATCACTCCTCCCAAGTTTCATGGCATTTCTCCACACACAACATGACATTTGCATTACACTGCATTCAACCCCCTACGTCCTTGACTCCTTCCTGCTATCTCGCCAGGAACCTCCTGAGCATTGTTCTCCCATGCTTATCCACTGTCTCTTGTCTGAGATGCTAAATAATCTGGTGCTACACTTCTCCCCAGCATCTTAGATAGAACAATAGAATATCAGTCCACATGCCGTTTGGGCTTCCGTCTCCTCCCGTATCTGCTGTAACTGGGGTTTACTGCCTCCGTGGCGCTGCTGTGCCGGTGGGGGGCTGCTGGGAGTGTGTCTGACTGCGGGTGGGCCATGACAAGGGGGGCGGGGGGCACTTCGGTCTGTCCGTGTGGCTGCTCTGGTGAATCGTTTCCCTGGGGAGCTCTCCGTGGGGGTCTTCCACGCCGAGGGGCCCTAGCCAACAGCACTTGCTCGTCCGCCACAACGAAAGCGGGTTTGAGTCTGTCTATGCCAATTTCTTCCCGCCTACCCCCCAAGTCTAGCAAAAAATGCTTATCCCTTGTTTCCAACACTCTGAACGGTCCATCATAGGGTGGGCACAATGGAGGGCGGTGGGCGTCGTGTCTGACGAACACGAACTCCGCGCTCTTCAAAGTTTTAGGCACGAAAACACGCGGAAAACAGTGGTGGGCAGGGCCCGGCAGTGTGCCTGTGTTTGCGCTACGCTGCAAAAGCTGAGACGGGCAGTTGTCCGGCGCTGGATTATCTGGCAGAAATTCCCCGGGCAGCCATAGGAGCTGTGCGAAAACCAGCTCTGCCGGGGAAGCTTCCAGATCCTCTTTTGGCGCGGAGCGCAACCCCAATAAAGCCCACAGCAGCCTGTCTACCCAATTTGCATCCGTCAGTGAAGCCCTGAGCGCTGCTTTCAGTGATCTATGAAAACGCTTGCATAACCCATTGGCCTGTGGGTTGTATGCGGTTGTGCGGTGAATTGTAACACCCAGGCTGTGGGCCATCGTGGACCAGAGTTCGGAAACAAATTGAGGGCCTCTGTCGGATGTGATGTCCGACGGGACTCCAAAACGCGCCACCCATGCTGTTAAAAAAGCGCGTGCTACGTCCACAGACGTGGTTGCCGCCAACGGCACTGCTTCTGGCCAGCACGTGGTGCAGCCCACTACTGTCAGGAGGTGTGTGCACCCCTGTGATGGCGGGAGGGGGCCCACGAGGTCTGCGTGAACATGGTCGCACCTCTTAGCCGGTACCCGAAACGGCTCCAAGGGAGCCTTCGTGTGTCTGTGTACCTTGGCTCGTTGGCACGCCACGCAGGCTGCAGCCCACTCTTTTACTTGTTTGCGTAGGCTCGGCCACACAAACTTCTCTCCCACCATTTTGACCGACGCGCGCACTCCTGGGTGCGCCAGAGTGTGGACCGACTCAAACACGCGGCGGCGCCACGCGACCGGGACCACCGGACGCGGGCGCCCCGTGGAGACATTGCAGATTGGGGGGGGCCGCCATCTTGCAGCACTCTGCTCTCCAGCCTTAACCCTGTTGGTCCAGACTGGAGCGCACGCACGTCTGCATCGCTAATCTGCTCTGCAGCCATGGCTGCGTAATCTATCCCCACGCAGACCGGGGCCACCACGGCGCGCGAGAGGCAGTCCGCCACCACATTCAGTTTACCCGACACATGCTGAATATCGGTAGTAAACTCTGAGATCGTGGCCAGCTGTCTCTGCTGCCGGCCCGACCACGGTTCTGAAACCTAGGCCATCGAGAACGTTAGTGGCTTGTGATCCACGAATGCAGTGAAGCTGCGCCCTTCCAACCAGAACTGGAAGTGGCGTATGGCCAGGTGGAGAGCTAGCAACTCCCTGTCAAACGCACTGTATTTACGTTTGTTGTCGCGCGAAGTTCTGCTGAAAAAGGCGAGCGGCTGCCAAGCCCCGGTGACGCGCTGCTCTACGACAGCCCCTATGGCCACGTCTGAAGCGTCGGTGGTGAGCGCTATCCGGGCCGTCGAGTCCAGATGCGCCAGCAGTGCGGCGTTTGCCAGGGCTACTTTAACTTCCGAGAACGCCTGCTCTCGCTCCGGGGTCCATTCGACCCTATCCGCGGGTTTCTGTTTCTTGAGCGCAGCGTACAATGGTTGCATGAGCCGTGCCGCGCGGGGAAGGAAACGGTTATAAAAGTTCACCATCCCCAAAAATTCCTGCAGCGCCCTGACCGTCTGAGGCCGGGGAAAATCCGCCACGGCGCGCACTTTGTTGGGCAACGGGGTCGCTCCTTCCAGAGAGACGCGGTGCCCCAAAAAATCAATCTCCGTCATGCCGAACTGGCATTTCGCTGGGTTGATTATTAACCCGTGCTCCTCCAACCTCCGGAAAACCATCGTGAGGTGGGTTTCGTGTTCGTCTTCGGACGCACTGGCTACCAGGATATCGTCCAGGTAGACGAACACGAACGGGAGATCGCACAGCACTGCATCCATCATGCACTGGAATGTCTGTGCCGCTCCTTTTAACCCGAATGGCATGCGCAGGAACTCGAATAGACCGAACGGAGTTATTAGCGCTGTTTTGGGTACGTCCTCCGCGCGCACTGGGACTTGGTGGTAACCGCGGACCAGGTCTATTTTAGAAAAAATGCGCGCTCCGGCGAGGTGAACGGAAAAATCCTGTATGTGGGGAATTGGGTAGCGGTCGTGCGCTGTTCAACCTGCGGAAATCACCGCACGGTCGCCACGATCCCTCAGCCTTAGGGACCATGTGTAGCAGGGATGCCCATGGGCTGTTCGAACGCCTGATGATGCCCAACCTTTCCAGGTTGGCAAACTCCTCGGGCTCTATGGCCAGTTTAGCTGCGTCCAAGCGCCGAGGTCTTGCAAAAATGGCCGGCCCGGTGGTGGTGACAAAGTGCTCCACCCCGTGTTTAGCGATGGCCGCCGAAAACGTCGGGACAGTGAGTGCTGGAAACTGAGTGAGCAGTGTGTGGAACTTACCGCCTGTAGCTGTGACGCTGGCTTGTGCTGTTGGCCGGGTCACTCGAGCTATACAGGGGAGAGAGTCAAAGGACAGTGCATTAACCAGGCACCTGTTAGCAACATCAACCAGTAAACCATGTGCACACAGAAAATCAGCCCCCAGGATATGGTAATTCAGTGCTGCTACGACAAAAGTCCACTCGTATGTACGGCCGTGTAGAGATAAGATCAGTGTCCTCTCACCAAAGGTCTTAATTTCCGAGACGTTTGCTGCCAACATCTCGGGGCCGCTAGGTCCTGCCAGCCGGTCAGCGTAGGTCGGCAGGATGAAGCTCTTCTGGGCTCCGGTGTCCACGAGGAAACGCCTCCCCGAGCGTGCGTCCGTCAGGTAGAGCAGCTTGTTTTCTTCACTGAGGGTCGCAGCTGCTACCGACTGCCGGCCGTGACGTTTTCCCGAGCGCTTGAATTGGCACGGTGGCGCACATCTGCATGCGTTCTCTCCGAAGCGGCGGTGGTAGAAGCACAGCATGTCTCTCTGGCGCTCCTTGGCCCCCGCTGCTGCTACCGTTGGCCGCTCCTCGCCTCCTCTGGTCGTCTCGCTGGGCTCTGCCGCTGCCGCGTTGACTGTGGTCGCCCTGGTGGTGAGGATGATCCGGTCTGCCTCCTGGGCTAGCGCACGGTAGTCACGCACGGCCAGCAGCGGCGAATTAGCCAGAACCGCTCTCGCCACTGCTGGAAGGTTCCGGAGGAAGAGGTGGGCAAACAGAAAGTGCCCGTCGTCCGTGCCCATCAACGCCAGCATCTTCTCAATCAGGTCTACGGCCGAACCATCTTCTAACTCGGCCCGCGTCAGGAGCCTCTCTGCTCTCTCACAGTCCGAGAGCGTGTAGCGCTGGGTCAGCGCAGCCTTGAGCGCCTCGTATTTGTTGCTGGCTGGAGGCTGATGGAGCAGGCTCGCTATCTGCTGAGCTGTGCGGGCGTCCAGTGCTGCGATCACATGGTAGAATCTGGTGTCGTCTGCCGTTACTCCCCGGAGGGCGAACTGGGCCTCGGTGTGGTGGAACCAAGAGCGCGGGTTGTGCTGCCAGAAATCCGGTAGCTTGACTGAAACCGCACACGTGTGGCTGGGGGATCCAGTCCGGGCTGTCTGTGGGATGGCTGCCACCTCGCTGGAGCTTCCTGACCGGGCCGGCTCCGGGGTTCTTGCCTCGTGTTCCATAATACGTCTTGGGTCACCAGTGTGGAGTGTGTGAAATAAGAGGCTGATTTATGGCAGACGGTTTATTACACACTCACATCTCTCAAGCACAGAACAGACTGACACATTTTTGCAGGCACTCTTCTTTTACCCAAATCTCTCTTCACAAGTTTCATGGCATTTCTCCACACACAACATGACATTTGCATTACACTGCATTCAACCCCCTACGTCCTTGACTTCTTCCTGCTATCTCGCCAGGAACCTCCTGAGCATTGTTCTCCCATGCTTATCCACTGTCTCTTGTCTGAGATGCTAAATAATCTGGTGCTACAACGCGTTCAATACTTATTTTCCCCGCTGTAAATGTAAAACCTTTGCATAAAATGACACCGGCATCATAACAGAAATAGACCCTTGTATTGCATTTTTTTTTTAATTGCATACAAGGATGGGGGGCATAAAATCAAGTTAAATTTAACAAACTGTATTGGACCAGTCAGACAACCCCATCATAAATTTGCAACAAATCAGAATAAATAATGCTAGGCTTTCCTATTATGGCCTGTAATAAAACCATTAAAAATGAAACCAAACAAAAAAAGGACTCAACATAATAAAAAGTGCATTAAGCAAGAATTGTAGAGAAAGATATTTTAAAACTATATAAATTAAAGTCCACTTTTTCTGTTTGGTCATGTTTTTAACAATAAGGGCCATGTCAATATAATTTGTGACTGCAGTTGTGATCTTTTTCGATTTTGCACTTTTGTTGTATGCGATAAATTTTCCAAATGAAGAAGCCATATAGTCATTTTCTTAGGGCTGGTTCCTTTATTTATTTATTTATTTATTTATTTTTTTTGTAGGGGCTACCTAAGCTGTTGAGAGCATATTTTAAAGCATTCTTCATATTATAGTGGATGACATCTCAAGTAGTGAAACAAATTAGTGGTAGTGCGACATAATTTGCAGAAAATTGTATTTTGTTCAGTCTTTACCTTCTGAAGTCCAAACCACTGCCAGAGAATGGAGCTGGTGCTTTTTTCTCCTTTTGTTCAAGTCTGCTTCCACTGCAGCCGGTATGTGTGTGTGACATTTCCTTTTTTTCCCCTTTTCCCACACTCTGCCAATGTTGCCAGAGTGTGCATAAAAAAACAAGCATCTCTGCTCCATGAAAACAGGCTCAAAAGAAGCAGTTTATAAAGAAAAAAATACAGGAAAAAACAGACCTGGCAGGGAGTGTGGGGTGGGGTAGGGAGCAGAGTGCAGCTGTGGGAGAGGAGAGGAGAGAGAAGCTGACAGCTTACACTGCCGCAACAATGCTCGATATCTGCAATAAAGGAATTTTTGCATTGCGCATAGTATTGCCCAGCCCTAGGTCCAAAACAATCATAAAGTTTACATCTGAGCAGTTGGATGATGAGACTGTGGCGGCCGGTAAGGATGTCACCGCTGGTCACAGCCAATAGCATAGCTGGGTTGATGTTACATGTCTCTGTCAAGCAGCTGGGGCAAGAGTAAGTGGCCACCTGCTGGCTAGGAGTTCAGAATGTTGACTCTATCACCTTTAATTCATATTGTGTTATGTTACTCACCTGATGGCTCCTCGTAGCTGTTATACGTTGCTGTTGGAGACAAAACTGGAATCTCTGTGGCAAAATAAAGAATATGCATGGTTACATGCAGTGAATCTAGGATCTCAATTCTCAAAGCACTATTTAATCCCCAAGGACATATGGATATAAAGAAAGACTCTGATATGAAGCCTAGTTTCACACAGATGTTCTGAAAATTGCACATGATGGCTGGGAGCTCTTGTTTAACGCTCTGCTCCCTACTGATTGTGGTATGATGTAGAAATGAAGAGCCAAGACCGCTAGTCTTGTTAAATTGTGAGTTGGCAAGGATTTGGATATGGCAAAAAAATTAATATTGCACTACAGTAAAAATATACGAGAAACCAAATCAATTTTATTCAACAAGAGCCCATTTCCTCCAACTTTTACTTCCCATTTGTTTCCTCCCAAACAAAATTAAAGTAATCCTGTTCCAGCACGATCCCAGGCTTGAATCATCAATGTGGACTCAGGCCCGATGCTTCACTCAGACTTCTACTCAACAGGCGACACATCCAGTTTCCAAACATCACCTTATCTGCGACGACATGGTGGACAGTTATTAGTGTGCCCATGTCCGCCCCGACACTATTGTTATCTTATCTGTTTATGCCAGCCAGCTACTTGATGCTTCTAGCTAAAGCAGTTGCTGGTGCACCATTGACGTTTGTTGCCGAGGGTCTGGAATCTGCTGGTGGGAGATACGGCCAATAAAGACATCAGCCATCATTCCCTTGGACTCATTCTGGGGATTTATTGTGAGATAGGCTGTTAACGGCGCTGAAGGCAAACATGGCCATGTTAGTGGAGCTGTAACACTCCGTTTATCCAGACCCAGGTTTAAAGAGCCAAATATATATCCCAAATAATGGGAACAGGAGTTTAAAAATAACCAAGAATGAGTGGGCAATGTGGCTCCACGCAGAAGGAGTCAACCCATCTATATTCCCCAGACGTCATGTACCAGTGTTTTCTGTGGGCCTGTGGATGCCATATTTGGTGTCAATTTTCAGCACTGATTGTTAATAATAGTCTGTTAATGTCTTTAATAGTTGAAAGAGACAGCAGGGAAAAACACTTTGCTTGTTTTGTCACTACTGAGGAACATCTGAGCAAAATATAGGAGAAGATGGTAGAAGTTTAGTGTTAGGAAAGAGTAATAATGTTGCACTGTGGCTGAAATCGAGCCAAATGTAGTTTCGTGAGGGCCCTGTTACACAGATGGAGATTGCTGAGATATCAGGTCAATTTTTGGTCTCTCAGTGGTCACCCAATGATCTCCATGTTGTGTAAAGAGGCCCTTAGTAGCGAGATCTTAGAAGTAGTCCTTACTGATGCAGGGAGCGATGGGAGAGCGGCTCTGTTGGTAGCCTTTAGCGCAGCGGTTGCAGGTGATCCCTGTGACTCCATCCTTGCAGGGGCACTGGCCTGTTGTCTGGTTACATGTCTTCCCCGCTGCTCCGACTGGATGGCAGTCACACGCTAAAAAAAGAACATTAAGCTGAATAGTGCACAAGTAAACAGCTTGTGTTTGGAAAAAAATGAAAACACCTGTGATTTACAAGGGCAGATATCAGCTTACAGATGACTACAGCATGTCTCCAGCTTGGCCTCTGCTGACTCTACATATTCTGTGCAATAAAACAAACAAAAAAAAATCATCCTAGCACTAAAACCTAGTAAGAAATCCTTCACATCAGAGCAGGGTGAGTTTTGCTTCCAGACCCTCACAGATGGGGAACTGGGCCTCGCACCAGCTTAAAACCTCAGTCAAATTACAGTTTTCCTCCACCCATTACAGCCATAGGGTTCTCCATCAGGTCTCCTCTGGAAGACGTCCATGAGTAAATCACTTGATAAACTACAGTACGTCTCTCCCGCTGCACATATGCATGTTAACCGTCTGTCTGTGTGGGACTGCGTGAACTTCTTTGAGCTTCTCTGTGCCCTCTGCTTGGTTGCTGCTCAGCTGTGATCAGACCGGCCGCGCGCTCTTCAGATTGAATTTCCGATGTAAAGCCTTTTGGCAGAAGGCTCGCTGCAAACAGCGGCTGAATAATGTTTCCCATTAATGGACCAGTGGAACGCACTTCAAAGTCTGTTTAAGGTTTTAGTTGGGAGGACTGCATGTTAAATGTGAGAAATTGGTACGCACTCTCTCGCTTTCTCTCTGTGTGTGTGTGTGTGTGTGTGTGTGTGTGTGTGCCAAATTTGTACCATAAAGCTGGTGTTTGAAGTGAAAGGCTAGCCTCCTCCCCATTAGTCCTGCATGTGTTATGTGTAGCAGCAGAGTCACTCAAAGTTGCTTGGAGTGGTGCGGTAGATGCTGGGCTTGTTTTTGCTTGGAATTTATGAAGCTTCATGAACATTATGAGATTCTTATTAAATCTAAGACGGTAAAACTCCTTTGTTTTTGTTCCATTGCACTGGCATAATAAAAGATTCAGCTGAATATATTTGTTTAAAAATATATATATATATGTTGGTGACATTTTTTTGTGATATATTTCACTTCCCTGAAGAAATTCAAAGAAATGTGTTATTGTGTAGATATGCAAAATGTAAACATTAATTATCAACCTTTCAGAAGTGATTTTCTTTGGCTGTTGCATGTGTGGAACATTAAAATGCTGTTTCCATGGATTTATTTGTAGGTGACTGGAGCTATCAGTTTTTGCAAATGTCATTTCAAAATTAAAGCAGAGCAACAAGATTCTTTATACAAAGTAGAAAACTGTGATCAAGAAAACTGATACTTGAGTCATAGTTTAGAGGAGGTGGAGATCACTGAGAGATTGTTGAGTGGCAAAAAATGGCCAGATCCCTGTGGTCATTCATTGATCTCTCAGTGATTGCCAAGATCCCTCAATGATCTCTCAATAATCTTCAATGGTCTCCACGGGCCTCAAAGTTTTGACTCAGTCCCAAACAATCTCTTAACAATCACCAAAGAGAAACAATCTCTCAACAAACTCTCAATGATCTCTTAAGGAACGTGCATCGATTTCATCAATCTCGCAATAATCTCCCAATGATCTCTCAGCAATCTTTCAATGAACTCTATTGGTCTTCCATTGATGAGATCAGTGGGCGGACAAGGACCCCAAAGGTAGAGATGGCTGAGAGATCAG
Source organism: Pholidichthys leucotaenia (assembly GCA_020510985.1). NCBI lineage: Eukaryota > Metazoa > Chordata > Actinopteri > Cichliformes > Pholidichthyidae > Pholidichthys > Pholidichthys leucotaenia. The sequence continues at coordinate 349,565,412 of CM035838.1, forward strand.
TGAGGGATCACTGAGTGTTCAATTAAAGACCAATAGAGTTCATTGAACCGATCATTGAGAGCTCCTTGAGAGATCGTTTCCCTTTGGTGATTGTTGAGAGATCATTTTGGACAAAGTGAAAACTTTGAGGAGACCGTGGCGATGATGGGGATCACTGGAATTGAGAGATCTTGGTGATCACAGAGAGATCACTGAAGTCTTTTGAGAGATCTAACCATTTTTTCATCTCTTAACTGTTATCTTGCAACAAGCATTTGTGATAACTGGCAATGAGTCTTTTCCATTGCTGTTGAGGAATTTTGGCCCACTCTTCTTTGCAAAATTGTTAATTCAGCCACATTGGAGGGCTTCAGCTTGAGGTCATGAACTGATGTCTGGACATTATCCTCCAGGATCTTCTGGTAGACAGCAGAATTCACAGTTCCATACATTATAGCAATCCATCCAGGTCCTGAAGCAGCCCCAGACCATCACACTACCACCACCATGTTTGACTGTTGGTATGATGTTCTTTTTCTGAAATGCTGTGTTAGTTTTATGCCAGATATAACGGGACACACATCTTCCAAAAACTTCAACTTTTGTCCCATCGGTCTACAGAATATTTTCCCAAAAGTCTTTTGGGCAAATGTGAGATGAGCCTTTGTGTTCTTTTTGGTCAGCAGTGGTTTTTTGTCTTGGAACGCTCCCATTGATGCTATTTTTGCCCAGTTTCTTTATTGTTGAATCATGGACCATTGCCCAACTGATCAGTCCCTCCAGGATTTCATGGGATGTTTTTATGATTGTTGCGGCCCAAAAATCCTGAATTTGCAGGGGCTTTTTTAAAAAGTTGCGATAAAAGTTGCAATGTTTTGAGAGTTTTTTTGCACAAAAAGTTGTGGGAAGAATTGCAAATTTTAAAGCAGATGCTTTTGTGCAACAGCAAATACAGGCTTTAACACAATTAGTGAGAATGAAGTAGCTACTCATAAATTTGTCATAAAAATGGCTAACACTGTAAGCTACTCTTGCTGAGAACTTGAATTAAAAAAGATGAATGAAATAATTATCCATTACAACAGCTAAATAGCATTGAATGCATGTTAAAGAATATAGATTTGGAAATTATGGCAGCATCTTCATTTGAAAACTCCCTAACTGCAGTGGTCCCCAACTCCTCTGTACCGAGCGCAGAAAAAAAAAAAAAATATTCTGTTGCTCTGTATTGTCTATCAAAGTCTGTGTTTTTCTGAAAAAATACTGAATATTCTCTCTTTCCATGCCTGACTCCTACCTGTCTGTCTACATTGCATTCCAAATTATTATGCAAACAGGATTTTAGTGTCATAAACATTCCATTTTTTGTTTTTCAGTTAAACTCATGGATGGTATTGTGTCTCAGGGTTCTTTGGATCACTGATATCAATCTCAGACACCTGTTGTAATTAGTTTGCCAGGTGAGCCCAATTAAAGAAAAACTACTTAAGAAGGATGTTCCACATTATTAAGCATGCCACAGGTTTCAAGCAATATGGGAAAGAAAAAGGATCTCTCTCTGTGCCAAAAAGCGTCAAATAGTGCAATGCCTTGGACAAGGTATGAAAACATTAGATATTTCATAAAAACTTAAGCTTGATCATCGTACTGTGAAGAACTTTGTGGCTGATTCAGAGCACAGATGGGTTTGTGCAGATAAAGGCATAATGAGGAAGGTTTCTGCCAGACAAATTCATCGGCTTAAGAGAGCAGCTGCTAAAATGCCATTACAAAGCAGCAAACAGGTATTTGAAGCTGCTGGTGCCTCTGGAGTCCCACGAACTTCAAGATGTAGGATCCTCCAGAGGCTTGCAGTTGTGCATAAACCTACTATTCGACCACCCCTAACCAATGCTCACCAGGAGAAACGGTTGCACTGGGCCCAGAAATACATGAAGACTAATTTTCAAACAGTCTTGTTTACTGATGAGTGCCGTGCAACCCTGGATGGTCCAGATGGATGGAGTAGTGGATGATTGGTGGATGGCCACCATGTCCCAACAAGGCTGTGACATCAGCAAGGAGGTGGCGGCATCATGTTTTGGGCCGGAACCATGGGGAGAGAGCTGGTAGGCTCCTTTAGGGTCCCTGAAGGTGTGAAAATGACCTCGGCAAAGTATATAGAGTTTCTGACTGACCACTTTCTTTCATGGTACAAAGAGAAGAACCGTGCCTTCCTTAGCAAAATTATCTTCATGCATGACAATGCACCATCTCATTCTGCAAAGAATACCTCTGTGTCATTGGCTGCTATAGGCATGAAAGGAGACAAACTCATGGTGTGGCCCCCATCCTCCCCTGACCTCAACCCTATTGAGAACCTTTGGAGCATCCTCAAGAAAAAGATCTATGTGGGTAGGAGAAAGTTCACATCAAAACAGCAGCTGTGGAAGGCTATTCTGACATCTTGCAAAGAAATTCAAGCAGAAACTGTCACGAACCAAGCCTGTGTTTCCTGTTGGCTCGGTTCTGATCGTTCTTGGTGGCTCAGGCATTGGGTTTATCATGTGTTGTTATCTTTTGATTTCTTGCTGTTTTCATGTCTGTGTATTGTTTCTTTCCATGCCTGTAGCCGCTGCTCTGGCCGGCGATTGTTAGGCAGCTATTTGACCCACTTCCTGGCGGACGCTCTCTCTCTGACAATCAGCTGTTCATCCCGGTAATCATATTTCCCATGCCTCGCCCAGGTGTGGCCAATTTGTCATGCCAGCGGTATTTGTACTTGGGCAGCTCTTTGCCAGTCTATCACCGCTGGACCACTGTACGAGTTCACGGTCGTTTTTCACTGTGTAACCGTCACGTCTATGAAGGATTATTTGTGTGTGTGCTTGCTGTCAGACTTGGACGACTTGGACTGTTCCTGCATGGTGAGTAAGAGCTGTCTACGTTTCTGTTTGCAGTTGTGCTGCTACACTTGTCTGTAGCGTTTCCCCTTGCGGCACAACTGCTACGCTTAGGCACTGTTGCCCAGCTTCTTCTCCCGTGCCAGTCGAGTATCCTGGAGGACTCTAAAGTTTCACCCAAGCTGTCTACGTTATTGTGGTCTGTCTATTTGTGTTTCAATAAATGTGTGTTTGGTGTAACCTGGCGCTTAAATCCTCATTCTTCCTTCTCTTCCTCAGTTCATGACAGAAACCTTCCAAAAACTCACAAGTTCAATGGATACAAAAATTGTGAAGGTTATATCAAAGAAGGGGTCCTATATTAACATGTAACTTGGCCTGTTAAGATGCTTTTGATTGAAATAGCTCTTGATTTCAGTAATATGACCTCCTAATGCTGCAAATTCAACAAATGACCATTTTCAGTTCTTTACAACCAATAAAATGTTTTGAAACTCTGTTGTACATAATAATTTGGAACAGCGCATTTTGAGTTTTTTTTTAATTTTTGCAAAAAAAAAATAGTTATCATTGGGAGGTGTGTTCAATAACATTTGAATTATGCTCTAACGGTTGATGACTTGAAAATTATACTGACTGTCTTTTGCATCGACTATTTAGGAAAATCAGAGACAAATATAATTTGCATAATAATTTGGAATGCAATGTAAACACGGAAGTGCAGTGCAGTGATGCATCTGATTTGAGCGCTACTTGGGGACAAATCTGATTGGCGAAATTGGTGGAAGTTGGCGAGGATTGGCCAAAATTGTGGGAAAGTTGCAGTGATTGGACAAAGCTGCAAGGTCGCACCAAAAATGTAGTGAATCACTGATTTTGTGTGAATTAGTGTGATTGCAACATCGCAAAATCCTAACTGTGTCATGAACCGAGCCTGTGTTCTCCTGCGGGCTTGGTTCCGACCGTTGTGTTTTGTTTCCTCACCTGTGTGTTTATTTCTGTGCTTGGCCACTGTTCTGGCTGGCGATCGTTAGGCAGCTGTTTGACCCACTTTCGGGTGGCCACTGCCACGCCCCCCTCTCTCTGACAGTCAGCTGTTTGCCCCAGTAATTATCTTTCCTGCGCCTTGTGCACTGTGGAAAAGCGCACGGGGAGTTTGTGACAAACTGAGGTAAGTGAGGCCTGCAGTTCTTTAGATGTTCTTCTGGGTTTTTATTTTTCATCTGTTCTTGAATTTCTTTAGATCACTGCATGATGGGTTGCTTTTTTAAAGCATACTTCACTTTTTCAGACAGGTTCTATGTAAGTGATTTCTTGATTCAACAGGTCTGGCAGAAATCAGGCCTGGGCGTGGTTACTGAAACTGAACTCTGCTTCCCAAAAAATGTACTTAATCACAACTAATTCATGATGCAATAGGGGTGTGCAGTTACTTTTTCACATAGGGCCAGGTAGGTTTGGATAGCTTTTTCCCCCTAAATGAATGAAATCATCATTTAAAAACTGCATTTTGTATTTAGTCTGGTTATCTTTATCTAATATTAAAATTTGTTTGATGATGATGTATTTGCTGTACTCGGTCCTGTATTATCCACTTTTTCTTTTTCTTCTTAAAATACCATGACTACCAGTACACTGACTCATTTTGTGAACAGTGCATACACACCGAAATGAAAACCACCATTATACTGTCTGCAAGAAAAGCCGTGAACTGGAATCATGAATTACTTCAATGGTGGAGTGTTGGCAGCTGGAGCTGAGGGGTTTGAAGACTGTGGTGAACTGAACCATGTACCACTCACATCTCTCTGGACTCCTTGTTCCTTGTTAAAAGTCTTAAACTGGCAAATCTGTTCGGGGGATTGTAGAGAAAAAAAATAAACTGTTGGAAGCGGGGGGGGGGGTGAAGGGTATGTTCTGTCGTTCTGCAAGAGTCATGTTTACACTGTGCTTGATGAGGGGTGAAGTTGTTAATCTGGGAAATAAAGCACACTATCTGCCACTAGAGATGTACACAGAGCAGAACAGACTTTTTAAAATTTCCAAGTATGAAGTGAATTGTTGAGAGGCCTTTTTGTTGTGATGTGGAGCATTGGGGAGAAGGAATGAAAGCAGACTTCCTCCTGGCTGCTTCGCTGCACAGCTGTATTTCCTGTCCAACAGCAGCAGAGTGAGATGGTCGGCTGATCTGAACAATAAATACAGCGGTCTTTAACTGATGTCACATTTCCTTGGGTTTGTCACCTGGGGAGTAAGGCAGCAATCAGGCTGTTTGGGTGTGATCCCAGAGCAGCGAGCAGGGTGTGAGGAGGAACTGAGAGACGAGCTGGAAGTGTTCAGGTTACTGATCCAGCTGTCTGGAACACTTTGTTGCTCCACCATTCGTCAGAGAATCTCTGCTAAGCTAACTTGCTCTTAGCCCCAACCCTGAAATGAGCTGCTTTCCAAATGCAGCTTGGGAAAATGTTTAGGCTGGTGGGATGAAGCTGTTAGGTTTTAGACTCTGCTAGATCACAAATTCACACTGACTCCTCTGTTAAATGCCTTTTAATAGTTTTTTTCTTCCTTCCCTTTCATGCAAGTTGTAGAAATGATAGAGCTGAGTGGGTGGGTGGGTTGTGGCATGCCAGAGGAAATATCATGTTCCTTCTTCCTGTGTTTGATTAGCCAGCAGTTTACCAAGGATAGGGGCACCAGAGGAAAAGCATCTAAACTTATTATGAACGGGAAACCAAGCCTTGGTGGACTTTGAGGTATGCTTGGGCTCATTGTCCTGCTGGAATGTCAAATAACTCCCAAGCTTCACCTTCCTCACAGACACCATGACATTTTTTCCAAGGATTTCCTGATACTTGATTGAATCTATCTTACCCTCCACATGCTACAGGTTTCCAGTGCCATCCATCCATCCATCCATCCATCCATCTTCTACCACTTTTCCGGAGGTCCGGGTCACGGAGGCAGCAGTTCAAGCAGAGAAGCCCAGACTTCCCTCTCCCCAGCCACCTGCTCCAGCTCTTCAGAGGGGATACCAAGGCGTTCCCAGACCAGCTGGGAGACATAGTCTCTCCACCGAGTCCTGGGTCTGCCCCGGGGTCTCCTCCCAGTGGGACGTACCTGAAACACCTCAAGTGGGAGGCGTCCAGGAGGCATCCTAATCAGATGCCCATACCACCTCAACTGACTCCTTTCAATGTGGAGGAGCAGCGGTTCTACTCTGAGCCTCTCCCGGATGACTGAGCTCCTCACCCTATCTCTGAGGGTGAGTCCAGCAATCCTACGGAGAAAGCTCATTTCAGCCGCTTGTATCCGCGATCTTGTTCTTTCGGTCATTACCCAAAGCTCGTGACCATAGGTGAGAGTAGGAACGTAGATTGACTGGTAAATCGACAGCTTTGCCTTAGAACTAAGCTCCCTCTTCACCACAACAGACCGGTACAAAGTCCGCATCACTGCAGATGCTGCTCCAATCCGTCTGTCGATCTCTCGCTCCATTTCCAGTGCCAGTGGAAGTGAAACAACCCCAGAGCATCACTGAGCCACCACCATGCTTCACTGTAGGCAGGGTGTTCTTTTCAGCATATGCTTCATTCTTCCTCCTCCAGATAGACCACTGATCTATAGGCCCAAAAAGTTCAAGTTTTGCTTCATTGCTCCACAGAACAGAATCCCAAAACCTCTTTGGCTTATTTATATAATTTTGAGCAAATTGGAGCAAACGTTTCTTGTGCTTTTGGGTCAGTAGTGGTGTACATCTTAGAGTTTGGGCATGGAGCCTTGCAGCGTTTAGTATACGCCTTACTGTGGAAACTGAAACCTCAGTGCTTGCTGTCACCAAGTCTTGCTGCAGGTCTTCTGCAGTCAGTCGAGGGTTTTTGACCACCTGTCTCCTCAGGACTCTGGTGGCAGCTGTTGATAGCTTCCTCTTTCTGCCACTTCCAGGTAGTGTAGCCACTGTTCCTTTAACTTTAATTTGCAAACTATGCTCATACGTAACTGTATCTCTAGCAACAAAAGGATGTAAAAAAGACAGCAAAGGTGCTGCCTTTTCACGCCTCATTAGCGAATACAGAGCCGAGTGAAGCCACCTGGCCGCCATATTAGTACACCCAAAACACTCGGTACTAATATGGCGGCCAGGTGGCTTCACCTTTGATGGCCAATAATCCATACAGTTTTTCTATAGAGATCAGTGGCGTGCTCCTAATCAGACAGTGACAGCAAGAGTGAGTCGCTGGAAAGGTGAGTGTTTCATCCTTCTGTCGGATGGAAAGTAAGTTTTTGAAGTCTGGGGAAGATGTCCTAATTGACAAAGGACTTACAAACAAATGGCGCTGGGCATAGATCGAAGAAATGGACAAAAACGGCAAGCCTTTTGGTAGCTGGTGCAAAAAAAATTAGAGAACCAGGAGCTTGTTTGTGCACATTCTGCTCGACAAAGCTCACATATGCAACTAGCGGTAAAAAAAGTGTTACCACGTCACAGACTAGATCCCAGCCACAGAGCAGCTGTCCATCCATCCATCCCTCTTCTATAGCAGTTAAAGCAGAGAAGCCCAGACTTCCCTCTCCCCAGCCACCTGCTCCAGCTCTTCAGAGAGGATACCAAGGCGTTTCCAGACCAGCTGGGAGACATAGTCTCTCCAGCAAGTCCTGGGTCTGCCCTGGGGTCTCCTCCCAGAGGGACATGCCCAAAACACCTCAAGTGGGAGGCGTACAGGAGGCATCCTGATCAGATGCCCATACCACCCCAACTGGCTCCTTTCAATGTGGAGGAGCAGCAGTTCTACGCTGAGCCTCTCCCGGATGACTGAGCTCTTCACCCTATCTCTGAGGGTGAGTCCAGCAATCCTACGAAGAAAGCTCATTTTAGCCGCTTGTATCCATGATCTCGTTCTTTCAATCATTACCCAAAGCTCGTGACCATAGGTGAGGGTAGGAACGTAGATTGACTGGTAAATCGACAGCTTTGCCTTAGAGCTCAGCTCCCTCTTCACCACAACAGACCAGTACAGTGTTGTTAATTGAAATAAACTGTAGTTTTCTGTAGTAATCTGGCTTTGTGCATTCCCCTTTTGATGTTTTACAGTATTTAATTTACTATTTCTTTTGAACAAAACAATTATGGAAATAATGCAATTTAGATTATTAGATACAGTTCACTGTTGCTGTTTATAATTTGTTTTTAAAAATACATGGTGCAAATGTTGTGCATTCCATTAAAAAATAGTAAATCAATGGTCTTTTCCCTATACTCTTTACTGAATGGTTGCTAATTAAATCTTATTCCACCAGTGAATTACTTCGCTTGACTGAGTTTCACATACCGTTATTCATAAACTTCATGTTATAGATTGTAGGTCATTCTGCACATAATTTATATAACTTGATAGCAACAGCATCCCAAATGTTAGATGTTTGCACCATATTAGAGTGAGATCTAGTACTATTGCCACCTGCTGACCTTCCTTGGTATTGCTGTTTCAAGCAGTCCACCATAATCTAGCCTGAATTTATCAATGGGTATAGCAGATGTTACTGGCTAGTTTCAAGGAAAATCATTTTCATATATATATATACACACACACAGCCGTGGACAAAATTGTTGGTACCCCTCTGTTAATGAAAAAAAAACCCCACACTGGTCACAGAAATAATTTGAATCTGACAAAAGTGGTAATAAATAAAAATTCTATGAAAATTAACCACGAAAATCAGACAGTGCTTTTGTATTGTGGTTCAACAGAATTACTTTAAAAAACAAACTCATGAAACAGGCCTGGACAAAAATGATGGTACCCCTAGAAAAGATTGAAAATAATGTGACCATAGGGACATGTTCAACCAAGATGTGTCCTCTAATTAACATCACAGGTGTCTACAAACTTGTAATCAGTCAGTCGGCCTATTTAAAGGGTGACAAGTAGTCACTGTGCTGTTTGTTGACATGGTGTGTACCACACTAAGCATGGACCAGAGGAAGCAAAGGAGAGAGTTGTCTCAGGAGATTAGAAAGAAAATTATAGACAAGCATGTTAAAGGTGAAGGCTATAAGACCATCTCCAAGCAGCTTGATGTTCCTGTGACTACAGTTGCACATATTATTCAGAAATTTAAGATCCACGGGACTGTAGCCAACCTCCCTGGACGTGGCCGCATCGCAGGAGGAGACGGATAATACGAATGGTAACAAAAGAGCCCAGAACAACCTCTAAACACATTCATGGTGAACTCCAAGGTCAAGGTGCATCAGTGTCAGATCGCACCATCCATCGTTGTTTGAGCCAAAATGGACTTCATGGGAGACGACCAAGGAGGACACCACTGTTGAAAACAAATCATAAAAAAGCCAGACTGGAATTTGTCAAACTGCATGTTGACAAGCCACAAAGCTTCTGGGAGAATGCCCTATGGACAGACGAGACAAAACTGCAACTTTTTGGCAAGGCACATCAGCTCTATGTTCACAGATGCAAAAATGAAGCATACCAAGAAAAGAACACTGTCCCTACTGTGAAACATGGAGGAGGTTCTGTAATGTTCTGGGGCTGCTTTGCTGCATCTGGCACAGGGTGTCTTGAATCTGTGCAGGGTACAATGAAATCTCAAGACTATCAAGGTATTCTAGAGAGAAATGTGCTGCCCAGTGTCAGACAGCTTGGTCTCAGTCGCAGGTCATTGGTCTTGCAACAGGATAATGACCCAAAACACACAGCTAAAAACACCCAAGAATGGCTAAAAGCCGAACATTGGACTATTCTAAAGTGGCCTTCTATGAGCCCTGATCTAAATGCTATTGAACATCTGTGGAAGGAGCTGAAACATGCTGTCTGGAAAAGGCACCCTTCAAACCTGAGACAACTGGAGCAGTTTGCTCATGAGGAGTGGGCCAAAATACCTGCTGAGAGGTGCAGAAGTCTCATTGACAGTTACAGAAATGGTTTGATTGCAGTAATTGCCTCAAAAGGTTGTGCAACAAAATATTAAATTAAGGGTACCATCACTTTTGTCCAGGCCTGTTTCATGAGTTTGTTTTTTAAAATAATTCTGTTGAACCACAGTTCAAAAGCATTGTCTGATTTTCATTGGTTAATTTTCATAGAATTTTTATTTATTACCACTTTTGTCAGATTCAAGTTATTTCTGTGACCATTGTGGGTTTTTCTTTCATTAACAGAGGGGTACCAACAATTTTGTCCACGTGTGTACACACACACACAATATATATATATATATATATATATATATATATATATATATATATATATATATATATATATATATATACTACCATGCAAAAGTTTGGGGTAACTTAGAAATTTCCTTATTTTTGAAAGAAAAGCACTTTTTTTCAATGAAGATAACTTTAAACTAATCAGAAATACACTCTATACATTGCTAATGTGGTAAATGACTATTTTAGCTGCAAATGTCTGGTTTTTGGTGCAATCTCTACATAGGTGTATAGAGGCCCATTTCCAGCAACTTTCACTCTAGTGTTCTAATGGTACAATGTGTTTGAAAACCCTTGTGCAATCATGTTAGGTCTGCAATGCTGTAATTGCTGCAAATGGAGGATTCTTTGACGAAAGCAAAGTCTGAAGGAAAAAATTATTATTTCAAATACAAATCATTATTTCTAACCTTGTCACTGTCTTGATTTTCTATTCATTTTACAACTCATGGTGGTAAATAAAAGTGTGACTTTTCATGGAAAACACAAAATTGTCTGAGGTCACCCCAAACTTTTGAACGGTAGTGTATATATATATGGATGGATATGGACAAATGGATGACTCTCGCAATGACTCTCGCAAGACCGCCATCATCAATAAGGAATTGGCACGACTTAACATAGATGTTGCCTGCCTTCAGGAAACCCGCCTGGCCGACAGCGGCTCTCTTAGAGAATCAGACTACACTTTTTATTGGCAGGGCCTGTCCCAGGACGAGTCCAGGCAGCATGCTTTTGCAGTGAGGAACTCGCTGATCGCCACCACAGAAACCCCTACAGGAGGGTCCGAAAGAATCCTCGCCCTCCGCATGAAGACATCGTTGGACTTTATGAACATCCTTTCTGTGTATGCCCTGACCCTCACATCCACTCCAGAAGCCAAAGATCAGTTCTACGAGGCTCTAAAGGAAGTGCTATCTAGAATCCCCCGCTCTAAAGGCTTATTTTTGCTAGGTGACTTCAATGCTCACGTCGGAGCAGACTGGCAAGTGTGGCCATCCTGTCTTGGCCACTTTGGCATAGGCAGGATGAACGAGAGTGGACAGAGGCTGTTGGAATTCTGTTGTCATCATGGTCTCTGCATTACAAATTCCTACTTCAAGTATAAAGAGCTGCGGAAAGTGTCTTGGAGACACCCCCAGTCCCGTCACTGGCACCAGCTAGATCTTGTCATCACCAGAAGAGCGGACCTCAGCAGTGTTCTTCACACGAGAAGCTATCACAGCGCTGACTGTGATACAGATCATTCCCTTGTTGCCAGTAAGGTCAGACTGAAGCCAAGGAAGATCCACCATGTTGAGACCGAGGGTCGCCCCCGCATCAACACCTGCGGAATTTCCGATCCGATCAAGGCTCAGACCTTCGCTGACAGCTTTCAGAGGAAACTTGAAGCTCACCTCCAGTCCGATATCCCAGGCGACGTGGACGCCAAATGGAACCACCTTCGCAACGCCATCTAAGACTCAGCCATGACCGCATTCGGAAAGAAAGAACACAAGAATGCTGACTGGTTTGAGGCTCACTGTGATGAAATGCAGCCAGTCACAGAGGCCAAAAGAGAATGACGCCCTTCGAGCAGCAAGGAGCAAGGCACAGCAGATTGCCCACCGTTGTGCCAGTGAGTACTGGCAGAACCTGTGCACCAACATCCAGGTAGCTGCCAATTGCAGATATGCCAAAGGAATGTATGAGGGCATCAAAACAGCTATCGGCCCCACAAGCAACAAAACAGCACCGCTCAAAGCCAAGACTGGCGAAGCCATCCCTGACAAGAGCAAGCAACTTCAGCGTTGGGTCGATCATTATCTTGAATTGTACTCGACCCAGAACATCGTGACAGACGTTGCCCTCGACGCCTTGTCTTGCCTACCAGTCATGGAAGAGCTTGACAAAATGCCCTCGCTGGAAGAGCTCAGCAAAGCCATAGACTACCTCGCCTGTGGCAAGGCTCCAGGGAAAGACGGTATCCCCCCAGAAGTTCTGAAACATGGGAAAACAGCCATCTTACAACCACTATATGATCTCCTCTGTCTTTGCTGGGAGCAAGGTCACATTCCCCAAGATATGAGAGATGCCAACATAGTCACGCTGTATAAGAACAAAGGCGACCGCAATGACTGTAACAGGAGAAATGTCGAGAGCAGCAGCAGCCATTGTTCCTTGCATTCGTGGACCTGACCAAAGCCTTTGACTTAGTTAGTCGAAGCGGGCTCTTCCAGATCCTGCAAAAGATTGGTTGTCCCCCAAAGCTCCTTGCAATCATCTCCTCCTTCCACATGGACATGCATAGTACTGTTTGCTTTGATGGAGCCATCTCAGATGCCTTCCCAGTCAGCAGTGGAGTGAAGCAGGGTTACGTTCTAGCACCGACTCTCTTTGGGATTTTTTTTCTCAATGCTCCTCCACTGCACCTTCTCCGACTGTCCTGAAGGTGTCTATGTCCACACGAGATCAGATGGAAAACTCCTCAACATCGCAAGATTTCCTGCTAAAACCAAAGTCTACGAGGTCCTCATACATGAGCTGCTGTTTGCAGATGACGCTGCTCTAGCATCGCACAGCGAGGAGGGCCTGCAGCACCTGGTCGACAAACTGTCCCACGCCTGCAAGGAGTTTGGGCTTATGATCAGCCTTAAGAAAACCAACATCTTGGCGCAAGATGCTGTCTCCTGTCCTGTCATTACCATTGACAACATACAGCTGGAGGTTGTGGACACCTTCACCTACCTAGGGTCCACTGTTTCAAACACGCTCTCACTGGACACCGAGATCAGCTCCAGAATCACCAAAGCAGCTGAGTTTGAAGACCAAGTTACTCGTATACCGAGCTTGCGTCCTGTCCACTCTCCTGTACAGCAGCAAGTCCTGGACAGCCTATGCCAGGCAGGAGAAGTGGTTAAACGGGTTCCACCTCCGCTGTCTTCGGAGCCTTATGCACATCAAGTGGCAGGACAGAGTCCCCAACACCGAGGTCCTTTAGCGCACTGACTTGCCAAGCATCCCTGCATTTCTCAGCCAGAGACGACTCCGGTGGTACAGCCACGTGCACCGCATGGAGCCTGACCATCTGCCGAGAGAAATCCTTTACGGGGAATTGCGGGTGGGCGTCCGCCGTGTGGGCCGACCGCTGTTGCGTTTTAAAGATGTCTGCAAACGCAACATGGGGTGTGCGCAGATCAACACCAATAACTGGGAGGTTATCGCCAAAGATTCGAGCCACCTGGCGCCACAGTGTCAAAGACGGTGTTCTCAAGATAGAAGAGAACACGAGAGTCCAGATGGCAACGAGGTGTGCGGCGAGGAAAGAACGTGCAGCATCAGCACGTGCACCATCAATCTTCATCTGTGCCAACTGCTCCAAAGACTGCCACTCAAGGATTGGGTTGTATAGTCATTCCATGCGCTGCGCTAACCATCGCCTCTTCGAGACGAGGATGCCAGAGAGATATACAGTCATGTGAACAAATTTGGACACCCTTTTAAATATTCAGTTCTTTATTAAGAAATGTTCACATATCTATGTCTAACCTTGTTTTTGTTTTTATTTGCATTTTTTAAAAAATTTATTTTAGCCATTTTAAGTGGGAATGAATGTGGGGATGTCCTAAAAAAGATGGGAGGTGTCTTAATTTATTCCTCACTATTTGTTTAGAATTACATTTTACAGAAAATTTGAAAAAAGTCTTTAATTCATTTTTAAGTGTTTGTATTACGTGAATCTTCCAGTATTTTTAACATTGATATTAAATATCCATATATCCAAATATGTTAAAAAAACACAGGCTTATACAGGGTGTCCTAATTTTTTCACATGGCTGTATGTATGTGTGTGTGTGTGTGTGTGTGTGTGTACTGTATGTACAGTATATCTATATATGTATATACTGTATATGTGTGTAAATGCACAGAGCTACCAGAGGACTGACCCCCCACTATAGCTTTCACTACTTACAGTAGCTGTGAGGCCTAGGGTCAGAGAAACAAAGATAGGCACTACCGCCGTGTATACCGCCCCTATACACCACATGATGTCCAACATGCTGTGGAAGGGAATTAATGTGTGTGTGTGTGTGTGTGTGTGTGTGTGTGTGTGTGTGTGTGTGTATTTATATCTCAGTGGTTGACCCTCAGGGCCAGCAGAGCCTTCTCTGCTGGCCTAAACACTATCAGAATTACATTTACAGCCTTTACAACACATTTGTTCCATGAAGATGCATTAAATTATTCCCAGTAGTTTATTCTCTTCATTTTGTAGCTTTCCTCTTGGTTGCACTCCTTCCAGTAGTGCAATGCATGTTAGAGTTTTTTTGTCCAATCACATTTCAGCCATCTGTGTTGCCAGGGCCCAGCAAATCTGGTTTGGGCCTTCAGGAAGTAACAGTGCGGTTCTGTAATTTAAATTCACTGTTAAACTTATCCTGTTGCTTTAACCAATCAGATGTCTTCTGTATGTTCAGGGGTACGCATAGAAGGCATCCGAGAATGTCGGCATTTTCACGTCTTTTGATTGGATGGTTAGACTCCTCCACCCACAATGCAGAGGGTCCTAGCTAGCAAAACGCCAGTGCAAGGACTTGCTTAAGCAGCTACAATATACTGTATATGTTTAAATATAACAGCTGTTTTTCCACCTACAATGGCTAGCAGGGCAGAGGAAAATGATTTGGTCACTGATTTTTTAAAAAAAATAAATTTTCCAGATGGCCTTTTCAAGAAAAGCTGGTCATTGTGAAGAGAGGTCGGCCTACCCTGAAGCTAGCAGGCCCGTCTCAGTCGGGAAAAGGATTTGTCCATCACCTCCATATCAACAACGAGCGGTATCTTTGGATTACAGGCTCCGAGGAGTGCTACAAATTATCTTGCTGGGAATGCCTGTTGTTTGCAACTGATCGAGTAGATACTTGGAGCCAGACAGGGTTTGTAAACTTGAGCTGTCTACTGTCACACCATGACGATTTATGCAGTGTTTGCCAAACGTATAAAAATTGGTCTAAAACTCTGGGATACTCTGAAATTTTCACTTTTGGCCCGATGCATCGCATATCCATGATGACTTGGACATATAATTAAGTAACAGTAACTTAAACCAACTAATGCTTAGCAGACTCAAACACCTGGTGGGCCTCTCAGGTACTGTTCTTGAATGGTTTCATTCCTATCTCACAGATCGTCGCTATTTTGTAAGTATGGATACATGTTCTTTGGCAATCCATGAAATCAAGTGTGGGGTACCCCAAGGTTCAATTTTAGGGCCAATACTTTTCAATCTTTATATGTCACCACTTGGGGATATTATCAGGAGACATGGCATGCATTTTCATAGCTATGCTGATGACACACAACTGTACATTGCTGTGTCTCCTGATGACACAAAACCAATTAATGCCCTTTTGAACTATATTTTAGAAAAAAAGTCATGGATGGCAGAGAACTTCCTATAGCTCAACCAGGACAAAACAGAAATTTTAATCATTGGTCCTGAAGACAAGAGAGAGAAACTTTTACCAAAATTGCTAGGTCTAAAACCTACACAGAACCTGGGCGTTCTTTTAGACGCTGACTTTAATTTTATTTCACACATTAAAAATGGAACAAAAATCGTATTTTACCATTTTAGGAATATAGCCAGAGTCCTCCCTTTTCTTTCTCTTGCCAGCATGGAGGTCTTGATGCATGCTTTATTACTAGTCATATAGACTATTGTAATGCCCTTCTCTCTGGTCTTCCTCAAAAAAGAATATCACATCTCCAGCTGCTCCAAAATTCAGCAGCACAAGTATTGACTAGGACCAGGGGGCGGGTGCATGTTACACCAGTTTTAGAATCCCTGCGTTGGCTCCCCGTGTGTTTTAGGATCGATTTTAAGGTTCTCTTAGTAGTTTTTAAATGCCTCAATGGTCTTGGGCCTTTTTATCTATCTGAGCTGCTTTTATCTTATGAGCCCTCGTGGATCCTGAGGTCCTCTGGCACTGGCCTTTTAATGGTTCCCAAAGTGAAGACCAAGACCTTTGGTGAAGCTTCCTTTCACTATTATGGTCCTTGTCTGTGGAACAGCCTGCCAGAGAGCCTCAGGGCTGCAGAATCAATAGATGCTTTTAAGAACAGGTTCAAGACCCACCTTTTTAATTTGGCTTTTAATAAACCTGTTTAACTATTACTGAAGTAGTCATTTACTGTATGTTCCATTGTTTTATGTTCTTCTTGGCGCCATTTGTTCTTAGATTTTCTCATCTTATTATTGATGTGTTTAGTTCAGTTTTTAAGTATGGGTTTTTAGTTCCTGTTTTTATGTGTTCTTAGTTTCTTTCTGTACCTTTTTAAATTTTGGCTTTTAACAAACTGTTTAACTATTATTGAAGTAGTCATTTATGTTCCATTGGTTTACATTCTTCTTAGCTCCATTTACTTTTAGATTTTCTTATTTTGATGTGTTTTTAGCTCAGTTTCTAAGTATGGGTCTTTAGTTCCCTTTGTTTTATGTGTTCTTAGTTTTATCTTGCATTTTATGTGTTTTAGCTCCAGTGTTTCTTCAGTGGGGCCCCTCATGCCGGATGCTGCCTGGCCCATCTGCAGGGGTGCTGGTCTTGTGGGTCACTCTAGCTTGGGTGGGTGGGGCTTTATGCCACTGCCTACAGCTGTGCTGCAGGCCCCGGCCTGTCCTGGCTGGGGCGGCCTTTGTGGCGCCCTCTGTGGTTATGGGCTGTGTGGTCTCCCGGCATGGGGGGCTCCACAGGATGGTTGCTCCTTCACGTGGTGCCTCGGTGCCGAGCAATGTCTCTTTTATTTTAGATGTGTGTAAGAGAAGTAGGGGGTGATGTATGTCCCTGTGTGTGTGTGTTTGTGGGTATGTTTATGGGAGGGTTGGAAGGGGTGGGGATTTATCATGTAAAATATGTAACTAAATGTGTCTATTGTTTTTATCTATGTAAAGCACTTTGTGCAACATCTAATGTTTAAAAAGTGCTATACAAATAAAATTTGATTGATGTTGCCGACATTCACAAGTTATGCGCAACAACAGTATAACTTCTGCATAGCGCAGTCATGCCAAACTGCCGTTGCCTCCCGATCCATGAATCCTAGTTTTGGGAGAGATCATCTCTGTCCAGCCGAGATGATTCTCCCCTCCAGAGACCATGGAGGGGGGTGTGACCGACCTGGCAGAACTGTCAAACCTGTCAGGTCAGTCACACCTAAAACAGCTGATGTGACATGTCAGGAAGATCAGATAACAGTTGTCACAACCTGGCTCAAAGGCATGCGAACTGATGGAGATAAAAAAGTTTATTTTCAATAAAGTGAAAAAAATAAAACCAAGATAATACATGAAGTGTGCTTTTGCTGGAAGGTGCAGCCAACAGCAAACAGCTGTGCTCTGCACTTCGGGCGATCAGCTGATTGAATCCTCCTCCTCTAGTGTTCTGACATTTTGGTATATCTATCACAACAATACTGGACAGATTATCGTATAGGCTTCAGTTAAATGCCAAAGACCCCAACAGGTCCCGTGTGTTTTGGTCTCTGTGTGTGCGCGCGTATGCGCTGCAGGCAGAGAGCTCTATTTGTTTTTTTCTTGTGAACCAACGCTGCAAATATGCTATTTGCTGGACATATCAGCCATATGCTGAATACGTTGGAAAATTTTCAGCATGCTTAAAATTATTTTTTTCAGAGAAGCTTGGCGAACAACGCCTTATACCAGCGTGCTTCAGCGTGCTCTTAACTTAGACAAAACTGAGCCATAACTGATTCATGCACCCCAGTGTATTCTCCAAATTTTTCATATGTTTTGCAAACACTGCCTAAATCGTCTAGGTGTGACAGGGCCTTAACCAAGGCAGCAGCGAGGCGCCAAAGCACAGCCGCCAGCTGGACAAGCAACAGTACTTTTAAACCTTTGGAGAAACAAGAGTGGATCTGCAGCTCAACGAACAAGTGCTGCATGGAAATGGAGCTCTACAATGAAAAGGTAAAGCTTTTTAAAACTATAATTTTATAGTTAAAGTTGTCTTTAACATGCTTTGTGTGGACGGCCCTATAGGCTATTTTTATGGTGTCTGGTATGAATGGCACTTAAATCGGGTAGATCACCACTGAAGGCCTAGTTGTAAAATACACGGTCCGCCACTAACACACACACACACACACACACACACACACTGTATGTGTGTGTGCGCGTGTGTCAACCCCTGTGACCCTGCCCCCAGAAAGAAGTTCAGGCTCTGCATTTTATTTTGCTTTAACCCCTGTATCTGAGTATAACTGTAAATGGAGCAAATATAGAAGATGCAACAGAGTTTAAGTATTTGGGCATCATATTAGATCCCACGCTCAGCTTTAAAAAGCACATAAAACAGATGAGTCGCATTCTGAAATATAACCTCTCCCTTAAATGGGATTTGAAATTGTACTCTTAAATTGTTTTTTATGTGTACTGTTTCGCTTATCTTTTAAACTTACTCCCTGCTTGTTTCAAAGAAAACAGATTCTGAAATCTGACCTGCATTGCTTCCTCTATGTACTGCTTTTCTTTTAATATCTTCTTGCCTGCCTCAGGGACTACAGATGGAAATTAGTGAGAACGCTATAATCTAGTACAGAGCATCTTCACCCTGTGTTTCATGTTTTTTCTGTACATGGTCCCTGACAAACAAACCAATAAACTATAACTAAACCCCGATGAATTATAACTAATTTCCCTCAGATATACAGTAACCTGCCTCCTTCATGGTCCAAAACCAGCGCCACTGTCCAGTGGATCCGTTTCTGTAAATGTGACAGAGATAATATAATTTAGCAGAGGCTATACAGTTGACTCAAGAGGCAACGTGCACAATCTATCTCTCCTGGTAGGAATTCTGTTCAGCAAAATGCACTCTAATTGAGCCCCAGCACAATATGTGTCGAGGCAGCTGGATTGTGGATCCCTGCAGGTGAACCCCCGTAGATAGATAGATAGATAGACAGACAGACAGACAGACAGAGTTTATTGAGCCCAAACTTGGAAATTACATTTGCAGCTGTATCAGAGTGAAGAGATTTTTCCATTGTCTAAAATATCTCTGTTTGGAGATTACAATCTGGAAATAAAAGGCTTCTTCCTGTTTGTCGTGCGTAATTTCGATTCTGACACAAATTTGGTTTGTAATTAGTATAAATTCATCTGTAAAGTTGGAGTGGTCTTCAGTTGTGTTTATTTACTTTCTTATTTTACTCACTAACATCAGATGTTTGTATGTGGATTATTGAGGGCTTTCTTTAACAGCATTTTTCTCCATGTGAGCCCCCCCCCCCCGCCCCCGTCACACTGTCATTGAGTACTGATCCATCTATAGACTTTAATGCCAGACCATTTTATTTTATTTCAGTCTGAGCCAGCTGCATTAACTGAGGTGTAGGCACAAGTTGTTGCTTCAGCCTGCACCCTTTCTGTCCGAAATATGTTGTCTTTTTCTCTTTCCTTTTCTTGTTTGTCTTGTTATAATCCGACAGAAATACAAAAAAATAAGTGATCGTAACACGGTCCACTCGCTAAACTTAGGTTTATTGTTGATTCCGGAGGGTCAGAACAAAATAAAATATTTTTTCTGACCTCCACCTCCGTTATCAACATCTCAGTGTCACACTCCATGAAGTTATTACTTTTTTATGTTGTGCTTTCCTGCAGGATTGACAATCATAGTTTGACAGAAGGGTGACAGAAGGAGCATTTTTGTCATTTACATAGTCATTAGTGGGAGGAACCAAGGCGGAATAAAGAGATCGAGACAGGGCAAGATAAGCTTTTGGCTTCAATCCTGTTCCTTTTTGGATTGCATTTGGATTTTTTGTTTTTATTCTTGTTTTTATGCTGTCTCATTTGAAATAAATAGTATCAATCAATCAATCATGCACGTGTGCTGGTTTTCACGTGAGGTGGGCTGTAAAAAGAAAGGGAGTGGAGAATCGGGCATGTGCACAGGTGCATACATCTGAAAATTTCTTTGCGCACATACTTTTCAAATTTTGTAAGTATGCCATTTTTCAGCATGAAAGCTGCACAGTCCTTTATACATGAGGCCCCTGGTATTTGAGGTGTTCTGTCTCAGGCACACCTGATGCAGCTAATGAAGCCCATGATTGGTTGCATCAGGTGTGCCTGACTTGCAAATGTGTGCTCTTACGAGGAATTCTGTTGAGGAGGTTGAATAATTTTGAGACTGCAGTAATCATTGAAAGTAGGACTTGGTGTTGAATTTGGATAAAATCCTTGTAATATTAGTTTTATTTAACTATTTAAATTGTTCTTGTGTAATTTGTTACACAATAACAATATTATAATAATAAATAATAAAAGTAATTTGGAATGGTAAATTGTTGCTACTCCTCCTCCATGACCAGAACTTCCGGGATTTTGACAGTTTAAATAACCAGAGGGAGCTGATTCGTTTAAACCAACACAATCTTCTTGCCCTAACCAAGTCTCTGTAAGAGATATTAAATCAATCTGATGATCAATTAACAGATCATGGACTAGCAGAGACTTGGGAGTTAGAGACCTAATATTTAACAAACCGCATTTAATTTTTAAATTATGAGGAAGAACAGAGGCTAAGTCATTAAATTTAGAGGCTTCATGTTTAATTTGAGTTTTACCAACTTTTTGTTTACTCACGTTGGGATGCTTATACATTATATTTTTATTAACTTTGGAGGGAGCAGACAATGATTCTCTGATGGGGAAGACAGGAGCTAAGTTGAGGGGTGGCGGATAAAGAGGAGCTGCAGAGAGGCGTGTAAGACTGCGACTCTGCTTCCTGGTCCCAACTCTGAGTTGTCAGGGTTTTGAAAATTTGGATAAAAATGATGCTAGATTGTTAGATAAAAGAGACGCACCATCCAAAGTGGGATGGACACCGTCTCGTCTAATAAGACCAGGTTTTCCCCAAAATGAGTTCCAATTGTCTATGTAGCCCACATTGTTTGCGGGACCAAAAACATTGTAAACATGAAACTTGGACAGGAAATGATGTACTGTACATGTTTCACATTGATACCATAGTTCTGTCTTTGAAAAATCTGGGATGAGCTCAAATTTTGGTCAAGGTCAGTGGTCAATTCTCAAAAAACCTTGTAAATGTGATAACTTGTGAATGAAACGACATAGTCTTTTTCATGTTGATCCCATAGACGCATCTATGAAAAATCTGAGACGATTTTAATTTTGGGTGACTTTGCATAAAAATTCAGCCAGCCACTGCTCTTTCCCAGTTTGAAATTAATAAAGCATGTCTGTCTATCTATCTATCTATCTATCTATCTATCTATCTATCTATCTATCTATCTATCTATCTATCTATCTATTACCAGCAGGCTGAGGGGTGCCACTGGCAGTCGCCAAGTATTTTTTTTAACTGTAAGGTTTTTCTTGTAACTTGTGAACTTTTTCCCAATTAAATTTTCCTTTTTTCATATATTTGTGACTTTTTCTTGTAAAATTTCCTTTTTTTCAGAAATAATTTGTGACTTTTTTCCTGTAAATTTGTGGTGTTTTTCCTCAAAATTTGTGTTGTACACTTACATTTCCCCCATAAGTTTAGATTTTTTAAAATTAATGTTAGGGTTGTCCTGATCCAATCTCAAGTATCTGATTGGGAGCCCAATCAAAGCTTTTGTGGCTCCATCTGTATCAGGGTCACTGGGGTCACAGCCCGTCCCATCCAGATGCATCGATTACCAACCCGTAGCACTAAGCCCCATCATAATGAAGTGCTTCGAGCTGCTGGTTATGCAAAACATCAAGTCCATCCTCCCTCCCTCCCACGACCCATCTCAGTTTGCATACAGGTCAAACAGATCCCCATAAGATGCTATTGCTGCTGCTCTCCATCCCGCCCTCACCCACCTGGACTCAAAGAACTCCTACGTGTAAATGCTGTTCTGGACTTCAGTTCAGCATTCAACACAATCATCCCCCAGCACCTGATACAAAAACTCAGACACTCGGGACTCAAAACCTCTATCTGTAAATGGGTGCTGGACTTTCTCACAGGGAGGCCACAGAACGTGTGGGTTGGCAGGAACATCTCCCAGACCATCACACTGAGCTCAGGGGCCCCACAAGGGTGCATGCTCATCCCACTGCTCTTCACCCTGCTGACCCATGACTGTGTACCAGCCTACAACACCAACCACTTCATCAAGTTTGCGGATGAGACGACAGTGGTGGGCCTCACCACCAACAACGAGAAGGCCAACTACAGAAATGGGGTGAGCCAACTGGTCCAGTGGTGTAAAGACAATAACCTCTTCTTGAACGTGGGAAAACACAAGGAGATTGTGGCCAACTTCAAGAGGGGACACACACAGCACCCCCCCCCCCCCCGATCATCGATGGTGCAGCTGTGAAGAGAGTGAGCAGCACCAAGTTCTTGGGGGTGCACATCTGAGGACCTCTCCTGGTCCAACACCACCACATCACTGGCCAAGAAGGCTCAAACTCGCTTCAATTTCTTCCGCAAACTGAGGCAAGCACGAGTCCCACCACCCATCATGTGTTCTTTCTACTGGGGCACCACTGAGAGCATCCTCACCAGATGCATCACAGTATGGTATGGAAGCTACACCGTCTCCTGCCGGAAGACACTACAACGCACAGTGAAAGCAGCCAACAAGATCATCGGTGCCCCTCTGCCCCCCCTCTCGGACATCTACCTCAGAGCCATCAACATCGCAGGCAACACCTCCCACTCCTCACACTCCCTCTTCAGCCCCCTGCCCTTGAGGAAAAGCCTCCGAGCCCACTCCACAAGACTGCTAAACAGCTTTGTACATCAGGCCATCAGGACCCTAAACTCTGCCGCCCCCCCACCCCCGGACCATAACGCACTCACCTGTACAATAACTACCTCAGCTGTTGGCACAGAAAGACTGGCACACCAACAGTAATACATTTGCTGCTGTATGTCTCTGCACTTTAACTGCAACCATTTACACAAATTCCATATCTGCTGCTGTTTGTCATTGTAATACTGATCATGTGCAGTCCTATCTGTTACTGTCTGCACCTATACTACCACAATGAACTTGCAATTACAGGTATTACATCTCTACTTTTCTGTATATAGGATTGCTGGGTTTCATTATCGTTAATCGTTTATCTTTATTTGCACTATGGGAGGTCTGGGTCTATCTTTTGTCGCCATTTGCACTATGGGTGGCATTACTGTACATAGACTGCTGTTGTTTTTCCAGCCTTATTCCTTTTTCTTTTATATATTGTGCACACCACTGAAGAGAGAGAGGAACACCATTTCAATTCTTCTGTATGTCCTGTACATATAGTATTGACAAATAAAATCTTTGAATCTTTGTATCTTCATCTCCATTCAGGTTTCTGTGGTTTTCCATTAGCCACAGTCTCACCAAAACACATCACCTATACAGAGATGCAGCAGGGAAGGCATGGCCAGCATGTCTGCTGTGTGGAATACTCTGAGTATTGAGGTGTCAAGCAAATACATGGCATTGATTTTTTTTAAGTAACTTGAATGTACTTAATGGTGTGTAGTTTGCAAGAATGTGTTGTAAGAACATGTAAGTATCAGATTGTGACTCTGTATCAGTTGATGCTCAGTCTTAAATGAGTTGGACTGAGGACAAAATATCTTGATCCGGACATCCCTAATGTACTTTTTGTGATAAATGTGCAACTTTTTCATGTATACGTAAAACTTTTTACTGACTAATTTTCAACTTTTTCGAGTTAATTTGCAACTTTACTCTCAGTACAGTAGGTTTTTCTCTTAAATGTGTTAATCTGAAATATAATAATAACAACAACAACAACAATAATAATAATAATAATAATAATAATAACGAAAGCACCAAGGTGCAGCTGCCTCAGTGTGACCTCTACTGGCCCGGCCTAATTATTACAATAGCTTTGTTCACAGCTCAACTGAGGGTATAATGGTGAGTTAAAAGTGTGTTTATTTTGAAAACAAAGGCTTATCGCAAAATTCTGGCAAATTAAAAGTTGAGAAAATATGGCGATATAATGATACAAGCCTTTAGTTCCACTTGATTTTGACCGGGCGAGCTGAACAGCTGGTAACACAGACACAGACACACACAACCACATACATTGAGTGCCTCTGTTGCACTGAGGCATAATAATAATAATAATAATAATAATAATAATAATAATAATAATAATAATAATGCAGAATAAGTGAAAATGTCATTGTTTAATGCAGATATGTACCAGCATTTTGTGACTCTTCAACCAGAGAGACTGAGTGACAGCACTTTGGTTGTTCAGGGCCTCTGAGCCAATCTTCACTCCCATAGGTGCTACAAGACAGAAGGAGCTCAGCTTTTGTCTCCTCACACACTAATCCTTGGCAGCTTGGTCTCAGACCCAACGTATATGCACACACCTGCATGCGCTGGCCCTTGTCCCCTCTATACACATGTGCATGTGCGGTGTGTGAATAGAAGAGAGTGACGATGAGAGAGCTGCCTCCACCGCTCTAATCAGAGGATCTGCTCACACCTCTGCTGTGTTTGTTATGTTTGTCTTGTCAGGAATTTGCTGAGGAACCAGAAGAGTTTGGGAGTTTCATGGGTCAGTTCATCGACACTAAGACAGGTGTCCGCTTTTCTCTAAACTTTTTTTTTGTAAAGAATTCCAGTAATACCTGAGCATGGCGAACAGCATATGTGCATGGGACAAACTGTTATTCCTACATGCAAAACACACATTTTCCCTGCATCATATCCATAAATAAATGTACTATATAAATAAAGTTACATTCAATGAAGGAATTTCCTGTCTTCTACAGTGTGCTCACCAGATATAAATGAATGGAAATAAATGGACCTACAGTAAATGCAGTATCTCACAAAAGTGAGTACACTCCTCACATTTTTGTAAATATTTTATTATATCTTTTCATGGGACAATACTGAAGATATGACACTTTGATACAATGTAAAGTAGTCAGTGTACAGCTTGTATAACAGTGTAAATTTGCTGTTCCCTCAAAATAACTCAACACACAGCCATTAATGTCTAAACTGCTGGCAACAAAAGTGAGTACACCCTTAAGTGAAAATGTCCAAATTGTGCCCAATTAGCCATTGTCCCTTCCTGGTGTCATGTGACTTGTTAGTGTTACAAGGTCTCAGGTGTGAATGGGGAGCAGGTGTGTTAAATTTGGTGTTATTGCTCTCACACTCTCTCATACTGTTCACTGGAAGTTCAACATAGCACCTCATGGCAAAGAACTCTCTAAGGATGTGAAAAAAAGAATTATCGTTCTACATAAAGATGGCCTAAGCTATAAGAAGATTGCCAACACCCTGAAACTGAGCTGCAGGATGGTGGCCAAGACCATACAGCAATTTAACAGGACAGGTTCTACTCAGAACGGGTCTCGCCATGGTTGACCAAAGAAGTTGAGTGCACGTGCTCAGCATCATGTCCAGAGGTTGTCTTTTGAAAATAGACGTATGAGTGCTGCCAGCATTGCTGCAGAGGTTGAAGGGGTGGGGGTCAGCTTGTCAGTGTTCAGACCATACACCGCACACTGCATCAAATTAGTCTGCATGGCTGTCATCACAGAAGGAAGCCACTTTTAAAGATGATGCACAAGAAAGCCCGCAAACAGTTTGCTGAAGACAAGCAGACTAAGGACATGGATTACTGGAACCATGTCCTGTAGTCTGATGAGACCAAGATAAACTTATTTGGTTCAGATGGTGTCAAGCATGTCTGGCAGCAACCAGGTGAGGAGTACAAAGACAAGTGTGTCTTGCCTACAGTCAAGCATGGTGGTGGGAGTGTCATGGTTTGGGGCTGCATGAGTGCTGCCGGTACTGGGGAGCTACAGTTCATTGAGGGAACCGTGAATGCCAACATGTACTGTGACATACTGCAGCACAGCATGTTCCCTTCCTTTAAGAATTTGGGCTGCAGGGCAGTATTCCAACATGATAACCACCCCAAACACACCTCCAAGATGACCACTGCATTGCTAAAGAAACTGAGAATAATGGTGATGGACTGGCCAAGTATGCCTCCAGACCTAAACCCTATTGAGCATCTGTGGGGCATCCTCAAAAAGAAGGTGGAGGAGGGCAAGCTCTCTAACATCTACCAGCTCAATGATGTTGTCATGGAGGAGTGGAAGAGGATTTCAGTGGCAACCTGTGAAGCTCTAGTGAATCCCATACCCAAGAGAGTTAAGGCAGTGCTGGAAAATAATGGTGGCCACACAAAATATTGACACTTTGGGCACAATTTGGACATTTTCACTTAGGGGTGTACTCACTTCTGTTGCCAGCAGATTAGACATTAATGGCTGTGTGTTGAGTCATTTTTGAGGGGACAGCAAATTTACATTGTTATACAAGCTTTACACTGTCTACTTTACATTGTATCAACGTATCATATCTTCAGTGTTGTCCCATGAAAAGATATAATAAAATATTTACAAAAATGTGAGGGGTGTACTCACTTTGTGAGACATTGTATCTTTAAGATGCTGTTGCCTCTGGTGGCTGTGGATAAGTGCCATTTGTTGCAATATAGTGAGTGACAGCTACTTGTCACTATGCACTAAAAAAGTCCTAATG
Organism: Pholidichthys leucotaenia; assembly: GCA_020510985.1. Lineage (NCBI taxonomy): Eukaryota > Metazoa > Chordata > Actinopteri > Cichliformes > Pholidichthyidae > Pholidichthys > Pholidichthys leucotaenia. The sequence goes on from CM035838.1 coordinate 349,592,127, forward strand.
CAACGTAAATAATGTGTGGAGTCCTAAAATTCAGTTGTTGTTCCACTGGTTCTATAAACAGTGTGTACAAGTTTCTTCTAAGAACTGATTCTCAGCCCAAACAAATCAAATCTTAACTTGTTATGTGTACCTCTCCAAGACCAGTCCTCTTTTAGTTTTATCAAATAACATATAAGTACGTGAAAATCAGAAGGAACGATTAATTAGCATGATTAGTGGAGTGCCACAGTGTTGGGTGGAATACGTCGCAAATGTAAATGTCTTTACTATCGAGGCTTTGGAGGTATTATAAAGACAGCAGCAGCACCACAGACCGACCACAGATGTTGATACCAAGGGTTAGCGCTCACCCCAGCTTGTCAAGATGTTCATATATCTCATTAGCCATGGAGTCTAACTATGGAATTCACTGGAAAATGTGTTAAAAACTTGCTGTTCATCCATTTTAAGAAAATATAAAATATTTAAACATGAGATGTTTTTTAAATAAGATATTGTTGCGTTTTAGTATATGTGCATACTGAAAAAAATAATGCCAAGTCTAAATGTGCAATTATCTACAATCTCAGCCCTTTCTCCTGGTATTTTAATGGAAATACACATACACAAAAAAAACCCCAAAACAAATGTATTTTTCCCCAAACAATTGCAAAATAATTGTTTTGATTGTTGTGATAATACTTTCCAAACAGGTGTAACGAGTGTCGCTAAGACAAATGTGTTACAGCTAGTGATGTTAATGATTAATTGACTTTCAGTTAATTGTCGATAAAAATTTAGTGGACTAAATTAAATTAGATGTCAATTAATAACTCAGCAGTTCTTTTCAATGGGAGCTATATTCTATGAAATGTAGTGGCGTTGCCATCCAGGCGGGGGCGCACGCGGTCACCCGGTGACACCTTTCAACTGAAACTAAAGAAAAAAGCAGAAGAAGACACCAAGCCTCCAGAGTGCATGTGCTGTGCAGAGCGAAAAACCTTGCCCTTGCGGGTTACGTCGGAGAGCCACAACACGTTCCAATCGCACACAAGCTTGAAGATCCACCTGCCTGCTTCAAATCAACAGGGCGGAGAAATGGACTGGAGCGAGGAAGAAACTACACAAGTGCAAAAACCTATCCCCGCTGCCTTCAACCCGCTGCTAGACGGGAAAGCAGGCCAGATTCAAGTTACCACTGAGGTAAAAGACAACAGAGGAGCTCAGGTTGTACTGCCTGGATTTCTGGGGTGTGTTCTGTGATAATGTTTAACATGCAACAGATGAAGCAGTTCACAATTTACTTTCCTGTTAAAACAGTCTACTAGTGCATCTCAGTAAATTAGAACATGAAAGTTATTTTTAATATAACTAAAAAAGATAAATTTTTATCATACTGGTAATAGTTCTTAAAATAAAATAAAAATCATGACATTTGTAATTTACTGAGATGTACCAGCACATGGTACACTCTATACAGTACCAAATTTGTTAAACTACAAAAAAATGCCAGTCTGTACTAAAAAAATGCAAATGGTACAATAAATCACTGAGGAATATAATGTTCATGTTTTATTCAATATATCAAAAAGAGTAATTAACTTTTTATATGTTAAAGATAGAAAGACCATATGGTACCGAGGGAAATTCAGATTGTCAGGAAAATTGCTGCTTATCAATTCATCATTAATCGACTGATAAGTTGACTCAATGAATGATTAGTGAATTAATCAATAATTTGTATCCCTAGTTACAACCATTGTCAAATGGTTACAACTATTTAGCAACTGTTGGTGAAAAAATACGTTTGCAATCATTTTGAACATGTTCAAAAAATTTTTTGAAGATGTTTAAAATTTTTTGGTGACAAGAAAAATGGTTAGCAACCTTTAAAACTGTTAGCGAACTGTTTTGAAACCTTTTATGAACCCTGGCGAAACCCAAAAAGCGCAGTGTTCATGAGCGTTCCTCAGCATTCGCCACTCAGTGAAACACAAGCAGAATCTAAATATCACCACGTTCATCAGTTTTCCAGGCACCATGAGATACTACCCTAACATAGAAAAAGCATTGTATGTTGTACAGACAAATGCTATCAACAATATGCAATTTCTATTCCACTTAGTTTTTCTTCTAAGCCATAAAATGTGCAGGCTTCTTCTAGCTAAGTTTAAAGAGCCTATGGCATGCTTTTTCATATTTTCTGACTTGTCTGCAGTATCACAACAATGAATTCATCTTAAAAATGTCTAAAAGCTAAAAAAAAAAAAAAAAAAAAAAAGATGGACACATTCTGTAGTAATTATATTAAAAATGAACTCATTTTGCCCAAGACTTGTGTACTCTTGCTTGCAACACTTTTCTTAGTAGACTTGCAACTATGATGACTAGTAGCTGATTTATTTGACTGGTCATAGTCAGAGCTATGAGCTAACCAGAAAACATAATGTTGTCACCAGCTACAAAAAATCAGCAATAATGAAAGAGGGAAGGAGACTTTAGACCGCGTTCTAGGTGGGGTGAACTGGGGTTATTTAAAGCAAAAACAGCCCATTGTGCAGAAGGCTGCTTCAACTGGGTGTAAAATGGTACTGCAATAATTAAACCCTGATGTGTTTTTGACAAAGACCTGTCACAGATATTCCACTGACACCTCAGGGAACTGTCAACATGTGGAAAAAGGGCATTCCATGGAACTTTAACTAATTTAATTTTACAGTGTGTTACACACCCTTACTTTGCAAGGGGCTAATGTTACCTTTGCAAGCCCTGCGGTGGGAGATGGACTTGGTCATGTCCCTGTAGTAACCCTCCTTGCAGTAGTGACAGTGGCGTCCTGCTGTGTTGTGGCGACAGTTGAGACAGACCCCTCCGCTCCTGCGGCCCGACAGCTTGTACAGCTCCATGTTGAAACGACAGCGGCGGGCGTGTAGATTACAGTGGCAGGCTGAGCACAGAAAGAGAAAGATTCAGCAGGCATTCAACAGCGCTCACTCTGACACTTCTCAGCTGTCAGAAGCAGAATATGTTCAATATTTAGTTCACTGAATGTTACACAATCCTGTGTGGGGCTGCCATGTGAAAGCTGCTATGTTGTGCTGATTTTCATGTTTTTACTTTGGTTGCATGGCTGCATTAGTCCCTTGTCTGTTGAGAAACTATAAATCTTCAACTTATGAAACCAAATGCAGAGTCATCAAGCTAAAAAGCGGCACTGTTTTTCTTAGCTCCTGAAAAGCTGACATTCTGGAAATATGAGCTCGTTATCTGACAGTGTATAACTCAGCACACAGCATTTAAACTCCTTCCAGTTCGCAAATGCATGCGTAGCCAAATGCGGTCAGATGAGATACCGAGAAAATGGATTTTCTTGAAGGCCATCACAGAGTGTTTCCTTACTGGTATAAGTTCATCAGTGCGGAACAACAGGTGATTGAGCATTGCTCTTTTCTGGCTTGAAAGGAACGGGAGTCTCTAAAAGAAACGTCCTGGTTCAGGCTCTCTGTCCCTCAGCCACCTGTTTGTGAATTTAACCTCTGAACCCTGATGATGTCGGCCAGGAAAAGTTTCTTCCACTCTCCCACACTTCTGAGTAGCTGAAAAACAAATTCTGGGATTTAATATCTACGCTGCTGTGACTCACTAATGTTGGCTGCGAAGCTCATATTCTGCATGCACAAATGCATAAAAGAAAACCAATACACCTTGAAATGAGAACAAATTCGGCTCAACCTAGCCCCAAAATGATTGGAATTAAATCATATTCAGTTTTTTTATTTAAAAATAAATACAAAAAAGCACCTTCACTTTATACTTTTACTGGTTTAAAGTATTCAGCAAAATGTGCCAGATTTAGAGGCTGTTGACTAGTGTTATAGAGTAAAACCAGTGTGGGGAAACTTTTAGGAAGAAAAGAAGTATCCTTTATTACTGCATCTGTGTGGAGGGAAGAGGTGTTTATTACTGTGTTAAAAAACAGAATAAACCAAAACCAAGCTAGTGAACTGACACTGTAATAAACCCTCTTCTAACGTCATCTGTGTTCACAAACCGAACACACTCTTTAAATATTATCACGATCTAATATATTATTAGCTGATTTTCCTGCATAGTAAACAGTTGGAATGACTTTTTTAGAACTCCCTGACACATCCAAATTGTAACATTAAGGGTAGAATCTCACAGAGTGGCGATTTGCCAACTTTTCTGATGTATGCTCAGAGTTTGCCTCTGTCACGACGTTAAGCGTCATTTAGCAACATTCACACAAATGTTTCCAAAAGCATTTGTGAAAGACAGTTGGCAAACATTAGCAACTGTTAGTGACAGCGTTTGCAACGATTAGCAGCTATTTGCTACTGGTTGGAAACATTTGGGATCTTTTGCCAACTCCAAGTAAAATACCAGGCGAATGCCAGGCGGATCTTGGACCCAGCATTCAGAATCCAAGGGTTCATAAGTTAACTCCAGGTGGCCTGTCTGTCAGCCTCACACCGCTGAGGCGACCTCTGATACGGTTAGCCAGACCAACGCCGACCGCCTAGACAAGCTAATGCTAATGGTTCAATGTACCATCAGAGCGAAAATATAACAAAATAAGCCAGAATGACACAATATATTATCGACATGTTTTGTGCTGTCCCTTAACTGTACAGCACTTTGGTCGACATGTGTCTTTACGTTTCCCCCTCCCCTCTTCCCTTAGGAGGTCTTTGCCACCTACCAGGCTGTTGCCTTTGATAAGAATGTGTTCTTTGCTAACTTGCCTGGTTAAATAAAGGTTGATTATAGTTGTTTTAGATGTGCTTTAGAAATAAATGTGACTCGTGACTTGAGTTGATAGTGGCTAGCTTTCTCTACTTGGTGAACCAAAAAGAACTTTAGTGACAGGTGTTACAACTGTTTGCAAATGCTTACATCTATTTTGCAAACATTTGCGGAAAAAATTCATTCACAAAAAAATATTCACAAAAAAATTTTGAACATCAAATGAAAAGTTTGGATGTGTTTAAAATTTTTTGGTGACAAGAAAAACTGCAACCTTAAAAACTGCTGGCTAACTGTTTGGCAACCCTGGCAAAACCCCCAAATCACAACATTCGTCAGCATTCACCGCTCCGTGAGATACGGGGGTGAAGCCTCATTCCCACTGACTGCAGTCACATTCAGTTGCAGCGGCAGTGCAGTCCCCATCGGCTGCATTTGTGCTTTGAAGAAGTTCTCACGGCACGACAGTGATATAACAAGAGATCCTGAGATCACACGATAACATCGAGGACAGATGTTGTGTCTCTGTCCATCAAACTGGATTTGTTTGTGGATTAATAGAAAAGTAGCTTGTCAATTTTGATTCTCTGAAGTTTTTTTTTTTTATGTTGTCTCACTTTTTGTGCTCTTGGATGTAGTGGTGGAGGAGCAGACCTCAGCAAATAATGAGTGGTATTTAAAAAGCAAGTCCTTAAAAGGCTTTTTTAAATGAAGAATCGGCATCCGTCAATAGATTTGTTGCACATTTTTAGTGATCTGTTGCAGCAAGATGGATCTGTGATGCAGCACACCGTTCTGGTGAAAAGATTAGCACTGACTAGAGTGGGCGGATCACAGCTGTAACGGACGCCACAGCAACGTGGTAAGATTTAAAAGTTAAACATTTTCATTAACAACACTGTTTTGGGTTATTAGCAGGGGCAGTTTTAGGATTAGAGCTTTAGGGGTGCTGAGCACTCAGTGAGCCACACACACACACACCCACGTTATTTTGTTAGAGTTATCATCTTTCATACATCTCCTCCCTGGCTTCTAGTTAGTGAACATGATACGAGATGATACATAAAAACGGTGACAGCTTGGATTTAATATTTTGCTCATACCAAAACGACAACTTCTTTCAGCTTCTTACAGCTTCTTTCGCTCTAATTGTCAATCAGCCACTGTGTGTGGTTGATTGACAAAGCAACCATTAAAGAAAAACATCTGCTATTAGCTGTCTTAGCCAGGGCTGGACTGGGACAAAAAAAATCAGCCCTGGCATTTTTGGTCCAATTTGTTAACTAGCGACATTCAACCATCATCACAGTTAATTGTCTAACAGAGGTCAGAATTATCCCACTTTTGCCCTTGACAAGTGAATCCCTGTGGTTTTAAAGAAAGAAATGAAGAAAAAGAAATTTTATCTACTTTGTATAAATATGTTGTCATAATTTTCGAGTCTCAAAATTTTCCAAAGGTGCAAAACTGTGGAGAAAAAGCCACAAAATTACAAGGAAAAAAACCACAAACATATATACAATAAAAGCTTCAAATTTACTAGAATAATGTAACAAATTTACAGGGACAAATGCCCATTTATTTAAAATATGCACTAAATTCATGAGAAAAAAAATGCAAAATTACAAAAACAAACTTGAATTTAAACGAAAGTTACAAATTCATGGCAAAAATTGCAAATTAATGAGGAAAAAAAAATCACACATGTACAATTACAGTCACTGAGAATGTAAACACAGGAAGTTATTTAAAGGATTTATTTAATTAAGAAAAAGAAAATTAATACATTGTTGAGACAAAGATCAGAAAATCACAAGAGAAATGTAGCTCATTTGCAATAATAAAAAAATTAAGGAAAAAATCAGTGGAAAGACAAGGGGAAATTATTGAAGCAAAAATACAAAGAAAAGAAAAAAGATGCCAGTTTATGATGCAAAAGTCACAAATTCAAGAAAAAAGGTCAATCCATGAGCAAAAATTTTTCATGATTGTCATGAAGTTTCAAAGTTTTCTTAAAAAAGTCTATAATCAAAAAAAGAATAAAAATAATAAGAAAAAGTAATTTATGAGAACTCTCCAAATTCACATAAAAAATGTCCACATTTTCATTAAAAAAAATCTCTAACTTAGGTGGTGGAGTAGCCTGAAACTGTACACAAGTAAACCAGGTTGTCTTTATACAGTGGTGTGAAAAGTGTTTGCCCTCTTCCTGATTTCTCATATTTTTATATGTTTGTCACACTTAAATGTTTCAGATCATCAAACAAATTTAAATATTAGACAAAGATGTCTTGATCAGGTGAGCGTGCGCCCCCCTCCCTTCCCGTGAGAGGTTCCCCAGCTCCACAGGTAATCAACACACCCGCATGAGTGGATGCACCTGCTGTATCTGCCTTGCCAGTGCTTATAAGGACCTATTCGTGAGTGCTTCAGCGCTGGCTCGTTGGGTATACTGCCTTCTAAAGCAAGCAAGTACATTTTTATTAGTAATCTGAGGAATCGTGTTTAATTCTCTTCTCCTCCTTTTCTCCACGTTACTGCCATCTCCAGGGCTCGTTGTGCGCTCACCTGCTCCATCACTCTCATCACCACTTCAGCTGTTTATTTCCACCTGGTCAGACACCTCACCCAGCTCCACTCCTTCCCTACTCCATGCCAGCTTCATCCCGCTGGTTTGTCTATTCCTGCTGGGTTTCTCTGTTGGGTTCTCTGCTCAGCTCCCTTAGTTATATTTTGTCATTCCCCCTTCCCGGTCGCGCTCCTCCTACTAATCAGCTCTCTTCTCCTTCTTATAGGCTGAGTCATCCTCTGTCTTTCCCTAACTCCTCATTCCTTTTTGGATTAATAAATTGTGGTTAAACATAGCTTCTCTCTGTCATGTGTGTTTTCTCTGGTGTAACACCCTGCACATGAGTTGACCATTCTCTCATTATGACAAAAGATAACACAAGTAAACACAAAATGCAGTTTTTAAATGAAGGTGTTCATTATTAAGGGAAAAAAAATATCCAAACCTACATGGCCCTGTGTGAAAAAGTGACCCCCCCCCCCCCGCATTAAAACATAAATTAACTGTGGTTTATCACATCTTTGGAAAGCTGAGTTCAATTTCTATAGCCACACCCAGGCCTGTTTACTGCCACACCTGTTCTCAATCAAGAAATCACTTAAATAGGACCTGCCTGACAAAGTGAAGTACACCAAAAGATCCTCAAAAGCTAGACATCATGCTGTGATCCAGAGAAATTCAGAAACAAATGAGAAACAAAGTAATTGAGATCTATCAGTCTGGAAAAGGTTATAAAGCCATTTCTAAAGCGTTGGGACTCCAGCAAACCACAGTGAGAGCCATTATCCACAAATGGTGAAAACATGGAACAGTGGTGAACCTTCCCAGGAATGGCCGGCAGACCAAAATTACTCCAAGAGTGCAGTGACGACTCATCCAAGAGGTCACAAAACATCCAACAGCAACAACATCCAAAGAACTGTAGGCCTCACTTGCCTCAGTTAAGGTCAGTTTTCATGACTCCACCATAAGAAAGAGACTGGGCAAAAATGGCCTGCATGGCAGCGATCCAAGACGAAAACCACTGCTGAGCAAAAAGACATAAAGGCTCGTCTCAGTTTTGCCAGAAAACAACTTGATGATCCCCAAGACTTTGGGAAAATACTCTGTGGACTGACGAGACAAAAGTTGAACTTTTTGGAAGGTGTGTTTCCCATTACATCCGGTGTAAAAGTAACACAGCATTTCAGAAAAGGAGCATTATACCAACAGTAAAATATGGTAGCGGTAGTGTGATGGTCTGGGGCTATTTTGCTGCTTCAGGACCTGGAAGACTTGCTGTGGTAAATGGAACCATGAATTCTGCTGTCTACCAAAAAATCCTGAAGGAGAATATCCAGCCATCTGTTTGTAACCTCAAGCTGAAGCGCACTTGGGTTCTGCAGCAGGACAATGTTCCAAAACACACCAGCAAGTCCACCTCTGAATGGCTTAAGAAAAACAAAATGAAGACTTTGGAGGGGCCTAGTCAAAGTCCTGACCTGAATCTGATTGGGATGCTGTGACATGACCTTAAAAAGGTGGTTCATGCTTGAAAACTCTCTAATATGGCTGAATTACAACAATTCTACAAAGATGAGTGGGCCAAAATTCCTCCACAACACTGTAAAAGACTCATTGCCAGTTACTGCAAACGCTTGATTGCAGTTGCTGCTGCTAAGGGTGGCCCAACCAGTTATTAGGGTTAGGGGACAATTACTTTTTCACACAGGGCCATATAGGTTTGGATTTTTTTCCCTTAATAATAAACACCTTCATTTAAAAACTGCATTTTGTGTTTACTTGTGTTATTTTTGTCTAATATTTAGATTTGTTTTGAAAGGGTCATGAAAAGTGAGAGTGCCAAAATAATAATTCTGTAGATAATCTCCCATAATGCTCTACACATGTTTTGTTTGCATTCTTATGAACAGATATGTTAAAAGTGTTAAACTACAAATCGAAGTGTTAAGCAATCACAATCTGATAAACAGGAATCAGGCGCGGCCTCAGAGCCCTCTTTTCTTTCTCCATTCTATTAGTCAGGTCTATTGCATTAGTTACACACCCAAATCAACACTCACACACACACACACATTTCATAATACATCTTATGGGATAGTTAACGTGAATAGCGGACAACATGTTCACGTCAGAGTTAAACTAGCCAATAAGACGGTTGTGTACAAGTCCATCCTATTGTACGGGGTTGGTCCAACCCAAGTTAAATGTAAGTTGCACCTGGAAGTCGGGGTCAGTCTGATGACGTTCCCGAGGGAGCTGCGTCCCACTGAACCCAGCGCTGCTTGCTTTACATGTGACCTCTGAATAAATGTTGCATCTTTGAACTGAAGAATTCTCCGGCTTATTCTTGGATCTTTCAATCAAAGAATAGGGGATTTTAACAATTTGATGATCTGAAACATTTATGTGTGACAAACATACAAAAAATGAGAAATCAGGAAAGGGGCAAACACTTTTTCACACCACTGTATATTATCACTCAAATATACTAGGGTTCTAACTTCTTCTTCTTTCGTATGACTCCCAAAGTTGCTAAGCAATGTCATGTAAGCTGTGAAGCCAGGCCACAGTCTCCGGGGTGGGGCTGGTGAGATTCGCATGGATATCCTCAGGTGGTCCAAGGTCAGGGCACTCTTATTGGACATGATGTGCTGTCTGCTCTGGGTTGCCACAAATAGGGCTGCAACTAATGATTATTTTGGTAGTCAACTAATCTAACATCTATTTTTTCGATTAGTCGACTAATCACGATTATTTATCTCATGTCCGCCAGCTGAGCTTCCTGCTGGAACAGCTCCCATTCGGGGCTCTCGATCATGTTTTATCTCACCTGTTTAAGCCTGCACACCTGTGAAAATCACTTTGTTGTCAGTCTCTGACATAATACAATGTAGCCTATTATAAAAAGTTCCCATAGCTAAATAAAATGATGACCCATCAAACATGAGTTGGAAAGTTGAACTTGACAGCTTAATCAGAAGTGTTTGTAGCAACACAATTAAATAATAGATGTTAAAGTGTAACTGATGTAACTGCATGTTAAAAACAAACTAGAGTAATATGCAACTTCATTAAAGTAAAAAAAGAAAATAACAAGCTAGTCCATCCTGTTTGAAACCTTGCTGGGTCTAGAAGTTTAAAAGTTTAATTAGGCTTCAGATGAAAATTAAAAGAACTTCTTCCAACCCAAAATAAAAAAAAAAACACTTTAAATATCAGTGCAGGAATGTGAGCCTTCTCTACACATACAGTGAAATCTTTAAGCTGTTTTAATTTATTTGTGATGATAATGGTTATCTTTTTTTAATTAAATTACAAATCAAGGTATTCTAATTTACCAAGATGCACTAATATTCAGAATGAAGGCTGATATTAAGGCGACAATAATAGAGAATACAGAAGAGTAAGTTGCTCATGTAATTCACCCATTTACTGCAGTGAACATATAGCTAGCATAACGGAAGCAGCTCAGCTGTCAGCAACCATCATAAAAGAGATTATTGTCTGACAGCAGGTAAACTATTTAAACGGCACACACTAACAGTGTGGTCAGTTTTCTAAAGCTGAGAGAGTCGCTCATTGAAAATAAGAAGCGCTAACGTTATTTACTAACCTTACTGGTGCAGTCCGCTGACAGGGGGCTGGAAACAGAGGAACGAAGAGGAGGAAGGAATGGATGCATCGCTGTAGCACAGCTGTGATATGACAAACTGCTTTACAGTCTACATTTAACTAGTTTCATTTATTAATTTTTGGTAAAATCCTCCCATACTTTGGGAACTGTTGGCCTTCTCCGTGATTTTCTCTCCGTGTCGCCATGATGCGCTCCTCTTCTTCTTCGTTGGAACAGTTATACTGAAAATTCCCATGGCATGCATATAAACTTTAAAATTAAACTATTTGTCGACAATAAAAATCTGCGTCAACAAATTTTTATGGTCGACGTTGTCGACAATGTCAACTAATCATTTTAGCCCTAAAATATACATAAGAGTAGTTACCCCAAAATAGTTAAGAAGTTACTGAGATGTGACTTTAGTCTAGACAGTTTGAAATTTTTATCCTAAATTTATGGCAGTTTTATTCTAAATTTACTATTTTTTCCTTGTAAATTTGAAAGTTTTTTTCCCACTTAAATCAACTTTTTTTTCTCATAATTTGTTTAGTGCTAATTTAGGTTTTTTTCTTGTACATTTGTGATTTTACTCTCATAAATCTGTGAGGTTTTCCTCATAAATTAAAGATCAAAAATAAAATTAGCAAAGATGCAGTATTTTCTGTTATATTATATGCTTTTTATAGCCTATTAATAGCCTATTTTCTAACCCCCAGCCCAGGTGAAAACCTCACGTACTTTGAAACCTAAATGTTTGCAGGTACGCATCATACTCTTACCGAATAAATTCAGACGGACCCAAAAACTATTCATAACGTTGCACGGACTGGCAAACTCTAACTAACAATATGAAAAGTAATCTAGTGTTAATCAGGTAAACGTAAAGAAGTGTGAGACATCCTTTGAGCTACTTACTGGATCCACCACACCTGTGTGTATGGTAGGCTGCAGCAGGGGAGAGAACATGTGTGACAGGAGGGACCATACTATTTGCGTGGCTGGGGGGGAGGGGGGTTCAGTTTAAACCACAAACTACTGAATATGTTTTGGATGTTATTTCAGCTTCTTAAAGATGAATTATAATTTAATAATCACAACTTTTCTGACTCCAGTTTTTAGGAGTGCTGGGTTTCAATTTCGGGGTGCTGCAGCTTGCCTCTCTTAAAGTTACTCCAGTGAGATGTAGGCGATAAGCATGCCTGTCTTAATGTTATTACAGCGAGATGAAGGTGATAAGACTGTCACATATGCTCCATAATCACCAGTGGTCTGAATCACGCATGGACCAATTCACACCTGCCATAAGAAATCAGAGCTGGCAGGTGGTGGGGATTCAGAAGCACACACACACACACACACACACACACACACACACACACACACACACACACACACACACACACACACACTGTGCAACGCAGAGGTGTTTGGCAGCTGTCATGGGCTTATCTCCCACACTTCCCTCCCAAAGCTGATCCAACAGGCACTACACTAGGCTTTACCTCACCCCCCCCAACACACACGCTCCCTCCCTCCTCCCTTTTTTTTTTTAATCCCAGATGTTATCACCTCTTAGGGGAAGTGTAAGGGGGAAATGCAGCAGGGCTTTTTTCACAAATAGGTGATGGAATGCTCTTAATTTCCAAGGTTAGGAGAGCTGATGCTGGTATTGCACTTTTATCTTCCTAAATACTGGGAAATAGATATGTTGACTGTGACATAGCACCCGTCACTTTAAAGTACACAATTACACAACCAAGACAAAACAAACCTTTTCTTGGTGTGTGAAAGCATTATGAGGTTAATAATTGCTATCACAACAGCTGTCCTCAGGTCACTGTAATGAGTGCTGTGCTATCTCAACCACACATCCTCACTCTGCTCACACAATCATCGCAGTAGTGGTGGTCCTGTGGTGACAATAGCTGGAGAAATGATAAGACATGTGTGGGCTAGTATGTTCCAAATGCCCCTGTGCAAAAACTCTGGCCAAATTAAAGTATCAGCACAGTTTTTCTAATGTTTATCATTGGTCTGATATTTGTGAGAAGCATCCAGATGCATAAAGGTTGACCAATAGAATGAGTTAATATAAAAAAAAATTAAAAATACCAAAAATGGAGATACGAGATTTTCACCTGACAGCGACGATATAATGGTCTGTTAAGTTAAAGTAGACTTTACTGTACTGATCTGTTTTATATCCTTGATGACATCCCTTGACAATATCAAATCAACATTTAAAAAAAAATATTGATGTTAACAAAATCAGGCATAATCAAAATATTACTAGCTACAGATATTAAAATTAGTGCTTATATAGTTATTTTAGTATAACTCACAGCCAATGCAAACAGGTGTACCTGTGGCTCCACAACAGGGATTGATAACATGTGGTACTAAATCTTAACCCTGTTAAGCATAAAATCACCTCATTTTCAGAGGCATCAAGCCTACAAATAAAGCTAAATGCAAGATTCCTAAAAATGGCTCCAAAAGTTTTGATTCCTGCATCCACAAAGAGCTCACTTGCACTAGACCAGGGGTGTCAAACTCATTCCATGGAGGGCCAAGACCCTGCATGTTTTACTTCCACCCAGTGTCTTCAACAGGTGATTTCATTGAATTTCTTCCCACTGATTGCTGATCAGTGAAAACACCTGCTGAAGACACTGGGTGGAGGTAAAACCTGCAGGGTCTTGGCCCTCCATGGAATGAGTTTGACACCTGTGCACTAGACCATCTAGGCATCTTCAGTAACAGTCTAAGGGCATCATTATAGGCAATCTGAAGTGTCCTTAAACTCCCTGCTTATAATTGGCCCACAAATGTGCAGTATACATAGGCAGTGGTGGTTTTAGATATGGGCCACATGGGCAGTTACCCAGGGCAGCATTCTCTACGGGGTGCCATGAGAATGAGGGTAAAAAGAAAAAAGATTCATATTTATTGTTCTCAGCTTTGTGGCAAATGGGTGCCCTCTACAGGATGCTCCTCTCCCTGTCTGCAGCACAATCTCATCCATCTCCCCCTCCTCGCCCCTCCCACACCTGCTCTGTTCGGTGTGTAGCCGAAATATTTTTGTTTCACAGATCAGTAAAAAAAAATAATGTGTTTGTGTGTGTGCACTTGTATTTTTTATTTGGTGGGGCCGTGTGTTTATGTGTCGCATTTCGTGTTCAGCCATATGCCACACAAAGCGGGATACTTGTTTTTTGGAGGGGCCATCATGGAAAAGAGGAGCAGAGCATCACAGGGTGAAAGATAATGCGGGGCCATGAGGCACAAGCGAGCACAGAGCACAGCTGAAGGGAGACCCAAACCAGGCCAGGCTGATGTTGTTCCATAGCTGCCACAGCCAGTCATGCTGCCAGATGCCTAGTCCACCTAGGCATCTGTTAATGGAAAGTTTCCGTGCCTCCTCTGCATAAGAGATCCGTCGGGAGTGTGAATGGGGTGAAACCAGGTGAGAGTCACGGAGCTCCACTGGCCCATCCGTCTATCAGACTCTGGTAAGTCTCATTTTCAAATTGATTTGTTATCCAGGTAACTGGAATATAAGATAAGATAAGATAAGATAAGCCTTTATTAGTCCCACAATGGGGAAATTCCAGGATTGCAACAGCACAGGGATAGCAACACTCAGAGCAACAATCAGAAGGCAAGAAAAAACAAGAGCAGCTAGTATACATATGTACATATTACTATAAATATATATATATAGAGACACACAGTGTGGAGCATTGTGGTTGGTGGATGTGCAGCAGAAAGTCTAAGCTCTCTCTCCGCGGATGCGGCGGGCCAGCTCGATGTCTTTGGGCATGATGGTGACCCTCTTGGCGTGGATGGCGCACAGGTTGGTGTCCTCGAAGAGACCCACCAGGTAGGCCTCGCTGGCCTCCTGCAGAGCCATGACGGCGGAGCTCTGGAAGCGCAGGTCGGTCTTGAAGTCCTGAGCGATCTCCCTCACCAGGCACTGGAAGGGCAGCTTACGGATGAGCAGCTCCGTGGATTTCTGGTAGCGACGGATCTCTCTCAGAGCCACGGTACCGGGCCTGTAACGGTGAGGCTTCTTCACTCCGCCGGTGGCCAGAGCGCTTTTTCGAGCAGCCTTGGTGGCCAGTTGCTTCCTGGGGGGCTTTTCCTCCAGTAGATTTACGGGCGGTCTGCTTGGTTCTTGCCATCGCTCTTTATTATTCTGTCTTATATTTCTTGCACGCCGCCTAAACTCCAGCCCGGCACCCGTGCCGTTTTCGCTTCAGTTCCCCGGTATGTCGAGTTTCTCCGTTAGCACCGGGTGGCGGTTGAGTGCTAGCTAGCTCTTCCCTGCTGTATCGTCTCCTGCTGTAAACAGAGGCTCCATCCGCCGACTCGGGAAACCTTTGGGGTGATTTGTGTGTCCGTGATATATATAGAGTGAAAGGTGTGCCGGATCAGAAAGTTATCACCGGATCAGAAAGAAGAAGGAAGATAAAAAGACTCAGACTTGAGCCGCTGTTGCAAAAGGCAGCCAACTCGTGTGGCACCGGAACCAGAAAAAGATAAAAATATTAGCACTGACTTCTATGTAATTGTGCTGTGTATGAAATAAACAGAAATGTGTAATCATACAGCGAATCACTGCTGAAACAAAAAGTTAGTTCCATAAACTATCACACCTATTAATGTGTGTGACAGAAAGAGAGATGTGTGTGTGTGCTACCTACTGTATAAATTTGAACTACATCCTCTATTAACCAGAATCTCTGACCATAGTGCAATTTTCTTTTCAAGAAAAATTACAAAACAACGCTTTATTAACTCACCTACCATCTCCTCTGGTAAACAATCAAATATAAGCACTATTCCAAAAAGCCAACAACAAAACTTTGAAAGAGCGCTTAAAGAAATAAACTGGGATAATGTACTCTCCTGTGAGGATACTGATCTCTGCAGTGATACTGATCAGTAATAAAGAGGTGATTCTGTCCTTCTCCAAGAAAGGGAGCCATAGAAAAAGAAAAAAAATATTTCTCTTCCATGGCTCACCTAAGATTGTCTTAAATTAATGAAAAGGAGGGACCAACTTCTTAAAAAATTTGTGAAATCTGGGTTAACTATAGACAGGCAAAACTTCACATCAGCAAGAAACAAAGTTACTTCAGAGCTGCGTAGGGCCAAAGCTAACTTTTTCATCAACATCATTGAGAGTGCAAACGGGAATGGGAAAAAGATCTGGAAAAATATTAATAAATTAATTGGTAGACCAAATAAACATGAAAATCTTTAAGTCATCAAAATCTTAAAACTAAATATTAATAACCAGCTGATGAAAGACCCTACTATTCTGGCCACAGAGCTAAACACATCCTTTATAAAATCTGTAGAAGATATACAGTATGCAAACATTTTGCTTCCCCTGATTTCATCTCCAACCCAGTAAATAATAGTCAACCAGCTTTCAACATACACCAAATATCTGAAACTGAGGTAGGCAGCATCATTTGCTCCTTGAACCACTCCAGAGCTAAGGATAATAATGGCTTGGATGCCAGTTTTTTAAAGGAGGCCACAGAAATCAGGAAGCTGGGAAAAGACAGCATGAACCGGGATGACGGGGCCTTTATGCTTTCCCACACCTGGGACTACATTCTCCAGAGACCATCGGACGGCGGAAAGCGGGGCCAGCTTGGTGGATCTGACAGGTCTGCTGGGCTGGCCCCGCCTACGAAAGTCAGCTGATAAAATGACACCTCGCAGCAATCAGCTGACACTTCTGACAAAGGCTGCAGTGAACCGTCGAAACATGTAAAGAAGGTAAAAACATCTCCTTTCTATTTTTGTTTTTAATAAGAACAAAAGGTAAATAATTAAAAGAAGACAAAATCAACCTACTTGAGAAATTAGGAGGTCGCTTACAGACAGAGCTGCCATGACGTTTTTACACTCAATGATCTTTCACATCTGAGCTATTGTATTACCAGCTGGTCATTGGCGGGAGTGGCAACCCTCAAACCAACAGAAACACTTTATAAAAATGCTCTGAAAACACAAGATAAAAAGCCTCTCACATACCACCACTGCAATATTCTTACTAGATACAACCTACTGTCCTTTGAGAATTTAAAAAAAATTTAAAACTGCCTGGTTGATGTATAAAATCCTACATGGTCTGGCTCCACCCCCCCCCCCCCCCGAATGAATATATCAAATACAGAGTGAGCAGCATTCATGGTCGGTCCACTAGGGCTTCCTCAAGAGATGATTGTGTGATACCCCTCCATAAAACCTCTTTTGGTCAAAATGTTTTTTTCATTTCATGGTAGTACTTTATGGAACACCATATCACTTCCTGCCAGGGAAAGCTCCAGCTTTGCCACCTTTAAGAGCAAAGTGAAGGAGTGGCTCATATCATCTCAAACCTGTGTACATGTTCAACACCAGTGACTCGTGTAGCAATTATGTGTTATCAATTTGTTGAAAACAGACCAGATTTGTGACCATCATATGACCTCATCATCATCATCATCATCATCATCATAGCAGTCTGTCGGGGGCGACAATGACTGTTTCATTTAGGTCTGATAAGATTCCTCCACGCAGCTCTGTCCTTTGTCCTCCGCTGCCAGGAACTCCTGACCTTGTTAACCCGGGCGACGTCCGAACCGGTATGAGTTGCTTTCTGACTGACCATTTCATGAAACTGCTTGCAAAGTATTTGAGTACCGCTAGCTTTTGCTGGACTAGCGGCACATTCTTGGCAGATAGAGGTATTATCAGTGACAAGGACAGGCCAAGACAAACTGACTCCAGTATCTGTTGCAGTGACTGACCAGATGATAGGTTTGTTTATCTCTGCTCTTTGTGTAGTGCATGTCACGATGCACTGACTGGCAAAAGTCCACCACAGACCTTGCAACAGATGTGCTTATCTGCCAGGATGTCCAGTCTCATCCCGTGTAACTGGGAGTGGTCCACCACAGACCTGTGACAGATATTGTTTTTAGTTCTGCCAGGATGCCCAATTTCACCCTCCACACCCTCGGAAGGGCGGGGTTGCCGGTTGAGTCGCCGATGGCCTGACCCATGAGACAGGTAGTACCGGTTTTCATAGTTATCTGGTAGCAAGCAAACCAATGCCTGACCTGACATCATTTCACACCTAGGCATGTGCATACGTGTGTGTGCATGTATATACATATACATATGTAGGTGTGGGCATGTGTGTTTGTGTGTCTATGATTGTTTGTGTGTGGGTATGCTTGTATGCTAATTTGCATAACTTCAATAACCCTGTGTACATGGGTTTAACCATGTATGCAAACCTGGTGCAATATCATTAGCACACACACGTCTGTATGTGCTGAAACATGTGCAATAGTGTGCAATTCACTAAGCACATGGCATGCATCATATAATTCTACAAACGCACTTTGCTAAACTACATGATGCACTTTAACACTTTGCACTTAAACAATCCGAGTAACACCTTGGTTACTGTGGTACTTTTTGCTGGTCTGAGAGCAACAATATTCATTTTGACTTTGTTCATTTATTCCTCTCTTTCTATCAGTATGCAATCTTACTGCTATTATTATTGTTGTATTGTGTTATTTGTTTTATGTGGCTGGCATTGGCTGGCCAGGGGACACAAGATCGAAATTAGCTTCAGCTATAATCTTGTATGCTGCATATTTACGTTTTATGTTCATTAATATGCACTGTCCCTTTTATAAATAAATAAACTTCTAAACTTCTATATATATACAACTGTTTCAGTTATATATATTTTAGATAGGTAGCTAGATAGCTAGATACATACTTTATTTCGAACAAAAAAGTAAAACAAAAACAAAACAAATGACAAATGCAATAAAGTAACAGTATACAGTGTTCAAAAGGGAGAAGGAAGAAGTGAACACTTATTAATTCCAACTCCTCTTTTCCATAAATACACCCATGTGAATTACATACAAATTACCACATTTAAGACCCCAAGTAAACAATTAACTGTATTTTGTACATATCAACATTAACACCCATCCATCCTAACATACATTGATGTCCATACATCAAAACCAGCCTCAAACAACACAGATATACACAGTACTGTCCCACCCACCATTCCATAGTGTCCCAGAGTGAGCATAGTGAATCGTACATATAAATACTACCTTTCTAACATATATCCTTTCAGCAAATAATGTTTATACCTCTTTTTGAATTGATTTCTGTTTGTACATAGTTTCAGTTCCGGCTCCAGACTGTTCCACAAATCCACCCCACAGACAGATATGCACATACTTTTCTTGGTTGTTCGTATCTTGGGTTTTGTAAAGTTTAAGTCTCCTCTCAAATTATAATCATTGTCTCTTTTTTTAAATATTTTTTGTATATTAGTTGGGAGTTGATTATTAATTGCCCTGTACATGACTTGTGCTGTCTTAAATTTAACTAAATCCATGAACTTTATGACATGTGACTTTAAAAACAACGAATTGGTATGGTCTCTATATCCAACATTATTTATTATCCTTATAGCTCTTTTTTGTAATGTGCATATTGGCTGTAGGTTGGTCTTCTAGGTGTTTCCCAGACTTCTACACAGTAGTTAAAATAAGGTAGAAACAGTGAATTGTACAGTAAGAACAATGATTTATAGTCCAAGATGTGTCTTGTCTTCCCCAGTATCCCTATACATTTTGCCAACTTGGCCCGGATGTGACTGATGTGAGGTTTCCAGCAGATTTTATTGTCTAGCGTCACCCCCAGAAACTTATTTTCCTGTACTGTTTCTATTCTGGTATCATCTATCGTTACCATTATTTCATGATTTATTTTATAATTTCCAAACAACATAATCTGGGTTTTTTTAGATATAGAGATAATTTATTTTTGTTGAACCACTGCGTTAACTTTTTCATTTCAGTTGTGACCACCTCTAAAACCTGCTGCAAATTCTCACCAGTGCAAAAGATATTTGTGTCATCCGCAAACAAAATAAATTTCAGAATTTTTGATACTTGGCATATGTCATTTATATATAAAATAAAGAGTTTGGGTCCCAAAACTGACCCCTGGGGCACACCACAAGTGATGTCCATGAAGGTTGATTTGTGCTCACCAATTTGTACAAATTGTTGTCTGTTACTTAAATAACTTTCCACCCAACTCAGTCCGACCCCTCTTATCCCATACTTTTCCAGTTTCCTTAGTAGTATTCTGTGGTCAATGGTGTCAAAAGCTTTCTTTAAATCTATAAATACTCCTACAGCAAACTTTTTTTTTATCTATACAACTAGTAATTTCTTCAATAAGTTCAATCAGTGCCAAAGATGTAGCTTTATCTGCTCTAAAACCATACTGGCTGTCTGTAAGGAGGTTGTGTTTTTCAATGAAATCATCCAGTCTCTTAGTGAAGATTTTTTCAAGTATTTTGGAGAATTGTGAGAGTAAAGAGACTGGCCTGTAATTTGTGAAACAATGACTGTCTCCTGTTTTGTATAGAGGTATTACTTTTGCTATTTTCATTTTGTTTGGAAATGTACCAGTTTGAAATGACAGGTTACAGATGTGGGTGAGTGGCTTAACAATTCCTTCAATTACTTTTTTCACTATTGTCATGTCAATTTTAAAAAGCAGTTGGAAACATTGTGTTTAATCAGGCTTTCTATTGTTTCAAATCATCTGGTTTGTAATGTCTCAGATTTTTTTTAAAAATTATTTTAATCTTTTTTTTAACTTGGCTTTTATTTTTTTGCAAACTTTGTTTTTATTTCTACTTTTATTGTCTCTCTACCTAGTTCTTTTGTTATACAGTGCTTTGTGAATATATCTATGAGAAGTATTCGCAATAAATGAGCTGCAGTTCATTCTTACAGATTTAAACTTCACTTACTTTGAAAAAATATATATTTACAATTCAATCCACACAGCAATTCAATGTTTTTCCTTTCATAAATTACAATAATAAATGCTGAAATCTAAAAAAAAAAATGGAAAAAAATTTAAACTAAAGACGCAACATAGAAATACATCAAGATGCATCGTGATTCATTTTACATTCAAATTATTAATGCCTGAATCATAATCAAATAGTGAGACCACTGAAAATTCACACCTCTAGAACCTGGAGGAACCAAGGCCAAGCACTCACGAGGACAGAACAGGGCTGGACTCAAAATTAATAAAACAAAGCTGATATCTGACTGAAAAAACAGTAATAAAAATGAGTTGATGATTTATGTATTTATTTTTATTTTGTATACTTTATTAATCCCAGAGGGAAATTCAGGGCATCTACGTGGATGGATGAGGCAGCCATGGTGCGGCGCCAATCCCTTCACCATTCACACACACATTCACACCTAGTGCCACTTCAGAGTCTCCAATTAACCTAACTTGCATGTTTTGGGCCTGTGGGAGGAAACCGAAGTTCCCAGGGCAAACCCACGCAGACATGGGGAGAACAAGCAAACCCCATACAGAAGGGGCACTGATGGTCAGGGAGTGGGATCAAACCCATGACCTTCTTACTGTGCTGCCACAGTGCTAACCACTGCTCCACAGAGCTGTTGTTTTATTGATTCTGGTTTTTTAACAGTTTTTACTTTGTAAGCTGTAACAAGCTAAATAAGAATATCGCATGTTTACTGTTAATAGAAAAAATATTTAAATAGTTATTTTGAAGTTAATGTCTTTTTGCAAGATAATTCAATAAGTGTTCTCAATATTTATTATAGGTAGAGTGAAAGACTTCAAGCTGTTCAGATTTAATATTGATGACTATCATTATAGTTTTTAAAATTAAATTATAAATCATGATATTGATTGATTGATTGATTGATTGATGAAGAACCTCTTTACTGCTTTTGCAGTCATCAGTATTAACCCCACCGTTGCTGACCAACTTTCATATGATAATGTCATTGACAAATTTTCATCAAGGAAAACCACAGGATCATCAGCATAAAAAAGAAGAAGAAGAAGCCATCTCTATTGTCATTCAGTCCATACAGCCAATCATGCACAGTAGAACGAAATAAAGTTTCTCCTATCTACAATGTTAATCACATGTAGAATCAGAGGGGTCGCTGCCATGCAAGGCGCCGCCACATGCAACAATAATGTGATTGACAAGAGTGTTACCAATCATGCGTCCAGTTTTACAAGCTCTTAGTGACCTAGACAGATCAACATAAAAAAATTGAAAAGTGGTGGAGATAAAATTGCTAACCCCAAATGGGTCTGAAATACAATACCCCATTTAACCACCATGGTCTGGTTAGCATAACAGTATGACAGAATTCTTTTGATATACACTACCGTTCAAAAGTTTGGGGTCACCCAGACAATTATTTTGTGTTTTCCATGAAAAGTCACATTTATTTACCACCATGAGTTGTAAAATGAATAGAAAATATAGTCAAGACATTGACAAGGTTAGAAATAATGATTTGTATTTGAAATAATAATTTTTTCCTTCAAACTTTGCTTTCGCCAAAGAATCCTCCATTTGCAGCAATTACAGCATTGCAGACCTAACATGATTGCACAAGGGTTTTCTAATCATCCATTAGCCTTCTGACGCAATGAGCAAACACATTGTACCATTAGAACACTGGAGTGATAGTTGCTGGAAATGGGCCTCTATACACCTATGTAGATATTACACCAAAAACCAGACATTTGCAGCTAGAATAGTCATTTACCACATTAGCAATGTATAGAGTGTATTTCTGATTAGTTTAAAGTTATCTTCATTGAAAAAAAGTGCTTTTCTTTCAAAAATAAGGAAATTTCTAAGTGACCCCAAACTTTTGAACGGTAGTGTATATTGGCACACCTCTTTTGACTCAATTTCCTAAAAAGCTTCCCATGGTTTACATGATCAAAAGCCTTAGAAACATAAATAAAACACACAAAAACTGATGAGTTTTCTGCTTTGTATTTGTTCACAATTTCCTTGAGTGAAAATATACATGTCAGTGCGATACTTGGCTTTAAATCCAAACTGATTATCAGTGACACCAATATACGGTTTATTATGTTTTATATATATATATATGTATATGTATGTGTGTGTGTGTGTGTGTAAAGCAAGTGTAAGCAAGCATTCCTGCATGCCTTTAAAAAGAGTGTTCTGACCTCACAGGGTGCCTATGATGTCTGTATGACATCATAGAAGGAGTTGTTCAAAGGAGTTGTTCCGAAGTCTTTATATGGTCATGTGACGTCATAGGAACACAGTGTGCACCTGTGATGTCATAGCTATGAACACCCTATCGATCCCCTAAGGACGTTCATTAAAGATTTCCCCTCCCAAACTTCCACATGTGCTTTGTCTATGTGCCGTCATATAGACATCATGTCTTTATGACGGCATTGTGAGTCCTATGATGCCTGATGTTCTATAAACATCACACACACACACACACACACACACACACACACACACACACACACACACACACACACACACACACACACACAGATTCCTCGCATCTCCTCGGTCTCAGCTTCTCTGTGCCTTGCATGAAATTCACTGTCCCTGGGCAGCCGACTATTAAAACATCTCCTCGGTCTCAGCTTGTCTGTGCCTTGCCTGGCATGCAGCGTTGCTCGCTTTGCGGGCATTTCGGGCTTCAAGTGACTCAGCACATGCGTGGCGCACTGCCACATGTTTCCTGTCTGTTAGTGCATCCCTTGTGTGTCATACCCTATGCTGGTGAAGGGTGTCCTCCTGTCTCAGATGGGTGCGATGTACTGCTGGAACCTCAGGTGTTTTATCTTCATGGCATCTTTTCTGACGTGCAGCAGTTCTCCTCATGCTATTGCTCTCCATCTGGTGGGTCTTCTTCTTCTTCTTCTTCGTTGAGACCAGTGCTTGAGGGATAGGTGCGTCGTAATTCCACTTCATGGACAGGATCATGAAAATAGATCTGAGCAAAAAGAGGCTTTCGGGCATGGACTCACTCTATATGACATCATAAAGACATTAAGGCAGCCTTGATGTATATGACATCATAAAGACATGTTAGGATGGCCCATGATGACATCACAAAGACATGCTGCTGATGTCACTGTATTTGACATCATAAAGACATGAAGGCAGGACCGGCTGTGGCGGACAGCCACAGGACTCTGCCGCACCTCGGACACAGTCCAAGGACAGATAGTTTTTTTCACACATAAGGAGTTGTTCAGAACTCCTTATACAAAGATATATAGAGTGATGATAATCAAGTCAGTGGTGGTAATGCACCCGTAAGTTGGTTGCCAATCGCCAATCAAATCTAAAACAAGAAGAAGAAGAAGGCCTATGATGACATCATAAAGACATGTTGCCTGATGTCACTGTATATGACAATAATAAAGGCAGGCTTGGAGTCCTATGATGCCTATAGGACGTCCTATGATGTTATAACTTAAAGGTTTTTGTTTGTTTTTTTGTCTACGTATTCTATTTGATTTTCTTTGTTGATTTTGGGTATGACTTAAATTTTTATGTTATTGATTATAAAATTGTAACGGGGTAGGCACTATGTAAGCACTAGCTTCAGCCTACACCCTTTCGGTTGTTTTGCGTGTTCTACATATTTTTGTTGTTCTTATTGTATGTATGTTTATTACCGAATATGTTCATTCATTCATTCATTCATTCATTCATGTTCAGGCAGAGATCATAGGCCGTCCTGTGATGTCCTATGAAGCGTGACACACACACAGACACAGATTTCTCTGAGTAAGCTGGACTAGCCTGCCACAATTTCAATATCCAGCTTATTTTTTCCCATTAAAATCTGAAATGTTTTCAAAGTGTTCCCTTTATTTTTTTGAGCAGTATATATATATATATATATATATATATATATATATATATATATATATATATATATATATATATATATATATATACACTAATACACTACTCACAAAAAGTTAGGGATATTTCACTTTGGGGTGAAATTTCAGGATGCACCTAAAATGCACTATAACCTTTCCAGGCGAACTTAATTTGACCTTCTCTAACCTTTTGAATGCACATGTCCAACTGTTCAATGTTTCAGCACTTTTTGCATAACTTGCTGTACTCTAACAAGGTTCTTAAAGGTAAAATTCACAACAGGTGTTTGATCCATGAATTGACCAATAAATTTTCTGGTTCAATTAGAACTGGCATTTAAACAGTAGTCTTCATCATGCTGTTCACATTTTGACATCATGAGACCAATGCGATGCCTAACAATTGATCAACAGTACCTCACCACTGCGAAGCTTCTAACAGGATATTCTCAGAGGGTTGGCCACTGAGCTTAGAGTGTCACAGAGTGTCATCAGCAGGTTGCAATGGATATACAGAGAGACTGAAAGAGTCACAGAAAGGCATAGAAGTGGACGTCCTTTAGCCACATCCCACGCTGATGACTGCTTCATTGTGAACAGTGCCCTGCAGAACAGGATGATGAATGCTACTCAACTCCAGGCACATTTAAGGGAGGTGAGACACACCCAATTGTCATGTCAGACCATTCAAAACTGTTTACATCAGCGTGGTCTGCGTGCTAGATGACCTGCAAGGGTACCTGACCACACCACCAAGCACAGGGGTCATCGTTTGCATGGGCCAAGGAGCATCTATGCTGGACAAGGGACCAGTGGACCTCAGTGCTGTTCTCTGATTAAAGTCGATTCACGTTGAGCAGAAATGATGGCTGCCAGCGATGTTGGAGACGCCAAGGACAGTGCTATGCATCAGCCACTGTTGTCACCATGTTACAGTCTGGGCAGGTGTATCTAGTCGATACAGAACTGCCTTACATCTTGTGAATGGTGCAGTGACAAGCCAATGCTACCTGAATAACATCATTAATCCAGTCATTGTGCACCTGCATGAACAACACAGGCCTAATTTCATCTTCATGGCCGACAATGCTCCAGCTCATCAAGGTCGCATCATTAGCGAATGGCTGCTGGAGGCTGGGGTACCTCAAATGGAGTGGCCTGCACTTTGTCCAGACCTGAATCCCATAGAAAACCTATGGGATCAGCCAAGTCCCTGTGTAGAGGCTCGTAACCCTGCACCCCACAACCTTAATGACCTGAGGGCCGCCCTTCAAGAAGAGTGGAATACCATGCCTCAGCAGACCATTCAGACCAACAGTTGACTTGTGAACAGCATGAAACGTCATTGTCAAGTTGTAATTGATGCTCAAGGGCACATGACAAGTAATTGAGACACTGACATTTTTTGTTGTGGTATACCCACCACTGTTGTTGGCTTTTGTTTCAATAAATTGTTTGAGATGAGGAAATCACCATTGCATGCTTCTACTTAAATGTCCTACATTCATGATATTATATCTGTCATAAACGGCCCTTTCAGGGCAGAAATAAGGCACCAATTGCCTGCTGTGAGTTTGCACATTTAATGATAAGGAACACAAATAATAGCCACGAAGGGCGACTTACAAAAAGGCAATCAACGAGGACCACGAAGGGTGTCTACAGAAAAATGCAAACAATGAAAACCACGAAAGGTAACTTACAGTTATACAGGCGAGGCTGACTACAAAGCAGAAAGTAAAACAGGAATCAGACGGGGGAATTCCTGTCCACACAATGCGAGGTCGCAGCGAGGACTGAGCCCCTCAAGCAAGCTTAAATAATAATGGGGGGAAAACCAAAATGTGAATCAGGTGTGGATACATGAGTGAGAAAGTAATTAAAGACACTAAACAGCTGTGACAACCGCAAAAGATTTGACAGGAGGAAGTGACAAGCGGAGCTGTCAAAATAAAAGCACAAACCACAATAGATGAAAAACAAGAACAAATACATACACAGAAAATGAAAAATAACCAAAAGACCCAAGCACGGCACTGACCCGCACTCAGCATCATGACAGTATCACTGTTGTGTGAACTTCTTCCATTTTCCATAAATTTCACCCAAAAGCCAAATATCCCTAACTTTTTGTGAGTAGTATATATAATATATATAATTAATATACAAATTGGAGGCATTTTTCTTCTAAATTTGTGACTTTTCGCATTAATTTGCACATTTTCTCCTAAATTTGCAACACTTGCTCTTATCTTTTGCAACTAAGCCTAAATAGAAGAATAATTTCAGTGAAACAAGCCTTCAGTGTCTTAGATGCTATCTTTTGTATGTGAATCATTTTACAGGGGCAGTGATGAACTGGTGACCAGCGGGTCGCTGGTTCGATCCCTGGACCGGCAGGATCAGATCTGGGCGGGACAGATAACATAGCAGTGTTTGCAGTGTTTGCCCCACCCTCCTTAACCCCACTGTGGTGCCCTTGAGCAAGGCCCTTAACCACAGCTGCTCCAGTGGAGCTGCTCAGTGGCCACAGGTCAGTCTGTGGATGTACTGGGCAGCTTCCTGTGAATGTCAACAGGGCGTCCTTGAAAAAGAGAGGTCCCCCCCCCCGCCCATATAAATAAAGATTAAATAAAAAATAAAATGGTGAATAGACAAATAATATCAATGTAATGATAGATAAAACAATTCTCTAGAGTTTCCTATAAAAGAATATCAGAAAGTCTTCTTGATTTGAAACGAAATGACAGCTGCAGATGTTATTTGGCTCATAATCTCTCCCCCTCAGTGCTGCTACTCTCCATGACTGTTTTGTTGTATGTAATGTTATTACTATGAGGAGATTAAACACTATAATTTAGGACCTCCGCAGTAATGTATACAGCAACATAGATGATTGACAAATACAATTTTCAATATGATATTTAGGATAATACATACAGTCATGTGAAAAAAATTGGACACCCCTTTAAATATTCAATTCTTTATTAAGAAATGTTCACACATCTATATCTAACCTTATTTTTGTTTTTATTTGCATTTTTTTTTTAAATTTTAGCCATTTTAAGTGGGAATGAATGTGGGGGTGTCCTAAAAAAGATGGGGGGGGGGGGGGTTCCTATTTTTTTCCTCACTATTTGTTTAGAATTACATTTTACAGAAAATTTGAAAAAAGTCTTTAATTTTTAATTGTATTACGTGAATCTCCCAGTATTTTTTAACATTGATATTAAATATCCATATGTCCAAATATATTAAAAAAACACACAGTCTTTACAGGGTGTCCTAATTTTTTCACACAACTATGCACACACTATGAGTCAGTCCCATCTACTAATTCAAAATGAATATTTAGGCGTGTTCTGGTTGAGTTGATAAAAAGTGAAATATGCATTGAGTTTATACAGTATTATCTCAAAATGGATAATGAAATGTGTGCTTATAACTCATCTTTTGGTCTAACCAAAAGGTGAATTATGGCACTGTTTTTTGTACTATTTTGTGATGCTATTGCTGTTTTTTACAGCAAATAATTTGTCTTAATTTGCATAATACTGTATGAAGTTCAATCAGCTGATTGATTACTTGCCTAAAAAGACTAATTTTCATAGGATTTTCTGTAAAGAATTAATTAAAAGTGAAGTTACTGGTCAAGTAATATATATTTATTTGGGGGTTAATTGTTTGTTTAGATTGCAGCAAAGTCCGCTTACGGACAGGTGACACATTTGAAACATAAAACTTGTTTTACTTTATTTTCTTACCCTTCTATTATGAAGACACAATTTTATATGCCTGTCTATAAAGGCAGGACAAATTACGGTAGGATGATGTCTGTCTGTCCACCTGTCCATATGAGTCATCTGGTTAACTCCTCTCACAGTTTCAAGCTAAGACATTTTCATTTCACACAGGGTTTGTACATGTATTGATGACGTGCATATTGTCGGGGGTTCAATGATTTTCTGATAATTTCTTAAAATTTATAGACTGTTTGCTTTGCTTAAACTCCTTGCAGTTACATGGTTATTAGTTTTATTACAGATCTAGAGAATACTGAATCTTACATCTGTAATAGATTTTTTGGGGGTTGAAGGTCTGCTACTATCTATAATGGTTATCGATAATGGCTGTGGACAGGCGTGTATTGTGCTGTGTGTGGTACTCTTGTTCTTGCTTGTAGCACAAAACCATCAGTTCTAGTAATAAAGGAGTGAAATAATCTCTTTTTAAGTATGTATTCATATAAATACTATGTAATTTATCACAGCTGTAAGGTACTGGGAAAAATTATCCTTGAAAGTGCGAGAAAAGTACTTGAATTTGACCTTTAAAAAGGTGTGGGAATCCTGTGGTCCAGACGCCAGACAATGCTTACCATGTGTACTAACTAGTGGTGTCAAAGTTATCATGTTAATCAGTAGGGGTGGGAATTGCCAGAGGCTGCACTATACAATACCATCACTTTACTTGGGCCACGATGCCATACCTAGTATTGCAGCGCCATATATTGTGATTTCCATCTGATCTTTGTCTCGTTCAACTTCCGGCTAGATCTCAGGAGTCTCTCCTTTGCTGTGCTAATCTAACCAGACAGTGAGCATTTAGCACCATCTAATGGACTGAAGTCAGTTGTTTTTTATTACTCTGGTACCTAAATAGTTAAGTTTGTGTTTGCAACATTTATTTATAATTCTTAATAAAGTATTACAATACTGGTGTCTCTGAATCGATATAGTATCACCACCACAAAGTATTGCAATATTACAATGCATTGATTTTTCCCCACCCCTATTAATCACACTAAAACACAATGCCTCTTTTATCATAAACAATTTTTAAAATCACGATTAGTCACAGTGAAACAAAAACAGATGAACTATCGAAATGTGAGCACTGTTTCAGTTGGACAGTCTATGGCACATTCAAACAGAGATGCAGTGAAGTCCCAATTCCTCATTTTATTTAGTTCTGGGTGTTCAGATCAGCTTGCTGGAGTATCACTGTCATACTGTGTGCACATATGGACTGCATCCATGCACGATCCTGGCCTCAGCGCTAAAGAGAAGAGAACAGGGGAGAGGCTGCTGCATATAGCCTCTTGTGGGCCACTGGTGGCACTCTTTCCCACTCCTCCAGGAGCCAACAGCTGGAGGTTCTGGGGTCCAGGACCGGGTCATGGACGTCACTGGTCCAGTGGCTCGTCTCTCGAAAGATGAAAGCTGCTCCACAATCCAAACAGTGAAACTGAGAAAAGCATGTCTGTTGTGAAAAGGGCTAACAGCTAAGCTAAAGGCTAACACCACTTCCATCAGTTCTTTTCGCAAACGCCTGCTAGCTAGAAAACAAACTGGACTATCTACTACTGGAACTCACATTGTAAAGGGAAGCGAGAGATGCAACTAGGATAACAACTGGTGTAATAATGCTAAAGTGGTCACTTGTGCAGTATTTATGCAGTACTTATGAGGTTTTTTAGAGAATATTCTGGATAGTTGTCATTTTTTGACACGTTGAAAGCACTGACGATCCATGAGCCCCCCTCCCCCCCATGGATCGTCAATGCTTTCAACGTGTCAAAAAATGGCAACTATCCAGAATATTCTCTGGATAGTTGGATCCGCGAAAGAACAAGATCACGGATACAAGCGGCTGAAATGAGCTTTCTCCGTAGGATTGCTGGACTCACCCTCAGAGATGGGGTGAGGAACTCAGTCATCCAGGAGAGGCTCAGAGTAGAACCGCTGCTCCTCCACATTGAAAGGAGTCAGTTGAGGTGGTATGGGCATCTGATTAGGATGCCTCCTGGACACCTCCCACTTGAGGTTTTTCGGGTACGTCCCACTGGGAGGAGACCCCGGGGCAGACCCAGGACTCGGTGGAGAGACTATGTCTCCCAGCTGGTCTGGGAATGCCTTGGTATCCTCTCTGAAGAGCTGGAGCAGGTGGCTGGGGAGAGGGAAGTCTGGGCTTCTCTGCTTGAACTGCTGCCTCCGCGACCCGGACCTCCGGAAAAGCGGTAGAAGATGGATGGATGGATGGAAAGCATTGACTAAATAAATATAATAAATATTTGTCCACTCTTGTGGACAATCATGAAAAACTTGAAGAATGACAAGTTGAAGGTATATTACATGGAAAAAAGCTTTTAACCTCTTGCACTCCGGGATACCGCGGGCGGTCACGTCTCTGCGTCCTAGTGCGTCCTCGTGCGTCTCAGTGCACACTGAAAAAAAAAAGCTGCATTTCCGTTCTTCCACTACAGACACAGCCGCGAACAGAAAGCCAAAGGAGTGCTTTGATTGGTTTAGATTTGATTGACCTCTCATTCGACTAATAAGAGCCTTGAATTGGGTTTCTGAAACCTTGACGAACCAATGACTGAAAACCTAGCAAGAAGGACCCACCTACCAACGACTGCGAATACAACGAGCCAATTGAAGCAGAGAAGTTCGACTACTGAAAAGCGTGCGTCCCGTGCGTAAAATCTGTTTTGTGTAAGCCGCTGTGTGTAATGGTAGCGTTCGCCAGTCTTTTTTTCTTACTACTGTTCTTATTTGTTTTGAAAAATCGTTCGCCAAAACCACAATCATGGAAGCGCAAAACCACAATAATGGAATCATGGTTTGACCGGGTCGCGTGACCAGAACCACGAGTCGTAACAAGTGGACCAGCTTCATGTTCGTCTGACAATGAGGAACAGATATTCGCCAATGACACTGCTGTTGTGGACAGGTAAGTGTTATAAGCTAAAATATTCTTTATCACTGAAAATAGTAATAAAAATGACTTTTGACCGATCGGTAATTACAACTGTGCGTCATCGTCACATGACGGACCGTTGACGGACCGTTTTTTTGTGCGTCGCGCTCCTCTGTAGCTGGGGGGGGGGGGGGGGGTTGTTATCCTCTACATTGCAGATATTTTAGTATAATTTTTATTGCACTGTAGGTTATTTTTTCTTGTAAAAAAAGGCCACACATTTTTTACGTGGCATGCTTCTTTGTGTGTGGGGGGCTTGTTTGTTCATTCATTCATTCATGAATGAATAAACAACCCCCCCCCACACACACACACACAGCCGAGTGTCACCTTTCATTAGAGCCCAAGATGAAGCTTCTTTGTTGAATCATTCAAAAGTTATAGACGTTTTTCCAAACTGTGCCATTTGGCGCAATTTGGCACAGTTCAAAAACGCCTGGGAACAACCTGAGAAAAAAGCTGTGTAATATATTCATTTTTTGTGGTATTGTTACAAAATTTTGACCTCAGCTGGATAACACTTGGTTCTACATTTCTGTTGCATTTTCCAGCCAGTATCTGACAGCTGTGTGTTATTTGCAAGCATTTGTATCTAAAAAAAACACCCAGGCGAACTTTATTTTCTTCAAGTTCAGTATGTTTAGATGACTGTTACTCAGTGGCAGGAGCACTTAGAGAGATTATGACTGTTTTGCCAAAAAATTCAAAGTGTTTTCTTTTAAATGAGACCAACCCCATGAAGATGCTGCAAAGGGTTGAAGAACAGCTTTTGATTTACTTTGGGTACGTTATTTTTAGGCGTTTTTAGGGAAATTGACCAGAGTGCAAGGGGTTAACTACAATTTGTCATGACCCTGGGCATGGATGGGTACCGTGCCCAGTTTCCAGTTTGAGTTCAGTCTTTTTCTGTTTATTTGCTTCTTTATTTATCATAGACTGTCGTATTTCATCTGTTTATTTTTGGAGTGTTTGCATTCTTGGTTTTGTCTTTATTGTCTTGTTTATTTATTGTGTGTTATTTTGTATTTATGGATTTAGTTACATCTTTTGGGACTGTGCTACCTTATTCTTGTGTCATCATTAGTTTCCAGTCCATGCTTTTATTTTGACAGTGCCTGTGCAGCTTCCACCTGTGAAACTGTTTTGCGGGCTGCACAGCTGTCACTTATTTGATTATTTTCTCACTCATGTACCTACACCTGTGATGCATTTGTGAGCTGGACATTTATCTATTTAAGGATACGGCAACGCTCCACAGATTGCTGTGTCCTACTGTGATGTCCTCAGAAGTCCAGTAAAGACTCTGAGTGTTTATTGGTTTTGCCATGGAGGTGAACGGGTGTGCTCCGACAAGATAACATTCATCCTTTCTCCCCTTCCCTCAGCCGTGAGCTCCGGGTCCCTTCGGGTGCGACTCCGGCTGAGTTTGCCTCTTTTCCCCCAGCGAGTTTGAGCGCCTCAGCTGGTGTTTTCCCCCCAGCTGTTCCACTTCCTCCTGGTCGTGAGCCCTGCTCTCCTCTGGCACCTTTGCACCCTCATTATTTGAAAGTGTAGTGTTTTTCTGTACATTTGTCTTTTGTTAATAAATGTGCAAAACCTGCAGCGTGGGTTTGGTGTCCTGCATAGCCCTTGAAAATGATGATTTGTGACACAATTAAATGTGTATAAACACATTCTGAGGGAGATTAAATGCAATTAGATATGTTATCATTAGACACCACTAGCACTAACAAATTTGTAAGTAAACACGATGTACAGTCAGTTTTGGTGAACTTGTGGCATTCACTGATCTTTTAGTAACTCAAAATTTTGCAAACGCACTAACAAAATGTACAAGTTTGCCATTATTCTAACTTGAGTGGTTCATTTGTACTAACACAGCTTATGCTAACAAAGTATGAGGGATTTACACATACTAACATGTTCTTGTATGAGGCCTGTTGTTTCAGATATTTCAAAAATAGTTCATTTCCTAAGTTAGAGAGTTAATTGACTAAGTGTAGTCAGAGGCATTCTTATTTATTTATGTACTGAAAAAAACATTACCGCTGAATTTCAGATCTTTGGTACTTTTGTTCCTATTCCTTCTGGTATTGGTCTTTGGCATTTCAGTGTAGGCAGCATTACCGAATCAGTGTAAAAAATTGAATTCTACATGGTGATTTCAACATTTTTTTTAGTACAGAAAGTTTTACTTTTGCCTACTTTAGTCTACACTAAGACAAATGAGATATTTTTCTTGCCATAACTGGACACACTGATGTTAGGTTGTCTTTCTGAAGCCACTTTCATTTGGTTTCAAGGGCCTACTTAGAGCTATGCTATTTCAATCTATTGTTCAAGTGCCATCTATCAGGCTTCGTGAGGGAAGCAGTCCTGGTGGGCATGCATAGGGGGATAAAAATTACGCATCCCACATCTCAGTGGAGGCGGATTTTTACTCTGTCTGCAGAGGAAAGAACTCTTCAGGAACAATCCAACATCTGTACAAGATGATCCGCCAGCCCTGTTAATGGTTGTTTAATCATACAACATGTATGAGTGTGTGAGACATGAAGTGGAGTATTTGTGTGATCTGTGTTGAAAACTATGTGCAGATTATTCAGAGAAACAGAAACATGGAATTCCAGCACAATTGTTGTTTATCCAGGACCAATTACTCTCTCACTGTGTGTAATCCTGTACAGTGTCACAAGCTGCAGACATGTGCCAAATCAAACAGGGTTCAAGTCTCGTCACAGCCTGGATCAGAGGAAAAGACAGCTCTTAGTCTGCAGATTACAGAGACATATTTTCATGACAACAGTTGGCATGCTGACTGGGGCAAAGACACCCAGAAAAGAAGTGTGCTAATGTGAATGTGTCATGTCTATTTCATTCCTGTGTTTTACTGCATATTATGTGGACCTTATACAATGCTTGCATAATGTCAGTGCTGTATAAGTGGGTGATATTTCAAAAGTGTTATAAGAGTTCATTGATGTCCATGAAGGGCTTTTGCTCTTTTTTTCCTATTGGATCAAAAAATATGTTACACATCAGAAGAGACTCCGTATTCTGATAACATGAATATTTGCAAATGAGATACAGTTGGGTCATTCCAAGCCAAATGGTCAAATTTAAAAAAAAAAAAAAAAAAAAAAATGCCCACGTTTCCCATTTAAAACTTTTTATTGTGGGTAAAGTAAAATATCTAATTTCATATTGAACACAATGCAGTCTTCAATAATGACAAAGGCTTTATGGCACAGGATGGGGATATATGACCCCACTACCCCCACTCGGGAGATCGGATCACAACTTGGTTCATCTCCGGCCGGTGTACAAACCCCTAGTGCACAGACAACCTCCGGCCATGCACACTGTGGAGTTATGGTCTGAGGAGACAATGGACACCCTAAAGGGCTGTTTTGAAGCCACCGCCTGGAAGCAGCTCTGCGATCCACATGGTGAGGACATCGATGGCCTCATTCACACCTTCACGGGCTACCTCAGCTTCTGTGTGGACAAATCCGTTCCCACCAAGACCATACGGCGTCACTCAAACAACAAACCCTGGATCAACCCTGAGATAAAAACACTTCTGAGAGAGAAGAAGAGGATCTTCAGGTCGGGGAACAGGGAGATGCTGAAGTCCGTACAGAGGGAGCTGAGGAGAAAGATCAGAGAAGGCAAGGACAGCTTCAGGAAGAAGATGGAGGACAAGCTGCAACAGAGCGACATCAGCGGGGTCTGGAGAAACCTCAAAACCATCTTGGGGCTCCAGAATACCTCCCCCCAGGCCACAGGGGGCAGGGAGTGGGCGAACAACCTGAATCTGTTTTTCAATAGATTTGACCAACCGCCCTCCCCCCTGACTGCACAACAACCACTGCTGCCTCTAAAGAAATCAAGTCCTGCTGCCCACTCCCCACTCTACCAACACCCCCCCACTCCCAACACACAGCCCCCCATCCTGACCCTGACCAGGACCCAGGTGAGGACGGAGCTGAGGAAGATCAAGGCGAGGAAGGCGTCGGGACCGGACGGCATCAGCGCAAAGCTCCTCAAGTCCTGTGCAGACCAGCTGTGTGGGATTGTGACGTATATCTTCAACATGAGCCTGAAACTGGGGAGGGTACCACAGCTGTGGAAAACATCTTGTGTGGTACCTGTACCAAAAACTTCCCACCCCAAAGACCTGAACAGCTACAGACCGGTGGCCTTGACGTCCCACTTGATGAAGACCCTGGAGAGACTGCTCCTTGCTCACCTCCGCCCCCTGGTGGAACCAGCGATGGATCCACTCCAGTTCGCCTACCAGCATGGCATTGGGGTGGAGGATGCGGTGATCTTCCTCCTTCACCGTTCTCTGTCCCACCTGGAGAAGCCCGGGAATATGGTGAGGATCATGTTCTTTGACTTCTCCAGTGCTTTCAACACCATCCAACCGATGATCCTGAAGGACAAGCTGCTGCGCGCAGGGGTGGACCAGCACCTGTCATCATGGATCCTGGACTACCTCACGAACCGGCCTCAGTTTGTGAGAACCCGGGACTGTGTGTCCGACACGATCATCAGTAGCACGGGGGCCCCCCAGGGAACGGTGCTGGCTCCCTTCCTGTTCACTCTTTATACTGCGGACTTCTCACACAACACAACACACTGCCATCTACAGAAGTTCTCTGATGACTCTGCGATCGTTGGCCTCATCTCCAATGGAGATGAAGCTGAGTACAGAGGGCTTATCCAGGACTTCGTGGACTGGTGCCATCGGAACTGCCTCCAGATCAACGCGAGGAAAACTAAGGAGCTGGTGGTGGACTGCCGCAGGCATGGGCAGCCCCTCACAGTACCAGTAAATATACAGGGAACAGACATCGAGATGGTGACATCCTATAAGTACCTGGGTATTCATCTGAACAATAAACTAGACTGGTCACACAATACTGATGCACTCTACAAGAAGGGACAGCGCAGGCTGTTCCTGCTGAGGAGACTCAGGTCTTTTGGTGTACAAGGGGCGCTGCTGAAGTCATTCTATGACACGGTGGTGGCATCAGCCATCACTTTTGGAGTGGTCTGCTGGGGCAGTGGCATTACTGCAGCCGATAGGAAGAGACTGAACAAACTGATTAAGAAAGCTAGCTCTGTCCTGGGGCAGCGCCTTGATCCGATGGAGGAGATAGGAGAGAGAAGGACGGTGGCTAAACTGTCATCTCTGCTGGAGTCCGAGTTCCACCCTATGCAGGACATACTGAATGCACTGAGGAGCTCATTTAGCAGCAGACTACATCATCCCAGGTGCACAACCGAGAGGTTTCGTAGGTCCTTCCTACCAACGGCTGTCAGACTGTACAACCTAAGCAGGGCTGCTCGCAGAGATAGCAAAAAGACGTAACAAACTAATAGTTTTTTGAATGCAAAAGATGCAATAGACTTACACAATGGTCCTCTCCGGCATACAACTAGGAACATACCGGTCGCTATGGAGGGTGAGAATATGTATGGGCACATAATCATACCATGTAGGATAACTAAGTAGACGGTTATGCTGTTTCATTCCATCTAGCAACAATGCTCTGCACTGTGTGTGTTTATATATTTGCATATTTATTCCATCTAGCTACAATGCTCCGTACTGTGGGTGTTTATATATTTATATATCTACATATTATTCCATCTAGCTACATTGCTCCGCACTGTGTGTGTTTATATACTTGCATATTTATTCCACCTAGCTGCAATGCTCCGTACTGTGGGTGTTTATATATTTACATATTTATTCCATCTAGCTACAATGCTCTGCACTGTGTGTTCATATATTCATATATTTATTCCATCCAGCTACAATGCTCTGCACTGTGTGTCTGTGTGTGTGTGTATATATATATATTTTATAGTAATACGTACATATGTTTATTAGCTGCTCTTGCTTGCTTGTTTTTTTTTTTTTCTTGCCTTCTGATTGTTGCTCTGAGTGTTGCTATCCCTGTGCTGTTGCAATCCTGGAATTTCCCCGTTGTGGGACTAATAAAGGCTTATCT
This sequence comes from Pholidichthys leucotaenia, assembly GCA_020510985.1. Lineage (NCBI taxonomy): Eukaryota > Metazoa > Chordata > Actinopteri > Cichliformes > Pholidichthyidae > Pholidichthys > Pholidichthys leucotaenia. Next base: position 349,629,673 of record CM035838.1, read on the forward strand.
TATCTTATCTTATCTTATCTTATGAGAAGCTGCAAAGTGACAGTGTTTTTATTGTTAGTGCATGAGAAGCACGTTGTGGAATTTAACACCTCTATCATGAAATCTGTGAATTTTGTGTTAGAATATACAGTCAGGGGGCTTTCACACTTAATCCCTTTGGGACTTTTCAGTCTGGTGCGGACCGAAATTTTAGGTGTGCATTCTGGATCAAAGAGCCAAAATTTGGTCGAGCAAAGAAAGATGTTCTCATTCTAGATCAAAGTGAATCTTGGTCTGGCTCATTTAGGCTATGAAAATAATTTTCAGAAAGGCTCGGACTTTTGGACCAAACACAGGACGTTAAAGTAGCTAATACAGTAAGAGGGAAAAAGAGTGCGGCAGGACTTGGAGAGAGGAAATATGGCCATTAGTGGCATAAATAGTCACTTTAAAAAAAATCACAAAAATGGCAAAAACTTACCAGATATATTCAGAGGAAGCTGTTATGTATGAAAAATACCTTGGCTAAGGATGAAGCAAGATGAGCTAGCGAACACAGCTTTATTGAGGATGAAGGGCAGCAGCATGGCACGTAGTGTGGGCATGGGGCATAAGAGAGACTAAGACGGATGCTCCCTGCCTTACATAGGGCCATGCAGTGACGTGACAGGACGTCCACGTCACCACACTGCGCTTCACAATAAAGTGCCCTTTATTTATATATAACATTTCCTCCCCACTTTTGAAAAGTCCAAAACCACACACAATTGAAACCACCCCAATTTGGAACCCGAATCATACTCTAAAATAACGAGAACTAATGTACTTAAATGGCCTAACACATTCACACAAAACTAAAAGAGGATCGGTGGGTGGACTACCACACAGCCCGCACGGCACAGTGGATTATTCTGCCAATGGTAAACTAAAAGTCTTTATTCAACTAAAAATTTGCCGTGCTCCTAAGATGAAAGAAAAACACATAAAATAACCCCATACCATAACATAGATGCAAAAACAACAGAACTATAAACAACCCATTATTTACAGCACAGTCTCTTGAATGGGAGAGGTATTACCAGCATGGGGAAAAAACAGCTCAGTCAGGGGAATTTTGAGATGGCCTCGTGGCGGCTTCCTCCCTGGAGCGCTGAAGTAGGCCCATAGCAGTCCCCCTCCCCCATGGAGTCTTGAAATGGGCTCTTGGTGGCCTCCTCCCATGAGCCTTGAAGCAGGCCCACAGCGGTCTCCCCCTTGGAGTTTTGAAACGAGCTCTTGGTGTCCTCCTCTCAGGAGCTTTCGGACCCCCAGGGCCAATCTTCCTGACGCTGGGGCCTGGATCCCCACAGTCATCGTTGTCGCAGTGGACCCCTCACTGGCTGAAACTCAACTTGAGTGCTGAAGGCGTCCAGTGTTTCCCTGGTGTCACTCGTCAGAACGGACCCTCCGCCCGCCAACTTGGTCACTCCCGCTGCAGCCGGCCGAGCGCAGGCACTGAAGTCGTCCGGTTCCTCCACTGAGCCGTCCGAAGTGCTCTGCTGCGCTGTGCCGTGCACTGCATCCAAATTCGTCTGCTGTCACTGTGCATTGTTGGCCCCTGCATGCTCCGGCCCCCCTTCTGGGCAGCTCTCCCCCTGAGAGTGCAGAGCGGACATCCCGGTCTCGGCGATGTCCATAAAACCCTTGTCAGGGTTGGTCTCGCCTAACTCGGGCTCTATCTCCTCCAACTCCTGTTCTGGCTGCGCAAGGGGCGGAGGCGATCCTGGTCTCTGTCCTTCCTCCATGTCGTCTTCACTGCCCATGCCATATCCACTCTCTGTGTTACATTCACCATCCACACTGTGCTCTCTGGCTGCACCCATGTCTGTGAAGCCTGGGCGAACTGGGCCTGGTCCGCTGACCATTCGTCCGCCAACTGTGAAAGTAAACCCCAGCTCACTGAATAAAACCCACCCCATAACATTTCCACCCCGGTGTGTCACCTGGAACCGGAATGCTGGAATCACTTTTTTTCCGTACTGCACTGCAAATGTGACGTTTCTGTTGGCACCGGAGCTCCCGTCGTCTGGTAATTCCACCGCATCAGGCCGCCGGGAGGTGAGCCTCCAAACCATGGTCTCACTCACTATGGATTACGTGGCAGCGGTGGCTATCATCATGGGCACACTCACGCCGTCTAGCTTCACAATGCGTTGCAGTCCTGACCAACCGTCGGGGCTTGCAGTGTTTATGCCGTCTCCGTAGGGTGTGGGGTTAGCTAGCTTAGCTCGTCGTCGACGGTGGTGGGTTTTTGAGTGCTGCGCCACATTTTCAGACTTAGCAAAGTAGCTAGTTCGCATCTCAATAGCCTCTTCATAACAGTCTGTTGGGCCAAACATTTGAAAAACTCTCTGACCTTCTGAGCCTAGGAAGTGGACAAGCAGCGCTCGCTTCTTCACTCCATCCAGCTTCCCCAGATCCAGAGCTGTGATGTAGGTTTCGAAGACCCCCAACCAGTTGGGCCATGGCACCTGCAGCTCGCCGGGAAGCTCCAGAAAAGGCTTCAGTGGTGTAAAGCATGCCTCCATGAGTTAATCCTCAGTTGCCAAATGTTATGTATGGAAAATACCTTGGCCAAGGATGAGGTAAGATGAGTTAGCGAACACAGCTTTATTAAAGATGAAGGGCAGCAGCATGCAGCATGGCACATAGTGTGGGCATCGGGCATAAGAGAGACTAAGATGGTTGCCCCTGCCTTACATAGGGCCGTGCGGTGACGTGACAGGACATCCACATCACCACACTGCACTTCACAATAAAGTGCCTTTTATTTATATATAACAGAAGCGACAGAGTTTTTTGTAAAAAAAAAAAGTGGACAAGCAATGCCGGCTGAAAATCATCATAGCTGATAAGAAAGACAAACGTCCTTTTTAAAGAAGTCCTGTATAAAATTCTAGCCTCACTAAACCAGTTCATCGACTAATCTAAAGGAGTCTTCTGCAGTTTCAACCTAAAGCATGATTATCGATGTGTCCAGAGCTGCAGAAAACTCCTTGGAGAGTCATTAACATGTTTGCTAACTACCTGTCCGTGCTAACAACACAAACATTGTCATGAAAACACGACGGAGACGCATCACGCAAAGTTGCTTAGCTAGCTAAAAGGCACAGTGTGAAACCTAATTTGACCGAATGTATACAATGTAGCAAAAATATAAACCTTGGTTCTGACCATCAGGTGTGAAAACACCCTTAGACTTACAGAAAACTATGGTAAGATGAGACAGAGCATCATCACAGTTGCAGTCTATATTAATAGTATTAATACATTAATCTTGCTTGAAAAATCAATTTGAAGTTGTTGAATCTGTTAATTTTTTTCCATCCATCCATCCATCCATCTTCTACCGCTTTTCCGGAGGTCCGGGTCGCGGAGGCAGCAGTTCAAGCAGAGAAGCCCAGACTTCCCTCTCCCCAGCCACCTGCTCCAGCTCTTCAGAGGGGATACCAAGGCGTTCCCAGACCAGCTGGGAGACATAGTCTCTCCACCGAGTCCTGGGTCTGCCCCGGGGTCTCCTCCCAGTGGGACGTGCCTGAAACACCTCAAGTGGGAGACGTCCAGGAGGCATCCTAATCAGATGCCCATACCACCTCAACTGACTCCTTTCAATGTGGAGGAGCAGCGGTTCTACTCTGAGCCTCTCCCGGATGACTGAGCTCCTCACCCTATCTCTGAGGGTGAGTCCAGCAATCCTACGGAGAAAGCTCATTTCAGCCGCTTGTATCCGCGATCTCGTTCTTTCGGTCATTACCCAAAGCTCGTGACCATAGGTGAGAGTAGGAACGTAGATTGACTGGTAAATCGACAGCTTTGCCTTAGAACTAAGCTCCCTCTTCACCACAACAGACCGGTACAACGTCCGCATCACTGCAGATGCTGCTCCAATCCGTCTGTCGATCTCTCGCTCCATTTTCCCCTCACTCGTGAACAAGACCCCAAGATACTTAAACTCCTCCACTTGGGGCAGGAGCCTGTCCCCAACCCGGAGAGGACAATCCACCTTTTTCCGGCTGAGGACCATGGACTCGGACTTGGAGGTGCTGATTCTCATCCCAGCCGCTTCACACTCAGCGGCAAACCGTCCCAGCAAGAGCTGTAGGTCATTGCTGGATGAAGCCAACAGGACAACATCATCTGCAAACAACAGAGATGAGATCCTGTGGTCACCAAGCATGACACCCTCCATTCCCTGGCTGCGCCTAGAAATCCTGTCCATAAAAATTATGAACAGGACCGGTGACAAAGGGCAGCCCTGGCGGAGTCCAACTCTCACTGGGAATGACTCCGACCGAGTGTTGGCAATACAAACTAAACTCTCACAACGGTCGTACAGAGACCGAATAGCTCGTAACAACAAGCCCGATACCCCATACTCCCGAAGCACCCCCCACAAAAATCCACGAGGGACGCGGTCAAATGCCTTCTCCAAGTCCACAAAACACATGTAAACTGGTTGGGCAAACTCCCACGAACCCTCAAGAATTCTCGAGAGGGTAAAGAGCTGGTCCGATGTGCCACGGCCAGGACGAAAACCACATTGCTCCTCCTGAATCCGAGGTTCGACCAACGGCCGGACTCTCCTCTCCAGTACCTTGGCATAGACCTTCCCAGGGAGGCTGAGGAGTGTGATCCCTCTAAAGTTGGAGCACACCCTCCGGTCCCCTTTTTTGAAGAGAGGAACCACCACCCCGGTTTGCCATGCCAAAGGCACTGCCCCCGACCTCCACGCAATGTTGCAGAGGCGTGTCAACCATGACAACCCAACAACATCCAGGGCCTTGAGGTACTCGGGGCGAATCTCGTCCACCCCCGGGGCCCGGCCACCAAGGAGATTTTTAACCACCTTGGCGACCTCAGCCCCTGTGATAGGCGAGTCATCCCCCTTGTCCCCAAACCCTGCTTCCTCTGTGGAAGGCGTATCAGTGGGATTGAGGAGATCCTCGAAGTATTCCTTCCACCGCCCGACGATATCCCCAGTTGAAGTCAACAGTGTCCCATCCGCACCATACACAGTGTGGACGGGGAGCTGCTTTCCCCTCCTGAGCCGCCGAACAGTTTGCCAGAATCTCTTTGAAGCCGACCGAAAGTCTTGTTCCATGGCCTCACCGAACTCCTCCCATACCCGGGTTTTTGCTTCAGCAACCACCCGAGCTGCACTCCGCTTGGCCTGCCGGTACACCTCAGCTGCTTCGGGAGTCCCACAAGCCAACCAAGCTTGATAGGACTCCTTCTTCAGCTTAATGGCCCCCCTCACCACTGGTGTCCACCACTTGGTTCGGGGGTTGCCACCACGAGATGCACCGACCACCTTGCGGCCGCAGCTCTGGGCCGCCGCTTCAACAACAGAGGTGGAGAACATGGCCCATTCAGACTCCATGTCTCCAGACTCCCTCGGAATGTGGTTGAAGTTCTTCCGGAGGTGGGAGTTGAAGACCTCCCGGACAGAGGCCTCAGCCAGACGCTCCCAGCACACCCTCACTATACGTTTGGGTCTACCAGGTCTGAATGGCTTCCTCCCCTGCCATCGGATCCAACTCACCACCAGGTGGTGATCAGTTGACAGCTCTGCACCTCTCTTTACTCGGGTGTCCAAGACATACGGTCGCAGGTCTGATGATACGATAACAAAATCGATCATCGACCTGCGGCCTAGGGTGTCCTGGTGCCAGGTGCACATATGGACACCCTTATGCTTGAACATGGTGTTCGTTATGGACAGACTGTGGTTAGCACAGAAGTCCAATAACTGAACACCACTCGGGTTCAGATCGGGCAGGCCGTTCCTCCCAATCACCCCCCTCCAGGTTTCACTGTCGTTGCCCACGTGCGCATTGAAGTCCCCCAGTAGGACAATGGAGTCTCCAGGAGGAGCACCCTCCAGCACCCCAGTCACAGACTCCAAAAAGGGTAGGTACTCTGAAACATCATTTGGTGCATAGGCACAAATGATGGTCAGGACCCGTTTCCCAACCCGAAGGCGCAGGGAAGCAACCCTTTCATCCACCGGGGAAAACTCCAATATAGAGGCAGCAAGGTGGGGCGATACAAGAATACCTACCCCTGCTCGTCGCCTCTCGCCCGGGGCAACTCCAGAAAAGGCCAAGCTCCAGCCCCTCTCCAGGAGACTGGTTCCGGAACCGGAGCTGTGTGTTGAGGTGAGGCCGACTATATCTAGCCGGTATCGCTCAATCTCGTACACCAGCTCAGGCTCCTTCCCCACCAGAGAGGTGACATTCCACGTACCAAAAGCCAGTTTAGAAAGCTTGGGATCAGTCCGCCAAGGTCTCCGCCTTTGACTGCCACCTAATCCACATAGCACCGGACTTCCATGATCCCTCCTGCAGGTGGTGAACCTACTGGAGGGCGGACCCATGTAACTCCTTCGGGCTGAGCCCGGCCGGGTCCCATGGGTGGAAACCTGGCCACCAGACGCTAGCCTTCGAGCCCCTCCCCCAGGCCTGGCTCCAGGGTGGGGCCCCGGTAACCCCATACCGGGCGGGGTACACTGAATCCTTGATATACAATTTATCATGAGAGTCTGTTGGATCGTTCTTAGTCTGGCCCTTCACCCAGGACCAGTTTGTCTTGGGAGACCCTATCAGAGGCAAATTGCCCCGGACAACATAGCTCCTGGGATCACTGGGGCACGCAAACCCCCCCACCACGATAAGGTGACGATCCATGAGAGGGTGTTTTTTATGAAATAAAAACTATATATATGTATATATGCAGTGTACTATGTATATATACAGTATTTCACAAAAGTGAGTACACCCCTCATATTTTTGTAAATCTTTTCATGGGACCACACTGAAGATATGACACTTTGATACAATGTAAAGTAGTCAGTGTACAGCTTGTATAACAGTGTAAATTTGCTGTTCCCTCAAAATAACTCAACACACAGCCATTAATGTCTAAACCGCTGACAACAAAAGTGAGTACACCCCTAAGTGAAAATGTCCAAATTGTGGCCAAAGTGTCAATATTTTGTATGGCAACCATTATTTTCCAGCACTGCCTTAACTCTCTTGGGCATGGAGTTCACTAGAGCTTCACGGGCTGCTACTGGAATCCTCTTCCACTCCTCCATGATGACATCACAGAGCTGGTGGATGTTAGAGACCTTGTGTTCCTCCACCTTCTATTTGAGGATGCCCCACAGATGCTCAATAGGGTTTAGGTCTGGAGACGTTTGGCCAGTCCATCACCTTTACCCTCAGTTTCTTTAGCAAGGCAGTGGTTGTCTTGGAGGTGTGTTTGGGGTCATTATGTTGGAATACTGCCCTGTGGCCTAGTTTCTGAAGGGAGGGGATCATGCACCGCTTCAGTATGTCACAGTACATGTTGGCAATCATGGTTCCCTCAATGAACTTTAGCTCCCCAGTGCCGGCAGCACTGATGCAACCTCAAACCATGGCACTCCCACCACCAAGCTTGACTGTAGGCAGGACACACTTATCTTTATACTCCTCACCTGGTTGCCGCCACACATACTTGACACCATCTGAACCAAATAAGTTTATGTTGGTCTCATCAGACCACAGGACATGGTTCAAGTAGTCCATGTCCTTAGTCTGCTTGTCTTCGGCAAACTGTTTGCAGGCTTTCTTGTGCATCATCTTTAAAAGTGGCTTCCTTCTGGGATGACAGCCATGCAGACCAGTTTGATGCAGTGTGCAGCGCATGGTCTGAGCACTAACAGGCTGACCCCCCAACCACTTCAACCTCTGCAGCAATGCTGGCAGCACTCATACGTCTATTTTCAAAAGACAACCTCTGGATATGACACTGAACACGTGCACTCAACTTTGGTCAACCATGGCGAGGCCTGTTCTCAGTTGAACCTGTCCTGTTAAACCGCTGTATGGTCTTGGCAACTGAGTTGCAGATCAGTTTCAGGGTGTTGGCAATCTTCTTATAGCCTAGGTCATTTTTATGTAGAGCAACAGTTCTTTTTTTTCAGATCCTCAGAGAGTTCTTTGCCATGAGGTGCCATGTTGAACTTTCAGTGACCAGTATGAGAGAGGGTGAGAGTGATAACATCAAATTTAACACACCTGCTCCCCATTCACATCTGAAACCTTGTAACACTGAGTCACATGACACCGGGGAGGAAAAATGGCTAACTGGGCACAATATGGACATTTCCACTTAGGGGTGTACTCACTTTTGTGGCCAGCAGTTTAGACATTAATGGGTGTGTGTTGAATTATTTTGAGGGGACAGCAAATTTACACTGTTACACAAGCTGTACACTGACTACATTGTATCAAAGTGTCATATCTTTAGTGTTGTCCCATGAAAAGATATAATAAAATATTTACAAAAATGTGAGGGGTGTACTCACTTTTGTGAGATACTCTGTGTGTGTGTGTGTGTGTGTGTGTGTGTGTGTAATGTTACAGCTCGAGACCGAGAGAGGACCAAGAGGACTGATCGTAATTACATGATGATGTGCTAGCTTTCTGTCTGGAGTCAGTGGAAAGGAGAGGTTATCTTGACTACAAAGCCTTGTCTCAAAATTCTGACAAATTAAAAGTCAAGAAAACATGGCGATACATTCATTCAAGCCTTTAGTTCCACTTGATTTTGACTTTGCGAGCTGAAAACTTGGTAACAGACAGACAGATACACACACACAGGCGCAGATGCAGAATAATAACATATTTTCCAACATTTTGATAGCTACACTCATTTTTGTCATCAGTCGGAAGCCATTTCTGCAGCTGGTGATGATTATATGTCAAAACATAAAAGCTCATCATTAGTTTTTACTATTAAACAGATCTCATGGTTGATGTCAAATACAGTATATGACAAATCTTTCAATTTATCAGTATTTTATAAACAGCCACTGCTATTTTATAGTCACACTGTAGAGTTACACCCATCTTTACAAGATTAACTTAATGTTTTGTTGTGGTTGCCAGGAACTATTAAAAGTACAATTATACCCAATAAAAAAATATTCTTTTTTAACATTGTGACATCAAAAGAAATGTGTTGTAAGTATATTATAATCATTACTTGAGAGTCATGGTTACAGTTTCACAGTACTGTCATTACCATAAACCTTTTCTTTTCCATTTTTCATTACATATGTGTTCCTGTATGTGACTGCTTTTTTTCATCTCACGCAAGATTTCATAGTTTCTGTCACGATCTGAGCATGGAGGGATCCCACTGTGTTCTGTCTCTGTTTTTTTTTTCCATATTTGTATTGTGTTGTAATCCTGAGTTCTAATTCCTGTTATATTATCTTTGGTTGGTTTTACATACTGTATCCTGTATTGTTTCTTAGTATGACTGATTTTCCTGTTTACATTCATTGTAGTTTTATTTACGTATTTGGGTTTGCTTGTCTTTATTTTGTCATCACATTATATTCATATTCTGTTTTTTTTTTTTTTCTCTCTCCAGGGCTGCAGCTGTCAGTGGCACTTCCGGGTTTGTTGCTCTGTCGTGGGCGGTCTCCTGTCAGCTGTCAGTCCCATCTTCTCCCTCTCATTAATCCCAGCTGACCCCTGTTGTAATCATTGTTACCTCCTGCCCGCTCATGTGATCCACACCTGCCGTCACTTGTTATCATTTGTTTCTGGCCGTATTTAAGGGCTGTTATTTTCCTTCCTCATTGCTGGAGTCTTATCTACTCATCTCCACCAGAACCCTTCCCCTCTTCTGGTGTGCTCTGTGTTGTCCTCTTATTCTTCTGTTCGTAAGTTTGCTTGTGATTAATTTGGATTTTTTGCTGGTGCACTGTTTGGACTTTGTGTTCTTTTAATAAATATCACAAACTGCAGTTCAGCGTCTGGGTCTCTCCTCTCTGCCCTGAGGGGCAATTCATGGCAGTAGATTCTGGCCAGTTAGACACCCAGCTGCTGCAGTTTGTGGTTCTTTTTGTTTCATTCACCTGTGGTTTGGCGATCTTTGGCAGTGGACGTGGCCAAAAAGGGACCCAGCCAATTTAATACACCAGCGGCAGAGAGGGTTTACTTTTTCCTCCTACTCCTCTCCAGTTTTTGTTTTCCACCTGGGGTTTTGCTATGTCTGCCACCCTGGATTTTTCAACTCTGGGACTGAGCGAGGAGGAGTGTGTGGTGGCGACACTAATCGCCAGTTTTGCCTCAGGGGCTGGAGCCTCCAGCTCTCCCAAGGAGGCTTGGAGGTTTGTGGACGGCGCAGCCTGGGTGATTGGGACACATCCCAGTCTCTGGAGCTACCCGGGCCTCACAGTTTTCCTTGCCTCAGTGGTCGACGCCCAATGCAAACTCTGAGGCCAGGCAAGGGACTCCCCTTCGGCACCACCGGGTCTCAAAAAGAAGCACATCCGGAGCCGAAAGACTCGCTCATCCCATACGGAACCCGAGTCCTCGCTCATCCACCTGACGGCCCCTGGAGGTCCCGGATGTACACCGTCTGGCCTTGACACAGCAGCCCCGCCTTCTCCTTCCAAACAGTGACCCACACCATCGGTCGAGGAGCTGGAGGTGTGCAGGCAGGTCCAATTAGCAGAGACAGAGCTGCTATTGGAGTATAAGTCGTGGCTCCTCCTGGATTTTGCCCAAGAGCTGGAGGAGAGTTCACCGGGGGGCCCAGAGTTTGAGCCGATGAGTAAGCGTCCCCTGACTCCGGGCCTCCCCAAATTCGCCATGAGTCGACGTCTCCGCCTCCGCCTCCCACCATTGCCCAGGGAAATCCTGCCGGAGGAACGCCTCCACCTCTCATGCAGCAATTTCTCCCGCGTCGAGGCAGACAATCCCCGCAGCAGCTCCTCCGCCAGCTGTCCCGTCAGCCTCCTCCTTCTGCTTTGCTGCTGTGACTCCCTTCTCCTCGACGTGTCCTCCTGCTGTTGAGGGTCTGGCAACTTCTTCCCTGGCTCCACCCATCGCCATGTCTACAGGGGCGGTTCCTCCATATTCCTCTGAAGAGCCCATTACAGCTGAAGTCACGGAGAGGGCTGATTCCAAACCAACTGCAGCAGGAGACATCATACCCCGGGAATTCAGGCAAGTGTTTTTTCACTCTCATTCAATTAAACATAAATTACCTTGCCTGGTTCCTGATGGTGAGGCTCAGATTATGCAGTCCTCTGAGTCCTCACCATCTGCTGCAGCTATAGACTGTTCACCTGCTCTCTCCGTGTCTCCTCCCTTTCAGCTTGAGTGCCCGCCTACCCCAGGACTGAGCCACTGGACGATGGAGGAGCCTGTGGCCCTGGAGGACATGGTTTCAGCCCCGCAGCCACGGTCTCAACGGAGGGAGAGCGCTGTGACCAAGCTGAAGCCTGTGCCTATGTTGGAGCGTCCCCTGGCCTCAGCAGAGTGGGATCCAGTGCCAGCGGCCATCTGCATGGATTGCTTCGCTGGAGGGTCCCAGGACTGCACCTACCACCATGCCTGCTGTAGGGGCCACTGCAGCAGAGTTGAAGCTGGACCTCCAGAGGGCTGGGCCCGAGACATCGTCACCTGGATCGACGGGGTGCTGGATGGTGGTGGATCTTGAGCTCAGGCAAGTGCCATTCTTTGTTTCCTCTGTCTCTGTTTTGGAGAGATCTTGCCTGGCTCTTGGTGGGGTGAGTCAAGGGCAGCCCTCAGCTGCACCTGAGCTCACCTCACTGGGCTCCACTGCCGCCAGTGACCCTGACCCTGTTTCTCTGCCTCTCCTGTCTGAGCCTTTCCCCAGGGTCACCGAGGCTTGTCCAACTTTGCCAGAGGTCTCCATGGGTCCAGCCTCACCACCTGAAGTTTTCATGGGTCCAGCTCCTTCAACTGAAGTCTTTGTGGGTGCTCCGTCCCAGCCCAGGACCTCCGTGGGTGCTGCTCCCCCTCTGGATGAGGTCTTTGTGTGTGCTCCATCCCAGTCCGGAAATTCTGAGGGTGTTGCTTCCCAGTTAGCTGAGGTCGTTGTGGATGATCCACCCCAGCCCAGGACCTCCGTGGGTGCTGCTCACCCTCTGGATGAGGTCTTCGCGGGTGTTCCGTCCCAGCCCGGGACCTCCAAGGGTGCTGCTTCCCAGTTAGCTGAGGTTATCGTGGATGCGCTGTCCCAGCCCGGGACCTCCGCGGGTGCAGCTCTTCCTCCGGTTGAAGTCTTCATGGGTGCTGCATTCCAGTCCAGTGCCTCCGAGGGTGTTGCTTCCCCATCAGTTAAGGACGTCACGGGTGCTCCGTCCCTGCCCTGGGCCTCCGTCTCTGCCCGGGGCCTCGTGGATGCAGCTCTTTCTCAGTCTGGGTCCACTGTGGGTGCAGCTTTGGCCCAGTCCGGGTCCACCACGGGTGCAGCTTTGCTCCAGTCCTGAGCCACTGCAGGTGCAGCTTTGCTCCAGCCCGGAGCCACCATGAGTGCTGCTTTGCTCCAGCTTGGATCCACCACGGGTGCTGCGATGTCCCAGTCAGGGACCATCGAGAGCGCTACTGGCCAATCCGAGGGCGTCGTGGTTCCCCCTCTACTGCAAGATGCCGCTGTGGTCTCCTCTCCTCTGCCAGATGCCGTCGCAGTCCCCTCTCCTCTACCAGGCACCGTTGTGGTCCCCTCTCCTCCGGCCGAGGCTGTTGGGGCTCCCTCTCCTCCGCCCGAGGCCATCGTGGTTCCCTCTCCTCTGCTCGAGGCCATCGTGGTTCCCTCTCCTCTGCCCGAGGTTGTCGTGGTTCCCTCTCCTCTGCCCGAGGCCGACAAGGTTTCCCCTATTCCTCCATTCTCCTCATCGCTGCTTGTCCCTGTTGGGCAGCCACCCCCTGGACCATCTTTTCTGCTTAGGTGGTTAAAGAACTCTGGCAGACCACCTAACAGACTGTGCCATTGGGCTGGGTGGCCCACATTCTCTGGCAGGCCACCCGACTCTTACCACCACACCATCTGCCAGGTCTGGGACTTTAGCCGGCCACCTGAACTGTCTAGCTCTTTGGTCCAGGGGGCCTAGGTGCCTGGTTCTGTGTGGGTGTGGGTCCTGAGCAGGGTTTTTTGTTTTATGTTCCCTCCTAGCCTGGGTTTCGCTGGGGTGGGGTTGTTTTTTTTGTTTTTGGTGGGGTGGGTTCTTTGTGTGGGTGGGTCTTTGCCTATCTTTCGATGTTGCCCGGGGTGTCTGGTACCCACCCCTTGAGGGAGGGCTCTGTCATGATCTGAGCATAGGGGGATTCCACCGTGCTCTGTCTCTTTGCCTTTTTTTCATATTTGTATTGTGTTGTAGTCCTGAGTTCTAATTCCTGCTACATCATCTTTGGTTGGTTTTACATATCCTGTATTGTTTCTTAGTATGATTGAGTTTCCTGTTTACATTCATTGTAGTTTTATTTACATATTTGGGTTTACTTGTCTTTATTTTGTCAATACGTTATATTCGTATTCTATTGTGGGGGGTTTTCCTGTCCGGGGCTGTTGCTGTCAGTGGCACTTCCGGGTTTGTTGCTCTGTCGTGGCCGGTGCTTCTGTCAGCTGTCAGTCCCATCTTCTCCCTCTCATTAATCCCAGCTGACCCCAGTTGTAATCATTGTTACCTCCTGCTTGCTCATGTGATCCACACCTGCCATCACTTGTTATCATTTGCTTCTGGCCCTATTTAACACTAGAAGACCCAGACATTAGCCCTCTTGTGGCCACTTGATGGTCCCCCTATGGGTTTTCTAGCCAAAAAGGCCAAATGGTCCCTCTCTGGGTCTTCTAGTGTTAAGGGCTGTTATTTTCCTCCCTCATTGCCGGAGTCTTATCTACTCATCTCCACCAGAACCCTTCCCCTTTTCTGGTGTGCTCTGTGTCATCCTCTTATTCTTCCCTTCATAAGTTTGCTTGTGATTAGTTTGGATTTTTTGTTGGTGCACTGTTTGGACTTTGTGTTCTCTTTGTGTTCTTGTGTTCTAAAGATCACAAACTGCAGTTCAGCATCTGGGTCTCTCCTCTCTGCCCTGAGAGGCAATTCATGACAGCTTCACAAGTTTGCGGGCGATAAAATCAAGCTATACAAAAAAGAAACGTGAAACACAGCTTTATGAAAGAAAAGCAGTATTTAGCTTGAAACTTGGACATTTGTCTTGGTAATGAAGGTAGGTCATGTTTTCTTAATGGAAGTGCTTACTCTTAAAGATCAAAGACATTAATATTTTATTGAGATGATGGAAACTCAGCTATAATTCTGGAAGGGTTGAACAATTTCACAAATGATTTCTACTGTGAAGGTTAATAATACATCTGGCTCACTGAGACTAATCCTAGTTAAACCAACACTATGACAAACATGTGAGTCAGTCACATCCATGGGCTTTTCTTAATAAAGCACATTTCACTTGGTATATCAAAAACATAAAAAAGACAGAGCAAAACTAAATAAATAAGCACCATGATCCTTCACCCTCCGCTGCCTGCAGACCTGGGCTTCCACCAGACACATATTTACCACAATGAATATTTCCATCCCACAGCACTGCAGCAGCTGTGATCGATGGGGGCGAAGACAACGGCAGAGTACTTCAGCACTGACCTGATGATGAATCCCTTTTACAGGTTTCAGGAATGCTTTGATGATTTTAGAAAAAAATGTAAGCAACTGACGAATATCAACTGGAACTTCCACAAAGAGATTTCTGTCATGCACAGGTTAGCGCACGGACCTCTAACCCAGTCAACTTGGTGTCATAAATACAAATAATGCATCAAAGCATTATGCTAATATGAAAATGATTTCAATATTTTCTGGTGTTTGATCAAGTACAAAAAGAAATGGCATAAATGAGAAAAACAACCGGTTTGGAACATAAGGGGTTTGGTATTTAAGACGCACATTTAATAAAGTTTATATTGGTTTGGATATTGTTTGAAAATGAAAAAACTGTGCTCACTTTGTTGCACTTATTTACTTGCTGGATCTGATTGTTTCCAGAAATTAGCAACAGTCGTGTCACCTTTTTTCCATAAATGTACCTTCAACTTCCTCTATTGACAACATGTGTAACTTCTATTAAAACCAGCCATACTATTGTAATTCAGTATACTATGCAGCTTCTCCCCCTTTGATCACTGAAACTGCAAATAAATAAACAAATTGCTCCCCCAATATGTTAACAATACCAGTGGTAAGACTTAAGATGAAAATGAAATTCATAGACTTTATCTAAAGGGGGGATGCAGCCTAAAAGACTAAGGGCTGCAATACAACAACGGGGTCGGTTGATCAGTTGTCACCATAGGCATAATTTATGGGGGAGATGGGGGGTGCCCCCCCCCAAAAAAAAATCTAGTCTGTCCAATATAACCCCCCCAATAATCATATAACTATAATTAATAAAAATACTGTATATATAAGTGAGTATGAAGAAGTTGTCGTTTTTTCATTTGCAAGCAACGAAAAGTAACATTTCTAATAATCAAACAATGTACCCCTCCTTCACTGCAGACTTGGTATTGCCTTCTCTGGTCAATACTACTCAGAGTCATTTGTAGGGGCGGCAGGTGAGAACGCTTGTCTAGTCTAGAATGTGTTTAGCTCACAAGTGAGACAGAATGAAAAGAGCTCCATAAGGGAAACAAACCATTTGAAATTGTTGGTTTGAGTGCTATGCGCTCAGAGGAGGCACTTCATTTCAAAGAGGTGTGGCGGCGCACAATCTAATGTGCATTACTCTTAAGGTGCATTCCATGAGAATCCGCTTTTGATCAGGAAAAAGGACGAGGACAAAATTGTTGGTACCCCTCTGTTAATGAAAGAAAAACCCAAAATGGTCACAGAAATAACTTGAATCTGACAAAAGTGGTAATAAATAAAAATTCAATGAAAATTAACCAATGAAAATCAGACAATGCTTTTGAATTGTGGTTCAATAGAATTATTTTAATAAAACAAACTCATGAAACAGGCCTGGACAAAAATGATGGTACCCCTAGAAAAGATTGAAAATAATGTGACCATAGGGACGTGTTCAACCAAGATGTGTCCTCTAATTAACATCACAGGTGTCTACAAACTTCTAATCAGTCAGTCGGCCTAATTAAATGGTAACAAGTAGTCACTGAGCTGTTTGGTGACATGGTGTGTACCACACTAAACATGGACCAGAGAAAGCAAAGGAGAGAGTTGTCTCAAGAGTTTAGAAAGAAAATTATAGACAAGCATGTTAAAGGTAAAGGCTATAAGACCATCTCCAAGCAGCTTGATGTTCCTGTGACTACAGTTGCACATATTATTCAGAAATTTAAGATCCACGGGACTGTAGCCAACCTCCCTGGATGTGGCCGCAGGAGGAGACGGATAATACGAATGGTAACAAAAGAGCCCAGAACAACCTCTAAACACATTCATGGTGAACTCCAAGGTCAAGGTACATCAGTGTCAGATTGCACCATCCATCGTTGTTTGAGCCAAAGTGGACTTCATGGGAGACGACCAAGGAGGACACCACTGTTGAAAACAAATCATAAAAAACCGGAGTGGTGGCTCAGTTGGTAGAGCATCCGCGTCACACCCGGGAGGCAGGGGTTCAAATCCCGGCCGGGTCATGCCGAAGACCATATAAAAGTGGAACTTCCAGCCGTCCAGCTTGGTGCTCAGCAATAATGGAATGGAGGAGGGAAAATTGTGGCGGCGCCTTGCATGGCAGCGACCCTCTGATTCTACACTTGGGGTGTGTGTGATTAACACAGTAGATAGGTAAAACACAATCTCATTCTACTGTACATGATTGGCTGTACAGTTGAATGACAATAAAGGGTGATTTATTTATTTTAAAAAGCCAGACTGGAATTTGCCAAACCGCATGTTGACAAGCCACAAAGCTTCTGGGAGAATGTCCTATGGACAGACGAGACAAAACTGCAACTTTTTGGCAAGGCACATCAGCTCTATGTTCACAGACGCAAAAATGAAGCATACCAAGAAAAGAACACTGTCCCTACTGTGAAACATGGAGGAGGTTCTGTTATGTTCTGGGGCTGCTTTGCTGCATCTGGCACAGGGTGTCTTGAATCTGTGCAGGGTACAATGAAATCTCAAGACTATCAAGGTATTCTAGAGAGAAATGTGCTGCCCAGTGTTAGACAGCTTGGTCTCAGTCACAGGTCATGGGTCTTGCAACAGGATAATGACCCAAAACACACAGCTAAAAACACCCAAGAATGGCTAAGAGCCAAACCTTGGACTATTCTAAAGTGGTCTTCTATGAGCCCTGATCTAAATCCTATTGAACGTCTGTGGAAGGAGCTGAAACATGCCGTCTGGAGAAGGCACCCTTCAAACCTGAGACAACTGGAGCAGTTTGCTCATGAGGAGTGGGCCAAAATACCTGCTGAGAGGTGCAGAAGTCTCACTGACAGTTACAGAAACCGTTTGATTGCAGTGATTGACTCAAAGGGTTGTGCAACAATATATTAAGTTAAGGATACCATCATTTTTGTCCAGGTCTGTTTCATGAGTTTGTTTTTTTAAATAATTCTGTTGAACCACAATTCAAAAGCATTGTCTGATTTTCATTGGTTAATTTTCATAGAATTTTTATTTATTACCACTTTTGTCAGATTCAAGTTATTTCTGTGACCATTGTGGGTTTTTCTTTCATTAACAGAGGGGTACCAACAATTTTGTCCACGTCTGTATTGTCAGAAGCGCATTGTTTAATGATATTTCAGTGGTGTGTTTTGACATCGTGCAGCTCCGAAGCTCAGGAAACAACATGTGCTGGAATCTTGTAACAGTCATAATCGCCAGTCATTTTGATTATATGATGATCACACACCAGTATTTTTTATTCCTTCCACACTCTTATTTTAATTGTGGAGTCTATAGATTAGGCATTAATATACAATTTTTTTAGAGGAATAAGATAAGATAAGATAAGATAAGCCTTTATTAGTCCCACAACGGGGAAATTCCAGGATTGCAACAGCACAGGGATAGCAACACTCAGAGCAACAATCAGAAGGCAAAAAAAAAAACAAGCAAGCAAGAGCAGCTAATATACATATGTACATATTACTATAAAATATATATATATACACACACACACACAGACACACAGTGCAGAGCATTGTAGCTGGATGGAATAAATATATGAATATATGAACACACAGTGCAGAGCATTGTAGCTAGATGGAATAAATATGTAAATATATAAACACCCACAGTACGGAGCATTGCAGCTAGGTGGAATAAATATGCAAGTATATAAACACACACAGTGCAGAGCAATGTAGCTAGATGGAATAATATGTAGATATATAAAAACACAGTGCGGAGCATTGTAGCTAGATGGAATAAATATATAGATATATAAATATAAACACACCCAGTGCTGAGCATTGTAGCTAGATGGAATAAATATATAGATATATAAATATAAACACACCCAGTGCAGAGCATTGTAGCTAGATGGAATAAATATGTAAATATATAAACACACACAGTGCAGAGCATTGTTGCTAGGTGGGATGAAACAGCATAACCGTCTATTTAGTTATCCTACATGGTATGATTATGTGCCCATACATATTCTCACCCTCCATAGCGACCGGTATGTTCCTAGTTGTATGCCGGAGAGGACCATTGTGTAAGTCTATTGCATCTTTTGCATTCAAAAAACTATTAGTTTGTTACGTCTTTTTGCTATCTCTGCGAGCAGCCCTGCTTAGGTTGTACAGTCTGACAGCCGTTGGTAGGAAGGACCTACGAAACCTCTTGGTTGTGCACCTGGGATGATGTAGTCTGCTGCTAAATGAGCTCCTCAGTGCATCCAGTATGTTCTGCATAGGGTGGAACTCGGACTCCAGCAGAGATGACAGTTTAGCCACCGTCCTTCTCTCTCCTATCTCCTCCATCGGATCAAGGCGTTGCCCCAGGACAGAGCTAGCTTTCTTAATCAGTTTGTTCAGTCTCTTCCTATCGGCTGCAGTAATGCCACTGCCCCAGCAGACCACTCCAAAAGTGATGGCTGATGCCACCACCGTGTCATAGAATGACTTCAGCAGCGCCCCTTGTACACCAAAAGACCTGAGTCTCCTCAGCAGGAACAGCCTGCGCTGTCCCTTCTTGTAGAGTGCGTCAGTATTGTGTGACCAGTCTAGTTTATTGTTCAGATGAATACCCAGGTACTTGTAGGATGTCACCATCTCGATGTCTGTTCCCTGTATATTTACTGGTGCTGTGAGGGGCTGCCCATGCCTGCGGCAGTCCACCACCAGCTCCTTAGTTTTCCTCGCGTTGATCTGGAGGCAGTTCCGATGGCACCAGTCCACAAAGTCCTGGATAAGCCCTCTGTACTCAGCTTCATCTCCGCTGGAGATGAGACCAACGATCGCAGAGTCATCAGAGAACTTCTGTAGATGGCAATGTGTTGTGTTGTGTGAGAAGTCCGCAGTATAAAGAGTGAACAGGAAGGGAGCCAGCACCGTTCCCTGGGGGGCCCCCGTGCTACTGATGATCGTGTCGGAAACACAGTCCCGGGTTCTCACAAACTGAGGCCGGTTCGTGAGGTAGTCCAGGATCCATGATGACAGGTGCTGGTCCACCCCTGCGCGCAGCAGCTTGTCTTTCAGGATCATCGGTTGGATGGTGTTGAAAGCACTGGAGAAGTCAAAGAACATGATCCTCACCATATTCCCGGGCTTCTCCAGGTGGGACAGAGAACGGTGAAGGAGGAAGATCACCGCATCCTCCACCCCAATGCCATGCTGGTAGGCGAACTGGAGTGGATCCATCGCTGGTTCCACCAGGGGGCGGAGATGAGCAAGGAGCAGTCTCTCCAGGGTCTTCATCAAGTGGGACGTCAAGGCCACCGGTCTGAAGCTGTTCAGGTCTTTGGGGTGGGAAGTTTTTGGTACAGGTACCACACAAGATGTTTTCCACAGCTGTGGTACCCTCCCCAGTTTCAGGCTCATGTTGAAGATATATGTCACAATCCCACACAGCTGGTCTGCACAGGACTTGAGGAGCTTTGCGCTGATGCCGTCCGGTCCCGACGCCTTCCTCGCCTTGATCTTCCTCAGCTCCGTCCTCACCTGGGTCTTGGTCAGGGTCAGGATGGGGGGCTGTGTGTTGGGAGTGGGGGGGGTGTCGGTGGAGTGGGGAGTGGGTAGCAGGACTTGATTTCTTAGAGGCAGCAGTGGTTGTTGTGCAGACAGGGGGGAGGGCGGTTGGTCAAATCTATTGAAAAACAGATTCAGGTTGTTCGCCCACTCCCTGCCCCCCGTGGCCTGGGGGGAGGTATTCTGGAGCCCCGAGATGGTTTTGAGGTTTCTCCAGACCCCGCTGATGTCGCTCTGTTGCAGCTTGTCCTCCATCTTCTTCCTGAAGCTGTCCTTGCCTTCTCTGATCTTTCTCCTCAGCTCCCTCTGTACGGACTTCAGCATCTCCCTGTTCCCCGACCTGAAGATCCTCTTCTTCTCTCTCAGAAGTGTTTTTATCTCAGGGTTGATCCAGGGTTTGTTGTTTGAGTGACGCCGTATGGTCTTGGTGGGAACGGATTTGTCCACACAGAAGCTGAGGTAGCCCGTGAAGGTGTGAATGAGGCCATCGATGTCCTCACCATGTGGATCGCAGAGCTGCTTCCAGGCAGTGGCTTCAAAACAGTCCTTTAGAGTGTCCATTGTCTCCTCAGACCATAACTCCACAGTGTGCATGGCCGGAGGTTGTCTGTGCACTAGGGGTTTGTACACCGGTCGGAGATGAACCAAGTTGTGATCCGATCTCCCAAGTGGGGGGAGTTGTGATGAGGTGTACGCCTCCTTAGTGTTTGCGTAGAACAAATCCAGTGTTTTATTGTCTCTAGTGTGGCATGTGACATACTGGGTGAAAGTGGGCAGAATGGGAGACAGTGAAACGTGGTTGAAATCGCCTGAGATGAGGAGAAGAGCATCTGGGTGTTCTGTCTGCAGCCTGCTGGTTACTGAATGGATGACGTCACGCGCTGTCCCAGCGTTCGCCGTCGGATTTGCATAAACAACAATGCAGATCACGTGTGAGTGTTCTCTCGGGAGATATGTAGGCCTCATGCTAACAGCTAGCAACTCAATGTCTTTGCTGCAGTGTCGTTGTTTAACAGTGATATGTCCCGGTCTGCACCAGTTGTTGTTAACATACATTATCACTCCACCGCCCCTAGTTTTGCCACTCTCTGGTGTTCGGTCAGCTCGTATCATGTGAAAACCCTCCAGCTCAA
Source organism: Pholidichthys leucotaenia (assembly GCA_020510985.1). Classification (NCBI taxonomy): domain Eukaryota; kingdom Metazoa; phylum Chordata; class Actinopteri; order Cichliformes; family Pholidichthyidae; genus Pholidichthys; species Pholidichthys leucotaenia. Next base: position 349,650,828 of record CM035838.1, read on the forward strand.
TGTTAGCATCTGCTGCTAGTTCAGTTAGCCACGTCTCAGTAAACAAAAGGAGAGAGCACTCCCGGTAAGTGCTATCATAACGGGAGATAGCCGCTAGCTCATCTAACTTTCCCAGTATCGACCGTACATTTCCCATGACAACAGATGGAAGGGAGGGTCTGTACCTTATATTTTTTGTCCTCCGCCTTACTCCAGCCCGGCAGCCGCGGCATTTTCGCCTCAGTTCTCTCGGTATGTCGAGTTTTTCCAGTGGGACCGGGTGGCGGTTAAATGCTAGCAGCTCTTCCCTGTTGTATCGAATCCTGCTATAAACAGTGGCTCCGTCCACCGGCTCAGGAGACATTTGGGACGATCTGTGTGTCCGTGATATAAGTGGGGTGAAAAAAAAAAAGTGATCAAAAGAGAGAGGAAGGGAAAAAAAAACTCGGAATCGAGCCGCTGTTGCAAAAGGCAGCCGACTGGTGTGGCGCCGAGAGATGAATGAATGAACATGGAGCATGTGTGACAGTGTGTTCCAAAGTGATGCGCGGCACATGGGAAGTGGGGAGAGGAGATTTTCGTTTTCATCACGTTTTTAGGGGAGTAAATGAATGAACAAAGAGTGTGCAGCATTTTACTTTTCACTAACTCCCCAGAGACAGGAGATGTGTCCACATCTGCGTCAGCCGTGCGCCTCGGGTTTCTAGCCCAGCAAGCTCCCTGACAGCCACTGTCAGCCCCGGCAGAGGCTGCTGAGAGCGGGGTCGCTATATGGTAGGGGCCGGAGGCGGCAGATCGCCTCCTTCCCTCCTACTCAGGGTGGATAGGGGAAGACCCTCGGTCGGCGAAAGCAACAGGAGAGAGAGCACTTCATCTCCCCACAGCCTGGAATGACTTACACGCCATTAATGAAAGTTTATGAAAATATGCACGGGCATCATCCTCTTTTCTTCATGTCTGTGTTGCATCCATGCGCACATTAAACAGTTCAGCTGATTTTTTCAGCCCATTCTTACCCGTTTGTTCTTTTTAACATAACTAACTATGCATCAACTGTGACTGATGTCTTCGTTATTACCAAACAGCATTACTATCACGTGCATTTTGGTTCACACACACTGGCTTTGGTCAGCGCAAAACCCGTCTTAAACCGTCATAATCACAATTCACTTTAGATAATGCGCCCTTTTGCATTAAAGGGATGGGAAGGAGCGCTTTGGATTAGATTATCCAAAACACACCTCTGAATGATTAGATCTGCCTCTTTGTGTCATGTGCTGGAGGAAGGTTTGTTTTTACGCCATTATGATAAGGAAATGAACTTGGCAACTGATCAGCGACCCTATTGTTGTAATACGGCCCCATGACTGTTATCCCAGATACCAGCGCATGCCGTTTCCTGAGCTCCGGAGCTGCGCAATGGCAAAACACGCCACTGAAATATCATTATACAAAGCGCTTCTGAGGAAAGACTTCCTTTTTTCTGATCAAAAGTGGATTCTGATGAAATGCACTATTCGCCTTAGACTGTGTGCCGCCATACCTCTTTGAAATGAGGCACCTCCTCCGAGCGCATATCGGGCACAGTCTACTGGTAATTTGATGGCGTGATGCAAGGCATAAAAAACAGACAATGGACTGACAGAAACTAACAAAAACACTGGCATACGGTGGAAAGACTGTCTGAAAAGTGCGCAAATGACCATCTAAATAGGGCCCTAAAGGTGGTGCCGCAAATTGCAACTTTCATGACAATTTTACTCTTCCCTGCTTTGGTTGCAAAAAAAAGTTATACTTCCTACATCATTTAACACCTCACAAAAGCCTTTCCGTTTGAGAAGTTTCAGATTCAAAATTCAGTTTTAAGTCCTAATCAGCAGAATAAAATCTGAAAAATTCTGAGTAAAAATGTGACTGATAAGTTGCTATGGTCCCCTTCATGGTTTGCCACCTTACTGTGGTGGAGTTGTGATCCCAGGAGCTACGTTGTTGGGTGTAACATGACCCTATTAGGGTCTCCCAAGGCAAATTGGTGCTTGATGAAGGGTCAGAACAAGAGTGGTACAGTGGATCCCCATGAAAAGTTAAAAACAAGGATCCAGTGCACCCCACCCAGCACGGGATTGCCGAAGGAAGGGGCCAGAAAGCAAGCAACTGGTGGCCGGGTTCCTGCCCATAGGACCCGGCAAGACTCAGCCGCAAACAGCCACATTGGTCCATCCCTCAGTGGGCTCACCACCTGCAGGAGGGATCATTGGATCATGGGTGCTATGTGCATCTGATGGCAGTCTGGGTTTCTCTACTTAGACTGCTGCCCCACTGATCCTTGCCCATAGGGCAAGCAATAGAAGACAAATGGGTGGATGGAAGTTGCTATGGTGTAAACAAAATAAAAAAAATCAAAGTACTGTGACTACAATGGAGAGTGTCATGCCTAGACTAGATAGAAATATGGACAGTGTGCCACCACTGACTTCCATTGTAGAAAAGTGAAGCACTGTTTCCTGAATTTAGTTTGTGTCCATCTTGCATTTTTGCAGCCACAGTCTGTACAATAGTGGCCATGAAGTGGAGCTTTAGCGTTGAGTTCCAGCCCATGCAGCAGCCCATAAGCATCTTCTTACGTTATATAGCATCAAATAATTAATTAAAACTAAATTGATCCATAAAGCAACTGTTTGAATACTGTTTATCATTTAGCATCATAAATGATAAAAACTACATGTACATAAGAATCAAAATGGTTTTTTTAAAGAAAAAATGTCAAGGAGAATTTTTTTATTTTCCAATTTGGCAAAATGCTGCACACAATAATGGGGTGATGTGGGATTTTAAGTCTTACTGGAGCCAGCCACCAGAGGGACATGAAATATGTGGGCTTCACTTTTGGAGAGTTCTCATACTGTCCGTATTTATAAACAATCTACGGTGTTGCTGTGATAAAGTGGTGTGCACTCTCACCTTCCACCAGTTTGCATGTTCTCCTGGTTTAGGTTAGTACAAATTGGCTGCATATGTGAATGAGTGTTCATTTGTTTCTGGTGTTGTCTCTTGCCCTTGGCATGCAAGATTAGCATTTGTCTTGCTGTGATCCTAATGCCTGGAACACACCAAGCCAGCGATCTGCCATCTAGTAAGTTTTGAACCGAGTCCGCTTGATATGTGCAGGAACGCCGGCCAAAACAAAACTCATCTGCATTTTTTTTTTCCAGTTTTTATCAGTGAAAGAGACCACTCTGATTGGCTGTTGAATGTAGTGAATGAGTGAGAAATGAGCATGACGCAGGTGCAGAACATACATGTTTGACTGCCGTTGGCTGTAGTCCTCCTGGTATGTCCAAGTGCAACTCTTTTTTTACGTGGACAAACATCAGGTTTTCGTCAGAAATGTCAGGTGTCCCGGGCTTAAGTTGGCCTAAGTGTTTAGATGGTAACGGCCATCAGGAGTTCAATTGTCCATAAACCAGTGTATCACATCACATTAAACTTTTAGTCTTTGACATTTTCTGCATGTCATAAGTTTCTATAGCATTTGAAATTTAATAAAACAACATATTATGCCCCTTCAAGTAAGACAGTTTACCTCACTAAAACAATCAAAGAGTGTCTCTGTTTTTTTTCCTCATATCACATCCTGCTCTCTCACATTCTCAATCTTGTATAAGATAAGATAAGCCTTTATTAGTCCCTCAATGGGGAAACTCCAGAAATGGTATTAGTCCAACATGGTACTACTGTTGTTATGTTGACTCGTTCATGGTTCCATTTGTGGTGAAAGTAGAAAAACGCATTGTCAAAACTGAAGTCTGGAACAATGTGTAGAGTATGATATTACACCAAAGTTAAATCCATAGCACCTAAATAGTGATGGAATACATAGTTCACTAAAACATACTGATTCAGTCCCATTTATACACTAAAAAGATTTGTTTAAAATACTCATTCACTGAATCACTAAGTACTGTACTGGAGCGCCAACTGCCTACCACTCACTTTACTGAAAAACGCAGCTGAACAGAGTGGGCAGGATTCATTCATAGTGTTCTTGTACATTCACTGAACTGGGACGAAGCTGAATGGAGGAGGCCTCGTGCTCTGGATGGAGCACAAATTAGTGATGGTGAAACTGAGGCCTTATGAAACAATGAACAGCTTTGAGACAATTGCTTCATGATCGACACAGTGTTATGAAACATTTAATAAAGAGTGGCATCTGCTGACTGAGTGTCAGAACAGGGCTGCACGGTGGCGCAGTGGTTAGCACTGTGGCAGCACAGTTTACCCTCAGCCAGGGGATTGCGGGGATCGTGAGATCGTGGGTTCGATCCCTGTCCCCAGCCAACAGTGATCTGTGTGGAGTTTGCATGTTCTCCCCGTGTTGCGTGGGTTTACTCCGGGATTTTTCCGGTTTCCTCCCACATGCCAAAAACATGCAGGTTAGGGATAAGGGGTGCTTGCGCACGCAGCGACCGGCAGCTGGTGGCTTGTCACCAGACTGCAAAACAAATCTACCTACGGGTACAAAATAAGTAATAAAAAAATAAAAATAAAAAAAAAGAACTGCATCTGAGTGGAAGACCTGAAAAAATCTCGATACTTTTTTTTGAGCGTTTGGCCATCCGGGGTCTATTCAAAATTGGATGGCAGGAACAAACAATACAAAGCAAGCAAAAAAAAACTAATTCCAATAGAACCCTCTCAAATTTCCCGTGAGCCCTCAAGCAGTGTGTAATTGTAAATAATGTTACATCTCCTTTAAAAGCATGCAGTATGGGTGTACCGCAGGGCTCTGTTTTAGGGCCTTTGCTGTTTACATTATATATTAATGATCTCCCATCTGTGTGTAATGCAAATATAATTATGTATGCTGACGACACTGTGGTATATACTTATGGTAAAACGACTGAAGAGGTGACTGAAAAATTAACACAGGAAATGGAGAAAGTCTCACATTGGTTGAGGAATTCTTGTTTAACCTTAAACGTCGATAAAACTGTGTCAATTTTTTTTACAAATCGCTACAAATCCAAGATTTCTTGTCATATCTTGATAGAAGGACAAAAAATTAAGAATGTGACTGAATTTAAATATTTAGGTGTTACACTTGACTCAAATTTAAGCTTTAAAAAAACACATTAAAAAGATGACAAACACGGTCAAATTTAATTGTGCTAATTTCAAACATATCAGAAATTCACTGTCTACTGAAGCATCAAGTATGTATCTAAATGCTATGATAATTCCACATTTTCTTTACTGCATGACAAGTTGGTCACAGGCGTGTAAATCTGCCCTGAGGCCTCTGGAATCATTATACAAGTATTCTGTCAAGATTCATGACAAGAAAAGACGAACATTCCATCACTGCCCAATCCTGTCCAAATAACCTGTTGAGCTTTGAAAATTTAATTATGTATACAAATGGGTGTCTTTTGTTTAAGATAATCCATAACTCTGCTGCTCCTCCCTTAAAAAGGTTTGTTTCATTAAGTTCTGTAAATACATCTCGGACAACTCGATCAACAGCACACGGCGAGTGCAGGATTCCTAAGCACAAGACAACATTAGCAAATTCAACATTTTCATGTGTGGCTATGCGACAGTGGAACATGTTACCAACGGAGTTACTTGCAGTAACAGACTATCACACATTTTCACGCTTGGTGAAAAAACATTTAATCTCTAAGCAAACCTGTGTCCATAATGTGCTGTGATGTAAAGATGTTAGAGTGTGTGATGTTGACAGTGGGACCAATAAGAGTCAGTGGTTTGATGTGAAAAATTGTTTATATGGATGGAATTATAAAAATGTATTATTGTATGTTTTAGTTCTTATCAATGTTTTGGGTTCTTACCAATGATATTAATGGGGGGGTTTTTTTAGTTTTTAGCAATGCTTGGTTCTAGTTTTTTAATCAATGTTTGATTTTAGTTTTTTATCAATGCTTACTCGTAATTTTAGCAAATGTCTGCTTTTTAATGCTAACACCAGCCTGCCCAGGGACTACAGGTGGAAATTAGCACTTGTGCTATAACCTGGTACAATGCATCTTTCCTCTTTAAGGTCATTGTATATTGTGCATGTCCCTGCATAAATAAATAATTAAAAGAAAAAGAAAAGAATGTGATGTGACCGACATAACGAGGCCTCGCTTGCTACGGTCATGTGACTGTGGGTGTGCTGAAACAGCGCTCAATGCACTGCTCAAGACACTTCCACTTTATATTGCTCGAATCAGTGTCAAGTAGGCAGTATCGAGCATAACATTACTAGCACAAATCCACCCTAAGTGATTCAGTACACTTAATTTAAGTAATTCTGGTTTCGATCCCAGCCCCTGACCAACAGTGATCTGTGTGGAGTTTGCATGTTCTCCCTGTGTCTGCCTGGGTTTACTCAGGGATTTCTCCGGTTTCCTCCCACAAGCCAAAAAACATGCAAGTTAGGTTAATGGCATCAAACACGGGATTCTAAATTGTCCTTAGGTATGGATGTGAGAGTTAATGGTTGTCTGTCTCTCTGTGTTAGCCCTGCGATGGACTGGCGATCTGTCCAGAGTGTACCCTGCCTCTTGCCCAAAGATGCTGGGATAGGCTCCAGCCCCCACCCCCACCCCCCGCGACCCGAAAACGATTAAGCGGAAGAAGATGGATGGATGAATGCTCACTCACAAGAACTAGCACATTTGAATGAATTGCTCTTGAATGCTGGGTCATGGGTTCAAGCCCTAACTGGGCCATATCAAAGATCATAAAAAAGAACTTTCTTCCATATAGCCTTGTGCTCAAAATAAAAAGCCCAATACACTGACTGTAGGGCTGGGAGATATACCAAATATATTCATTGTATCGTGCATATTTGAATATTTGTCACGTTAATATGTGCCGCCACTGTGACAAGACCGGTCTGTCTGCAGCTTAGCCACTGCTGCAGTCTGAGCAGAAGTTTGGGAAGTTCGGCTGCTCCGCCCTGCATGCTCACAGAAGAGAGAGTGAAATCTACACTGCAGCGAGCAGAGATGAAAAAAAAGATAACACAAAAAAACGTAGGCTCACCTACGTCGCACAGGAAATGGGGGGAGTCAGAGGAAGATAAACGTTTCACGTCTGACCTCTGCAGGTAAATGCTCACTTTAGTAAATGAGCTTTCAAAATAAAAGCTATCTGGTCTTGCAACCCTTCAAAATAAGAGTAAGTGGCTCACCAAATAAAGAACTGATGAAAAGTAGACACATAAAAAATACAAAAATAAGCAACAAATTATACTTCTGTCACTTATTAGGCTGCCAAGTATTAACTATGTGTGGTAAAGTGAAACATTTCTACCCATGAGAATGAACTTAATCACCTGAAAATATGGCTGCAACTAATGATTATTTTGGTAGTCGACTAATCTAACGACTATGTTCAATTAGTCAACTAATCGTGATTATTTTTCTCATGTCTGCCATCTCTGCTTCCTGTTGGGGCTCTAGTGCATGTTTCACCTCACCCGCTGTTTAAGCCTGCACACCTGTGAAAATCACCTTGTTGTCAGCCCCTGCTTTATTATAACATTTTATAAGCAGCTTCCAAAGCTAAATACAAAAAACAAGAAAGCAGTATTAATTATCACAAGTTTAAGGTTATATATCAGTTTATCACAGACAGCATAATGCCTAATGTCAGTTAAACAACTGATTAAATATCTTACAACTGAATTACTGATCTGCTCCAACCCACAAACATTAGGTGGAAGTTTTCGAGAAGTGCATTTTTTAACAATATAATTCAGAAGGTAAACCTTCATATTCAGTATTCACTTTGATTTAATTTTGATGATTATGGTTGTATTAAATTACAAATTGGGATATTCTGATTAATCCAGATGCACTAATATTCAGAATGATGGCTAATATTAACAAAGATGAAAAAGAGATAGCGACTCCTGTCATTCAGTCATTTACTGCATTCAACACGTTAGCCATAACTTAACCCCTTGACGCCTATTGTCGTGAATTCGCATCAATCCAAAAAAAAAAGAAACAAAAAACAAAAAAACAACGATTTTCAATTATGAAAAAAAAAAAAATTAAAAAAAAATTTGTTCACAGTTGGAAATAAATTCAGGCTTCAAAGGGTTAAACAGCTCAGCCCTCAGCAACCAGAGAGCTTATTGTCAAACAGGTAAGCTAACATAAACAACATGTACTAACTGTACTGCCATTCTTATAAAGCTTGAAACAGTTGGCCATTAAAAATAAGCAGCGCTAACTTTCTTTACTCGCTAAAACTTACCAAGCACAAGCAGCTGTTAATGTCGCAGCTCCCGGCTGTCGTCGTTTCAGATGGGAAAGGTCTCTCTTGCAAAGTCTGGATTTTACTTGTTTCATTTTTTGTTTTTTTTTGTTTTCTGTGAAATGTTTCCATAGTATAGAAAGTTTGGGTATGCTTTTTTTTTTTTTTTTTGCTCCACTTCGAGTTTTTTGTCTTTTCATTTCACCATGCTGTGCTCCTCTTCTTCTTCACTGGAAATTGTTCACACATGCCAGACAACAGAGGCGCTACTGCCTGCAGCAGTTACAGTTGTGTATTGCAGTTACAACTGAACATTTCTGCGGCATGCATATAAACTTTATAATGAAACGATTTTTCGACAGTAAAAATCTGCATCGACAAATTTTTATTGTCGACATTATCAACAACGTCGACTAATTGTTTCTGTCACAGGACTGAGCATGGGTTGTACCGGGCTCAGTCTCTTTTGTTTTATTTATGAATATCTTCTGTATGTTTTCCAAGCCTTGTGGTGTCTTTCTGTGTTTTGGTTTCTGTTGATTTATCATTCTACTTATTATCTATACTTCAGCATTGTTATGATTATTGTCTATTTGTGTGGTTTAAGACTGTTTTGTCTTTTCCTGTGACAGGGCCATTATTCCTCCTCTTCCAGACATCTCCATCTGGTTATTTGCTCTCTGCCTGTGTAACGGATGCCAACTAGTACTGTTCGGCGTAGAACGTTAGTAAAACCTCCCTCCCAAAGCCTCATACAGTATTGGTAGCGCTGAGCTATCGGTCGGACCTTTAGCTCAGCGCGATCGTGCTGTGTCTCCCATGCTCGAACTGTGTTAGTTGACTGAGAGGTCGCGGGTTCGTGTCCCGTGTGGGGCGAACTGCGCAGGATGATCTCTGTCACACTGGTGCCGTGACCCGGATGGGAGTGAGGTTTAGGGGGGAGAGTGTAACGGATGCCAACTAGTACTGTTCGGCGTAGAACGTTAGTAAAACCTCCCTCCCAAAGCCTCATACAGTATCGGTAGCGCTGAGCTATCGGTCGGACCTTTAGCTCAGCGCGATCGTGCTGTGTCTCCCATGCTCGAACTGTGTTAGTTGACTGAGAGGTCGCGGGTTCGTGTCCCGTGTGGGGCGAACTGCGCAGGATGATCTCTGTCACACCTGCTCTCCTAGTCACCTCAGCTGCAAATAATCTGTAATTAGGTCACCAGTCCGCTCCTGTTCCCCACACCTGTGGCTCATTGTGGCATCCCATCCCCACTACTTAAGCTCTGTTTGTTTAGTTAGTCTTTTCGGTTACATTGGTTATCCTCTGGATTTTTCCTCTACAGTTGTGATTCTCATCTCCTCCAGAGCTAGATGGCTCTGGAGTGCATCACTTTGTAAGTTGTCCTTGTTTTTGCTTTTTGTGTTTTGCACTATTTTGGACTTTATATTATTTCTGGAAATAAATGTCACAAACATGATTCAGCGCTTGGGTCTGTCTCCCTGCCCCATAGGGGCATGCATGACAGAATATAACCGCCAGTCAAAAGATCCAGCTGTCGTGTTTGTACATTTTTTCCTTCATACGCACCTGTCTTGTGGAACTAATTATGTCCCCAGCGCACTGACCCTGCTCAAGCAAAGGAGGGTTGGCAGCAGGGTCTCCAACAGTGGAGGAGGAATGGGCGGGGGAATTCATCCAAGACTTTGTGGATGAGGCTCTTGCCGCCCGCGGACCCAAGCAGACATGGGACTGTTTGTATGAAGCGGTGGGAATCCTGGAGGCACACCCCAGCCTATGAAGCTATCCACAGTATGCAGAACTGCTGTCCATGGTCTGCGTGCTCCAGCGGTCATTTCCTGATTTAAAGATGGGAACATTTCCAGCTGACCGAAGACGCCCTCCACAGCCAATGTCCTCTTCCCATCTCGCTCTGCCTGCGTCACCACCATCTCCAGCTCCATGACAGCGCCGTCACCCAGCTCCGGACCACTGGAGAAATGCCTCCACCACTCAGTCAGCCACTTCCTAAACATCGAGCCAGACTAATCCCACAGCAGTTTACCCTTCTTGTTCTTTGTTGCCGGCTGTCACATCAGCCTCTTTCTCCGCCTATCCTGCACCTAACCCCGTCTCCTTGGTGTTTCCTCTCGCTGTTGAGGGTCCAGCTGCGTTCTTCCCAGTTCCGTCCGCCTCCACGGCTACAGGGGTGGCTCCTCCACGATTCACTGAGGGGCCCAAGTCCATCGTGGCCACGGAGAGGGGTGACGCCATGGCAGGAGACAACACCAGGTTCTGGGAAATCAGGCAAGCGCCTTTTCATTTTATTTCACTAAATGATGATATGCATTGCCTAGTTCCCGGTAGAGAGACTCAAGAAGAGCAGTCCCCTGGGCTCTCTCCCCCTGCCAAATTTAATGAATCTTCAGCTGCCTCTCCGTGTCCCCTCCTCTCTCCCCTGAGTGTTGTCGGCCCCGAGATTCAACCACCAGATGATGGAGGAGCCTGTGACCCTGGAGGACCCGACTCCAGTGCCAGCAGTGAGCAGAACTCCAGTTGCCACACTGGAGGAGCCACCAGCATAGGTCACGTCGCCTGGGGAGGCGAGGACTGCTACCAACATCGTGCCTGCTGCGGAGGCCACTGCAGCAGAGTTCAAACCCAAGCTGGACCTCCAGAGGACCGAGCCCAAGTTACCATCATCGCCTGGCTCGATGGAGTCCTGGACGGCGGTGGAGCTTGAGCTCAGGCAAGTGCTCTTTTTTGTCTTCCTCCTTTCTAATAGAGCAATCTTGCCTGGCTCTTGGTGAGGAGAGCTAGGTGCAGCCGCCTGTTGCACCGGAGCTCGCCTTGCCAGGCTCCGCCGCTGCCGGTGACCCTGACCCCCCTTCTCTATGTGTGTCCGAGTCTTCTTCCAGGGTCACCGGGAATGATCCAGCAAAGCCAGAAGTCTCTGTGGGTCCAGGCTCACCACCCGAGGTCACTGTGGGTCCAGCTTTTCCCGCTGTGGAGGTCACCGTAGGTGCAGCTTTGGCCCAGGCCGGGTCCACTGTGGGTGCAGCTCCTCCTCTGCCTGAGGCTGTCGTCTGGGTTCCGCCTTCTCTGTTGGGGTCTTCGTGGGTGCTGCGCCCCAGCCTGAAACCAATGTGGGTGCTGCACTCCAGTTTGGGTCTGTCATGGGCATTGCGCCCCTGCCCGGCGCCCACCGTGGATGCAACATTGGTCCAGCCCGGGCCCACCGTGGGTGCAGCAATGCTCCGGCCCGGAGCCACCGTGGGTACTACTGAGCTCCAGCCCGGAGCCATGGTGGGTGCTACTGAGCTCCAGCCCGGAGCCACTGTGGGTGCTGCAGAGCTCCAGCCAGGAGCCACCATGGGTGCTGCAAAGCTCCAGCCTGGAGCCACCGAGGGTGCTGCAGTGATCCAGCCCAGAGCCACCGAGGGTGCTGCAAAGCTGCAACCCGGAGCCACCGCAGGTGCTACGTTGTCTCAATCCGAGACCACCGAGGGGGCTGCAGACTACAGGGTCCTGAGCAGGCCCTGCAGTTTTGTTCCCTCCTTGCCTGTTTCCCCCACCTCCCACCCTGGTTTGTTTTTTGCTGTACTTTTTTTTTGGGGGGGGGGGTGTCCTTTTGGTGTTACCTTGGGGTGTCTGGGATCCACCACTTAAAGGGGGGACTCTGTCACAGGACTGAGCATGGGTTGTACCGGGCTCAGTCTCTTGATTTATTTATGAATATCTTCTGTATGTTTTCCAAGCCTTGTGGTGTCTTTCTGTGTTTTGGTTTCTGTTGATTTATCATTCTATTTATTATTTATACTTCAGCATTGTTATGATTATTGTCTATTTGTGTGGTTTAAGACTGTTTTGTCTTTTCCTGTGACAGGGCCATTATTCCTCCTCTTCCAGACATCTCCATCTGGTTATTTGCTCTCTGTCTGCTCTCCTAGTCACCTCAGCTGCGAATAAGCTGTAATTAGGTCACCAGTTTGACCGGAGTGGTGGCTCAGTTGGTAGAGCATCCGCCCCACACCCGGGAGGCAGGGGTTCAAATCCCGGCCGGGTCATACCAAAGACCATATAAAAATGGTGCTTTCTGCCTTCTAGCGTGGTGCTCCGCATAATGGAATGGGGAAAGTAAAGTTACGCACAGAGCTACCAGAGGACTGACCCCCCACTGTAGCTTTCACTACTTACAGTAGCTGTGCGGCCTAGGGTCAGAGAAACGGAGATAGGCGCCGCCCCATGCATCAACATGGTGTGAAGGGAATTAACTAACTAGGTCACCAGTTCGCTCCTTTTCCCCGCATCTGTGGCTCATTGTGGCATTCCATCCCCACTACTTAAGCTCTGTTTGTTTAGTTAGTCTTTTCGGTTATATTGGTTATCCTCTGGATTTTTCCTCTATAATTGTGATTCTCATCTCCTCCAGAGCTGCATGGCTCTGGAGCACATCACTTTGTAGGTTGTCCTTGTTTTTGCATTTTGTGTTTTGCACTATTTTGGACTTTATATTATTTCTGGAAATAAATGTCGCAAACACGATTCAGTGCTTGGGTCTGTCTCCCTGCCCCATAGGGGCATACATGACAGTTTCAGCCTTACATGATAATATTATTTTTGTTTAACAAAGGAAAAAAGACACTTTGCTCAGTTACATATTGCTGTGAAGAATTTTCTCTGACATGTTTTCATTTTATTTTACCATTCAGCTTTTTCATAAGTGAAATTAATATATTTTATTTTATTATTCAGCTTTTTCAAAAGTGAAAGGACACCGGAGTGATGGCCTAGAGGTAGAGCATCTGCCTCACAACTGGGAGGTCGGGGTTCAAGTCCCGGCCGGGTCATGCCAAAGACCATATAAAAATGGAATGTCCTGCCGCCCAGCTTGGTGCTCAGCAAAAATGGAAAGGAGGAGGGAAATGTGGGCGGCAGTGGCTCAGGAGGTACAGCGGGTCATCTAATAACTGGAGGGTTGGTGGTTTGAATCCTGTTCTCCCCAGCCATCCTGCTGCTGTGTCCATGGGAAAGACACTTTACCTACGTTGCCTCCAGTGTCCATGACACTGGGTATGAATGTATATAAATGATTAGTAGTGGTCAGAGAGGCCGTTAACACAGATTGGCAGCCACATTTCCATCAGTCTGCCCCAGGGCAGCTGTGGCTACAGAAGAAGCTTACCACAATCAGTGTCTGTCTGGAGTGAATGAATAATGGACTCACTGTAAGCACTTTGAGATGTCACCTAACATATAAAGCGGCATGTAAATGTAATCCATTATATATTACATTCTAATAAAAATCTAAGTAAGGTAGTTAGTAGGTAGTAACTAATAAAGCCCGTAGGTAGTGGGGTAGGCATGGACAACCCCCCACAACACCGGTAAACATCCAGGGAACAGACATTGAAATGGTGACATCTTACAAGTACCTGGATGTTCACCTGACCAATAAACTGGACTGGTCACACAACACCAACGCGCTCTACAAGAAGGGGCAACGCAGGCTGTTCCTCCTGAGGAGACTCAGGTCTTTTGGAGTGTGAGGGGCACTCCTTAAAACCTTCTACGATTCGGTGGTGGCATCAGCCATCACATTTGGAGTGGTCTGCTGGGGCAGCGGCATCACAGCAGCCGGCAGGAAGAGACTGAAAAGGCTGATCAAAAAAGTCAGCTTTGTTCTGGGATGATGCCTTGACCCAGTGGAGTGCTTAGTACAGATAGGAGAGAGGAGGATGGTGGCCAAGCTGTCATCTCTGCTGGAGTCCGAGTCCCACCCCATGCGGGACACCCTGACTGCACTGAGGAGCTCATTTAGCAGTAGGCTGTGCCATCCTAAGTACTTGAGGGAGAGGTTCCGCAGGTCCTTCTTACCTACGGCTGTCAGACTTTATAATCTAAACGGTGCTGCTCATAGAGGCCATGTTAAACATCACAACTTTGCACAATCGAGATTGTCCCCTCCAATACACAACTAAGACAATTGCAATTATTATCAAGGGTGACAACAACACTGTTCATTCAAATGTGAAATATGCTGTTGATACCATCTAGCTGCAATGCTCCTACACTATGTATATAACTGTGTACATATGTATATTTATTTACTGCTTTGGTTAACCAATTCTTATCGTAGTATCTTATTTATGATTGCTCTGAGTGCTGCTGTCTCTGTGCTGCTGCAATCCTGGAATTTCCCCATTGTGGGACAAATAAAGGCTTATCTTATCTTATCTTATTTTATCTTATCTTAAGTAAAACCAAATTTTAAAGGACATTCAGTACACAAAATACATATTGTGATATTTATTGTGTATCACGATACAGAGAAATTAGTATTACATTTTTTGAGCTATATTGCCCAACCCTTCCCCACTGTAACTGTGTGGCCTAGTGTCAGTGAAACGGGGAGTGACGATGCACCACATAGGTGCTTGAAGGACTTAATAGTAGACTGCAAAGTAAACAAAATTATCAGTGGATTTCTTAGCAAAATTAAAACTATACTTCACTTTGGAATATTTTCTTAAATTGACTGTTCCCTCAGGCAGTCATTGGTATTAACTCCACTGCTGTCACCATCCAAGGACCAAATGTGAAAACCCACTAAGTGTGGTTGCCAGACTTGGATCAGGGTTGTTTTAGTGCCAGTGTCCTTAACTCACACAGTGCTCATCATAAAACTGGCAATGGTTTGCCTACTAAGTAGGCCTGATAGTCGTGCAATTTAGTCAACCTGAGGCCATTTGTGTTTTCTGGCAAACAACAACTGACCACCAAAATGAAGTAAAGCTGACAAGAACCTTTACCCCCTTCCCACATAGCGTAACGCAGCATTTTAATTTCATCTGCCTGGTTGTATGAGGGACAGATGCTACTGGCCTAATGATGCCACCATGGTTAATTTGGCAGTGACACATATGTTCCCCAGGGGGAGGCTGTGTCTGCTCTGCAACCATAACAGCACACACAGAAACATAATGGTCCATTACTCAGCTCACCTTTCACCTCTGAGGAGCTGTCACACAACACAAGGGTTCACTTTGTGCCCGAGACCAGATAAGAGATGAAACGCTGGGAGCTGGCCTAATGAACTGGGTTATCCCCATGATGACAGACCATCTCACTTCTGTACTTCACTCAGGCCAGACCATGCTCTATTGTCTGAGTGAAAAAACAACAGTGCAATCAGTGCATTAGCCAAAGACAACACTCCTAATGTAGTATTTATTGGGATGCTTGATCTGGTCAATTCGACGTTTTCATACTGGTAATTATATCGTTACTCTTTTTTTTTCTTTTTGGCATAATCTACATTTGACAAAAAAGCCCGCCAAAGAATGTCTCGTAAATCTAACAAGGACATAGGGCCTCTCAAAATATTAACTGTAGATTAAGTATAATAATAGTGGCATTTTACTTGAAGGGATCACTCACTGGAAAAAAAAAAATATTTTTGTAGGTTTTAACCGTCTGAAAGGTGTCTGTTGGTCATGCGATTATCAAAAATATCAAAACGCTCACTTCTCTTTAAACACACACACACACACACACACACACACACACACACACACACACACACACACACACACACACACACACAGAGCCTTTATATCGTTTTTCAGTCAAAAAATAAAACTGGCTGTTCCAGACCCCTCCGTGGATCGCCACCTTATTGTGGTGGAGGGGTTTGAGTGTCCAAATGATCCCAGGAGCTATGTTGTCAGCGGTAACTTACCGCTGGTAGGGTCTCCCAAGGCAAACTGGTCTTGGGTGAAGCACCAGACTAAGAGTGGCCCAGTGGATCTCCATGAAAAAGACCAAGGACCCAGTGTACCCAAAGGAGTCACATGGGTCCGCCCTCCAGTGGGCTCACCACTTTCAGCAGGAATCATGGGGATCGTGGTGCTGTGTGAACTGGACAGCAGTCTGGGCTACTCTGCTTGGACTAATGTCCCCGTGACCCGGGTTCCCAGATAAGTGGTAGAAGATGGATGGATGGATGGACTGTTCTGGATTTACCATGGGACACAGTAAACCCAGCCCAGTGCATCCTTCATCTGTTTTCCACTGTCAAAGGTGGAAAACAGTGAGCTAATATGTTAGGTTGCCAAGTGTGGTTTATATTATTATTTCTTTACATTTCAGTCACCCTAATAGACATTGTTTCTGTCTGCTTCATTCATCATCATCATGTTTTCCCACGTGGCGTATGATTGGCCTTGGGGCACGGCTGCTTGGAGGATGGAAATCGAATGTCCAACATCCGCATGAAGTCTTCTTTCCTCATTGTTTTCAGGGCCTGCTGTTTATCGACATCAAGCAGTTCTTCAACTCTCCTCTAATTTCTCCTCTTGTCAAACATAACAACTTTTTGGATTGCGTCATTTGGCATTCTGGACACGTGCACTATGTATTTCAGATACTGGATGTGATAGAAAGCTTCAACGGGTTGTGACTGGGTTATTTGGTAGAGCTTAGCGTTCAAGATCTTGAAAGCCCAATCCAAGTCCCCATCGACGATGGATGCTGGGTCTGTCTATTTCTTACGTTGACTCATGGGTGGTGCGTTCTTCCTTACATAGCTCCCAGCTATCATTTTTCTTAAGAAGCTATTCCAAACAGCATTAAGCTTCTGGAGTTCCACACATGATAGCTCCCATGTCTGCATGCTACACTGTATAATATCCGAGACCGCACACATGCTATCAAGATTTTCATGCGAGTATTGAGATGGATTTCACGGTCAGTAAGCATGTGTTTCAGCTCTGTCCATTTTTCAAATGCTGATGCTATCCTGTGGTACAGGAACTTTGATGACTTCCCAGTGTTGGTAACAAGGTGGTCAAGGTGATCAGCCTGTGGTACTGCTGAGGTGTTATGAAAGCCCAGAATGCTTTGATAATGACCTTCAGCTCGTCTGCATTGTTGGCTCTGGTGTCTCATCTTCCTCTGACAATTAAGTCTGAGTTAAGCTATTAAAGAAGTTAGGGTCGTCTATATTAGGAGCCGTGGGATGTGTTAAGCTAACATGCTAAGCTAATGTGCTAACGCTAATGCTACAGCTAGTCGTAGCTAGCACCGATACAAAGGAGCGACTCTGTCCCCGGTTTGTCCCACTGACCCGGCATCGGCCTGGTAGATGACAGTTGAGTCTCCAAACTCACTGGAGCTTTGTTGGTCTACTGGAGAGAAGGTTGAACGGAAGGAGCAGTGGGATGTGCTAAGCTAATGTGCTAAGCTAATGCTATCGCTATAGCTAACGCCATAGCTAGTCATAGCTAACACCGATACAAAGGAGCAACTCTGTCCCCGGTTCGTCTCACTGACCCGGCATCAGTCCGGTAGATGACGGCTGAGCCTCCCGCACAGACTCTTAGAATCTTGTGATTGGGGCTCGGAGGAAGAACTAACCGAGGCAACAGCTGGACAGGAGCCAGATCGGAGCTCAACTATAGCGGCGGTAGGAGACGGGGATCAGTGGAGGAGCAGCCGGGGCCCCAGCTGGAAAGGAGCCGGATCAGAGCTCAATTACAGCGGCGGGGCTCAGCGGAGGAGTTACCGGGACCCCAGCTGGACAGGAGCCGGATCGGAGCTCAACTATAGTGGCGGTGGGCAGCAGAGCTCGGTGGAGGAGTTGCCAGCACCCCGGCTGGACAGGAGCCGGATCAAGAGCTCAATTACTGCGGCGGTAAGCAGCAGGACTAGCAGTGGAGGGGGCTAGCTGAGGCCCCAGCTGGATTCGAGGTCAGCTGGATCGGATACTGGTGACACCAGCAGAGATTGTTTTATTATCATCAGGTCAGTAAAAATGTCACCAAAGAAGGAAGAAATGGAAGAGATTAAAAAATCTCTGAACTTCATGTCAGAAGAACTGACCAAAGTGGCCAATCAACAGTTTAAACTATTAGGGCTAATAGAGGAAGTCCAAGAATTGAAATTATCAATTAAGGAAAGAGACAAAACAATTGCAGACTTGGAGCAACGTATCGAGGATCTTGAACAATATTCTTGTATGGATGATTTAATTATTAGTGGACTAGACATTAAATACCAATCATATGCCAATACTACAGCAGGAATGAGAGGTGAGGAGGCGCCCCAAGTGAATCAGTCTCCCTTGAAAACCAAGTGCTTCAGTTCCTTGAAAGTAGAAATATAAAGGTTGAAGTAAATGCAATTTCAGCCTGTCATACTTTACCCAGAAAGGATAATAAAACAAAGAAATCACTTGTGACGCGCTTTGTGAACAGAAGGGTAAAGAATGACATACTGAGGCAGGCCAGAAAGCTATGGGGAACAGAAGTTTACCTAAATGAACATTTAACAAAAACTAATGCTGAAATAGCACAGCAAGCAAGGATGCTGAAAAGACAAAACAAGATACAAGCAACATGGACAAGAAACTGTAGAGTTTGGATCAAACTAAATGGAACACCTGAGGAAGCAAAGGCCATAACAATAAGAGATCTCACTGACTTAAATAAATATAGATGAACACTGATTAAGAAAATTAAGAGACTATGATAATCCATATCCACACATGGCAAGAACAGTTCTTTTGTGACATACCATGTCAATGTACACTACCGTTCAAAAGTTTGGGGTCACCCAGACAATTATTTTGTGTTTTCCATGAAAAGTCACACTTATTTACCATCATGAGTTGTAAAATGAGTAGAAAATATAGTCAAGACATTGACAAGGTTAGAAATAATGATTTGTATTTGAAATAATATTTTTTTCCAGATACTCAACCTGCTCAAAGGAAGGTCAGTTTTATAGCTTCTCTAACCAGCTAAACTGTTTTCAGCTGTGCTAACATGATTGCACAAGGATTTTCTAATCATCCATTAGCCTTCTGACGCAATGAGCAAACACATTGTACCATTAGAGCACTGGAGTGATAGTTGCTGGAAATGGGCCTCTATACACCTATGTAGATATTGCACCAAAAACCAGACATTTGCAGCTAGAATAGTCATTTACCACATTAGCAATATATATTAGATATTAGAGTGTATTTCTGATTAGTTTAAAGTTATCTTCATTGAAAAAAAACAGTGCCACCTTTTGAATCTCTTTCATTTGACTATTCTAGCTGCAAATGTCTGGTTTTTGGTGCAATATCTACATAGGTGTATAGAGGTCCATTTCCAGCAACTATCACTCCAGTGTTCTAATGGTACAATGTGTTTGCTCACTGTGTCAGAAGGCTAATGGATGATTAGAAAACCCTTGTGCAATCATGTTAGCACAGCTGAAAACAGTTTAGCTGGTTAGAGAAGCTATAAAACTGACCTTTTCATGGAAAACACAAAATAATTGTCTGGGTGACCCCAAACTTTTGAACAGTAGTGTATCTCTAAGAATTTCTTTAGTTCGTCCAAGCTCTTGGAAAACACTACAATGTCATCAGCATACATGAGCTCTAATATTCTGATCACACTATGTGAAGTCCAAGTACAAAGTTCACGGTGAGACACCTCGTTTGGTATTACAAATTCAATATGTGCACCTGCCCCAGGGAGTTGGTTCTTGATCTCATGGTTGGCACATCTCATGACAGAGTCCAAGTACACATTAAAGATGCTTGGACTCAAGTGCACCTTTGTGACACCCTACACAAGTGTTGAAATATTGGGTATCACCCTTTATGCAGGCCATTGTGCTGGTGTACAGGGCCTTGATGATGGAGATCAGCTTAAGGCATTGAAGACGAATTTCTAGAATGCAAAAGAGCGCATCCTGTGGGAGCCAATCATACGCCGCCTTGAGGTCGATGAAACATACAAAGAGTGGGTTCCGTTCTTTCTCCAGTATATGTTGAACAATAAAGTTTGCACCACAGATGGATCGATTGCTTCTGAATCCAAACTATATAGGCAATAGAATGCATTCGTAGACTGGCCGTACTCTTTGAATAACCACCATAGATAAAAGCTTAGACAATGTTGCTATGATAAAAATACCCCGGCAGTTTTCTGCTAGAGATCGCAGTCCCTTCTTGTAGAGACATGTGAGACACACAGTCAAGATATCAAAGGAGCGGCTTCAGGATAACTCAATGAATGTCCTTGAGTGGCCCAGCCAGAGCCTAGACTTGAATCCAATTGAACATCTCTGAAGAGATCTGAAAATGGCTGTGCACTGACGCTTCCCATCCAACCTGATGGAACTTGAGAGGTGCTGCAAAAAGGAATGGGCAAAACTGCTCAAAGATAGGTATGCCAAGCTTTGGTGTTTCTTTGTTCACTCGCAAGGTTAATCTTATTAGCTTTATCCTTGTAGTACGAACTTTTAGGTTTGAGCTGGAGTTTGCGTATTTGCACAGACAGTTCTTTTCTCTCAGTAATCCAGAGTCAATAATATATCTTGTTCCATTCTGGTTTATTTTGTTATACACTCCTGATCAAAATCTTAAGACTGATGGGAAAATTGCACATATTCACATTTCATGCTGGTGGATCATAACCAGGTTGCAAGTAGAGCTTCAAAATGCAGAAAGAAGAAACAGCAGCAAGAGACAAAACTAGAAACAAGGGAATTTATTGAAAACTGCATTTAAACTCAGACTGTTCATCAGCTGATCAAACGTTCAAGACCATAAGACCATAGCCCCCCAAAAAACACAAACAGAACTAAACGTGTCAAAAAAGGACTCAGTAGTGAGTAGCCCCATCATTCTTGTCGATCATTTCAAAAATTCATTCAGTCATGCTTGATGTGAGCGTTTCCAGGAGGCTGGTGGGAACGTTGCTCCATGTGGTGAAGATGGCTTCATGAAGGGCTTCCACAGTCTGGAACTGATATCCGTTTTCCCCTTGCCATCTATCCCCAAATGTTCTCGATTGGATTTAAACCAGGGAAACTTACAACCTGGTTACGATCCACCAGCGTGAAATGCAAATACTTGTAATTTTTCCCCTGGTCTTAAGATTTTGATCAGGAGTGTATTTTCACTATGATGCTACATTGAGCTCTGTTAGCATTAACTTGGATAAGCGGTCGGTTGGCATTGGTCCCATAACCAACAGGCCACTTAGCATTAGCTGGATTGGTATTTTCTATCAATACTTGTCACGCCCACTGGAATCATTTGAGGCTTGGTCATACACATTGTTCTTAGACATTACTTTGAGTGGCTAGCTCATGCCAGCTAGCTACTAATGTCAGCTAGCCGCTATCATCAGCTAGCTGCTAACATCATGAAGTTAGCAATTTAGCCACTCATTCAGGAATGTTTCTGTGCCATATCCTATCAACCACTGAAACCACACACCCCTTGTCAATCACTGATGCCTTATTTCATTCATTCTTTAAGACAAATGTTAGTTGGCTCAGTGGTAACGGTTCAAGTCAGTCGTGATGCAATTAGCACTTGGATCCTGTTGTATAGGGGTTTTAATGTGAAGTGCGGTGTGATGATACCGCCTTCCTGTTGTGTCATCACACTGCCCTATATTAGGGGGCAGCCAGAATGGCAGCCGCCATGAGGGCTTCCTCTTGCCCTGGATGACTCGGTGCCTCGTGTAGTGTGTTCGCTGTTATCAATTAAACCGAGTTCAGTGCTACATCTTCATCAGCCTCGTTTATCACCAGGTTTGTGGACATAACATTTGGCGACTGAGGATTAATGGATGGCGGCGTGCATTACACCACTCCGGCCCTTCCTTGAGCTCCCTGGCGAGCCACCAGTGCCATGGCCTCGCTGGTTAGAGGCCTTTCAAGCGTACATCACAACGCTGGACCTCGGGAAGCTCGATAAGGTGAGGGCACGTGTGCTCCTTGTCCACAACCTGGGTATTGAGGGCCAGAGGATTCTGAGGATGCTCGGTGCAATGGACTCATACGAGGACGTCATGGAGCTGCTAGCTAACCATTTCACCACCCCAGACAGCACGACGGTACAGAGAATTTGCTTTCACCAGAGATGCCAACATGTTGATGAGCCAATTCATCAATACATCGCTGACCTTAGACAGCTAGGTAGCAAGTGTCGTTTTGGGCCACTGGAAGATGAGATGGTGCAAGACCAATTGGCTGAGCACACGTGCAATGCTGGGCTACGTGCTAGGCTACTAATGGCGTCTGTTGACTTGACGTTAGCTAGGGCTGTCAAACTAGCTCTCCAGTTGGAGGCCGCTGATAAGCTAGCTTTGGAGCTAAACTGGCGCCAGTCACAGAAGCCGCCGGAGCCGCCCACCTCAGCTAATGCTATGGACCCTGAGAGTGAAGATAGCTTGGACGGAGACTACGAGGCCAACGCTACTAGCCGAAGGTCTGCCCCGGGAAACCCCGTTTGCATGGGTTGTGGGTCCTCGATGCACCATTACAAAGCGAGAGTGTGCCCGGCAAGAGGGAAAGGATACAACAAGTGTGGGCACTTGAATCATTATGCCAGGGTGTGCCATTTATTTGAGCTGGAGAGCCCCCCGAAGAAACCTTCCCGCCCACTGGCAACAACCATCCACTCGGTGAGTCCCAACACCAATGGGTATTCGTATTGTATGGTGGAATTAGACAGTGTTGAGGTGCCATTACTGATCGACATGACGGCGGTGCGGTTGAAGCTGAATTGGGCCATGGTGAAGAAGTTTTTCCCCTACCACAGGATTAAGAGTAACCCAGCGCCGTTGTATGGCTATGGCGGTAACAGACTGTGCAATGTCGGGACTGTGGAGTTGACTGTTCGCTACAAGTCTGAAGCGGTGCACAACTTCATGTTCCAAGTGGTGGTGCGCAGCGATAACATCATGGGGTGTGACCTGTTCTACCGACTGGGTTTCACCATCAGAGACGGCGCTGGGAACGAATGGTCACGTTGTGGTCGCTGGGGCTCGCAGGCTCCGGTAATTGACGACGTTGTGGTTTGGGACGAAGAGCTGACAAGCTCTGCCATCAAGTCACCCAGTTCCAGCTCAGTATCGGAATGGGACAGTTTCCGTGCCTGTGCTTGGCGGGAGGTAGTAAAGGGGGCATGTCAGGCTGAGTAAGGTCCCACTTCAGGTCATGGACTGGGTTCGGGTTCGGGTTGACGAAAGACCAAGGCGAAGTTGGACCAGACGGCAGCCGGCGAAACATCAGGCACGCCTGAGGATAGTGGTGAAGTTAGGAGTGGTGTGCTTCCAGTTGTCTGATGGTTCGATGAGGCACACTAACCAGCTGTGGCATGTCCAGGAGGATGCTCCGGGTGGTGAGGTTGGACGGGAGTCAGTGAAGGTGGTTTGGGAGCCAGGCTCCTGCGTCCTGAAGATCGATCCTCGCCCCAGGGGCCTGCCACCTCCAGGGACGCATCTGCTGTGGGGCTGCCCAGGACCCCCCTGCCTGGCCCACCATCTGCTTGAATGACTGTGCTGACAGACTCGATGCTGTTTATAGTTCTTATTTTGGTGTTTTAGTTCAGAAGCACAGCTGTTTTTTTTAGTTTGTTCAAATGAAAATAAAAAGAAGAGACAAGTAGTAACAGCGGCAGAATAACCCACTGCACCATGCGGGCTGTGTGGTAGTCCACCCACCAGCCCTCTTTTAGTTTTTATAATGTTTTATGCTCTGCTTTTATTTTTGCTATTTTAGTTTGGTGTGCTTTTGTATGATTGTGTTTCTAAATTAGGGTGGGTTCGATTTGGTGTGTGTGTGTGTGTTTTTGGACTTTGTAAAGGGGTAAGGATGTTGTATAGAGGTTTTAATGAGAAGTGCGGTGTGATAACGCCACCTTCCTGTTGCGTCATCACACCACCCTATACTAGGGGGCAGTCGCCATGAGGGCTTTCTCTTGCCCTGGATGACTCCGCTACGTTGGCTCATGTGTAGTGTGTTCACTGTTATCAATAAAGCCGAGTTCAGTGCTACATCTTCGTCAGCCTCGTTTATCGCCAGGTTTGTGGACATACAAATCCCCTACAGTACAAGTGGAGAACCCCCCACAAAACTGTTAAAAAGACTTCTCGTTCACCAACAAATGTAAGGAGTTCACATGCAGAAATTCTCTGCCTGTGCCATGAAAGATCCTGGGGCCGACCCAACCCATATTTGGCTCGGGATACATCTTATTTTGAACTAAAGGCTATGAGCTAGCCAGGCAATAGCCATGTTTACATGGACACAAGCAACCAGATTAAAAGCCTGATCAGAATAAAAATGTTTCATGTAAACACGGCAATCTGAATATTCTGACCCGATCATACTCATTCGGATCAAAATTTCTTTCCGACTGAGACAGGTGGGTTATGCCGATTGTTAATCTGATTGGTGTGCATATAAACACTTATTCTGAAGTTTGGGTAGAAAATATGTTTACTGCGCATGTCTATACATCAGCCACAGGTCGACATGACGTATTTCCGCCTTTACAGCAGCTAGCGGAAGACATGGCGGGAGAAAAACAAAACTGGTCTGTATCGTCCTGCTGTCTCCCTCTGTTCGTCATATGCAGAAGTATGTACTTGTAGCTTCATTACGGAGACCAGCAGAAGCAAAAGTACAGTCTAAACAACACAATACAGGTCCATTTCAAATAGAGAAAGACACGAAGCGGGGTTTGTTTACATCGGAAGTTGCTTCTTCTTCTATTTCCGGAATGTCAGATAATTGTGCACATGTCAAAATGATTTAGTCTGTTCAAACGTGTGACACATGGAAATGCACGCCCTAATCGGGTCAACTTTTTCAGGATCCATGTAAACAGTAAAGTTCTAATCTGAATTGTAATCAGATTGAAGAAATTTTGCCCATGTAACCGTGGCTGATGTTGTTAGCAATACTGATGTAAGAAGGAGGGCAGAGTTGAATCAGTTCTGTAGATTTAAAGGAATATACATTGAAACAGGCCGTTTTAAGAAAGGCTTGGAAAAAACTGCAACAATAATTAAATTCATTCATTCATCTTCTTCCGCTTAATCCTTTTCGGGTCACGGGGGGACTGGAGCCTATCCCAGCATCTTTGGGCGAGAGGCAGGGTACACCCTGGACAGATCGCCAGTCCATCGCAGGGCCAACACAGAGAGACAGACAACCATTCACTCTCACAGTCACACCTAAGGACAATTTAGAATCCCCAGTTTGATGCCAATTAACCTAACTTGCGTGTTTTTGGCATGTGGGAGGAAACCGGAGAAATCCCGGAGTAAACCCACGCAGACACGGGGAGAACATGCAAACTCCACACAGATCACTGTTGGCCGGGGGCTGGGATCGAACTCAGGATCCCCCGGCCAAGGGTGAGTTGCTGTGCTGCCGCAGTGCTAACCACTCCGCCACCACACTGCAATAATTAAATAATTAAAGAAAATTTGAACAAAATATATCACAAACATTTCATTAAGACATGTGTGAGCTGTTAAAATGTAGAAAAAAAGTACAATCAATGGCAGTTTTAAAGGGGTCATTGTACTTTGACATTTTAACATTATTTGAATCATATTTTGCAGCATTTCTGATAACAGCTGATTTCAGTGCATGTCTCTTTAAATTCTTAAGACCACATTAGGCTAAAATTGCAATGGGAATGCACATACGAAAGCTTTTGGTTGAATGAGAGCAGCTACCCAGTCTACAGTGCATTCAGAAGGTATTCACAGCGCTTCACTTTTTCCACATTTTGTTATGTTACAGCCTTATTCCAAAATAGATTAAATTCATTTTTTCCTCAACATTCTACACACAATACCCCATAATGACAATGTGAAAAAAAAGTTTTTTTGAGATTTTTGCAAATTTATTAAAGATAAAAAAAATAAGAAATCACATGTACATAAGTATTCACAGTCTTTGCCATGAAGTTCAAAATTGAGCTCAGGTGCATCCTGTTTCCACTGATCATCCTTGAGATGTTTCTACAGCTTAGTTGGAGTCCACCTGTGGTAAATTGGACATGATTTGGAAAGGCACACACCTGTCTATATAAGGTCCCACAGTTGACAGTGCATGTCAGAGCACAAACCAAGCATGAAGTCAAAGGAACTGCCTGTAGACCTCCGACACAGGATTGTCTCAAGGCACAAATCTGGGGAAGGGTACAGAAAAATTTCTTCTGCTTTGAAGGACCCAAATGAGCAGAGTGGCCTCCATCATCCGTAACTGAAAGAACTTCAGAATCACCAGGACTCTTTTTAGAGCTGGCCGGCCATCTAAACTGAGCGATCGGGGGAGAAGGGCCTGAGTCAGGGAGGTGATCAAGAACCCGATGGTCACTCTGTCAGAGCTCCAGTGTTCCTCTGTGGAGAGAGGGGGACCTTCTAGAAGGACAAGATCTCTGCAGCAATCCACCAATCAGGCCTGTATGGTGGAGTGTCCAGACAGAAGCCACTCCTTAGTAAAAGGCACATGGCAGCCGGCCTGGAGTTTGCCAAAAGGCACCTGAAGGACTCTCAGACCACGAGAAATAAAATTCTCTGGTCTGATGAGTAGTGTTGGGCAAGTTACTAAAAAAATAGTAACTAATTACAGTTACTAGTTACTTCTTTTCAAAAGTAACTGAGTTACTTTACCAATTACTGCATGATTAAAGTAACTAGTTACTTGGAAAAGTAACTTTCACATTACTTTTAAATTCATACTTAAATCATCTTGCACACATAGCAAGATAATTTAATTAATGGATTTCTGTCATAAACTCTCCGTGCGCTCTGCCATAGTGCACGGAGAAGGAGAAAGGATGGGAGGATTTAAATGCAAGGTTTCACCAAGCACACATTTTATTGACAAACTGAGTGAAATGTGAATTATAATACAATTTGGGTGCGCTCAGGAGAGCAGGGAAGACTAGGGGGAGCTCTACTAACTCGGAGGAACACAAACTGGGCACAGCCTAAGCGTAGCAGTTATGCTGCAGGAAGAAACGCTGCCAAAAGCGTAGCAGGATTACTGCCAAGGAGGAAACGCTTCTGGTCCAGCGTAGCAGCTGACCGCACAGAGAAACGCTAACAATTTACTCACGGGTAGGAGCAGTCCCAAAAAGTCCAGTTCTCTCGGCGAGCATAAACAATAGTCCTTCCTGACATGACGGTCATACCGTGGAGAACAAGGGTGACTCGTTCAATGACCCAGTGGCGTTTGTCTAGCGAAGAGCTGCTTAAATCCAAATGCCGCTGGCCACACAAATTGTGAACACGTGGGCGAGGCGCGGGAAAGATCATTACCGGGGCTGGAAACAGCTGATGGAATTAGGGAGAGCGAGGAGGCATGGTTGGACTGACAGACTGTCAGCAGCGTGGGAAAAAGATCACAGAAGCTGACTAACAGCTGCCAGTCAGGCAGTGACTAAGGTGATGGAATAAATACACAAAATGCACCTAAACAGTGAAACAAAAAACACAAAGAGATCGAGGCTGAGCAGGGGAAGGCCAGGCTGACTCGGCTCGTGACAGGGCCCCCCCTTTAAGGGGTGGATTCCCAGACACCCCAGGTAACATCAAAAGGACCCCCCTCCCCCCAACAGTTGCAACGACAACAAACAACACGAACCCGGGTGGGCGGTAGGGGGAACAGGAAGGAGGGAACACAATGCCCCGCCCAGAGCTCACAATTACCCCCCCCCCCCCCAAGTCCACGGGCGTTGGTGCTCAGGAGGCCGCCCAGAGTCCCAGGTCCAGCAGAAGGTCCGGTGGACCGAATCCGGTGGTCTGCCAGAAAATATGAGCCACCTGACCTGGGAAGTCCATTCCTCTGGCGGCTGGCCAGTGTAATTTAGCCACCAGGACCGAAGGGGTGAAGCAGGAGGTGACCTGCCCACCAGAAGGCTCACTGGTGGATAACAGGACCGGCGAAAGGGGACCTCCATGGCGTGAAGCAGGGATAAGGGGACCACGACGTCCTCAGGGTGGTCCACAACTGCACCCGTGGTAGACCCCGACCGGGCCGGCTCCGCTGCATCCACGATGGCCCTCGGCCGGGCCGGCTCTGCTGCATCCACGATGGCCCCTGACCGGGCTGGCTCCGCTGCACCCACTGTGACCTCCGGCTGAGGCTCAGCTGCACCCGTGGTGACCTCTGGCTGAGGCTCAGCTGCACCTGCGGTGGACCCTGATTGGGCCAGAGCTGCACACACGACGGTCCCGGTCTGGGACGTGGCTGCACCCACGGCGAGCAGGTCAACCCGCGGGGACGCCAGGCTGAAGAGGTGATTGATGGAGGAAGCCCTGACGACCCTCGCAGGAGGGGCTGAAGCAGCGATGTCCTCCTTCGGCAAGGCCAGACCCTCGGTGACCTCCAGCAGCGACTCTGCAGCACCCGTGGTGGGCCCCGATTGGGTCAGAGCTGCACCCACGATGGTCCTGGTCTGGGATGTGGCTGCACCCACGATGGGCTCCGGTTGGAGCACCGTTGCACCAGCGGTAACCCCCCTCGGGGGCCTCATTGTTCCCATGGTGACCTCCCCAGCGAGGGAGGTGGTGCTCCTAATGCCACTTGGTGCTGAATCCCGATCCTTGGCAGCCTCTGGCGAAGTCAGCTGCTCTCCGGCGACCCTGGCAGAGGGCTGTGACCCCGGAGGGAGAGAAAAAGAGACCGGATCAGAGTCACCAGCAGCAGCAGAGCCCGGTGAGGCAGCATCGAGGGCTCCAAAGAGCTGCCTTGGGCCCTCCTCGCCATGAGTCGGGCAGTGTGACTTTAACATATGTGGAATTGGCACAATGGAACACACTTGCCTGAACTCGGGCTCCACCGCCGTCCAGGACTCCGGCGATTTGGGGTGCATAGCCTCCATCATCGCACCCGGTGCTGTGCCCCCGTCAACCTCCTCGGGGGCCGCCAACCTCTCGCCATCGTCGGTTGACAACCCCGGCAATGACAGCTCCTCTCTGGCAACCCTAGTGAGGGGCTCAACAAGCATGGGAGAGGAGGAAAGGTTAGGGTCACTGCTCGCTGTTGACTGCAGCGATGTAGGAACTGCAGCTGTCTCAGCCGGGAACAGCCCAGGTGTAGGAACTGCAGCCGTCTCAGCCGGGAACAGCCCAGGTGTAGGAAATGCAGCCGTCTCAGCCGGGGAAGCGCGTCCTCGGACCTCCCTCTCACGATGCTCCTCCTCGACCCGGCGGTTGACAAAGGCAAGCAGATTGGCCCACTCACCCACTCCGCCGGTGTGATTGTGGGGGAACGCCTCCGTACGGGCTCCTGAGCAGGATCATCCAGGGCCTCAACCTCCTCCTTCGTCAGGTGGCCCGGGTCTTGGATCGGCAGGCCCTCAGGGAGGATGGGAGGAGACACGGAGAGGGGAAGGAAACAATCATTAATTGCAGCTGGAGGTGAGGACCCAGTGGACTGCTGATACTGGGCCTCTCCCTTGGGAGCCAGGCAAGATTCAGTGTTAATGAATGATTTAGAATGAAAATGCCTGTCATCCCGGTTGATGACATCCACAGCTGCACAGGGCAGAAACTCGTCCCTCTCTGTGCCAGTGATGACGTGGACCCCTCCGCAGACTATTGGAGGAGCCGTCTCCCTGATGACGGAGGTGGGCGTGGCTGGGGTGAATCCAGCGGTCCTCTCGGCGGCTGAAACAACGATGGCCGCTGCTGAAGAGGTGGACTTCTCCCAGTGTTTCCTTGTGGGATGACACTGTCCTTTGTGTTCCAGGACAGACCGTGCTGGAGCGAGTGGAGGGTCGAGCAGAGCACCACGGAGGCTCCCAGTTTGCGGGAAAACGGACCTCCGTCTAAGCATCGCAAGAAATGCCAGACCAGGGAGGGAACGCTGGAGCGAGCAGACTGTGGAGAGCAGGTCGGCGTACTGCGGGTAGGTCCATAACCAGGGATGTGCTTCCAAAATGCCTACTGTGGCATCCACGTTTTTCAGCGTCTCCTTAAGACCCCGGGCGGCGAGGGCCTCATTAACGAAGTCCTGAATGAACTCCGCAGCCCATTCCTCCTCTACCGTTGGGAACCCCGCTGCTGTTCCTTTTCTCTGGCGAGACCGGGCATGACGAACTCAAACACAGGTTAGTCCAGAAAAGAAAAACGGCTATAATGAAATAAGGGTAAAATGCTGTGTGGGTGAACCCGCTAAATCCTTTTTATGGGCTGGATCATTCTGTCATAAACTCTCCATGCGCTCTGCCATAGTGCACGGAGAAGGAGAAAGGATGGGAGGATTTAAATGCAGTGTTTCACCAAACACACATTTATTGACAAACTGTTCACAGACAAAGACGAACAAGTGAATTATAATACAATTTGGGTGCGCTCAGGAGAGCAGGGAAGACTAGGGGGAGCTCTACTAACTCGGGGGAACGCAAACTGGGCACAGCCTAAGCGTAGCAGTTATACTGCAGGAAGAAACGCTGCCAGAAGCGTAGCAGGATTACTGCCAAGGGGGAAATGCTTCTGGTCCAGCGTAGCAGCTGACCACACAGAGAAACGCTAACAATTTACTCATGAGTAGGAGCAGTCCCAAAAAGTCCAGTTCTCTTGGCGAGCATAAACAATAGTCCTTCCTGACGTGACGGTCACACCGTGGAGAACAAGGGTGACTCGTTCAATGACCCAGCGGTGTTTGTCTAGCGAAGAGCTGCTTAAATCCAAATGCCGCTGGCCACACAAATTGGGAACACCTAGGTGAGGCGCGGGAAAGATCATTACTGGGGCTGGAAACAGCTGATGGAATTAGGGCGAGCAAGGGGGCATGGTTGGACCGACAGACTGTCAGCAGCGTGGGAAAAAGATCACAGAAGCTGACTAACAGCTGCCAGTCAGGCAGTGGCTAAGGTGATGGAATAAATACACAAAATGCACCTAAACAGTGAAACAAAAACCACAGAGAAATCGAGGACGAGCCGGGGAAGGCCAAGCCAGCTCAGCTCGTGACAGATTACATTACGGGCTTATTAATGTCCGGCTGAAAACAGACTGTTTCAGACAGAGCTGTTAGAACATGTTCAGTCTGCTTTATCCTGCCTTGAGAGCTCTTATTGTGGGAAAAATTTGAAGAAAATCAACAAGAAACTGCCAGGAATTTCCTCATTTTGGAGTGAGAAATGGGGTTTGTGAAGTGAGAGAGAGGGAAAAAGAGTGAGCATCACTCCAAAAGAGTGAGTTGGCAACACTGCATAAAGCTGTCCATGTTTATCTGACCTTTATGATATGGATTTAATCCGATGTGCAGTGATCCAAAGAAAATGTCCATTATCCACAGTCCAAATGTCTGCTGTGACAGAGACATGACCCAGTCTCTCTGTCACGATCTGAGCACGGGGGGATTGTAGCTTCTTTGAAAATTGTCAAAGAAGCTACCAGGAAAATGTTCTGCAGATTGTTATCTGAAAATTACAAAAGAAAGAAGGCAATAGAATGTATGCCTGAAAAGGAAATTGTAATCTCTGCTTTAGCCATGTTTAAATAGCATTAATACAGCCTGCACACACAGTATGCAGTAAAAACTTCCTTTAGTTTGTTTATTCAGCTTAATAACCAAAGACCTTTCCATCACCTCTCCCATAAACTCCTCCTGTCAGCCTGTTTCCACACCTACAAAATGGAAGCCCGCCAGTTCATAAGAGAAAATATACAAGGCATCAAACAAAAACACGCAGATAAATCAGAAACTAATACGCTTTAATGAGATTAATACTCGAGAGAATATTTCAGCAACAGCCCAAGCAGGCGTGTTTAATTGCTGACGCAGTTGCATGTCACACTGCGCTCACACACGAACACACGCAAAAACACACACACAAACACAGGGGGAAAAGAACTATTCCACAGGCAGCACCCCACACCCCTGAAAACCAGCCACGGCAGGATGTTCTGTCACCAGTCCTTCAGCTTTGTGCTTTAATTGGTCATCTGAAGTCTCGTCTTGTTTCCTCCAGAGTTTTGTCAGGAAGCAAACCTCACACATGTAATCAGGATTTGGCTAAATGTTAAATGTTAAACATCTGTCCTCTGATGGTGGGAGGATCAGGTGAGAGAGAAGCCTCAACAACAGGCCAGGACATCCAAGGGAAAGCTAAAAAGAAGACCTAATAATGAGTACATAAATACATGCTCTCATTTCTTCTTTTCTATTTGTTTTTTTTTTCATTTATTCCTGATACTGCAGCTTTAATTCGCAAGTTTTAGTGTCAAGGCACTAGACAAAAGTGCAACAGAAACTGTGTGACACGCATCTAGGATCCCGTTCAGTTCCACCAAATTGAACCAGCCATACAACCACCCCGCCTCCCCTGGCCTGCTCCCAACATTGCAAGAGGATAAATGGGCTGAGATATCCTGGCCATCATGCATTGTTATTCATGGGAGAGGGTGTGTTATCACTGGCACCACCTCAGAGCGGCTGCTTAGAAAAAGGAGAGAATAACTCTGGTCATTACTGATTGCACAATTACAAAATGTGGCTGCCACAAAATGTCTGGAGAAGGGGTCGTGGTTCAGATCAGACGAGGCTGACTCGCTGCTGCTGAGAAAAGTTTCACTGTACTTCTTGCAGAATGTGAAGGCTTTATTTAGCCCGTAGAGTCGGTCTGCACGTTAGCCTGCCACCATTTAAACCTGCAGAAAAGCAAAGTCATCGTTTTGGTCAGAACCTCCTCGAACAGCTCATTCATTGACCAATGCAAATCACAGCCAGCTAATCTTCATTTACCCTGGCTAATGGCACCCTGCATTTGATTATGTCACATTGCATTACTTTAGGAGGAGGTTGGAGTGCAGCTTGGGACGGGCTGACTTGGGTGGCTGTTTATGTTGAGGCAGTGCATTCCCCATTTGCCAGGCAACCGAACGGTTTACGAGCAGTTACTCACACAAAAGCACGGGGCGGGCTGATTGCTCAACTAATTGATCTCCACCAGAGATCACAGAGCTGTAGCCATAAAGAAAGGGAATGCCTCCCATGACATCAGTGCATGCTGTACAGCGAGATGGGGCCTACAAGTCAGGGGAGAAAACTTATTCCCTTAGTGAGAGATGCAGTGACCAGGGAGAGAAAGACCCTTACTTACAGTGCATCCGGAAAGTATTCACGGCGCTTCACTTTTTCCACATTTTGTTATATTACAGCCTTATTCCAAAATGGATTAAATTCATTTTTTTTCCTCAAAATTCTACACACAATGCCCCATAATAACAACATGGACAAAGTGTTTTTTTGAGATGTTCCCAAATTTATTAAAAACAAAAAACTAAGAAATCACATGTACATACTGTAAGCATTCACAGCCTTTGCTCAATACTTTGTTGATGCACCTTTGGCAACAATTACAGCCTCAAGTTTTTTTGAATATGATGCCACAAGCTTGGCACACCTATCTTTGGGCAGTTTTGCTCATTCCTCTTTGCAGCACCTCTCAAGTTCCATCAGGTTGGATGGGAAGCGTCCGTGCACAGCCATTTTCAGATTTCTTCAGAGATGTTCGATTGGATTCAAGTCTGGGCTTTGGCTGGGCCACTCAAGGACATTCACAGAGTTGTCCTGAAGCCACTCCTTTGATATCTTGGCTGTGTGCTTAGAGTCGTTGTCTTGCTGAAAGATGAACCGTCGCCCCAGTCTGAGGTCAAGAGTGCTCTGGAGCAGGTTTTTATCCAGGATGTCTCTGTACATTGCTGCATTCATCTTTCTCTCTATGCTGACTAGTCTCCCAGTTCCTGCCGCTGAAAAACATCCCCACAGCATGACGCTGCCACCACCATGCTTCACTGTAAGGATGATATTGGCCTGGTGATGAGCGGTGCCTGGTTTCCTCCAAACATGATACCTGGCATTCACGCCAAAAAGTTCAATCTTAGTCTCATCAGCAGTGTTGGGAGTAACGCATTACTGTAACGCCACTACTTTTGCAGTAACGCACTGTGTAATGAAATTACTGTTTAAAAATTCAGTAATGCATTACAGTTACTGAAATTTGATTAGATGCATTACTCGTTACTTGTTTTATTAATATGGATGGATATTTTTCGCGCAAATAAATACAAACTGACCCTACGTAGCTTATGCAGCCGTCAATCAACGTGACCTGTTACAAAGAGCCTCTTCACTGCTGCAGCCAGCAGCCACAAATGGAACTTGTTCCTGCTGGGAAAACATGAAGCTACTTTGCTTTTGTGGAAAGAGACAGATTATTTTTCCTTTGTCACGGTTAACCCCTTGCACTCTGGTCAATTTCCCTAAAAACGCCTAAAAATAACGTACCCAAAGTAAATCAAAAGCTGTTCTTCAACCCTTTGTTTCAACCTTCAACCCTAGCTGTTAGCTGTTAGCATGAGGCCTACATATCTCCCGAGAGAACACTCACACGTGATCTGCATTGTTGTTTATGCAAATCCGACGGCGAACGCTGGGACAGCGCGTGACGTCATCCATTCAGTAACCAGCAGGCTGCAGACAGAACACCCAGATGCTCTTCTCCTCATCTCAGGTGATTTCAACCACGTTTCACTGTCTCCCATTCTGCCCACTTTCACCCAGTATGTCACATGCCACACTAGAGACAATAAAACACTGGATTTGTTCTACGCAAACACTAAGGAGGCGTACACCTCATCACAACTCCCCCCACTTGGGAGATCGGATCACAACTTGGTTCATCTCCGACCGGTGTACAAACCCCTAGTGCACAGACAACCTCCGGCCATGCACACTGTGGAGTTATGGTCTGAGGAGACAATGGACACTCTAAAGGACTGTTTTGAAGCCACTGCCTGGAAGCAGCTCTGCGATCCACATGGTGAGGACATCGATGGCCTCATTCACACCTTCACGGGCTACCTCAGCTTCTGTGTGGACAAATCCGTTCCCACCAAGACCATACGGCGTCACTCAAACAACAAACCCTGGATCAACCCTGAGATAAAAATACTTCTGAGAGAGAAGAAGAGGATCTTCAGGTCGGGGAACAGGGAGATGCTGAAGTCCGTACAGAGGGAGCTGAGGAGAAAGATCAGAGAAGGCAAGGACAGCTTCAGGAAGAAGATGGAGGACAAGCTGCAACAGAGCGACATCAGCGGGGTCTGGAGAAACCTCAAAACCATCTCGGGGCTCCAGAATACCTCCCCCCAGGCCACAGGGGGCAGGGAGTGGGCGAACAACCTGAATCTGTTTTTCAATAGATTTGACCAACCGCCCTTCCCCCTGTCTGCACAACAACCACTGCTGCCTCTAAGAAATCAAGTCCTGCTGCCCACTCCCCACTCCACTGACACCCCCCCCCACTCCCAACACACAGCCCCCCATCCTGACCCTGACCAAGACCCAGGTGAGGACGGAGCTGAGGAAGATCAAGGCGAGGAAGGCGTCGGGACCGGGACCGGACGGCATCAGCGCAAAGCTCCTCAAGTCCTGTGCAGACCAGCTGTGTGGGATTGTGACGTATATCTTCAACATGAGCCTGGAACTGGGGAGGGTACCACAGCTGTGGAAAACATCTTGTGTGGTACCTGTACCAAAAACTTCCCACCCCAAAGACCTGAACAGCTACAGACCGGTGGCCTTGACGTCCCACTTGATGAAGACCCTGGAGAGACTGCTCCTTGCTCATCTCCGCCCCCTGGTGGAACCAGCAATGGATCCACTCCAGTTCGCCTACCAGCATGGCATTGGGGTGGAGGATGCGGTGATCTTCCTCCTTCACCGTTCTCTGTCCCACCTGGAGAAGCCCGGGAATATGGTGAGGATCATGTTCTTTGACTTCTCCAGTGCTTTCAACACCATCCAACCGATGATCCTGAAGGACAAGCTGCTGCGCGCAGGGGTGGACCAGCACCTGTCATCATGGATCCTGGACTACCTCACGAACCGGCCTCAGTTTGTGAGAACCCGGGACTGTGTTTCCGACATGATCATCAGTAGCACGGGGGCCCCCCAGGGAACGGTGCTGGCTCCCTTCCTGTTCACTCTTTATAATGCGGACTTCTCACACAACACAACACATTGCCATCTACAGAAGTTCTCTGATGACTCTGCGATCGTTGGTCTCATCTCCAACGGAGATGAAGCTGAGTACAGAGGGCTTATCCAGGACTTTGTGGACTGGTGCCATCGGAACTGCCTCCAGATCAACGCGAGGAAAACTAAGGAGCTGGTGGTGGACTGCCGCAGGCATGGGCAGCCCCTCACAGCACCAGTAAATATACAGGGAACAGACATCGAGATGGTGACATCCTATAAGTACCTGGGTATTCATCTGAACAATAAACTAGACTGGTCACACAATACTGACGCACTCTACAAGAAGGGACAGTGCAGGCTGTTCCTGCTGAGGAGACTCAGGTCTTTTGGTGTACAAGGGGCGCTGCTGAAGTCATTCTATGACACGGTGGTGGCATCAGCCATCACTTTTGGAGTGGTCTGCTGGGGCAGTGGCATTACTGCAGCCGATAGGAAGAGACTGAACAAACTGATTAAGAAAGCTAGCTCTGTCCTGGGGCAGCGCCTTGATCCGATGGAGGAGATAGGAGAGAGAAGGACGGTGGCTAAACTGTCATCTCTGCTGGAGTCCGAGTTCCACCCTATGCAGGACATACTGGATGCACTGAGGAGCTCATTTAGCAGCAGACTACATCATCCCAGGTGCACAACCGAGAGGTTTCGTAGGTCCTTCCTACCAACGGCTGTCAGACTGTACAACCTAAGCAGGGCTGCTCGCAGAGATAGCAAAAAGACGTAACAAACTAATAGTTTTTTTGAATGCAAAAGATGCAATAGACTTACACAATGGTCCTCTCCGGCATACAACTAGGAACATACCGGTCGCTATGGAGGGTGAGAATATGTATGGGCACATAATCATACCATGTAGGATAACTAAATAGACGGTTATGCTGTTTCATCCCACCTAGCAACAATGCTCTGCACTGTGTGTGTTTATATTTACATATTTATTCCATCTAGTTACAATGCTCAGCACTGGGTGTGTTTATATTTATATATCTATATATTTATTCCATCTAGCTACAATGCTCCGCACTGTGTTTTTATATATCTACATATTATTCCATCTAGCTACATTGCTCCGCACTGTGTGTGTTTATATACTTGCATATTTATTCCACCTAGCTGCAATGCTCCGTACTGTGGGTGTTTATATATTTACATATTTATTCCATCTAGCTACAATGCTCTGCACTGTGTTCATATATTCATATATTTATTCCATCCAGCTACAATGCTCTGCACTGTGTGTCTGTGTGTGTGTGTGTATATATATATTTTATAGTAATATGTACATATGTATATTAGCTGCTCTTGCTTGCTTGTTTTTTTTCTTGCCTTCTGATTGTTGCTCTGAGTGTTGCTATCCCTGTGCTGTTGCAATCCTGGAATTTCCCCGTTGTGGGACTAATAAAGGCTTATCTTATCTTATCTTATCTTATCTTTGCAGCATCTTCATGGGGTTGGTCTCATTTAAAAGAAAATACTTTGAATTTTTTGGCAAAACAGTCATAATATCTCTCAGTGCTCCTGCCACTGAGTAACAGTCATCTAAACATATTGAACTTGAAGAAACTAAATTTCGCCTGGGTGTTTTTTTGGATACAAATGCTTGCAAATAACACACAGCTGTCAGATCCGGGCTGGAAAATGCAACAGAAATATAGAACCAAGTGTTATCCAGCTGAGGTCAAAATTTTGTAACAATACCACAAAAAATGAATATATTACACAGCTTTTTCCTCAGGTTGTTCCCAGGCATTTCTGAACTGTGCCAAATTGTGCCAAATGGCACAGTTTGGAAAAACGTCTGTAACTTTTGAATGATTCAATATAGAAGCTTCATCTTGGGCTCTAATGAAAGGTGAAGGGCTGTGTGTGTGTGTGGGGGGGGGGGTTGTTTATTCATTCATTCATGAATGAATGAACAAACAAGCCCCCACACACAAAGAAGCATGCCACGTAAAAATGTGTGGCTTTTTTTTTTTTTTTACAAGAAAAAATAACCTACAGTGCACTAAAAATTATACTAAAATATCTGTAATGTAGAAGATAACAACTCCCCCCCCCCCCCCCGCAACAGAGGACGGACATCGCCCATTGCTACATGACGGACTGCGAGGACGGTGCGCCGCGGGCAACTACGCACAGTTGCACTAAAATATCTGCACTAATATCTGCAATCCGCTACAGAAGAGTAGCTTGGGGGGGCGGGGGGCGTTCACGGTCCGGACGCGGCGCACGGACTGGACACTGTCCGTGCGCCGCGGTCCGTCATGTTGCGATGACGCACAGTTGTAATTTACCGATCAGTCAAAAGTCATTTTCATTACAATTTTCAGGGATAAAGAATAATTTAGCTAATAACACTTACCTGTCCACAACAGCAGTGTCGCTGGCAAACTTCTCTTCCTCATTGTCAGACGAACATGACGCTGGTCCGCTTGTTATGGACTCGTGGTTCTGGTCACGCGATCCAGTCAAACCATGATTCCATTATTGCGGTTTTGCGCTTCCATGATTGCGGTTTTGGCAAACGATTTTTCAAAACAAATAAGAACAGTAGTAAGAAAAAAAGACTGGCGAATGCGTGTGTGTCACCCAGCAGCTTACACAAAACAGATTTTACGCACGGGACGTACGCTTTCAATTGTCGAAGTTCTCTGCTTCAATTGGCTCGCTGTATTCGCAGCCATTGGTAGGCAGGTCCTTTTTGCTAGGTTTTCAGTCATTGGTTCTTCAAGGTTTCAGAAACCCAATTCAAGGCTCTTATTAGTCGAATGAGAGGTCAATCAAATCTAAACCAATCAAAGCACTCCTTTGGCTTTCTGTTCGCAGCTGTGTCTGCAGCTTTTTTTTTTCAGTGCGCCCTAGGATGCAGAGACGTGACCGCCCGCGGTATCCCGGAGTGCAAGAGGTTAAGGACAAAAGCATATTGGTGGGTTGCCGGTTGAGACTTATTGCAATCTTCATAAGCGGCTGAAAACAGCAACAAGCTCCTCTGACAAAGCTAGTGCTAAGTAACGACTAGATATGCTAACAACACCGTGAAGTGGATCTACTGTATTCTCAATAGCCACGGCTGGATTTTAAGCACAGGTATGCATCTTGACAGTTTGTGACCCAGCAAGAATTAAACCGACTGATTGCCAGATACGTCGTTACAGACTGAAGATATAATATAAACAGTAACTTTCCATCAGACAGCTGAGACTGTGATCCACTGACGTTAAAGCACATTTACCTGCTACCTGGATAAAGATTATTCAAAAATGGATTTTGATCTTCAAAAGGAATTTGAAAGTGTCATGATTTGCCCCTCGGGGCAGAGAGGAGAAACCCACGCGCTGAACTGCAGTTTGTGATATTTATTGACAAAAACACAAAAGTCCCAAACAGTGCACCAACAGAAAATCCAAACTGATCACAAAACAAACTTACGAGCAGAAGAATAAGTGGATGACAAAGGGCTCACCAGAACAGAGGTAGGGTTCTGGTGGAGACGAGTAGGCGAGACTCCGGCAATGAGGGAAGAAAATAACAGCCCTTAAATAGGGCCAGAAACAAATAATAACAAGTGACGGCAGGTGTGGATCACATGAGTGGGCAAGAGATAACGATGGGGAAAATAAGTATTGAACACGTCAACATTTTTCTCATTAAACATATTTCTGATGGAGCCATTGACCTGAGGTTTTCACCAGATATCAGTAACAACCCAAGTAATCCATACATTCAAAGAAATCAAGGCAACTGTGTTCACAAAACAAGTTGTATTTAATAAAGTGGAATGACACATGGAATAAGTATTGAACATACTTGGTGAAATTCATTTAATATTTAGTAGAAAAGCCTTTGTTGGGAATAACAGCTTCCAGATGTCTCCTGCATGGAAAAACTAGGCGCAGGCTACACAAACTGTTTTCAAATCTTGAAGGTTCTGTGGGTGTCTTCTATGAACTCTGATCTTCACTTGCACTGATGGGGGATGGAATAGCTTCTTAAATTCTGATGGATTTCAGCTGGTTTCTTGGCTTTCTATGCCTTTTTGCACCTTTTTTTTCTTCATGTGTTCAATACTTATTCCCTGTGTCATTCCATTTATAAAATATAACTTGCTTTGTTTTGTGTACTTGGGATGTTACTGATATCTGGTGAAAATCTCAGGTCAATGGCTCCATCAGAAATATGTTTAATGAGAAAAATGTTGACATATTCAATACTTATTTTCCCCGTTGTATATCTTAAGCTAATTTCTAAAGCAAGCCACATGCTACAAAGAAATCTGTTCAATTTTGTTCCCCATTCTCCCCTTCGACAATCTTAAGAAAGTACCAATTATCTTAGTGGTCCTACAAATAAGATTTCCAGATTTTCCTGTGGTGTAAAGTGTGTTATGAATAATCCAGTTTACTCGGAAGAATATGGGGTGCTCTGATTTCAAATAGTAGATATAAAGCATGTTGAATATTTACTTTCTGATATCTTGCTGTGTTGGGGGATCCCGAGGACAGAAAAGAACACACACTGTGGATTGTCACAGGAATGAAACATCATAAAATGAGCCCGTGGAAGATGGAATTATTGTCCGCCATGCTTTTTTTTTTTACTTTAAAGTCGCCT
Source organism: Pholidichthys leucotaenia (assembly GCA_020510985.1). Classification (NCBI taxonomy): domain Eukaryota; kingdom Metazoa; phylum Chordata; class Actinopteri; order Cichliformes; family Pholidichthyidae; genus Pholidichthys; species Pholidichthys leucotaenia. Next base: position 349,691,554 of record CM035838.1, read on the forward strand.
TTGACCTTGTTCAGATCCCCAAGGCTATAACTTGAAAGTTACAAGAGATAATGGCTTACTGTCAATTAGAAAGATGTAGAATATGATCCAAAGTTTCATATAGGAATAAATTTACGCATCTAATTTGCATAATGTCACGGCAGCTACATAAATTGCATAACTCAGTCAAAATTGGACTTTGGGCACATTTACACAAAGAATGGTCTGGGTTTTTTTACGCCGTTTTGTCTACAGGGGTTTGTTTTTATCTAATCTTCACAGTATATGAACCAAAAAATCAATAAAATGTGAAAAAAAAACATATTTCTCTCTTACCTGTTGCCGGGAGGGAGAGGCTTGTTCACCCACGTGACCAGTCCGTTTTCGTCCATCGTGGTCAATGGTTTGCATTTGCTCGGTCATTTACGCCATGTACCACATGTACAAACTCTTATGATTATCCCACGTGAATTTCGTTTGTATTACACGGCTATTTTTTTCTGTTTGGTGCATTTTTCCTGTGAGAATGCATGATGATCGCGGGCGCCGCCATCTTGGTAATGGTGGCTCAGTTTTTCGCCCATCGTGGTCAATGCTTTACGGTTGGTCAGTCATTTACACCATGTACAAACTCTTATGATTATCCCACGTGAATTTTGTTTGTATTACGCTTTTATTTTTCCCATATCATGCAGTTTCAGTCACAATCGTGGCAGCCATGACTGAACATGGTGGCATCCACATTGGCGCTGGAAGCTCAAAGAAGAAAAAGGGAGAAGAATAATGAGGATTTCTTCTTCTCTGCTGTATTCAATGTCAGCTATGATTCCTCCAGCGCGTGTCTGCCATCTTCTGAACTGTCAGATCAATACAGATCAGTACAAATTCTCAGTATATCCGGGGGACATCAATAAGTTGACCGGTGCAGTTGCTGCATTGTGCCACTGGGGGCGCGCAACCCGTCCATTTAATATGGACAGTTAGAGGGTTAATTTGCCAGAATTTCGAAATAACACTTTGTTTTTTAAATAAACACATATTTAACTCACCATTTCTGTCAATGCTGCAGCAAAAAAAGTATTGTAATAACTATCCCGGGCCAGTAGAGGTCAGAGTGCCACTTTTTTACAGCCACCCATGCTACCACGCCACAGGCACCAAGGCATAGCACCTTGGTGCTTTCATTATTGCTGTTTTAAAGAAGCAAAACTGTGTATACTTTATGTGGTTAGGAACAGATGCCTTACTTTGTTTGTTTTAGTTTCCTAAACTACAGACAATCTGCACTTTAACACCTTGTAAGAAGCTCATTCTTCATTTCATTTGCCCTTTAAGGCACATTTCCCTCACAGATGTCATTACGGCAATCCTTAAAACAATCATCACCTTCGAGTTTACTCGTACGGTTAGCTGCTGGAACGAATTACTTTTGACTGGTACTTTCTTTTGTATTTCAGCCTTTGTCTTGATCACTGCAGCGTGTATTTCTGCCTCATAGTGTCTTATGAGTAAGTTTGGATTATAGGAGTTGTGGTCTGAGTGTTGATACAGTTGGGAGACATTTGAAAATTACCCTCTTATCCTAACTGTAATCACCAAGTCGGGGCCTGCCTGAATAGTTTTCTCCATCTGACAGCTTGTATTTACAGTAAACCTGACATTGCATGAATGCAACCTAATTGAGCTTGTGGTCAGAAGGGACATTCTGCAGACTAAACCTGTCCTAAATATCTAAACAGGGCCAGGTTTCTGCGGACTGCAGTGTAGGCTGAGCCCCAAGGCTCCCCCACCGAGCGGGGAGGTTATTTTAACACTCCGGCACGCGGCAGCTCCACTGTTACCCTGCGCGGAGGGAATAAGGGAGAGAGAGGCAGGAAGCCACTAGGCTGTAAATCATACAGTTAGGTGACAATCCATCCTTCTTGTGGCATGTTTATTGTGCTTTTCTTCACTTTTCTCCAAGGGCCTATTTATAAATGGCCCTATTCCCATATCAAAAATGCCTCCCATGTGTAGATTGCATCAACACTCCTAGCACTGTGAACCCATCAAAGATTAAGTTTATGTCCAATTGCTTTCCAATTTTATTTAGTTTATGAGAGAATATAGTGTGTCTTTGCCAAACCATACCAGTGTGTCTCTACACAAGTCCAATAAGGCGTCTGTAATGAAAAAAGTGAAAGAAATCTGTGGAAAAAAGGTTCATTCCTGTCACATTTCGAGCACAGTCAAGGGTCGAAGTTAACACCAGGGTTTTCTTTTCTTTCTTTAATAGAAATGTTGGGAGCTCTCAGTCAAGGTTTTGTTACTCCTGTTTTAACTTTTGCTGTGGTTGCTGGGTGGCTTCAGGACATTGAGTTAAAGAGGAAAAGGCTTGGTTTCTTCCTGAAGCACAGGAAGTCATAGCAGCCACTCTGTGAACCTGAAACAGGCTAATGAGTGAAACAAATGCTGGTTCAGTGGATCAATGAAAACAGCCCATTTGAGATTCCTCAGCTGTCAATCAAACCCACATGACTTAACTGCTTGAACTAATTTATTTACAATAAACTAAAGCATTTTTGCATTGATCCACATCTCTACTCTTTGGATAATTAATGTTTTTTGCAATTAATAGGAACTGATTAACACCAGAGTGGTGGCCTAGTGGTAGAGCATCCGCCCCACATCTGGGAGGTTGTGGGTTCAAGCCCCAGCCAGGTCATACTAAAGACCATAGAAAAATGATACTTTTCACCTTCTAGCTTGGTGCTCAGCATAACAGAACAGGGAGAGTAAAGTTAGGATGCAGAGCTACCAGAGGACTGACCTCCCACTGTAGCTTTCACTACATACTGAGCTGTGTGGCCTAGGGTCATAGAAATGGAGATGGATGCCGCCCCATACACCACATGGTGTCCCAGAAACTGTGGAAGGGAGTTAACTATTTTCCCATTGATCCACATTTCTGAAAGATAATTATCAGTTATCTGTTGTTATCAGTCTTATTTCTAAATGAAAATTTAACACATACAGTGGTGTGAAAAAGTGTTTGCCCCCTTCCTGATTTCTCTTTTTTTGTATGTTTGTCACACTTAAATGTTTCAGATCATCAAACAAATTTAAATATTAGACAAAGATAACACAAGTAAACACAAAATGCAGTTTTTAAATGAAAGTGTTTATTATTAAGGGTAAAAAAAACAAACCTACATAGCCCTGTGTGAAAAAGCGACCCCCCCCCCCCATTAAAACATAAATTAACTGTGGTTTATCACATCTTTGGAAAGCTGAGTTCAATTTCTCTAGCTACACCCAAGCCTGATTACTGCCACACCTGTCCTCAATTAAGAAATCACTTAAATAGGACATGCTTGACAAAGTGAAGTAGACCAAAAGATCCTCAAACGTTCGTGATCCAAAGAAATTCAGGAACAAATGAGAAACAAAATAATTGAGATCTATCAGTCTGGGAAACGTTAAAAAGCCATTTCTAAAGCTTTGGGACTCCAGCAAACCACAGTGAGAGCCATTATCCACAAATAACGAAAACATGGAACAGTGGTGAACCTTCCCAGGAGCGGCCGGCTGATGAAAATTACCCTAAGAGCACAGTGACGACTCATCCAAGAGGTCACAAAAGACCCCACAACAACATCCAAAGAACTGCCTCACTTGCCTCAGTTAAGGTCACTGTGTTCATGACTCCACCATAAGAGACTGGGCAAAAATGGCCTGCATGGCAGAGTTCCAAGACGAAAACCATTGCTGAGCAAAAAGAACATAAAGGCTTGTCTCTGTTTTACCAGAAAACATCTTGATGATCCCCAAGACCTTTGGGGAGAATACTGTGTGGACTGACGAGACAAAAATTGAACTTTTTGGAATGTGTGTGTCCCATTACATATGGTGTAAAAGGAACAGCATTTCAGAAAAGGAACATCATACCAACAGTAAAATATGGTGGTGGTAGTGTGATGGTCTGGAGCCGTTTTGCTGCTTCAGGACATGGAAGACTTGCTGTGGTAAATGGAACCATGAATTCTGCTGTCTACCAAAAAATCCTGAAGGAGACTGTCCGGCCATCTATTTGTGACCTCAAGCTGAAGCACACTTGGGTTCTGCAGCAGGACAATGATTCAAAATACACCAGCAAGTCCACCTCAGAATGGCTTAAGAAAAGCAAAATGAAGACTTTGGAGTGGCCTAGTCAAAATCCTGACCTTAATCCGATTGAAATGCTGTGGCATGACCTTAAAAAGGCAGTTCATGCTCAAAAACCCTCCAATGTGGCTGAATTACAACAATTCTGCAAAGATGATTGGGCCAAAATTCCTCCACAGCGCTGTAAAAGACTCATTGCCAGTTATTGCAAAAGCTTGATTGTAGTTGTTGCTGCTAAGGGTGGCCCAACCAGTTATTAGGTTTAGTGGGCAATCACTTTTTTACACACGGCCATGTAGGTTTGAATTTTTTTCCCCCTTAACAATAAACACTTGAATGAATGAATGAATGAATGAATGAATCTTTATTTCAGATAGATTAAAAGTACAGATTAAAAAGAAACAGAATAATATAACAAAGGGGAAAAGAAAATCCAACAAGGTCAAATTAGACAATACCTCCTCTGATTATACAGTTCAACATAAGTAATCCGAAATGGGTGATGGCTGAAGCCGCAGCTTATACTGCCCACCCATTTAAATATATTAAATATATACAGTATATTAAATGTATTTGCCCATATTGCCCACTTTCATTTAAAAACTGCATTTTGTGTTTACTTGTGTTACCTTTGTCTAACATTTAAATTTGTTTGATAATCTGAAACATTTGTGTGACAAACATACAAAAAAATGAGAAATCAGGAAGGGGGCAAACACTTTTTCACACCGCTGTAACAACACTGAACTGTATTTTTAAAAAAATTGTTTCATTGTACTCACTGTGATTGATTACACAACAGTTTTAACTCCACCCCATACACTCACGAACAGCAAAACTAACATCGCTAAAAATGGCTTTGTAACTATAGTGATACATCAATCTTTCAGTTTAACACTGGTATCGATCGATATTCTTATTGCTGACTGATGTCTGCAGATTCGCTGATATAACTGGCTGATATTTATCTGGTGTGACCCAGTCATGTGTTACTGATTTTGCCCTGAAACGGACAACAGTAGACTGCAGCCGCAAAGTCAGAAAATATCCTAGACTGTTATTATTATTCATGTTTTTATAATGCATTTTTCTTTGTTTTCTTGGCACCAACATGGGAATAGATGCCCCCCCCCAAAAAAAAAAAATCAATCCACAATCAGTATTGGTTTTCAGCCAAATTATCGATATCGAAGCAAAATTTCACAATTGATTAATGTTTAGTAATTACACAACCATGTTTTGTCATTTAAAAACGTAAGATAATTTTAGCATTTTAGCAATTGTCATTCATAATGGGGGTGTTGCAATATATTGGTATACTGGAAATACCTGTAATATTTACAATAATTGATATTTTGTTTACTACAGTACGCATTTCCAGCCACTATAATTGTGTAGTGAAAAATGTGACATCACAACATTGTTCATTCTTATTATAGGCCAAGGAGGCAGACAGTGGTGTGATGGTTTCCATTTACTCATTTACATGTACTAAAGTAATTTTTTAGTATTTTTATTATGAACGAAAAAATACTTTTACACCTGCTAACTGTACTCTGACTTACTTCTGATTGCACAGATTTTATTTGAGTAGAAACTAAAGAGTAAAAACTAAAGTAAAGTAGACTATAACGTCACTATACTTACTTACTCAGTACAGTTGTGTTTTAATGCCAGGAATTACCATATTTGAATGTGAAAATGATTTTTTTTTTTTATTACTTATTTTGTACCCGTAGGTAGATTTGTTTTGCAGTCTGGTGACAAACCACCAGCTGCCGGTCGCTGCGTGCGCAAGCGCCCCTTAACTCCCTAACCTGCATGTTTTTGGCATGTGGGAGGAAATCGGAGAAACCCCGGAGTAAACCCACGCAAACACGGGGAGAACATGCAAACTCCACACAGATCACTGTTGGCCGGGGGCAGGGATCGAACCCACGATCTCACGGTCCCCGCGATCCCCCGGCCGAGGGTAAAACTGTGCTGCCACAGTGCTAACCACTGCGCCACCGTGCAGCCCGGTGGGAATTGCTAAATTATCAACTAGGACTTGCAATGGATAGTGTACAGTGTTGTGAAAAAGTATTTGCCCCCTTCCTGATTCCTTATATCTTTGCATATTTGTTACACTTAAATATTTCAGATCAAACAAATTTTAATGCCAGACAAAGATAACTCGAGTAAATACAAAATGCAGTTTTTAAATGAGGATTTAATTTGGCTTTTTAATTTGGCTTTTAATAAACCTGTTTAACTATTACTGAAGTAGTCACTTATGTTCCATTGTTTTATGTTCTTTTTGGCACCATTTGTTCTTAGATTTTCTCATCTTCTTATTGATGTGTTTAGTTCAGTTTTTTTTTTTTAAGTATGGGTTTTTAGTTCTTGTTTTTATGTGTTCTTAGTTCTTTTTGTACCTTTTTAAATTTTGGCTTTTAACAAACCGTTTAACTATTATTGAAGTAGTCATTTATGTTCCATTGTTTTTACATTCTTCTTAGCTCCATTTGCTTTTAGATTTTCTTATTTTGATGTGTTCTTAGCTCAGTTTCTAAGTATGGGTCTTTAGTTCCCTTTGCTCTTTGTGTTCTTAGTTTTATTTTGTATTTATGTGTTTTAGCTCCAGTGTTTCCTCAGTGGTGCCCCTCATGCCGGATTCTGCCTGGCCCATCTGCAGGGGTGTTGGTCTTGTGGGTCACTCTAGCTTGGGTGGGTGGGGGCTTTATACCACTGCCTACAGCTGTGCTGCAGGCCCCGGCCTGTCCCGGTTGGGGCGGCCCTTGTGGCGCCTTCTGTGGTGACTGGCTGTGTGGTCTCCCGGCATGGGAGGCTCCACAGGATGGTTGCTCCTTCACATGGTACCTCGGTGCCGAGCAATGTCTCTTTTATTTTATATGTGCGTAAGAGAAGTAGGGGGTGATGTATGTGCCTGTGTGTGTGTGTTTGTGAGTATGTTTATGGGAGGGTTGGAAGGGGTGGGGATTTATCATGTAAAATATGTAACTAAATGTGTCTATTGTTTTTATCTATGTAAAGCACTTTGTGCAACATCTAATGTTTAAAAAGTGCTATACAAATAAAGTTTGATTGATTGATTTCATTTATTAAGGGGAAAAAAAAGCTATTCAAACCTATATGGCCCTATGTGGAAAAAGTAATTGCCCCCTTCATACATTAAGAATTAACTATAATTAACATTTTTTTGAAACCTTAGTTCAATTTCACTAGCCACACCCAGGCCTGATTACTGCTAGATCTGTTGAATCAAGAAATCACTTACAGTAATTAGAATTTGTTTGATAAGCTGAAGTAGAATAAAATAAAAAAGCAACACATCATCCAGCAATCTAAAGAAATTCATGAAGCAACCAGGAAGAAGGAGAGGAAGAAGAAGAACCCAGAACAGCAGCAACAACAACAAAAACCCAAACAGCACCTAAAGAACTGCAGGCTTCAGTTGCCTCAGTTTGGACACTGGTCACAATTCAACAATAAGAAAGAGATTGGGCAAAAATGGCATCCATGGGAGAGTTTCAAGGCCAAAACCCCTGCTGACCACAAAGAACACAAAAGCTCTTCTCAAATTTGCCAAAAAAGCCCCAAACTTGATGATCCCCAAGACTTGGGGGAAAACATTCTGCGGACTGACGAGACAAAAGTTGAACTTTGTGAAAGGTGTGGGTCTTGTTATATCTGGTGTAAAACTAACAGCATTTCATCATAACATCATAACCAACAGTAAAACATGGTGGTGGTAGTGTGATGGTCTGGGGCTGCTTTGCTGCTTCAGGACATGACCAATTTACTGTAGCTGATGGAACCATGAATTCTGCTCTCTACCAGAAAATCCTGAAGGACAATGTCCGACCATCAGTTCGTGACCTCAAGCTCAAGCCCTCCAATGTGGCTGAATTAACACAATTCTGCAAAGCAGAGTGGGCCAAAATTCCTCAACAGCGATGTAAAAGACTCATCGCCAGTTATCACAAACACCTGATTGCAGTTATTGCCACCAGTGGTGGCATAATCAAGTTTAGTGGGCAATTATTTTTTCACATAGGGCCAAGTAGGTTTGAATAGCTTTTTTTCCCTTAATAAATGAAATCATCATTTAAGAACTACATTTTGTATTTACTCAGGTTTGTCTAATACTAAAATTTGTTTGATGATCTGAAACATTTAAGTGTGACATATACTGTATGCAAAAATAAAAGAAATCAGTAAAGGAGCAAATGCTTTTTCACAGCACTGTACATACTGTATATCTGCTGCATGGGTGCCAGGGCTTACATATGCATACATTTGCTAAATTATTATTGTTATTGCAAAATAGTATGTTAAACTGGAAGAAAGACTTCTTGAATGGTGTAATCGGATTGTTATGAAGTCATTCTTTTTCCAGCTGCCTGGCTAGGAACCAGACACAACACTTTATCTGTCATTCTCCATCATGAGAAAGTGAACCTCCTTATCTGTGCAAATAAACCTCATGGCGCTCGTGCATGCACACGTAGACGTCTATGCTGTGGTCTTTTCTCGTTGCTTCTGCTCTCACATCACACACCCAACGCCCAAAGTTTTCCTGTGAGCAGAGCAGGGAGGAAACCGTCTGTGGTGGCCGTCAGATCAGCCGATCAGGAGGGGAAGGAAGTCACTTTCTCCTGTTGGGAGTGAGCGTGTGAAGAACTGGTGAGCCGTCTGTCCAGCAGTAGCCCCGAGGATCTGCACAGCAGACGAGGGGAGGGTGGGAACAGTCTACAATCAGACTGGAAGGCGACCTAACCCTGTGCCTCTGGATGCTCCCCTGCTCCAACCTGACCAAGAGCTCAGCCTCAGTTCCCAGGTTTTTCCTGCCTTTGAGCAGATGTGGATCCCTGGGATATTTATAGTCATTAGGGGAATGATGTCTGGTAGCCAGTGAATTTTTTCCCCTCCTGGATCTATCCTGCTGGATATCCCCTCAAATCCAATAAGTGGTTCTTCATTCTCTGTCAGAGAAGAATTAGCCACTGGGGTATGTGAGGGCTGGAGGCAGAGCACGGGAGGATGGGGGGGATCCATTGTGGAGAAATACAGCCACTCAGAGACGCCCCCACAGACGTCAGATGGAAAGATAAATAAAAAACTCAATGTCACAACTTCTTTTCCGCTCCATGACAGATTTGAATATGTTCCAAAATGTGTTACTATTAAAGAAAAAAACTACATGAAATGCATCTAAGGCTTCAATAAATGCACAACGACTGCTACTCTGATGAAGATATAGACGTGCTGACATTTCTTTTAAATCTGTAACAGATCTGGTTGTTAGTTGTTGGCTTTGTCTTCCAGTAAAAAGACCCCTGTGTCGGCAGCGCAGCAGGAAGGACAGTCCCAGCCAACGGAGCTCAGCACAGCATCCTCTGCACAGTTCCCTAATGCTTTTTTATGAGGGGTGGGCGAGCGGCGCCGGAGGGGTGGGGGGTGGGGGGGTGAGATGGGGTAAGCGACACCGAAAAAGCGTGTTGTGTGTGTGGGCGAGTGAGCGGCGTTGTCACTGAGCTCACTGTGACGGGTGGCAGCGCAGCAGGGGAGCTGGCTGGGGGTCTGTAGCGGAGCCGTGGAGCGTGTCACTCCGCCGGCCCATTAATCATTCCCAGCCTGCCCCGCTTCAGCACCTCAAAGGGGGCTCGATGTGCACACACTAGGTGGTCCTGATGCCACCCTGGAAGCCCCAGTTGGCTCCGTGCAGGCACAAAGAGTCGGGCGTCCATGGGTTCACGCAAACATGTGCGTCGGATTCATTTTGGCTCGGCGAACGCCGAGCCGCCCAATGAATGAATGAAAACAAACACACAAGAAAACAATTTGGGCCACCGTCACCATTCAGGGTCCACTCGCCGCACTGTACAGTGTTGTCTGTTGTTAAATAAATGAAATGATACAAATTTGGCCATGATTTAAGCCCCTATAACTTTCAAAAGTGAGTATAATGTAAATCTAAATGAAAGCATCCAACTAAGCCTGAAAACAGGTAAAAAATTGACTGTGGTTTGTCATTATATGAGCCTATATATTAATAGCACAGTAAGCCACTGTCTGTCTGCCTATATTGTGGACAACTATTGCATGGAGAGATATCACAGTTGCTTACAGAGCTTCAATTATTGGTGTCCATCGTAAAAACAAGATTTCTCTGTTTTTTTTTCTACATTTCTAATCTATCAGGTCAGGCAAAGGCACGACTCTCACAACAAACAATCATGTTTATTCAGCAGAATTGTGACCAGTCTGAACTTGAAATCTGTTTAAAAGAATCATGGATGCCTCAAATATCAACAAAAAATACAAGATACTTAGACTTAACATAAATTAAATCTTAGGTCTGTGAAGGGTATCTCTTGTGATGAGTCACTTCTGAGGAACCATGTGCATTAGTTCAGTAGTTGTAGCCTGTCACGCCACTGTGACATCACAGGAGTTAATCCAGCCTTCTAAGTGCATCAGTTTTAATGTGCGTTTTGGAGTTTAATCGGTCAGCATGAGTTTCCATCCAGGATTCCTTATGTGTGTATTTTTCTTTTGCATTAATATCACTGCCTGGAAATACAGTACGTGATACGGCATAACAACATTAGTCCACCTTATGTGGGTGTGTTGTGCATCTGGAAGACACCATTATTACTGAATTTCACAGGAAATTTAATACAAATACCCATGGCTAATGCTTGCTTAAACATCTACATTAAACCAACACTGTAGCTGTGACGTAGCTGTGTACCCTGTAAACTGACGTGCAGAAATGTGACTTCTTGGCGACGCAGACTGCAACAATTGTGACTGGTCCAATTTCTTGAATGTCATCCCCCTACACATTCCCTGCTCTTTCTCCATGCTGCCATTTCCAAAGCGAGCTGGACTAACAGTGGATGAAATCACAGACGGAGTAACTGAGAAACTTTGCAAATGTGAACATTTGTTTGATTTATCCTTACCCCGTTACAAAAATTGTCAGAAGCATCAATTTCCACGAGCACCAAGTTGGAGATCAATAACTGCATTAAAATATTTTTTTTAAAAACCTTGAGGGGCAAGTACTCAGGAAAAGACTGGCTACAAAGAGTGGGGAATTAGGTGGAAAAAGTACCAGCATTCTATCCATTTCTTAACAACCCTGCACACTTACCCAGTGCACAAGTGTAATATGACAATGGCATAGGGCACTTCCATAGACTACACCATAGGAGGCACATGCAGATAAAGACCCCAGGTGGTGCTGTAGCACCTGCCCCTTTGCCCTCTGAAGTGCCCTTCTGGACAACAAGTATTATAGATGTTAATTCTCCCCCACGGAGACACCAATTGCTGATCATACGTGTTGTAATATCAGACTCCTATATTGTGATATCCAGTTAATTCTGTGTGATTGGCACATGAGCCCCCCTGTATGCTGCTGTTATGGCCCCTTTTTGGGCCAAGGCCAGAATTGCCTATTTTAATCCTGGGATTTTCAAGTCCATCTCAGGCCCTATGCCAAGGTGTACAAACCTGGTCATTTTCACCCCCTTCTCTGGGTACAGTAGACATTCACCAATATCCCAGGCTGGGATTTGAACCGATGACACCATGATCTTAACACCTCCACTCTGCTATTGAGCCAAAGAGGAATTCCTCACTAGCTCTCGGCTAGTAACGGAGGTGTACTCTATGGTGTCAGGACCTGCACCACTGACCAATTACTCATGGAGGGGGCCGTTACAGCCACCCGTCCACCCATCCACACTCCTTTCTGCTCCGCGGCACACATGGCGCTGTCATCCAGCAGCTGCAGCATTTCAACAGCTTCTGTCGTTCAAGCGCTGATAGCCAGCCAGGTTGTTTGCCCTGAGCCTTGGCATTTTTTGTTGCTGTTGGGAAAGTACAAGCCTCATTTAGGTGGCCTCCACATCTCCATATAGACAGCCTCACGTCACTAATAGAACAAGTGTGTTAACTTAAAAAGAAATTATAATAACTTAAAAGCATTGACAGAAAACAAGGAAACTCTGATAGGCTATGTTAAAAATTGCATGTACTGGAACTTTTTTTTATGATAGGATACCTTTTTCCTCTTGCATGCGAGCATTTGGGGGAAAAAATGTACTTTTTGTATTTTGGCACACAATTTCTATTTTACAACTGTGTATGTTTTATCATGTGATTTGGATTCTATTAGAAGTCACATGTGGATAGTTTACAGTCATGTGAAAAAATTAGGACACCCTGTATAAGCCTGTGGGGTTTTTTTACATATTTGGACATATGGATATTTAATATCAATGTTAAAAATACTGGGAGATTCACGTAATACAACTAAACATTTAAAAATAAATTAAAGACTTTTTTCAAATTTTCTGTAAAATGTAATTCCAAACAAATAGTGAGATATAAATTAGGACCCCCCCCCCCATCTTTTTTAGGACACCCCCACATTCATTCCCACTTAAAATGGCTAAAATAAATTTTAAAAAATGCAAATAAAAGCAAAAACAAGGTTAGACATAGATATGTGAACATTTCTTAATAAAGAACTGAATATTTAAAGGGGTGTCCAATTTTTTTCACAAGTGTATATTTTATTTCCCCCAGACTAAGGAAAAAAAATCTCCCAGACTGGCGAAAGAAAAGCCACAAGTTTACAAGAAGAGTTTCAAAGTTTAATCACCAAGTCCCAAATTTATCACAAAAAGCAGCAAATCTGTAGGAAAAAAAGACGATAAATTTACGCAAAAAAATTATGAGAAAGAACTCGCAATTTCATTAGAATAAAGCCACAAATGTACAAGGAAAATGTCACAAAATAACAAGAAAAAAATCGAATTTTTAAGAAAAGGAGATACTACATTATTCAGTTGCATTTTATATGGTAAAACAGTACAAAACAAGAAAAGCATTAAAAGAGCACATACCTCCACCAAGGCTCCTTCTGTCTCTTATGGATCACCTCCAAAATGTAATGGGTTTGTGTGTAGGCCTAGAGTCACTTCTGGTGAAAATTGCATCAAAGTCTGTCCAGTAGTTTTGGAGTATTGCTGCTAAAACTGTGAGAAGTCCTTGGTGGAGGTATGCATTCTCAGATCATCACCAAAATGTAATTGTAGTTTGTAATTTATGAGTGGAAAAGTAGTAAATTTACAAGAAAAAAATAAACACTTTTATGAGGAACACAAATACTGTATATGAGAAAATATTTTGCAGATATTGAAAAAAAAGCCTTATTCAGATTTATTTATTGTAAAGATATATTTATCTTTCAGTGGAAACTGCCCATTTTTGCCATTCACCTTTTGTCATGTAAATAAATAATTAATGATGAAGACTCTGGTCTCTGTGTGAGTTGATAATTTTGTAGAACTTTATGGGGTATTAAATATATCCATGAGTGCATAGGTATTGAAACAAAATAGATATATCAAGTACAGTAAAATCTGCACTACTGTATGTAACTTTACTTTTTTCAGTATTTAGGAGTGCCCTGTTTTTTGGTTGTGCATCTGCCCCCGAAATCTCTGTGCACGTCACTGCACCAATGCTCCCTGCTAAACTGGCCCAGTCATATCTGCTAACTGTTGAAAACCAATGGCACAGAATGAATTGGATAGCTGAATATTAGAAGCTCTGAAATGTTAAGTACTGTACAAGAAACTTCTTACAGTGAGTAACAAGGATGGAAAACATTTTGCCTGCAAAATCACAGCAATCACTCTGTCATGAATTGCTCCTCAAGGCAGAGAGGAAGACCCATGCGCTGAGCTGTGAGTTTGTGAGATTTATTGAAAAACAACGAAACACAAAGTCGCAAACAATGCTCTAACACAAAATCCAAACAGCGAGTAAACTTACAAATAAAGTGCACCAGATCAAGGGCTGGGCTCTGGTGGAGACGAAGAAAGGAGAAACTCAAGTCTGCAGCAGCAGGAAATGAAAATAACTTCCCTTAAATAAGCTCAAAAATAAATAATATAAGGAACGACAGGTGTGGGTCACATGAGCGGGCAGAAGGTAACAATGATTCATAATTGGACCAGCTGGGAGCAATGAGAGGGGAGCAACCGGAGCTTACAGCTGACAGGGGCGACACCCACACAGAACACAAACCCGGAAATGCTACAGACAGCTGTCAACCCAGAGGGAGAACACAACAGTAAGGATATAAAGAATAAAATATCAACAAATGCCGACTGTGATATAAATACAAATTAATACAAAAAAAGAGCGTAACAAAACTAAGACATAAACAGGAAAACAGAAAACAGTATGAGAATAACAGAAACCAAAAAGGACAAAATACAACAAATATATAAATATAGAGAAAAAGCCATGCTACTGAGCATGGTGGAAACCTCCAGTGCTCAGCTCATGACAGAGCCCCCCTCTCAAGGGGTGGATACCAGACACCCCAGGGTAACATCAAAAGAAAAACAAAGACCCCCCCCCCCCCCAAATAGGAGCACAACAATAACCCACCCCGGGTGGGTGGTAGGGGGAACAGGCTATGAGGGAACAAAACAAAAACCCCGCTCAGGACCCACCCCAGGCAAAATCCCAACCAACTAAGCCCCCTGGACCGAAGAGCTGGACAGTTCAGGTGGGCGGCCAAAGTCCCAGGCCCAGCAGATGGCATGATGGAAAGAGTCGGGTGGCCTCCCAGAGAACGTGGGTCACCCAACCCCGCGGCACAGTCAATTGGGTGGTCTACCAGGTTTTTTTAGCCACCTGAACAGAAAGGGTGGTCCAGGAGGCGGCTGCCCAACGGGAAGAACTAATTGCGGGCAAGATAGAGGAGTCGGGGAAACCATGACGATGTCAGGTGGAGGAGAAGGAACCACGATGGCGTCTGGCAGAGGAGGGGGAACCACGACGGCATCTGGCAGCAGGAGGAGGAGGAACCACGACAGCGTCAGGCACAGGAGGGGGAACCACGAAGCCCTCGGACTGGCCTGTAGCACCCTCGGTGGTCCCGGTCTGGGACATCACTGCACCCGTGGTGGCTCCGGGCTGGAGCGGAGCTGCACCCATGGTGTGCCCAGACTGGGACACAGCTGCACCCACAGTGGGCCCGGACTGGGCCAAAGCTGCAACCATGGTGGACCCGGACTGGGTCATGGCTGCACCCACAGTGGCCCCTGGGCTGGAGTGCAATGCCTACAGCGGGCCCACACTGAAGCGCAGCACCCAAAAACTAAACTTACGACTAAAGTGCACCAGAGCAAGGGCTGGGCTCTGGTGGAGATGAAGAAAGGAGAAACTCAAGACTGCAGCAGCAGGAAATGAAAATAACTGCCCTTAAATAGGATCAAAAACAAATCACATAAGTAACAACAGGTGTGGGAAACATGAGCGGGCAGAAGGTAACAATGAGTCTTAATTGGACCAGCTGGGAGCAATGAGAGGGGAGCAACCGGAGCTGACAGGGGCAACGCTCACACAGAGCACAAACCCGGAAACGCCACTGACAGCTGTCAACCCAGAGGGAGAACACAACAGTAAGGATATAAAGAATAAAATATCAACAACTGAGATATAAATACAAATTAATACAAAATAAGAGCATAACAAAACTAAGACATAAACAGGAAAATAAAAAACAGTATGAGAATAACAGAAACCAAAAAGCACAAAATACAACAAATATATAAATACAGAGAAAAAGCCATGAGACTGAGCATGGCGGAAACCTCCAGTGCTCAGCTCATGACACACTCTTCTTAGTCCCCAACACTTATTGTGTGTAGTTAAAAGGGGGTGATGCAACACAGTGTTGAAAGTCTCCAGCCCAAAAGATTTTGAAGTGCTGAAATGTTTCTGGCATCAAATTCAAAAATTAGCTTATATTTAAATTTTCTAAAACAATCCACTGGGAGGTTATGATATCCAATACCCCGTGCCTAAAAGAAGGGTTGAACATATTCTTCTAAAAACACCGAGTCACCACTCCAAGCACCAATCCACAGATTAGCAGATTTTTCAGTCCACTCTTAAAAGCCTGGGTGAAACCTTTCTGGCTCGACCCGTCATGTCTGTCTTGAATTATGAGCTCAACAAAAACAAAAATCTCAAAACATGCAGCCTTTACCCAGAGGACACTGGATTGTAGCAGAGCTTGGATTTTTTTGACATCCTCCAAATACATCTCTTTGTTTCATTGCCTTGTATACAAAGAGGCTCTTACTGAAGTCACATACTGTAGGTTTATGTTGCAAGACAGACTGGAGGTGATGGAGCGAAGACCAATGTCAGAAGAGTTGTTCTCCTTTCCTGATTGTGACTGAGTTGATTTTGTGAGCTACTGTGTGAGTAGTCATCATCGACAGCATGTGAAGAGCATTAAGCATCACCTAACGCGGACTCTGGAGTAACGCTGGTCACGTTGTGACAGTGGCACTGGTGATACGGAGTCCTTTTCCTGTCTCATCATGTTTTAAGTTGACTGCACGGCTGGTCTGTGAGCCACTTTGTTATTTATTTCAAGCCTTAGCCAATAAACTTCAAATTGAACATTTTCAGCTGTTAAAAACATGCATAAAGATCGATTTCCCATCATTAGAACACTCTGCGTGCTTTTAAGTCTATAGCAACTGATACATTGTTTATTAGGCTCTAAGCAACGAGCAAGTGTGAACTAGGAGGTCTGAAAATCATGAAGAGAGAAGGTATGCTGGGAGTGTGTACTGCACTGCATTTTATAGTACTACAGAACTCATGGTCAGGACAGTTTAATGAGCTAATACAGATAACTTTTTATTTTGTGCTGTGTGTAATTATCCCTCAACATGACTGATAGACAATTAATGCAACATATTACATTATTACATTTCATTTCTTTCTCTTACACAGAAGTGAGTTCATGTGAGGTGAGCAAGATATGTTAACCTTGAGATGAAATCCAGTTCATTGTGGTTTCAGCTAGTCTCCCTCAGCTTTCATTCTCTCTCGCCTTCTCACTCATCCAAAATATGTGTATAAAAGATCTATGTTGTTCTGTAACACCCGGAGCTCTCCTGA
Organism: Pholidichthys leucotaenia; assembly: GCA_020510985.1. Classification (NCBI taxonomy): domain Eukaryota; kingdom Metazoa; phylum Chordata; class Actinopteri; order Cichliformes; family Pholidichthyidae; genus Pholidichthys; species Pholidichthys leucotaenia. The sequence goes on from CM035838.1 coordinate 349,708,699, forward strand.
TTAAAGAACGGATTGATCAACCTAAACCCTTCTGAGACTCCTTATTTAATTCTGACAAAATTGGTGCATTGGCGTGCAATCCAAGAACTGATCTGTGGTCCTCTGGACCCTGGAAGTGGATAAAACCGTGCACGGAGCAAGCAAAATCTTTACCTGTGAAAATTCAGAATAAGGTGCTGTCTGTGGCTCGGGGGGGGGGGGGGGGATTGGTGAACAGATTCAAACCAGCAGTGAGAAGTCCGCTTTCTTTATTGAGATAGTAGAAATACGCTGGAACAAGGAGTCACCAGAATCAGTCTCTTCTCAATAATAAAAAGAGGGAATAAATGACTAAGTTGGAAACGAGGTCTTAAGAGGTTTTCTCTTCTCAAATAATGCAAAAATAGGGTATAAATAGAGCCTGTAGGTTTCCTAGTTTCCGAGTTTTTTTTCTCATGTATTTCCTCTCTCAGTAATTAAAAAGGAAGATTGAAGTCTCTTCCTCAGTAATAAATAAAGGTTAAGCATTATTCTGAGTATCTTAGTTTTTGCTGAGCATGGTTACAAAACGGAATCTACAGAACATGGTCGTAGAGGTCTAAAGCTTTTATTTGGACTGCTCAGAATTTGCTTTGAAAATTTTAGTTTTTGCTGAACATGGTTGCAAAACACTGAGCGGACTTTAACTTAAAGTTTTAGATTTGGGGCTAGAACTTTTACTCTAACTTAATGGGATATTCAAAGCACCCATGGGTTAAGATAAGATAAGATAAGATAAGATAAGCCTTTATTAGTCCCACAACGGGGAAATTCCAGGATTGCAACAGCACAGGGATAGCAACACTCAGAGCAACAATCAGAAGGCAAGAAAAAAACAAGCAAGCAAGAGCAGCTAATATACATATGTACGTATTACTATAAAATATATATATATACACACACACACAGACACACAGTGCAGAGCATTGTAGCTGGATGGAATAAATATATGAATATATGAACACACAGTGCAGAGCATTGTAGCTAGATGGAATAAATATGTAAATATATAAACACCCACAGTACGGAGCATTGCAGCTAGGTGGAATAAATATACAAGTATATAAACACACACAGTGCGGAGCAATGTAGCTAGATGGAATAATATGTAGATATATAAATATATAAACACACCCAGTGCTGAGCATTGTAGCTAGATGGAATAAATATGTAAATATATAAACACACACAGTGCAGAGCATTGTTGCTAGATGGAATGAAACAGCATAACCGTCTACTTAGTTATCCTACATGGTATGACTATGTGCCCATACATATTCTCACCCTCCATAGCGACCGGTATGTTCCTAGTTGTATGCCGGAGGGGACCATTGTGTAAGTCTATTGCATCTTTTGCATTCAAAAAACTATTAGTTTGTTACGTCTTTTTGCTATCTCTGCGAGCAGCCCTGCTTAGGTTGTACAGTCTGACAGCCGTTGGTAGGAAGGACCTACGAAACCTCTCGGTTGTGCACCTGGGATGATGTAGTCTGCTGCTAAATGAGCTCCTCAGTGCATTCAGTATGTCCTGCATAGGGTGGAACTCGGACTCCAGCAGAGATGACAGTTTAGCCACCGTCCTTCTCTCTCCTATCTCCTCCATCGGATCAAGGCGCTGCCCCAGGACAGAGCTAGCTTTCTTAATCAGTTTGTTCAGTCTCTTCCTATCGGCTGCAGTAATGCCACTGCCCCAGCAGACCACTCCAAAAGTGATGGCTGATGCCACCACCGTGTCATAGAATGACTTCAGCAGCGCCCCTTGTACACCAAAAGACCTGAGTCTCCTCAGCAGGAACAGCCTGCGCTGTCCCTTCTTGTAGAGTGCATCAGTATTGTGTGACCAGTCTAGTTTATTGTTCAGATGAATACCCAGGTACTTATAGGATGTCACCATCTCGATGTCTGTTCCCTGTATATTTACTGGTACTGTGAGGGGCTGCCCATGCCTGCGGCAGTCCACCACCAGCTCCTTAGTTTTCCTCGCGTTGATCTGGAGGCAGTTCCGATGGCACCAGTCCACGAAGTCCTGGATAAGCCCTCTGTACTCAGCTTCATCTCCATTGGAGATGAGGCCAACGATCGCAGAGTCATCAGAGAACTTCTGTAGATGGCAGTGTGTTGTGTTGTGTGAGAAGTCCGCAGTATAAAGAGTGAACAGGAAGGGAGCCAGCACCGTTCCCTGGGGGGCCCCCGTGCTACTGATGATCGTGTCGGACACACAGTCCCGGGTTCTCACAAACTGAGGCCGGTTCGTGAGGTAGTCCAGGATCCATGATGACAGGTGCTGGTCCACCCCTGCGCGCAGCAGCTTGTCCTTCAGGATCATCGGTTGGATGGTGTTGAAAGCACTGGAGAAGTCAAAGAACATGATCCTCACCATATTCCCGGGCTTCTCCAGGTGGGACAGAGAACGGTGAAGGAGGAAGATCACCGCATCCTCCACCCCAATGCCATGCTGGTAGGCGAACTGGAGTGGATCCATCGCTGGTTCCACCAGGGGGCGGAGGTGAGCAAGGAGCAGTCTCTCCAGGGTCTTCATCAAGTGGGACGTCAAGGCCACCGGTCTGTAGCTGTTCAGGTCTTTGGGGTGGGAAGTTTTTGGTACAGGTACCACACAAGATGTTTTCCACAGCTGTGGTACCCTCCCCAGTTTCAGGCTCATGTTGAAGATATACGTCACAATCCCACACAGCTGGTCTGCACAGGACTTGAGGAGCTTTGCGCTGATGCCGTCCGGTCCCGGCGCCTTCCTCGCCTTGATCTTCCTCAGCTCCGTCCTCACCTGGGTCCTGGTCAGGGTCAGGATGGGGGGCTGTGTGTTGGGAGTGGGGGGGGTGTCGGTGGAGTGGGGAGTGGGCAGCAGGACTTGATTTCTTTAGAGGCAGCAGTGGTTGTTGTGCAGTCAGGGGGGAGGGCGGTTGGTCAAATCTATTGAAAAACAGATTCAGGTTGTTCGCCCACTCCCTGCCCCCTGTGGCCTGGGGGGAGGTATTCTGGAGCCCTGAGATGGTTTTGAGGTTTCTCCAGACCCCGCTGATGTCGCTCTGTTGCAGCTTGTCCTCCATCTTCTTCCTGAAGCTGTCCTTGCCTTCTCTGATCTTTCTCCTCAGCTCCCTCTGTACGGACTTCAGCATCTCCCTGTTCCCTGACCTGAAGATCCTCTTCTTCTCTCTCAGAAGTGTTTTTATCTCAGGGTTGATCCAGGGTTTGTTGTTTGAGTGACGCCGTATGGTCTTGGTGGGAACGGATTTGTCCACACAGAAGCTGAGGTAGCCCGTGAAGGTGTGAATGAGGCCATCGATGTCCTCACCATGTGGATCGCAGAGCTGCTTCCAGGCGGTGGCTTCAAAACAGCCCTTTAGGGTGTCCATTGTCTCCTCAGACCATAACTCCACAGTGTGCATGGCCGGAGGTTGTCTGTGCACTAGGGGTTTGTACACCGGCCGGAGATGAACCAAGTTGTGATCCGATCTCCCGAGTGGGGGGAGTTGTGATGAGGTGTACGCCTCCTTAGTGTTTGCGTAGAATAAATCCAGTGTTTTATTGTCTCTAGTGTGGCATGTGACATACTGGGTGAACGTGGGTAGAATGGGAGACAGTGAAACATGGTTGAAATCGCCTGAGATGAGGAGAAGAGCATCTGGGTGTTCTGTCTGCAGCCTGCTGGTTACTGAATGGATGACGTCACGTGCTGTCCCAGCGTTCGCCGTCGGATTTGCATAAACAACAATGCAGATCACGTGTGAGTGTTCTCTCGGGAGATATGTAGGCCTCATGCTAACAGCTAGCAACTCAATGTCTTTGCTGCAGTGTCGTTGTTTAACAGTGATATGTCCCGGTCTGCACCAGTTGTTGTTAACATACATTATCACTCCACCGCCCCTAGCCTTGCCACTGTCTGGTGTTCGGTCAGCTCGTATCATGTGAAAACCCTCCAGCTCAATGTTAGCATCTGCTGCTAGTTCAGTTAGCCACGTCTCAGTAAACAAAAGGAGAGAGCACTCCCGGTATGTGCTATCATAACGGGAGATAGCCGCTAGCTCATCTAACTTTCCCAGTATCGACCGTACATTTCCCATGACAACAGATGGAAGGGAGGGTCTGTACCTTATATTTTTTGTCCTCCGCCTTACTCCAGCCCGGCAGCCGCGGCGTTTTCGCCTCAGTTCTCTCGGTATGTCGAGTTTTTCCAATGGGACCGGGTGGCGGTTGAATGCTAGCAGCTGTTCTCTGCTGTATCGTATCCTGCTATAAACAGTGGCTCCGTCCACCGGCTCAGGAGACATTTAGGACGATCTGTGTGTCCGTGATATAAGTGGGGTGAAAAAAAAAGACGGATCAAAAGAGAGAGGAAGGGAAAAAAGACTCGGAATCGAGCCGCTGTTGCAAAAGGCAGCCGACTCGTGTGGCGCCGAGAGAAAAAAAAAAAAAAAAAAAAAAAAAAAATCATAAAAATCATAAATGTGACGTCACAAACCTTTCTGGCGACTCTAAATTTATGTTCATGTTTGATCATAGCAGTACAAAATATCTCCAGAGAAAATGAAAGTTGAGGGATTTACTGGCTGGAACCGCATTGAGCTGGATTTCATCTCAAGGTTAACACATCTTGCTGGACTCAAATGAACCCAGTTCTGTGAAACAGAAAAAAATGACATGTAATAATTTAATATTTTGCAATGATTTTCTATCAGTGATCAAATGTTATTCCAGTTGTTTTATTAAATACAATGCATGTCCATTAAGTTGGAAAATTATTATGTACAGGGTGTTAGTGCAGCTTCTCAAGGCAATTTATATTCCCTCGAGTTTGGATAACTTGTATTTGGTTGTCTGTTCCAGGGCACTACTGTGGCCTCACAGCAAGAAGGTGCTTGGTTTGAACCCAAAAGCTGGCCAGCTGGAAGCTATCTGTGTGGAGTTCAGATGTACTCCCTGTGATCGTGTATGTTTTTCATCCCATAGTCCAAAGACACGCACAGTAGGTTGACTGGCATTAACTCTCTCTCTAGGTGCCACATCCTAAGATGTGGGTGATCATGGTCTACCATAACTCTGTCCTTAGCCATCTTAACCAGTTCTACTTTCTGATGTTTTACACCTGTCTCACTTAACCACTCATTCAGATTAGCCATCCCCAGCATTCACTTCCTTCCTCTACTCCTTATCCCTTCAAACTTTCAGGTCAGTGTCAGGTTTTCAAAGCTGTCCTTCCTCAGCACATGTCCCAAACATCTCATCCGACTGGCTCTTATCTCGAAGATTAGCTTCCTATTAATTACAGCTCTTCATACCACTTCAAGGTAGAGACCTGTGGAAACTGGTTTCTTCAATTACTGCTCCAACCATACATTGAAGCTAGCTAAAGAGATTGCTACAGACCCTTCTCATGTTCTGCATGCAGAGTATCAGCTCCTGCTGTTGGGGAAGCAATTCAGGGACCCCAGATTTAAATATTCGTTCCTCCCACACTACATTTCACTGCTCAATCAGCAGGAAGTCCTGTGCTTATCACCAAGCTTCATGTGCATTAGCTGACTTGAGTGTTTAAATGTGTTTTTATGGACTTGTGTTTTGAATGAAGCAGTCCTGTTTTTCACTGTGATGTTTTTATGTTTTAAACTTGATTGTTGAATGGTAATGCAAGATAATTTTCCATGTAAATGGATAATAATGTCATACGGTGGCCCTCGCGAGCCACCATAAGACGCCACACTGTCACCAGAGAGTTGCGTTAGTGTCTTTATTAACGGTGAAGTCACAACAGAACAAGCCGCTAAGGCTATGACACATAGTCTTCACACACAGGGAGGCGTAAGGCTAACAACAAGCTCACTCACGGGTCCACAGGGTTAGACGGTCACACCACAGACGGGCAATGTAACATAATCCGTGTAATACGATCGTTCCAACGATCAGAGACGGACACTGCTGCAAGGATGCAGCCGCTGGCATCGGCTTAAGAAGCCGGCCGCTAACGACCGCAAATGCAGAACAGCTGTTCGGGTCTTGACAGCTGAGCGGAAGCCTCCCCGAGCGCTGTCACAATAAGAGCTCGGAGAGCCAGAATAATAATGCCGCTGTCAAGACCTGACAGGAATAGCTCGAGCGCGAATAACATTAGCGCTCGGGTCAGAATCAGAATCAGGTTTATTGCCATTGTTCATGTAGTACACAAACTAGGAATTTGTCTCGGTACAATGCTGCAACATTAAACATGATAAGATAAGAGAAATAAACTATACATGTAATAAAGTGTAGGATAAGATTAAGTGATACTGGTCAACAGTTAAAATATATATTAGCCAGCAGCAGATACTGTGGAGAACTATATAGTGCAGTCGGTAATGCAGGAAGAAAACAGTGATGATTGACATGAGTCTGGTTGAGCTGCTGTACATGGTGCACGAGAGTCACTTAGTGTTCAGCAGTCTAATGGCAGAGGGGAAGAAGCTGTTCATGTGACGGGAGGTTTTAGTCTGGATGGACCGAAGTCTTCTACCAGAGGGGAGGGGGGCAAACAGTACGTGACCAGGGTGTGAGGGATCGGCTATGATCCGGCCAGCACGCCTCCGGGTCCTGGAGATGTACAGATCCTGGAGAGATGGGAGCTTGCAGCCGATCACCTTCTCAGCAGTGCGCACGACGCGCTGCAGCCTTAGTCTGTCCTTAGTCTTAGAACTGTCATAACAGTTCCTCCCCCTCAAGGGCGAACTCCCGGGCGCCCAGTAACACCTAGCCCCCACCACCACCTACCCCCCCAGGGCGGGCAAGGAGGGGGGAAAACACAGATAGAACAAGGCCCCAGAAACAAAAAAAAAAACACATCCCCAGACATACCCATCACATTCCAGACAGAAAACAACGGAACAAATAGGGCACATACTCACAGGACAAGCAAGAGTTACAATACACGGGGCACAAACCATACAGAGCATGATTTACAGGACACAAAAGTTTTCCCACAGTGACCACAGACAAACTGTTTAACTCCAGTATGCATGACTTCATGTGGTCTTAAGGAACTCATCTGAGTGAAGGTCCTTCCACGCAGTTCACACACAAACTTTTAAATGCCACAATGGATCAGTTTATGCTTCTAAGTTACCCAAGTGCATGAAACCTCTGCCACATTCTTCACAAAAGTACTGTTTATCCCCCCCCCCCAAAAAGACATCATCCTCAAACACCAGGGTGCCTATGAAAAACCACAAAGTAACATGCTATGACCCCTCCGATAGGAAAAAAAATATACTACATCAAACATACACATGCGGCAATTTTATCGTTCCAAATGACCTTCACACCATACAGTCCAAACAGACGATGGCAGCGGAGACCAAACTCCCCAGGCATAGTTCCGGCGGTCTCCCTGCGTCCGATGGCCGACGGGTGGTCACAGGGAACAGTACGTGGTTGGGCGGCCTGACCCAGTCCCAGGCCCCGAGAATCAAGTCCTCCGGCGGCCGTACCAGGCCACCCAGTAACAAACACAGTTCATCGGGTGGCCGGCCCAAGGTGCCGAACAGGCAAAACAGCTCCTCGGGTGGCCGACCCGCATCCCTCAGCCACCAGAACCATGGAGGAACAGTGTGTGGCGGCCTCCCCGAAGGAGAAACTACATGGGACCGCCAGCCTGCAAGAAGAAAACCTCCAACGGTCCCCAGCGCTGACGACCCCAGCTGGTGGCTCCTGAGAGGAGAATAATCGTAATGACGAGCCCACATCACGTCAGGCGGCGAAGGGTCTGCAGCTCCTCCACCGACATTGATCCACACCGATGCGACCGTTGAAGCTCCGCCTGCGTTGGACCCCGATTGGGTCACAGCAGCACCCGCGTCGGACCCCACTGGACCTCGTCGGACCCCGATTGGGTCACAGCTGCACCTGCATTGGACCCCCACTGGGTCACAGCTGCCCCTGCGTCGGGCCTCGACTGGGCCTCGTCGGACCCCGACTGGGTCGGCACCGCATCGGCGACAACATCCACCCCCGAACTTGGGACCTCCTGGGAACTTTTAAACGTTTCAAAAGTTGGCATTAATTGGGGTTATAAATTGCCCTCAGGTATAAATGTGAGAGTGAATGGTTGTCTCTCTGTGTTTGCCCTGTGACGGACAGGTAATCTGTCCAGGGTGTACCCTGCCTCTCACCCAAAGAAACTGAGGCTCCCCCCACCCCCTACCCCCACAACCCAAAAGGATTAAGCGTTTAAGAGAATATGTGGCAGATCCTCACGAACAGATATGAACTGCAGGTGAGGCTGAAATGGGCATATTATTAGAAACAACCACCTTTTTAATGACATCATTTATATTAAGCCATAGAAACAAAAACTGAAGTGGAGCATTTGCATGAGTCTGGCACCAAGGCATAAAGGGATCACTTTAAGCCTTACTACATCGGCTGTGCATTCGTTTAAAAAATTAATTAATGGCATGATTTTCTACAAATAATCACTAGTAATCGCAAAACTTGAAAATGTGGTCATTACACATTAACTCAAATAAATCAAGAATTGCTTGAAAAGAAATATAATTTGTATAAAGTTAAGTGGCATTTCTTAAAAAGTGAATATACCTGTGACCTCTGATTATTTGTTCAGTATCTGAGTCTGACAATATGAATTTCAGGATATAGTCTGACTTTCTAACCTGTCCCAGTTTCCATATGTCTGATGATCAGGCGAGCGTGCTCCCCCTCCCCTCCTGTTCCAGTCTTCCCGCCTCCGGAGTATTACCTACACCTGCGTGATTACACACCTGCTGCTTCCTAATTGTTCAGTGTATTTAAGATCCAGTGTGTGAACAGCTCACCGCTGGATCGTTAGGTTTGCTACCCAAGAGTCTGAGCCACTTTGTATTATTTTTCCTCATTTGATCTGTGTTTCACTCCCCGTGTCTTTCCGTCTCCTCAGGTTTGCTGCCACCTTAGCGGTGTGTACTCCAGGGCTGATTACGCTCCCCTAACCAGAAGACATCAGACGTCCACCCAGATCAACCGTCTTCCCCCCCATTTCCCTAGATCCATACAGGAGCTCCCCGCCGGGCTCCTCTGCTCTCAGCAGTAAGAGTATTCTCCTAATCTTATTCTCCTCTTGTGGAGATTCTGTCCCTAATCACCTCTTTCTGCTCTTTTCCCGTAGGCTGCGTGTGCTCCAGCGGCATCAGTTTTTGTGTGCAAATTTAAATGTGTGTTTTTGTTTTGCTCTTTTATTGAATCTCACACCTTTGTTTAGATTTGTGTGTTATGTTTTATTTTTGCAATAAACTGGTGAACTTTTATCTGAGTCTGAATGTTCATTCGGTGTGGCAGCTCTGTGTTTGAGCCTCTCTCTTGTCCTGAATTATGACAGAACGATCCAACCAAGATCGAGGCTCAGCGGGTGCTTCGCCAGGCAAACAGTCGGCACTTTGGCGCTTGGAGGCCACTGAACACCAGGTCATGTTTCTATATGAACAATTAGAAACCGTCACCCAGCAATTGTCCATTTCTGTTCATTCGCCTGCCCCCTATGGGGGGGGGGGGGGTGTTGCAAATAGTTCCTACTTCACTGCCGGCTTTATTTTCAGTAGGTGGAAGGGCAGTATAGGGATGATTCGGCTAAAGTCCATTTCATGACCTTGTTGCTGCGAGACTGGGCGCTTAAGTGGGCACATACGAGCGGTTTGTGTGGGAATTCTCTGAGGCTTTCGACCATACGGAGAGTGAGGGGAACATTGTTAGCTAGCTGATGGGACTCCGACAGGGAGATCGGTCTGTAGCCAATTATTCCGTCAAGTTCCGGGTCGCTGCGGCAGACTCCAGGTGGAATGACGCTGCCCTGCGCAGCACCTCCCTCTGGGGCCTGGATACGCACTTCCGCAATGAGCTGGATATCCACGCGTCCCCCTCTTCCCTGGATGAGATTATTGCGCAGGCAGTGGTCCTAGATAACCGGTTTAGGGAGCGTGCGAGGGAGCTCTCGTTCACTCCATGCCCCCCCCCCCCCCCGGTCTCTGATGCTGCTCTGCTGGTGTTGTTACTGGAGCTGACGGACCTCGGTAGGGTCCGTCTGACTCCAAGGGAATGCCAGCTTCATAAGAGGGCCGGGGGGGTGTATATATTGTGGGGTCCCTGGCCACGCAATATCGAAATGCCCAATTCAGCCAGAAAGGCCCAGCCCACCAATCGCCGATGAGGGTCTGGTGGGAGGACCTTCGCAAAATTCACCCAACCGCTTTGAACTCCCAGCCCTCATCCAGTTACCGGGGGCCAAGTTCAAAACCTCCACCCTGTTTGACTCAGGAGCGGAGCAAAATTTCATTCAACAGGCCATGGTCCAGAAATTTCAGATACCCACCAGGAGTGTCCCGACACCCTTGAGTGTCTCGGCGGTCTCAGGCAGCAGCATCGCAGCAGTTACCGAACACACTGAGCCCATTTCAGTCATTCTGTCCGGTAATCACCGCAAGACTGTTCAGTTTTCTGTCTTGCCTCAATCGACCACCTCCATGATTCTGGGGTATCCATGGCTGTGCATTCACAATCCAGTTATAAACTGGAGTCAGGGCTTCATTTCGTCCTGGAGCCCTTTTTGTCTCTCATCATGTCTCCGATTGGCCACATGCTCGCCCTCTTTCCCAATCTCCTCCCCAGCTGAGCTGGCGGATCTCAGCTCTGTGCCCGAGGTCTATCGTGACTTAGGGGAGGTCTTTAGTAAGTCCAGGGCCCTATCTTTACCACCTCATCGGGCTTACGACTGTGCTATCGACCTCCTTCTTGGAGGGCGGCTGCCATACAGCCGGCTTTACAGTTTATCAGGGCCAGAGAGAGAGACGATGGAGACCTACATAAAAGACTCCCGCAGCGCCGGCATTATTTGTCTGTCGTCCGCCCCTCTCAGTGCTGGGATCTTTTTTGTAGGGAAAAAGGATGAGACATTGCAGCCATGTATTGATTAGCGTGATCTTAATGCAATTACCCATAAGGGTAAGTATCTGCTGCCCCTTCTCAACTCAGCATTTCAGCTACTCCAACAGGTGCGTCACTTCACAAAGCTCGACCTCCATAATGCGTACCACTTGGTCTGCATTTGTGAGGGAGACGAGTAGATGACGACATTTAAAACACCGCTGGGCCATTTTGAATATTTGGTTATGCCATTCGGGCTGACAAATGCCCTTGCCGTCTTCCAACGGTTAATTAATGACATCTAACATCTCTGCGTTTGAGCCTCTCTCTTGTCCTGAATTATGACAATGTCTTTTCAGTTAAAAAGAAGTCAGTCTCTCAGTAAAACTACTGTTGTATGTACGCACAGGTCCTCTCTTATTTTGAAAGTTTTAGCCAGCAGGAAGTCAGTCGCTGCTACTGGTAACTGTCCACTTCACATTAACTAAAAAAATTTAATTATCCAAGCCCTACTTGTAAAGTGTACAAAAGCAATAATAAGCGTAAGAGGTCAGTTTTATACTGCATACTTTTCTTTTTAAATGAACTATATATGTAAGGAAATTTGTGTATTAAACCATAAAAACTAGAAAGCACACAGACATACTTCTGCCAAGGCACCTGCTATGTTGCTATGCTACACTAGCTTGTTTAAAGTCCTATTTAAATCCAGTGTTACGACATTTAAATGCCCCTGTCCACGGGTCCCGGAACGTCAACAGGTTGAAGTGGCAACCTATCGTCACTCCCCAGTCTGTGCTATAACTCTTGTTTATTTATTTTATTTATATCTTAGCCTCATCCTTCGCTTGGCAACATGAATGGCCCCAGTCAGGTAAGCAGGAGGGGGAATCCTATCAAGTGCTTTGAATTTGGATGGCAGTAGCATTTAAAAACTGCTAGCAGGCTAGCTGTGTAAACAACCGTTATCCAGGTGCAGTTTCTGGAGGAGGCAGTGACATTTTCCCAGGTGAGAGCCCTGCCAGATAACTTTGTAAATCTAAACATGATGGTGTTTTGGGTATTCCCACAGCAGGTAGAAAACAGCTGCAGAAGTAATGATGGCAACCCCGCCCACCTGCCGTGAATTTGCATGGTTACATTGAATTAACATGTTAAACAAAATTTTTAAAAAAATTGCACTTTCATGTTTGGTCTGAGACTGTGATGTCCATGAATGAATGGGTTATAGTTCTCTTAAGCTACCATGAGGTGTCACTAAAACCTATGTTTTTAAAAGTTCCCTTTAATTCTCTCAGAGCTTTATTTTTTTGTAAACTGTGGTGATAAAACAGCAGCAAAGTAAAATAAACATGTAATTTACTAAGGCTGCTGTGGGCTATGAAAGCATAAATGGAAAAAATGGAAGCAAAAACATAACAGAATCCCTTTTGTGAGTGGCAAAGGATTCTGGCACAGTTCCCACGTTTCCAGCTCGCTGTTACTGGTTTGTCTCCAGAGGAGACTGTCGTGTGAGTTAAACCGTTCTTTCATATTCACATGCCTGCTTCATATTTGATTTTCCTGATTGAACTTGTGATTGTGGTATATTACCGCCAACAAATTTTCTTTCTGAATTCCCATTGGTCTAAATCATTTGAAATTTCCTCCCCATTGCCTCGGAGCTATCCTGGAGTGCCGTCATGTTCTAGATGACTGAGACTCGTCAGTCCATCGAACTGGCAACTGTCTGTCGGTGAAATTCTGTCAAGGGTGTCTGACTTTCCATACAGCTGCGATGCCAAAAATGTTCCTGAATGTTTTCTAACCTGCAGCACACCTGTTTCCCATTAACCACCCTTTATTCACATTTATTTTTCCCTTAGTACTTCATCTGCCATTTCCTTTTGATCTCTGAGAAATGCAGCATGTAGCATTGTTCTGGCCTTTATGCATATTTCCAGAAAATATTTGAAGTTTGGTCCAATATTCTTTAAACAGCCCACAACAGGAGCATGTCTCCCACTGTAACATTATATGTTTTCTAGCATTATTATTGTCATTATTGTTTTTCATTTCTAAATAGGGATTTCACAATGCCTTCCTTCTGGGCACTTCACTGACTTTCAAGGGGATTAAACATAAATTTTCTTGTTAAACAAAGTCTGTTTCATCATCTGCAAACACAGCCTGTTTTCATTACAGTAATATGCAGTATGTTAAGGTAATGTACTCAAATATGAAACCCATCAAAACAGAAGTCAGAAAAACAAAAACAACCCCAGATTTTGCTATTGTCCTGTGGCTATTGTTAGCTAAAATCAAAACCCACAAAATATGTCTTAGCTTACAAATTGAAGAGAAAGGGCCGAGTCTGTCTCCCTGGCATTTGCAGGCTGTGATGGGCCAGAGAATGACACAGAGAAAAAGAGAGAGAGGGTGAAAAAAGGAGAAGAAGAACCAGGAGGAAAGAGCAGGGTGAAGGAACCAAAATGAAGCTTCTATTACAAGAAAATCTATGACATCATGCTTTACAGAAATTCTTCTCTGCCGTCACACGGAGACAAAATCAAACCCAGATGGTGAGCAGGCCTGGCCCGGCCTAACCTGGCAACCCAGGAAGAGGTGGGTGGCACAAGAGTCACCGTCAGCAGAAACAGTGTCAGTGGTCCCATTCAGCTTCATGAACAAAGACTGATCCACACTTGAGCTCACCTCGGGGCTTCGATGTGGGGTGGTTGTGTAAAAATGTGGTGATCCTACATTCTAAAGGCTTGTTCTCCTGTTCTCTCTGATCTGCTTCCATCTAAATGGACTTATGTTCAAAGAGAAAATGAGCTACTGTATGCACTGTCTTGACTAGTCTGATATAATTTTATTTGCTTGTAGAAATACAACTCACCATTAAGATGGATGGTTTCTTTTTTTAACTATTCAATCCATTTTGCACTTTTAAAATTATTTAATTTGGGGGAGATACAGTTAAGAGAGCTCTTGTCAGGTGGCTCATAAACATTAGGCCAACAGATTTGGGGTAAAAGTGGAAATGAATATACGCATTGGCTGATCACTTCCAAGATATTGCATTCTGATGCTACAGCGGTATCTATGCAGACTTCACATTATAGAGTCAACTCTCATTGTTCAAATTTGATCTACAGACTGCTTTAGCCATCAGTCAGCATCTGAACTGAATGCCTTAAGGCCAGCGTGGTCTGCTGGTGTGGCCACTGTGAAGGGATGCATAATCACAGAAACCAAAGACATGTAACTATAGGAATGTCAGAGAGACTTTACAGAATGGAAAAGCTTGTATTTTATCAGCTGTTTAACAGTGAATGATATAAAAGGAACATGACAAAGAAAAACAAGTGATCTAAGGTAGAAGCAACTCTTGCCTTGTGATTGGATGGCTAGCTGCCATTTACACTATGTAATGTGGTGCTGTTCTACCACAATGTTGTGTGAGTGTTGTGTGTGTTTGGCCCTCGGGGCGTGCTGTAGCGGTCCTGGGCGGTGACGTCAGGCGGGCCGCCGCCACTGTATATATTTGCCAATGTTCTTCAATAAAGTTCAGTCCGCTGCATGGCATAACAGACTCCAGTCTCTGATTTACCGACAAAACATTTTGGCAACGAGAAAAAACCATGGACGCGTATGGGCTACCTCCACCTCTGCCGTCATTTCTGGAGTGTCCCAGGGAGCCAGCGATCCTGTGGCCAGATTGGATGGCTATGCTTGGGGGATACATCGCTGGGCTGGGCCTAGGTGGATTCGACGGAGTTTGAGGACAGGCGCTGCTGGTCCGTTGTCTCGGCACAGAAGGTCGTAGAATTCTCGGCATGTTGGGAGAGACAGAGCATTATGTGGATGCTGTCGGGTGGCTGGCTGGAGATTTTGCCCAATGTCCAAGGGACAAGAAGCTGGGGCTGTAGGTAGCGAGACTGTTGGCGCCAAGAGGAGCTAAGCTAGTTAGCGAGGAGGAGCTAAAGTCTGTGGCAACGGGACGGTTAGCCACGACGCTAGGTGCACGCCAAAACCGAGCTGCAAGCTACCAACTGGGTATCCGGGGGGGACCAGAGTCCCTGGTTACCGACGACAGCGAGCCAGCTGAGGAGCTCAGCGCAGTGCGTGACCATAGCGCTGGTGATGTTGACGGTGCGGTGACTAGCGACGGCAGAGATGGAGAGCAGCGGCCTAAGTCTTTCCCGCAACTGGAGTCCGGGTAGCGGGAGAACGGGAGCAGGCGGGCTGAAAACCCCGGGAAGCAGCAGCGACAGGCGGACGCAGAGGCAGCGCAGCGGAGTGCCTTTGACGAGGATGCTGGGCACAGCGGCGAAGCACTTGGATCGACGAGCGATGCGGACGAGCGAGCTTCGGTTTTCCCCGAAGTTCGGCCACAGGGGGCCGGACTGTCTGGGGCTACAACGGCGGCAGGTGCAGCAGTTTTGGAGATGGTCGGGGGGAGTGGGGGGAGACCGACAGGCACGAAGGGATGGTGTGCCGGGGAGCAGCACTGTGGGTCGAGACAAGAGAAGCAGTCGGTGGTGAGAGGGGACATTCTCGCCTGGGAGGTCAGCTTCGATCCCGGGGGCAGGCGGCTTCCAGGGGTGCGCATGCTATGGGGCTGCCCTGGGCCTCCAAGCCGGCTTTACCCCTTGCTGCCTGTGGACATTGGTGTAACATGATTAATGTTAATGTAAATATGTCCATATGGTGTGCATGTGAATGAATGTGTGTTGTGATATAGGATTAATTTTATGTATTTTCATTCGATTAGGAAACACGACAGCATTTTTGGTTTATAAATGGACTCTGTTTTATTTAGTACAAGCAGCAGAATAATCCGCTTTGCCGTGTGGGGTGGGACAGAAGTCCACCTGTCTCCCCTAGTTTTTAGTTGTTTTTGGGTGAATGTGTTAGGCCATTATATTTCTTTATTCCCCATTATTTCCTTAGTGCATGATTCGGGTCCTAAATTGGGGTGGGTCTGAACTGTGTGTATGTGTTCTGGACTTTTGTAAGGGAGAGGGGAATGTTGTGTGAGTGTTGTGTGTGTGTTTGGCCTTCAGGACGTGCCGTAGCGGTCCTGGGTGGTGACGTCATGAAGGCCGCTGCCACTGTATACATTTGCCAATGTTCTTCAATAAAGTTCAGTTCGCTGCATGGCATAACAGACTCCAGTCTCTGATTTACCAACATAACACAAAATACGTCTCTCTTAGGTTTGCACTAGTTGTCTGTTGAGTGGGTTATGTGATGCACCAGGTTGCCATATTAGTGACATGGACTGTTTACTGCGGTTGTAACCAAAACAAAGAACCTAACCAGACAGTTTTTAATAACTAGAGACTGTTTCACACTGTTGAGATGTGAAAAATGTGGTGCAGCAGTGCAAAAAATGTGTGAAGTTATTCCCACATGTCAACTATCAGCTGTGCAGAGTTCCATTTCTTTCCCACTTTTGCCGCTTTAGGCAATATTTTTAGCTGACAGTGAAGCAGTTTTAAGATTTCCAGGGCATGCTAATCACTTTTCCTATTCACATTTCATAAATGAGGTTCAATATCTTCCATACGAACCCCAGATTTGATGTTAATGGTAGCTGTTATGGCTAATGTTAGCTCCTTTCAGTACCAACATGTTTGTAAGGGAACAACTAAATACCATCATCACTGTCCAGATTCTTAATGCTTGGAGCCATGTATACACACGAATGAGTACTCATTGGTGTTTATTATATGTACTGTATAATAGGGCTTGTTAATGCATTAACATGATTAATTATGGTAGTCCAGTTAAAGCATAAAAAACTAGGAAACTTTTAAAAAAAAAATAACATCCTCATGGCATTTCCTGTTATTTTCCTACATTATCTACTGTCCACACTCCAGCCCAGTTGGTGGCACTGATGCGCCTAGAGGCTGGCTTGCTTTCACTCATAGATGCTGCTTCCTGTGGCTACATGCTAATGATGGAGAAGGAAAAAGAAGCACTTTTAGATGGAGGGTTTTCATTCAGGGGGTTGCTGGATGGCTCGTTGGACAAGGCGGGGTTGTATGCGAGTTCTGTAGGGCTAAATTGCATTGTCACTGAAGTGGCTCATCTCTGTTTTGTTTATGAGCAGAGAATCCGAGAACCATTGCTGAGCCGAGACATTGGGTCTCTCCGACAGAGTGCAGTACTCGAGGTGAGTCATTAATTAAACGTGTGATAAATTATTAAAATGGAATTGTTTGAAGCGCACTTGGCATTGGTTGTCTCAGTTACTGGCTCAGTGTAAAAGACTTTTTTAGTTCCTTGTTTATTTCCTCCGTCATGTTCTCACATGATGTCAGCACGTTTGTTTCTGACTTTGGGTTTTGTTGTCTTCTTGTTTTTACAGGGTTTAACATAGTCTTTTCCACATTTGCAAAGTTTAAATAACTGTGAACTGTTAAAGTGGAACTGTTTGCAAAGCTCAGTTCAGTATGTGCAAATACAGTTGCAGTCGATATTATTCAACCACCACTGAAAATTAAGTTTTTTCACAACATGAACAAACTAGCAGCTGATTGCAATAAACAAATCATACAAGAATAATTTAAACAGCTCAACACGACTAACATTTCAAGCGGTTTCTTCAAATTCAACACAAAATTCCACTTTTAATGACTACTGCAGTCTCAAAATTATTCATCCCCTTCATGAGTTGCATCTTTAGTACTTAGCAGGGGTGAAACGATACATGTATTCATGTTCGGATTTTTCGGTACGCCAACCACGGTACAGTACAGAAGCATATCGAGACATGGACACAGACCATATTGAGTGACAGACAGAAAGTGTAACTGTCATATCACGCTGCCTCTTCCTCCACTGCGTTCCCCGTCTCCAGCAGCCTGTCAGCGGACCTCTGCTGCTTTCCAACATGGGGATGAATGACTGAAGTTGGGCTACTTCTAAACACCACACCTGTAAGGTTAGCGAGTTCTAGCAAGTAACGTTAGTGCTTCTTATTTTCAATGAGTGACTGTCTCAGCTTTGGAAAACTGATTAAACTGTTAGCATGTGCTAACATTACCTGTCGGACAATAATCTCTCTTGGATGGTGTTTGCTGACGGTTGAGCTGTTTCAGTTCTGCTGGTAACGTGTTAACTGCAGCAAATGAGTGAATTCCATGAGTAGCTTACTCTTTTTCATCTTCTCTATCGTTATCTCGGTAAAATAAGCCCTCATTCTGAATATTAGTGCATCTCAGGAAATTAGAATACCATGATTTGTAATTTAATAAAAAAAAGAACAATAATAATTACAAATAAATTAAAAAAGCTTAAATATGTCACTATATGTGTAGTGAAGGATCACATTTCTGCACTGTAACTTAAAGCATTTGTAAACTGATATTTATTTTAATTTTCATCTGAAGCCTAATTAAACTTTTAAACTTATAGACCCAGCAAGGTTTCAAGCAGGACGGACTAGTTTATTTTCTTTTTGACTTTATTGGAGTTGAATATTCTTCATATTATTACTCCAGTTTGTTTTGAACAGTAGAGTTACAACAGCAGCTGCAGCAGAAGCAGAAATTTGAGATTTATTTCTTTATTTTGGGGGTTAAAAGACCGAACTTTAACGTCTGTTATTTAATTGTGTTGCTACAAACACTTCTGATTAAGCCGTCAAGTTCAAGTTTCCAATTCACGTTTCATGGGTCATTATTTTATTTAGCTATGGGTACTTTTTATAATAGGCTGTTCAAACTTCTATTGTTGCACTTGTCTGCACCAGTCATTTCCTGAAAAGAACATTTATTTATTTTATTTTGGTTTTTTTTTTTTTGTAGAATATTTTATTCATTGGAGAATTTACTGCTGACCACTTTGCAGTTTTTTTTTGCCAATAAAGCTGTTCCCGCTTATACCAATGATAAGCAGTTTTATGTTTTGCATTTTGTTTCCTTATTTTACTGAAAATGAACCAAACCGTGACTTTAAAATCAAGGTATGTACCAAACCATGAGTTTAGGTGTACTGTTACACCCCTAGTAGAGCCTGCTGCTGCAAATGTGATACATTGCTAGATACCAGCTTCTGGCCAGCGTTTTGAGGAATCTTAGCCCATTCCTCATGGGCAAAGGCCTCCAGTTCACAAATATTCTTAGGTTTGCATGCTGCAAGCACCTTTTTGAAATCCCACCAGAGATTTTCAATGGGGTTCAAGTCAGGCAACTGTGATGGCCACTCTAGTATCTTCCAGGACTTCTTCTGAAACCAAGCCTTGATGGACTCAGAGATATGCTTGGGATCATTGTCCTGTTGGAAGGTCCAATGACGACCAATTTTCAGCTTCCTCACAGATGCCATGACATTTTCTCTCAGGATTTCCTGGCACTTGATTGAATCCATCTTGCCCACCACACGCTGCAGGTTTGCAGTGCCAGAGGAAGCGAAGCAGCCCCAGAGCATCACTGAGCCACTGCCATGCTTCACTGTAGGCATGGTGTTCTTTTCAGCGTATGCTTCATTCTTCCCCCTCCAGACATACTGGTGATCAACAGGCCCAAAAAAATCAGCTCTAATTTTCTCAAAACTATATAAACAAGCCAAAGAGGTTTGGGGATTTTGTTCTGTCGAGCGATGAAGTAAAACTGGAAGTACTAAACTGATACTCCAATACTCAGGTGGACCTCATTCTGTGCAGACACTGCACTTCAAGCACATACACATGCACACAGACACCTGACCAAACATCACTGATTGGGCAGCTTGCTCAAAAGTATGAAAATGGGCAGAGCTTGTCAGAGTGAGTGGAGGAAAACACCCACTCAAATATAAGGTAAAAAAAAAACCTTCTAACTCACCATTAAAGTCAGAATCTCTGAAAATCAATTAAGAAGTGCTCCATTTGTTTGTACTTTTATGGGTTGAGATAATTAGGAAAGTTACATTAAGAAGAAGCACTTCCTCTCTGATCATTTCAAAATAAAAAAGAGGAAATTTGAGACAATAATAAAAATGGTATGTTGCAGAGAAATCAGCTCTCTTTAGATTGAGCTGAAAAAGAATATTTCAAATTAATATCATAAATTGTCAAATTATTAATTTAATATACATTCATGATCAGCAAACATGAGCAAATATTTTACCTAAAGCAGGGGTGCCCAGCCTGGGGCTCCTGGAATGTTCAGGTTTCTGTGGGAAATTTTCTAATTTCACTTCTTAATGGGTCCAAAGATTTGTAAATAATTTGCTGTTGTTGTGCATGGGTGCCTACAGAACACATGCACAACAATGACAAATTGTTTGCAAATCTTTGAACTAATTGAGAAGTGAAATTAGAAAATTTCCCACAGAAACCTGAATGCTCCAGGAGCCCCAGGCTGGGCACCCCTGACCTAAAGAGTCTTTGATTGACATTTGAGTAACAGTATTTTAGAAAGTCGGCTCTGTAGTCCTCTGTGAAAACTACCTGTGTACCCCTGGTCCAGCAGTATTTTAGCTGAATATGCGAGCCATAAACAAGTATGTTCAATGAATAAAATTACTATTAAATATTGCTAAAGTATACCACAGGGAAAACAAGTATTGGACATGTCAATATTTTTCTCATTAAACATTCTTCTGATGGAGCCACTGACCTGAGATTTTCACCAGATATCAGTAACAACCCAAGTAATCCATACATACAAAGAAATCAAGGCAACTGTGTTCACAAAACAAGTTATATTTAATAAAGTGGAGTGACACAGAAAATAAGTATTGAACACATGAAGAAAAAGAGGTGCAAAAGGGCATAGAAAGCCAAGAAACCAGTTGAAATCCATCAGAATTTAGGAAGCCATCCCATCCCCCATCAGTGCAAATTAATTCCACCTGGTTAAGTCCTGACTGATAGCCAGTGTTGGCTATCAGTCACACCACTGCTTTTGCAGTAACATGCTGTGTAACGAAATTACTGTTTAAAAATTCAGTAATGCGTTGCAGTTACTGAAATTTGATCAGGTGCGTTACTCATTACTCATTTTATTAATATGGATAGATATTTTTAGTGCAAATAAATGAATATACTGTACAAACTGACCCTACCATAGCTGAAACGAGCTGTCAGTCAACGTGACTTCTTGTAGATAGCCGAGTCTTCACTATTGAGTGGAGGAAAAGATGACGCTACTTTGTTTTTGTGGAAACAGATTATTTTTCCTTTGTCACGGTTAAGGACAAAAGCATATTGGTGGGTTGGGAGCTAAGTGCTGGTTCAGACCTACTGCAATCTTCAGAAGCACTCGAAAACAGCAACAAACCTCGGATAAAGCTCGTGCTAAGTAATAGCTAGCTATGCTAACAACACCATGTCAGTGGACTTATGCTATCTGAACAGCCATAGCTGGATGTAAAGTGGAAATATTCTTGTCTCAATAGCCACGGCTGGATTTCAAGCACAGGTATGCATCTGGACAGTTTGTGACCCAGCAAGAATTAAACCCAATTGCCAGATACGTCATTACAAACTGAAGACATGATAATAGTCACTTTCCATCAGACAGCTGAGACTGTGATCCACTTAAGTTAAAACACGTTTACTTGCTACCTGGATAAAGATTAATCAAAAATGGATTTTGATCTCCAAAAGGAATTTGAGGGACTGGATCATGTCTCTGTCACAGCAGACATTTGGACTGTGGATAATGGACATTTTCTTTGGATCACTGCACATCAGATTAAATCCATATCATAATGGTAAGATAAACATGGACAGCTTTATGCAGTGTTGCCAACTCTCACTCCAAAATGAGGACGTTACTGGCAATATCATGTTGATTTTCTTCAGATTTTTCTCACAATAAGAGCTCTCAAGGCAGGATAAAGAAGACCAAACATGTTCTAAACCAGAGGTGTCCAATCATATGCCATGGAAGGCCAAGACCCTGCAGACTTTACCTCCAACCAGTGTCTTCAACAGCAGATTCCACTGAATTTCTTCCCACTGATTGCTGATAAGTGAAAACACCTGCTGAAGAGACTGGGTAGAAGAGAAAACCTGCAGGTTCTTGGCCCTCCATAGCAAATGATTGGAGACCCCAATCTAAAAGCTTGTCTGAAACAGTCTGTTTTCAGCCTGACATTAATAGGTCCATAATGTAATCCATTAATTAAATTATCTTGCTAAGTGTACAAGATGATTTAAGCATGCATTTAAAAGTAACGTGAAAGTTACTTTTCCAAGTAACTAGTTACTTTAATCATGCAGTAATTGGTAAAGTAACAGTTACTTTTGAAAAGAAGTAACTAGTAACTGTAATTAGTTACTATTTTTAGTAACTTACCCAACACTGCTGATAGCCTTTAAAAAGGTCTGTGGATATCAGGTTGTCACACGGCAAAAAACTCATGATGGCTAGAAGCAAAGAGCTCTCTCTAGACCTTCGCAACCTTTTTGTTGCAAAACATATTGATGGCATTGGTTACAGGTGCATTTCTAAACTGCTGAATGTTCCAGTGTGCACTGTTGGAGCTATCATTTGGAAGTGGACAGAACATTATTTTACCATTAACCGGCCACAACTAGGAGCTCCTCGCAAGATTTCTGATGGAGGAGTCTAAAGAATTATCAGAAGAGTTATTCAAGAGCCAAACACCACTTGTGGAGAGCTCCCGAAAGACCTAGAGTTAGCATGTACTGCTGTTTCAAAGAAAACAGTAAGTAATGCACTCAAATGACATGGGCTCTATACCCACTCACCTTGCAAGACTCCATTGCTGAAGAAAAAGCATGGTGAAGCTTGTTTAAAGTTTGCTGCACAACATTTGGGCAAGCCAGTAAAATACTGAAAGAATATGATGTGATCAAATGAGACCAAAATTCAACTTTTTGGATGCCACAACACACAGCATGTTTGGAGGAGAAATGGCACTGCAAATCAGCCCAAAACACCTTACCAACAGTGAAGTTTAGAGGTGGGAGCATCATGGTGTGGGGATGTTTTTCAGCACATGGTAGGCAGACTTCATACAATTGAAGGAAAGATGAATGGACAAATGTACAGAGACATCCTTGATAAGAACCTGGTGCCATCTGCCAAGATGCTGGAGATGTAACGAGGGTGGACATTTCAGTAAGACAATGAGCCCAAACACACAGCCAAGGAAATTCAACTGCCTCCAAAGAAGGAAAATAAAGCTGCTAGAATGGCCATGTCAGTCACCTGACCTGAATCCAATTGAAAATCTATGGAACAAACTGAAGATCAGAGTTCATAGAAGACACCCATGGAACCTTCAAGATTTGAAGACAGTTTGTATGGAAGAATGGGCTAAAATCACTCCTGAGCAATGCCTGCATCTAGTTTCTCCATACAGGAGGCATCTGGAAGCTGTTATTACCAACAAAGGCTTTTCTACTAAATATTAAATAAATTTCACCAAGTGTGTTGAATACTTATTCCCCGTGTGATTTCACTTTATTAAATATAACTTGATTTGTGAACATAGTTGCCTTGATTTCTTTGTATGTATGGGTTATTTGGGTTGTTACTGATATCTGGTGAAAATCTCGGGTCAAATGCTCCATCAGAAATATGTGTAATGAGAAAAATATTGATGTGTTCAATACTTACTTTCCTTGCTGTATTTCTCTTCCACTGTTTCTTTTACACAAGTTTAGCAATTAATCACAGTTAATTATAGAGAAATGTGTAATTAATCAGTTCAAATCTTTAATCCATGCAAAACCAGAGAGAAAGAGAGATGATTTTCTTTTGTTTCCCCCGTTTTGACTTGGAAATGTCATCGCCTCAAGTAAAAAATCTCATTGTTACAACATGTATTTCTACATGTGAAAGTCCGCTGAGATCAAGGTCTGTACGTGTGTTTTTTTCCACCATCTCAAAAGTTTTATAACAGTTTGGATTTGTTAATGAGAACCCACTGAATCTGTTCAAATGAATTTTGGTGCAGTTTTTTTTTTAATGAAAATCCGTGTTTAGTTGCTTAGTGTGAAATGGCATTTATCCAAACCAGCAGGACAAACTGAAAGAAACATATAAATGAAGACACAGCAACTCGATGACTGAGACTCATACATCTCTCCTGCTTTCAAATCAATTAATGCAACCAACTATGTTTTCCTAAGTTTGTTTACTTGGGTTCAAATCACTCGGTGTTCTTTCACTTTGTTCTGTTTCCTTTCACAAAAATTCAAGCTCACCAAAATGCTTCACTACAAACTACAGGAAAAAGTCCAGGAAAAGTAAATACGGGCTGTAGATCCTGGTTTGGCACCATGTGTCTATTGCTGTGTTTGAAATGTTCACTCGCTCCCCATATAGTGTACTATATAGTGAATCAGCCATTATGTACTGCTGTTTGAAATCTTAATTGAAAATATTATTCACTATATAGTACACTCAAAAAATCCCACAATGCATTTTGAAAAGTAGTGTACAACAGATGGTCACTACATTAGCCAATATATCCCATAATGCAATGCGCAGCCAACAGAGCAGTGAGAGGAGAGCTTCACATCACAACGTAAACTACCTTAAGGTATTTATATTTATTAATTCAGCAAAAACGATTTGATTTAATACATAGTTACTACAAATTACATGCAGGTATTTATTTTTTACCACAGTTAAGGCCCTTTTCCACTAGCCTCACTTGGCCCTACACCGCACCACTCAGCCCGCTTTAGGCGCTTTTCTACTAGCCCCAGCACCGATTAAGCAGGTACTTTTTTCGTACCTGATCCAGGGCAGGGTCTAACCGGGCCGAGTAGGGCTGAGTATGGCTGTGATATGACTTTAAGAGACTGGTCGCCGCTGATTGGTCAGGTTGTAACGTCATGAAAGCGACTTTTTCTGCTGAATTTACTCCACGACCGCCATTTGTAATTGTTCAGCAGTGAACACAGTGTGCCCCTTTAATACGGTATATTATATTAATATACTGTATAATATACTTATATAATAATATACTCCTAATATTATATATTAGGAGGTGCGCAATTTTCTTTCTATATTAGGCAACGATCGCATCCAGCGTGAGTTGGACGGATCTACTTGAAATGCAGGTGTCCGAGCAGATGGCTTCCCAAGGGCACATCCGTACTGCCAAACAGTGTCGGGAGAAGCTGAAAAAGCTGAAAAGCGATTACCGAGCAGTGAAGGACCACAATGCTCGAAGTTCAGCGGATGGAAGGAGTGGAAGTGGTTCGCTGAGAGACATTGGGCTCGACACGTCACTGTCACGGCCACCGTCACGGTCACGGCCCTTGGAAACCGTGGATGGTGAGTGTTTATTTGATATTGCGCATCTGTTCGCCACTTGATCCGTTCTGTGCCAAGCTCACTGTTTTTAAGAAATAGGAAGGTTGTTAGATTGTGAGTAATGGTTGTTACTGAGGCTTGCGTATTGTTTTGCAGCCAACTGCAGATACACGCTTGCTTTGTGTTAAGTATTAGCGCGAACAAAACGCTGAATTACGCTTATTGTATTACGGTTAAAAACTTGAGAGTGTTGTGTACATGTTGCACTTTGGTGTTAAGTTTTAAATTGCGTGCATTTTCTTTCTAGAATCGCATTTCATATCACAGGGGTCCACCTCAGTGGAGATGACTGACACAGCGGACTCTCCTGGCGCTGCGTCTGCGTGTGCGTCTGGCTGAGCGCCAGCTGGATCAGCTCCACATCACCAGCTCCATCTGGATCACGTTCAAGTGCCGGTAAGGCACAATAACCACGATTTTTTTTTGGGGTTGAAACAGGTCCAGCAGCGGAAACCAGGGTCGAAAATCCATCCATCCATCCATCTTCTACCGCTTAATCCTTTACAGGTCGCGGGGGGGCTGGAGCCTAACAAGTTATGTACCAAATTGATTAATGCAATTTCCTGTAGCTGCATATTAATTAATTGAAAATGTCTTTTTAAATGTACAAAAAGGTTATTCTTTGGTCTTCACTTATCGGTGTTCCACAACCATTTTTAGGTGTGGTGATTGAAGTGCTGTTGTAACTCCTGTTTTAGACAAACAAATAAAGCTGATGAACTGCCGTTGAAATCAACATGCTTCATTGAAATGCTTTGCGTCAGCTGACTGTATTAACCCATTCAGATTTCTGCGGCCACACTACAAGCAACTAGTTTAAACATTACCCATCCATCCATCCATATTCTTAATCTTAATCCTTTTTAGTTTTGCAGGGGGGCTGCAGCCGAAGACAGCACCCTGCGTGTTGCAAAATCTGCTCTACTGAGGGGCAGCAACATGACAGTTCAGCTTATATACAGCAATGAAGCATAATATAATAGTGACATTCCACCACAGACTTTCACCTGTGTAATTCCATAATATATGTAGTGATCCAGCTTTAACGACCATGCCTTTCTGTCTTTCCATCTAGGCAAGACGAAAACAGACAACTCCCATCGCTGACCTTACATCAGCGATGGTCAACATGCATGACGAAGAGATGTGGCTCTTGGAACGGCAACATGACCAGCGGCAAGAATCAGGAGTACATGCAGCATTTGCGACAGGTGGCTGCAGATGTGCGGGCAGATGCGCATGAAGCCTTGGAACAGGACGTTGTGTTACGAAGGGAAGAGCTCGCAGAGATGTCATCGCCCAGTCTGTTTTTTTGTTTGTAAATTTTGCTTCTGGAATAAAATTGTATTGTTTGCATCAAAAGTCTGGTTTATTTGTTATGACACCGTATGAGAAAAGCCAATAATAACATACACATTCCATTCTCTGTTCACTCCACATGCTGCTGTTCATCAGGTCAGGTGTATAGTCTTCTAATGGTAATTTAATTTTTAACAACACAACGAAACGTAATGTCTTGGTAGGTTTTTTTTTTTATTTTAAACATTTGCAATGCGGAATCCATTTCTCTTGAACGGGTACATTTTTTAGGTTATAAGCAGTTGTACAGGTGTGCTTGAACTTGTAGACACTGATAAAGGTAAGTACATGTAAGTTGAATGTTGCATCGCCAGTCCAAATTTAATAAATTAAGAAGGAATCTAGCAAAAATTTGGCACTAATAACAGTAGACAGATTGGACAAGGATACACAACTGTGTTTTTGTTGCACACAACTGTTGTTACCAACAAGTGCAAAATTTATATTCCCTTTTCCCAAAAATTAAAAATCAATTTGTAAGTAAAAGTGGGAGACCTTTACATGGGAAAACATGACATGTATCAGCACATGATTTATAGTTCAATTTGCATTTCCACCTAAGCAAAAGTGGCTTGTCGAGCTGGATTTTTGTGAAGATGGCCTGTGCGGTGTTTCTGCATGTAATTACATACCTGTCAAGTGATACGGTTTCGCCGTATTTTAATACGGGGAAAATGCAATTTTAGCAAATACGGGCGTATTGCCATTTCTGTACGCCAAAGAGAAAAACATACGGGAAAAAAAATTGAGAGTGTGGGGAGGAACACGTCGTGTGTGACCCCCACAGCGTACGGGCGGGCAGAGCGTTCAGCGTGAGCAATTATCACAACAGAAGTGTGGACTCATCATTAGGCTGATGGCTTTGCACCTTCTTGACAGATAAGCGTTATGAACAAGAGGACAGGTAGATGGACCATGCACAACATTTTATTTACAAAAAACATTTTTGAAATATGTATGCACATAAATGTGGACAAAATAGACAAGTATTGCATCACGTTATATTGTAACATACAGCTTGACGTCCCACCAGGAGGTTTGAACTCACGCCTCCCGCTCCGGAGTCCCGCACTCTACCTGTGTCGCCAATAGGGTCAACCCACTTGTCAAGCCAAGTAGGGTGCTTATATTGAGTTCACTACAATATCACCACCCTGCTCCTCTGCTCTCTGTGCCGCTGCCACCACTGGTTCATCTACTGCATCATCCAATGTAGTGTCAAACGTCTCTCCATGACTCTCACACAGATTGTGCAGAGCACAACAAGTCAGCATCATAGATTTAACCAGTTTCATGTCACAGTCATTCCTCCTTCCTTCTCTCCTAGTCATCAGCCATGTTTGTTGTGGAGGATTCAGTCGCGTGTGTTTCACGTCACGAGGGTGTGGCGCCGCCTGCTGTTCAACAAATCCCACCCACAGCAGGTGTGCCAGCAGGTGCGCCAGCAGTAGTTGAAAAGCAACTGAGGCTGAACCGAACCGAAGTGAGTAGAGCCGGGTTTTCAAACCGGGGCTGAGTGGGGCTAGTGGAAAAGCGCCTTTAGTCTGTTATGTTTTACTGTCTCACCATGATGACATCAATAACTGCTCCGTGAAAACAAGCCCAGTAGTGTCCGAAAGCTGTTAATTTTATTGTTATATTGAGTTTACTGTATAGTCCACTATATCTAAATTCACTATATAGTGAGCAGGGAGGGAGGGAGTGAACATTTGGAGCATGTATGATCGGGAGAGGTAATGGAGGTTAACACGTACAGTATTTATCATCACCCTGGTGAATGTTTTTTTTTTAAATATATATCTACATTTATCACTTAGGACAATTAAAACTGTTTGAGAATGAAGCCAAGCTACATCTTCAAAATGACACGTTGAGGCTCTTGAATGGCCAAAGGCGTAAGACAACAAAGGAGGTGGGGTGCATTAATTATCCCGAAGCATTACATGCTCATCAGCTGAAGATATTTACTAAGAATCTATCAGGTATGTAATTCATAGCTTCTGGTTCCTTTTCACTTCAATATGCTTTTGTCCCTGGAGGGCAACACCAGAGTCCGCCATCTTTTTGGGCGTCTCAGTCTGGTTTATTTGGTGGGCAGTGGAGTGGGATTATGGTGCTCTAACCACACGAAACAGTGATTTGCAAATCAAGTACGTGGCGGTAATGCACCTGTAAGCTGGCTGCCAACTGCCAATCAAATCTAAAAGAATTAGAAGAAGAAGAAAACAAACCAGAGTTTGACTGAAATGCACTAAAGCCTGTAGGTATGAAAGCACCCAATGACGTCACTATCGCTGCAACCAGTGCATCAGAGGAATAAAACTAAACAAAATCATCCAGCTGTTGGCAGCACCTGACAAGAAAGCACTTGGGGTTAGAGTACATGGGGTTGGCGTTCGGAGGAATGCTTTTTTTTTGCCTTCCCCGTGTTGGAAAGTGATCAAATATGATGCAAAGAATTAACTGAGCAAATGGCAGTTTCTCTTTAAATATGCGCTCTCTAAACATATGTGAAAAGGCATTTAAATCGTCTATTACTGAGCTGTAACATGTGCAGCAATGACTTGACGCAGAATAATCATCGATGCAGTCATTTCCTAATTCCACTACTGAGTGGGTGGCAAACAGGTTTCAAAACTACAGTACAAGATGGTTTGATGAATTACAAACCACCCTGTAATGAAATACTTTTTTTTTCTCAACGTAAATTACACCCAAAGCCAAACGAAGCATGCCGACCGTAAGACTGTGGGGGAGTTGGGAAAATGTGCTCTGAAGACCCATCAGATGTGTGAGGAAACTGGTGTGTGTGAGACTCCAGCTGACTTACTGCCATTATAAAACAGAACATCACATGGCAGGGCGACAGCAAAAACAAAGTCAAAATTGAACAAGTGCAAAATTACACGTATGAGTGACCGAGCCTACCATTTTCATCTTGCCTCAAAACCCAGTTGGCAAGCCAGAGTTTCCCACAGTTCCCTTCACAGCCCATCAGTCAGGCCAGAGAGCAGCGGGGACCCGGCTGTCAGGGGTCAGCGCTACGCCGAGCATGGAGAGAATATGAAGCAGCTGCCCGGGACAGGAGAGCCTGATGTGCCTCCATATGTATGCACGTGTGTTTCACAACCCTTTTTCATTATATTTACATTAACGATGATGGGTCATCGTAAAGCAACATCATGCATTCATTGATATAGCAAACACAGTTTAAAGTAAGAAGTTAAAACCACTAAAATTGGATACTGAAGGTGGAGCAACTTTATTATACGGTCAAACAATGCAATAGGCTTGATTCAAAAGCATATCTACAGACGCTGCAGTCAATATTAAGGTATGTTTCGATCAGCAGGTAAATAAAATATTGATTCCAACTCTAAAGATTCAACTCAGACTTAAATAAAAATTTGGGGTTGAAGTTTTAAGTATGAAACCTGTTTTTTTGATTGACACATATTCACTTTGATTAGACACGTATTAATAAAAAGACACCACATACACTAATTTTTTGCTTTTCAACCAGGGCTACTAGAACCCCAGGAGTATCCTTAAGAGAAAGTTCAGGGGTCTTCAGGAAATTGTCTAATTTGGCTTCTCAATTGGTCCAAAAAAACTGCAAATAATTTGCCACTGATGTGCATGAGTGCATGTAGTTCCTCTTTCATATCAGTCGGTGGCAGTATGAATGTAATAATGGCTACCATTTTCTTCTTCTTCCTCCTCTTTGTGTGCTTTATGGAAATTAATGAACTTGTTAAAACATGCTAGAGGTCCCGATGACTAGATGAAAGACAGCAATGAATTGATACGTGAAGAGGAACGATTCAAACTCCAAACTGGACCCTGTACTGATGGAGCAGCTGCCATGGTTGGACGCAGCGAAGGCTTTGTTAGCAGAGTGAAAGAGACACGCCCAGATATTACTGGGTTTTTTGCATCGTGAGGCACGCGTTGCCAAGATTTTACCGGAGAATGCCGTGGAGAAAAGTTTAAAAAAATGTCTCATTTTTGGCAGACAAATAACCCGGCCGAAGGGACGGATTTTCGTTTTCAGTCCTGGCCAGTCGATGAGCCTGATTTTTCTTCTTCACTGAGATTTTTTCTTCCCGGTCAGTGGTGCTTTCAGCTACAGCGCCCCAAATGAGCAGTTATTGTAACCGTGTGACGTCGTCCAGGCAGTGTGGTCCACTGCAGTGTGAATGCAAACCAAACCAAACAAAGGTGCGAAAATTCTCGGCATTCCCCACCCAGTCAAGCCGAGACCCCTGGAAAGCCTAAAAGAAAAAATGGTCTCTAACATTAAATAACCATGTTCAAAAATCACATCAAATTTGCAAACTTACAAGATTAAACCTGTCTAATTTGCCAAAATATGCACATTTCTGAAAAAAGTTGCAAATTTATAATTAAATAGTTTCAGATTTACTACTGTACCACAGTGCAAATACAAAAATAAAGTCTCAAAATTACGCGAAAAAATTTGTGAGAAGCAAGAAAAAAAATACAAATTTACCAGTATAGACACATTTACCAAAAACAGTCACAGACGCTATTTTTTTTTTCATGGAAAAATTGTCTGAGTCCATGTTTTTCATGGACTCAGACAAAGATGGCAAATAGGCGGCTGCCCAGGCAACAATAACCCAAACTTGTGCACATCCTTGCTTGAGTACATTTATGCAGGGAAAACTGTACTTTTACTCAAGTACATTTGGTAGTAGAGTTACTTTTGATTTCACTGATTTAAAACTGGTTAAAATGTGATTGTTATGTTCACTGCATCTATAATCATTTTAGTGAATTTACAGGTTTATCAGATATCAGAAAATCATTGTCTTCATTTATGGATCAATTGCAAAAGAAAAAAAAAGTTGAAATTTAAGAGAAAAAGTTGTAAAATTGTGATCAAAAAGTTGCTTATTTACTTGAAAAAATGCAAATTTATAAGACAATAATAGTGAATATATTATTCAAACCACAAATTCATGAGGAAAAAATGCAAATTGCACATTTAAGATAAAAACACCTTAAATTTATGCAAAAACACAACGAAATTATGAAAATAAAGTCTCTAATGTAGCAGAGAAATCATTTCCTTACAAATCTTCAAGGTTATGAAAAAAAATTATGATTTAAAAGTTGGAAGTTTATGTGGAAAAAAGTAAATTTACAAGAAAACATTACATTCTCACTACTCAAGTAGCTTTTTTAGCAGATACTTTGTTATTCTTGCTCCAGTAACTTTTTTTGGTAACTACTTAAAAGTGCTGTGTGCAATAGTGCAACCCAGCAATTAGATTTCAAAATGCACCCAAACCACATTCCATTCATCATCACATTCTCCCAATGCCTGTAGGAAGCAGAACATTTATGTGATTTAAACCTAAAACATAAAAAAAAGCCTGGAAAATATTTTGGTGTTCCAAGATGGCCGCCTACATGGAGAAGGATGCTCTAGGTGTGAATAAAAAACTTATACTGAGGCACAGAAAACGCAACGTTTGCCTGACAGAACAACGAAAACAGAGCGATATGATTTTTAGCCTGATTGAATTCAGATTGCCCAAACTCTTTACATACTGTACCTTTAAACTTTAAGGCTGCTTTGTACCTTTATACTTTAAGGCTGCTTGAGAAGGTATTAAGACAACACTGCTTGAGCACAATTTCTGGACACTCCACCACTTCTGGTGGGTCCACGCCACCACCGCTTTATGAACAAATCTGTCAGCTGTGCAGCCCCGGCCGATGTGGAATGTAAAAGCTGCCGCTGCCAACATAAACGCCTTTCTGACAAAAACAATGGCGACCCTGCGCTGCAAAATGTGGGAAGTTAACTCTGTCTCCCCTGCAGCTGAAAGCCGCTCTCCCATAACCGCAGCTCTCCTCGCCCTTTCCTCAATATCACCGCGTCCCACAGCGGGGAGGAGACGGATCCAGACAGACGGACCCGCTCCTGCGTCCCCGCAGCCTGCCCCATGTGGAACCGACCCCTCCCCCCCGGTGCCTCCTCTTTCACGCTAAAGGTGTCAGGCCACCCTTATTATTTCCCCTTTGCTCAGTCTGGCTTGTCTGCGGTTTTATCTGATGACACCACTCACACACAAAACACAAAAAAGGTGAAATGGTGAAAGGAGAGGAGGCCTCCCGCTGACAGGGAGATGGATGCCGCCAGTGACGGCCCTTTGTTTTAGTGAAATACGCTCACATGCCGGCTTTGCGGGGGCCAAAGGCGGAGGCCAAGGGGAACAACTTGTTCACTTGTTCCGTTTGGTTGAGCAAACCATGGCTGTGTCAGGACTTGTTTCTAGTCCAGCTTGAGCTGATGATATAAAACCTCCTCCGTTCAAAGTAGGCATCACAGCAAATACGGCTTTATCCCGTTTCTTTAAGCCGCAGTTTAAACTCAACGTGCCAAAAATGTCAATAAAACTGCACTAATCGGCCGTCCGATCCGCAGCAGCACCTGCTTACGGAAACACAACACGCCCCTGCAGTCTTTCTGTACAGCAGCAATGTTTCCTCCTCGTTAAAGCTGCGCCGCTACGGTCGGAAACGCGGGCTGCAGCGCAATTACGCATTCAGACAGGCGCACTTTGTTGCTGTTAAAAATGCCTTCCTGGTTTTTCTTCCAAGTTCAACGATGTTTTCCTTTAAGAGGTGATCCAGTCAAGTTTGGATATGTACTGTTGGAAAGTTCAGAAACAGCACCTGAGTTTATTATTATTATTATTATTATTATTATTTCATCTTTGCACACAGAAAAGTTAACACTGCCTATTAATCATGATTTGGTGGTGTGAGTTTAAATTCATCTGTTTTCCTTAAAGCTGATCAAATAAATTCTACAGTTTATCCATGCAATGTGCATCTGATTTAAGCTTTTTTTTTTTTTTTTACAATAAAGGCAAATATATTTAATTACTTCCCATACTTTTTAGACAGTTACTTGCTTTATTTCACAGGCATAAAAACTGTGAATTTATTAAACAAGAAGGAGGCTTATTGTAAGCTGTTTACTGTAATATATTGTTGTCATTGTTTCATTTTTTAGCCACTGCTGCTTCCTGACGCATCAGGCCTCTCACTGGCACTGATTCAGCCCCACAATAACTAGTCATCTGTGTAAAATCGTGCTACAGTTTATAAGCGCTGCTGAAGCGCAGTGCGCTTTCTTCCAGATGCGTTAAGCTAGTTTAGAATAATGGCTCTTCTAAAGGGGGCCGCGCGTTTTCAATCCCTTTTTCTCCCCACAGAGACAAAATCAAACTTCATGCAAACGAACAAACACGCATCTCCATGTCATGTCTGTGTGCGGTGCCATTTTCATCACGCTCATCACTCCTTCCACGCACTGTACTGGGTTCAAACCCGCAAAGGAGAGACGGTCTTACCGACACACTCGTTGGCCTCCCGGGCCGTGGCGCGCTGCCAGGGCCGGTCGTAGTGGAAGGGCTTGCACCTGTCGCATTCCGGTCCCGCCGTGTTGTGCTTGCACTCGCACACCAGGCTCCCCTCTCGGTCCTTGACGCACTTGGACGCGTGTCCGTTGCACTTGCACCGACCGCCGACCTGCAGGTCGGACACCGCGTAGAAGTAGGAGTCGCGCGCCAGCTCGGAGTCGTCCTCGTTCTCGTCGCCGAACGTGTGCAGCCGGCTGAAGATCACCTTGATGTCGGTGGCCGTCACCCAGTCCTGCAGCACCGGCGAGTTGTCGAAGTCGTGCGCGGACGGTCTGCCGTCCAGCGTGCTGAAGGCGATGAGGCCGCCCGTCAGCGGGTGCATGTCCGTGTGGGAGTCCGTGCAGATCGCCTCCTGCTCGTTCTGCTTGGTGATCGTCGCCTTGTTCTGCCGGTTGTACATCTTCTTGCACTGAGTGGAGTAAAACTGGAACGGCACCCAGGATTTGCCGTAGTCCATGGACTTGTAGATGGCCATGGACTCGGGCCGGGGCGAGCAGAACTGCAGGCTGACGTAGGTGACCTCGAACTTCTTCCCTAGAGACAAGGTTAGGGTGACGTTCTGCGGGTACTGCACGTAGTTCTCCGACTGCCAGCAGGTGAGGTTGTGGGGGTTGTTGAGGTCCGTCAGGTAGGCAGGTGGATGGCACTTCTTGGGGTCCCCGGCGTCGCACGTGTGGCAGTCCCTGCTCATCTCCTCTCCCTTCTCGGTCACCGCGCAGTACCGCGCGGCCGGGGTGCCGCAGGTGCTGGACACGCGCACGTCCTTGCCGAAAGCGGAGTTGACGAAGTCGGGGATGCACCTCCGGGGATTGCCGTTCTCGTCATAGCACGGGTCGGGGGGAGAGGACTGCGCGGCGAACATGCTCAGCCCGTATCCTCCGCGGGCGCCTCTGGTGAGCGCCGAGACGGTGACCAGGGCGACCCAGGTTTCCAAGATCTTCTGCATTGTAATCCGTGCGCCGCAGGGGTTTGTGCCGAACTGCAACGGAGACAAGAGAGGGTCAGTTAGAGCAGCAAGATCAGACCGGACGGGAGTTCAGTGATAGATGATGTCCACGGGGATAACTGCAGCCTCTGGACGGCTGAGAGACACATGAATGATAACAGATGTGCGTGAAAAAAGAGAATCTTATGAGGGAAAGAGAACTCCACCCAGACCACCAGCTTAAAATATTCTGCTTTGCCTCAAAGTGTGCAACTTCTAGAATTTATTTATTTATTTATTTTTTTAACGGGGAGTAACCTACCCAGTTTACGCACGAAAATAATTAATTCCCTTCCCTCAAAGAAAAAAAAAAATAAAATAAAAATAAATACCCAGCAGGCTCCGAGTGTCCCCTCTGCCTGTCCACTCAGTCACACCTCTGTCCACCTCTATCTCTGTCTGTCCCATTCCCTGTGTTATAATGGAGAGGGGCTCCGCTCCGAGAGGACACGAGTGCGCCTGTGAAAATGGAGGGGCAGCAGCGACATCCAGCGGTAAATTCATGGAAAAACAGGCTGGGACAGTGCGCTCGAAACGATTCGCCCCATGAGATGTTCAGTTGACCACAGGAGTTTCATTGCTGTTATTTATTTATTTATAAATAGTATACGAGTGCAGCTACATCCATTTTTTTATTCTGTTCATTTTGCTGTTAAATATTTCTTGATAATGCTTGAAAAAAAATCATCATACAAACCAGAACCTCTATATTATCTGATAAAAGCAGGTTTTTTCTCCACTACAAAAATGATTTTTTTTTTGTTCTCATGCACTGATTATTTTTTAACTCGAAAAATGAAGCAGAAAAAGACAGCCTCGACAACTATTAAATGCTTGCATAGGAGCATTTATTTAAACATAGGTTAGTGATACTTTAAATAGGCTTTTAACGCAAAAAACCCCAAAAAAACGCTGTACTCCTGTTTATTAATCTCAGTTGTTTTGACCATGTTGCCCAAGAATGTGTCAATTTAATTATTCATTCATTCATTCATTCATTCTTGGTTGCATTTAATTTATGTTGCTGCCCCACTGCAAAGGCTCAGCAATGATAGCCCTATGGCTCTCTTGCACAATGTAGTGACGTACTTTTGTTTTCCGGTTCACCCACTGCTCCTCTTTAACTTCAACCTGTTCATCATGTTCAAAAAACATGATCCCAAGATGGCGCCCACAGCGGTCGACATGGTGCTTCGCTGCGCTCTTTGTTTGTTTTTGTTTGTCAATTGTGTGTCTGCTTGCACTTATACCCGTGAAGAACTTTTAAATATCAGGACTTTGACCCCCACGGACCTCCTCCCAGTTTTTCTAGCCCCTGCCGCCGATCTGGTTTATTGTTTGGCTCGGAAAGTGAGACGGCGGAAGAGAGGAAGACGAGCGGGCGCTCTCGTGCGACTTCGCAGGAGAGGCTCGCGAACGGCGCTGCCTGGCATATTTCTGTCCAATACCAACTCTCTCTCTAACAAGGTGGATGAACTGAGACTGCTGATGCGTTTTAAGGACCTCGCCTCCTCAGCTGTCCTCTGCTTTACTGAGACCTGGCTCCGGGAAAATATACCGGACAGCGCGCTGCGCCTCGACGGCTTCCAGCTCTTCCGTGCTGATCGTGACACAGAGCTTTCCGGCAAGACCACAGGAGGCGGTGTCTGCTTCTACATCAACTGTAGCTGGTGCTCTGATGTAACGGAAATTTCCAAACACTGTTCTCCTGCCTTGGAATTTCTTGTTATCAACTGCAAGCCTTTTTATTCCCCACGGGAGTTTGCTTCTTTTATACTGATCGCTGTGTACGCCCCTCCCGACGCGGACACGCGCGAAGCTCAGCGCGTGCTCGCGGATCACATTCAACACACAGAGCGGAGTTTTCCAGACTCGCTGATTATTGTGGCTGGCGACTTTAATCAGTGCAATCTGAGCCACGATCTCCCCCGCTACAAACAGTTTATTAAATGCCCCACCAGAGGATTAAACACACTGGATCACTGTTACACCACAGTGAAAGACGCATATCGCGCTGTCCCTCGAGCTGCGCTGGGATTATCTGATCACGTGATGGTTCACCTCATTCCCACATACAGACAGAGATTGAAGCTCACTAAACCTGTTGTGAGCACTACGAAGATACGGACCAGTGATGCTGAGGAGAAGCTGGAAACGTGCATGGAAATATCTGACTGGGGCATGCTTAAAGGAGCCACGCATGATCTGGATGAGTACACGGACACTGTGAACTCATATATCCACTTTTGTGAAGAGAACATTCTTCCATCACGCACCAGGGTGAGTTACTCTAATGACAAACCCTGGTTCACAGCTAAGCTCAGACAGATCAGGAAGGAGAAGGAAGCAGCGCTGAAAAGTGGAGACAGGGACTGCTACAGGGAGGTTAAATACCGGTTTAACAGAGAGCTGAAGAGGGCCAAATCTGTGTACTCAGAGAGACTCCAGCAGCAGTTCACTGCTAATGATTCGGCTTCCGTGTGGAGAGGACTGAGGCAGATCACCAACTATCGGCCTCAGGCTCCTAAAGGTCAGGATGACAAAGCCCTTTGTCAGAGACTGTCCCAACACTATGCCCGTTTTGACACCTCGTCATCTGTGTCCAACTCCCCCCCTCCCTCCAGCTCCACAGCCTCCACATTCCCTACTTCATTTAAGGCACCCCCCCCACCTCCCCCCCTCCCCTTATCATCAGTGAGCAGGATGTGCTCAAACAGTTCTCCAGACTGAACCCGCGCAAGGCCCCCGGCCCAGACGGCGTGTCTCCCTCCACCCTGAGACTCTGTGCGAAACAGCTGGCTCCTGTATTCACAGACATTTTTAACACCTCCCTTAAGTTATGCCACGTGCCGTCCTGCCTCAAATCCTCCACCATCATCCCTGTCCCCAAGAAGCCACGGATCACTGGACTTAATGACTACAGACCTGTAGCGCTCACCTCTGTAGTCATGAAGTCCTTTGAGCGCCTGGTCCTGTCCCACCTCAAGTCCATCACCACCCCTCTCCTGGACCCGCTGCAGTTTGCCTACCGAGCCAACAGGTCTGTAGACGATGCAGTCAACCTGGCCCTCCACTCCATCCTGCAGCACCTGGACTCCCCGGGAACCTACGCCAGGATCCTGTTTGTGGACTTCAGCTCCGCATTCAACACCATCCGCCCCGCTCTGCTCCGGGACAAGCTGTCCCTGCTCAACGTGCCTGACTCCCTCTGCAGGTGGATCATCGACTTCCTGACGGACCGGAGGCAGCATGTGCGGCTGGGAAAGACTGTCTCAGACTATACTAGCATCAGCACCGGATCACCCCAGGGCTGTGTACTTTCCCCCCTACTCTTCTCCCTTTACACCAACTCCTGCACCTCCAGCCACCAGTCTGTCAAGTTGATCAAGTTTGCGGACGACACCACCCTCATCGGGCTCATCTCCAACGGCGACGAGTCCGCCTACAGGAGAGAGGTGGCCCAGCTGGCGTCCTGGTGCAGCAATAACAACCTGCAGCTG
Source organism: Pholidichthys leucotaenia (assembly GCA_020510985.1). Classification (NCBI taxonomy): domain Eukaryota; kingdom Metazoa; phylum Chordata; class Actinopteri; order Cichliformes; family Pholidichthyidae; genus Pholidichthys; species Pholidichthys leucotaenia. The sequence goes on from CM035838.1 coordinate 349,747,202, forward strand.
AACGCTCTGAAGACAGTGGAGATGATTGTAGACTTCAGGAAAGTCACTACTCCTCTGCCCCCCCTCACCCTCTCAGGCTCTCCCATCACCACTGCTGATTCCTTCCGCTTCCTAGGCACTACCATCACCAGGGACCTCAAATGGGAGCTGACCATCAGCTCACTCATCAAAAAAGCCCAGCAGAGGATGTTCTTCCTGCGGCAGCTGAGGAAGCTCAAGCTACCCACCAAGATGTTAGTGCAGTTCTACACAGCCATCATCGAGTCCATCCTCACCACCTCCATAACCGTGTGGTACGCAGGAGCCACTGCCAGGGACAGACTAAGGCTGCAGCGCGTCGTGCGCACTGCTGAGAAGGTGATCGGCTGCAAGCTCCCATCTCTCCAGGATCTGTACATCTCCAGGACCCGGAGGCGTGCTGGCCGGATCATAGCCGATCCCTCACACCCTGGTCATGTACTGTTTGCCCCCCTCCCCTCTGGTAGAAGACTTCGGTCCATCCAGACTAAAACCTCCCGTCACATGAACAGCTTCTTCCCCTCTGCCATTAGACTGCTGAACACTAAGTGACTCTCGTGCACCATGTACAGCAGCTCAACCAGACTCATGTCAATCATCACTGTTTTCTTCCTGCATTACCGACTGCACTATATAGTTCTCCACAGTATCTGCTGCTGGCTAATATATATTTTAACTGTTGACCAGTATCACTTAATCTTATCCTACACTTTATTACATGTATAGTTTATTTCTCTTATCTTATCATGTTTAATGTTGCAGCATTGTACCGAGACAAATTCCTAGTTTGTGTACTACATGAACAATGGCAATAAACCTGATTCTGATTCTGATTCTGAACCTTATTGTCATGGCACACAAGCACAACGGGACATTGTTTAGAGCAAACCTAAGATGCACAAACTACAAATACAATATATAAAATACAATTAAAAGTATTAAAAATTGATTTATGCAGCTAACTATGTATAAATATGTGTGTGTGATTCACAAACTAATACAGCAGGGAAAATAAGTATTGAACATATCAACATTTTTCTCATGAAACATACACTACCGTTCAAAAGTTTGGGGTCACTTAGAAATTTCCTTATTTTTGAAAGAAAAGCACTTTTTTTCAATGAAGATAACTTTAAACTAATCAGAAATACACTCTATACATTGCTAATGTGGTAAATGACTATTCTAGCTGCAAATGTCTGGTTTTTGGTGCAATATCTACATAGGTGTATAGAGGCCCATTTCCAGCAACTATCACTCCAGTGTTCTAATGGTACAATGTGTTTGCTCATTGCATCAGAAGGCTAATGGATGATTAGAAAACCCTTGTGCAATCATGTTAGGTCTGCAATGCTGTAACTGCTGCAAATGGAGGATTCTTTGACAAAATCAAAGTCTGAAGGAAAAAAATTATTATTTCAAATACAAATCATTATTTCTAACCTTGTCAATGTCTTGACTATATTTTCTATTCATTTTACAACTCATGGTGGTAAGTAAGTGTGACTTTTCATGGAAAACACAAAATAATTGTCTGGATGACCCCAAACTTTTGAACAGTAGTGTATTTCTGATGGAGCCATTGACCTGAGATTTTCACCAGATATCAGTAACAACCCAAATAATGCATACATACAAAGAAATCATCAAGGCAACTGTGTTCACAAAACAAGTTATATTTAATAAAGTGGAATGACAGAAGGAATAATTATTAAACACCCTTGGTGAAATTAATTTAATATTAGTAGAAAAGCGTTTGTTGGTAATAACAGCTTCCAGATTCCAGATGCTCCTGTATGGAGAAACAGGTGCAGGCATTGCTCAGGAGTGATTTTAGCCCATTCTTCCACACAAACTGTCTTCAAATCTTGAAGGTTCCATAGGTGTCTTCTACGAACTCTGATCTTCACTTTGTTCCATAGATTTTCAATTGGATTCAGGTCAGGTGACTGACTGGACCATTCTAGCAGCTTTATTTTCCTTCTCTGGAGGCAGTTGAATTTCCTTGGCTGTGTGTTTGGGATCATTATCTTGCTGAAATATCCAGCAAAATATGAAATATCCACCCTTGTTTCATCTTCAACATCTTGGCAGATGGCAACAGGTTCTTATCAAGGATATTGCTGTACATTTCTCCATTCATCTTTCCTTCAATTATATGAAGTCTGCCTGTATCGTGTGCTGAAAAACACCCCCACACCATAATGCTCCCACCTCCAACCTTCACTGTTGGTATGGTGTTTTTGAGCTAATGTGCAGTACCATTTCTCCTCCAAACATGCTGTGTGTTGTGGCATCCAAGAAGTTCAACTTTGGTCTCATCTGACCAGACTATATTTTCCCAGTATTTTACTGGCTCTGTCCAAATGTTGTGCAGCAAACTTTAAACAAGCTTCAACATGTGTTTTCTTCAGCAATGGAGTCTTGCGAGGTGGGCAGGCATAGAGCCCATGTTGGTTGAGTGCATTACTTATTGTTTTCTTTGAAACAGCAGTACCTGCTCACTCCAGGTCTTTCTGGAGCTCACCATGAGGGGTCTTTGACTCTTGGATAACTCTTCTGATAATTCTTTAGGCTCCTCTGTCAGAAATCTTGCAAGGAGCTCCTGGTTGTGGCCAGTTTATGGTAAAATGATGTTCTGTCCACTTCCGAATGATGGCTCCGACAGTGCTCACTAGAACATTCAGCAGTTTAGAAATGTGCCTGTAACCAATGCCATTATTATGTTTTGCAACAATAAGGTTGCAAAGGTCTAGAGAGAGCTATTTGCTTCTACCCATCATGAGTTCTTTGTGGTGTGACAATCTGATATTCACAGACCTTTTTAAAGGCTATCATTCAGGACTTAACCAGCTGAAATTAGTTTACACTGATGGGGGATGGGATGATTTCCTAAATTCTGATGGATTTCAGCTGGTTTCTTGGCTTTCTATGCCTTTTTGCACATCTTTTTCGTCATCTGTTTAATACTTATTCCTTGTGTCATTTTACTTTATTAAATATAACTTGTTTTGTGAACACACTTGCCTTGATTACTTTGTATATATGGATTACTTGGGTTGTTACTGATATCTGGTGAAAATCCCAGGTCAGTGGCTCCATCAGAAATAAATTGAAATTGAAATTGAAATTGAAGAAATTTCAGAAAAGCTTGGAGTGAGCTTTAGAGGGAACTGTGCATTGGAGACTGGGGGTAGGGGTGGAGTGAGATGTGCACTACAATTGGAATGTTTATGAATGATTCGTTCGAGTGTACTAGTTCTTTTGGGTGAATGAACTGCACTGACTCACTTACTGTAACTGAATGAATCACTTAGGAAATAGCGGCCATCTCATCCCCCACTTCCGAATCATGTACATGCCATTGACTGGTAGCTCTCCTAGCCTTCTACAGCTTATTACAGCCTCGCAAACCTGGAGCTCTGGAAGAAGCTGCTTTTAGTGGAGGAGTCATTCTCGAAAGGCTTCTCTTGCCTTGCCTGCAGGAACCAGGAAGTAAACAATGGATGGATTCATCACAACAAAATGAAACAGCAAAAGTGATTTTAAAGTGAGAAATATATCATTTAGTTGCTGAATCTGGTTTTATATAATACACATATCTGCTCATTTGCACCTCAGTAAGGAACAGTTGGCAGTAGTGTTTAAACAAGGTTTATTACCAGTCACTGTCAGGTTATATACAGGAGTGGATTTTAGTTTACAATTGCTGTTTTTTTAAGTTATCCTTTAAAAAAATCATTAAAACACCACAACAAAACATCCAATAATAATAACATGCAACAAATCAACCAGTAAAAACTAAAAGAAAAACAGTAACCTCAATTAAAACCAATAGAATGCATAATCCCAAGTACTAAAATAAAAGGGTTAAATATACTCTTAAAATAATCCAGCATAATAATAATAATAATAATAATAATGCATTACATCTGTTTACCATGTTTAAACGCACAGCACAAATCCAAGCCACTTTGCCTGCTGCTTCATTCAGCAGCCTCCCGCACGTTGTCAGTACAAGAACGTGCACTGTGGAGCAGAGACCAGAAACATTACTGATTCGTTCAGCAGCCTCTCGCACAGTTCTCAGTACATGAATGTGTACTGGCGTGTACTGACTCAGGAGCAGAGACCAACACACCAGCTCATTCGTACGGCCACTGGTTCATACAGCAGTTGTCCCCCTCACATTCTCATCAGTTAGTCACCGTCAGTGAGTGTACTGAAGAGCAGTGAAGGAATGAGCCTTGTGCAGTTGAACTGAGCGGCCACTAGCCTGCTAGCCTTGTTAGCACATCTGTGGCAGGAATCCATGGGTAAATATGTCTGACATCCCGATTCAGCTGAAGAGCTCCTGGTCCTTCTGTCTCCAGGTGAGTGTCAGTCTCATTTTCAAACTAGTTTACTCTCCAGTGTTGATACTTATACTACGATGACAGCAGAATCTCAAAGCTAGCGCTATCCCTTGGATATGAATGCGCGAATGCACGATTTCACATGTGCTTGCCTCTTTACATTGACTTTGTACGCATGGCATGAACGCACCTTGAGAGCTCCAGTACTGCACTGAGTGATTCATGTACGAATCTTTAGAACAGATCTTTTTAGTGAACGAACTGAAGTGATTCAGTACATTTTAGTGAACTGTTGACCCCATCACCAATGTGCATAGCACACATAAAACAGTTATTTTTTTCCCAACAAATGTACTTCTTTACCTCAGACTAAGTTTTGTAACATGTTCAGTCTTTTTATGTTGCCTTGACAGCAATTATTGTGTAACAATCTGAAGGAAGTCAACCCGATATTGGCAGTATTTTCATCATTTTGGAGTGAGAATCAGAGTTTGTGTTGTGAGACAGAGGGTAAAAGAGTGAGACTCACTCCAAATGAGTGAGAGTTGGCAACACTGTATATAGTGAATCAGCTATTTTGTAGTGCTGTTTGAAATCTTAACTGAAAATTTCATTCACTATATACTGTAGTTCACTCAAAATATCCCATAATGCATTTTGCAAAGTAGTGTCCAACAGATGGTTGACTACATTTGCCAGTGTATCCCATAATACAATGTGCAGCCAATAGAGCAATGAGAGAAGAGCTTCACATCACAACATAAACTACCTTAAAGGGGTCACTGACTGAAAACTGGTTTGCTTGTTTGTTTGTTTGTTTGCTTGCTTGTTTTTAGGTTTTAACTACCTGAAATGTGTCTATTGGTCATATAATTATCCAAAAAAAAAAATATCAAAACAGTCAATTCTCTTAAAAAACATACAGCCTTTATCTCGTTTTTCTTTCCCAGAAATGCCAGAAACATTCTTGACTTTTCTCGGTAAATCGTATACGTCATAGATCGACATGGCCAACCCAGCGCTGCCCTTGAGACCCGCCCACTGCTCTATTATTGGCCCGCCTAGCTGTCTATCATAGGATAGAATAGAATATGCTTTATTGTAATTGTGCAGTTGTACAGTACAATGAAATTGTGGGCGCTCTACCAGGCTACTGCACAATGAAGTAAGAGAGAAGGATTAGATAAAACACATTTAAAGAATAAAGGATTAAATCAGATACATCAGAAATAGAAATAAAAATAGCCCATAGGTATATACACAGGAATGGTAGTGGATTCACAGATGGGTCAATGTACATGAAAGTGCGGAGTGCAAAGACACCGGTGTTATTGTGACAATTAAAAAGGTCCTCAGTTCTGTGCATGTGAGCGTTCAGAGGAGGGTGGGTGGGGCCTCTGACTGTTTGCAGTCTTGATAGGCCAGAGGAAGAAACTGTCATGTAGATGACTAAAAGTGTCATGTAGTGCTAAAAGTAGCCTATTAGCCCCTGAGCTATTAGCCCCCCAGCTAGCACTGGTACCATTTTATACATAGACTATGACTAGTATCTGCAGACTCACACCAAGTGCAGCTTATGTTGTTATTTTCTCCAGACTTAGTCATCCTAATAGCCATCCCTGTTACCACCCGATTCATCAGTCCAGTGTCCACAATATACTGCACCTCACATCACTCCAGCCCATCTACCAGTAATTTTGCAGTGATTCCACAGCAAATCGCCTGTGAACCAGTGCACCAGTGGTGGCAACCACCTACACCGGAACCCGAGGCTGCCGCCGCTCACGGCCAGCTCTCCCACTATTATCCAGGACTCCATGGGACTTCACTCCACTCTTGCGGGCAGCGTAGGGGAGCTGCTTCATGACAGGGCATCCCCAGCTGGCCGTGTGAGCAAAGTCCCGCAGAGCAAGACACTGCCATTTGAGCTCCTGTGGTTTGGGAGCTCGGCTCGGCTAGCAGTCTTGGGTCCCAGACCAGGTTGGTTGCAGCAATCGGGGGCCACCCGGCATGCTGTGCTAACAGTTTGTTGTGGAATCATGGCAAAATTATTGGGAGATGGGTCGGAGTAATGTGAGATACACCATCAACTGTGGATCAATGAACCAGCACCGCTCATCTGAGCTAGAAGGAGGCTAGAAGCTGGTCAGCTAATGACTGACTGACAAAGAAAGCTGGTTAAATACAAAAAAAAAAAAAAAAATGGCTTCAGTAAGTAAAAAATTAAAGAAAATGTGAACAAAATATGTCACAAGCACTTCATTAAGACATGTGTGATCTGTTAAAATATAAAAAGTGCAGTCAATGACCCCTTTAAGGTATTTATATTTATTAATTCAGCATAGATGATTTGATTTAATACATATTTACTACAAAATGCATGCAGCTATTCATTTTTTTAACCACCATTAGTCTGTTTTTCTGTCTCACCATGATGATGTCATTAACTGTACCACAAAACATTAAAAAAATATATTAAAAAGGGCTCGGTAGCACTGTGGTTAGCACTGTGGCAGCACAGTAAGTAGGTCATGGGTTCTATCCCACCCCCGGACCACCAGTGACCCTTCTGTGTGGAGTTTGCATGTTGTCCCCGTGTCTGTGTGGGTTTACCCTGGGTACTCCGGTTTCTTCCCACAGGCCAAAAACATGTGGGTTAGGCTAACTGGAGACTCTAAAGTGGCCCTAGGTGTGAATGTGTGTGTGAATGGTGAAGGGACTGGCGCTGCTCCGAGGCTGCCTCATCCATCCACGTGGATGCCCTGAATTTCCCTCTGGGATAAATAAAGTATACCAAATAAAAACAAACAAACAAAAAACAAGCTGAGTAGCACTCGAAAGCTGATAATTTTATTGTTATGCTGAGTTTACTATATAGTCCACTATATCTGAATTCATATAGCGAGTAGGAAGGGAGAGAGGGAGTGAACATTCCAAACACAGCTTTTCACTCACCTCTAACAACACCGACTCAGATGAATGTGAATGAGCTTGTGCAAAGATTTTGCACAATACATGCAAGAAGAAGAAGAAGAAGGTGGAGAATAAAGTCACTAATAGTTGGTATGGTAAAGACTCTGAGATTACTTACAAGAGAATACGTAACGCACTAGCAACTGGAAGCCAACTAGGCTAACAACAATAACTGATGGTAAAAGGATGCTGCATATGCAAAGTAAAATGAAAACAAGCAGTGTTGCCAGCACTCACTCTTTTGGAGTGAGTCTCACTCTTTCGCCCTCTCTCTCTCTCTCTCACACACACACCACAAACCTTATGCCTCACTCCAAAATGAGGAAAATGCTGCCGATGTCCTGTTGACTTTCTTCAGAGTTTTACACAATAAGAGCTCCCAAGGCATCATAACACAGACGGCATATTCTGAAACTTATTCTGCGGTAAAGAAGTGCATGCGTTGGAAAAAAAAACCCTCTTTATGGGTATTGTACATATGCATACTCACTCCACCCCTACCACCCCAGTCTCTGAACAGTTCCCTCTAAATCTCACTCCAAGCTTTTCTGAAAAGTTGGCAACTTCGAAACAAGTCTATCAGCTGGGGTGAAGGGTCTTACTCAAGGGCACCACAGTGGGGTTAAGGAGAGTGGTGCAAACACTACTATGTCATCTGTCCCACCTAGATCTGATCCTGTCAGTCCAGGGATTGAACCAGCAACCCTCCAGTCACCAGTCTGCACCCCTAACCATTAAGCCACCACCGCCCCCTAGTACATGTGTATATAAATTACATTGTACTCTGAAAACTAGTAACTAAGCAGAGAGGCAAATACGAAATAAATAAGAAAAAAAGGAGGCCTTTGTAACACAATATAGTCAACGTGCAACAGTATATGAAAATATTCAATGTAGGGTACAAATGCCATGAAATTGAATTTTTATTACCTCCGCCAAGGAGGTTATGTTTTTGCTGGCGTTTGTTGGTTTATTGGATTATCTGTTAGCAACATTGCTCTAAAATTTAGAAACGGATTTTGATGGAATTTTCAGGAAAGGTGTGTAATGGAACGGGGAACAGATGATTAGATTTTGGTGGTGATCTGAGAGTGCATACCTCCACCAAGGGCTTTGTTTGTATTTGTGCAGCAGGATTACACAAAAACTACTGGATGGGTTTGGATGAAATTTTCACCAGAGGTGGTTCTTGGGCTAGAGAGGAAGCCATTACATTTTGGTGATGATCTGAGAATGCATACCTCAGCCAAGGCTCTTATCTTCTCACAGTGTGTTAGTAACAATACTCCAAAACTACTGGATAGATTTTGATGCAATTTTCACCAGAAGTGACTCTAGGCCTACACACAAACCCATTATATTTTGGAGGTGATCCATGAGGGATGGAAGGAGCCTTGGTGGAGGTATGCGCTCTCTGACGGCTTTTCTATTTTTTAAGTATTATGCGAAGATATGCTGTCATTTTAGCATTATTCAGTCTCTGAACTTCTACCTGACTAATTGTTGAATACTGTCAGCTAATTCCAGAGAGCAGCATGTTGGCACCATTGCCTCCTCTTCCAGGTGGTGACTGATGTTACATAATTGAATTTATTAAATAGATAACAGCACCAACCATTCAAAGAAAAACAAGCCATTTTTTTCCTATTTTTATTCTTAGCATCATCCATATTGCAACATCACATAACTGTGGAAAATGAATATTTTCCTTCGATGTTAGAGGAGGGTTTGACTTCATAAATTGTATTTTGATGCCAAAAACAATGAAATCTTAAAATGTTCACAGATCAGATTCTCAGCATGGTTTTCTGTACAGCTTATGGATGCACAAATCAAACTGAGAAAGTGATCCAGATGTTTGGGTTTCCAGCAGACACAGAAAGGAGAAAAAATGTCTGAGACAAGTTAGCAGAAACAACATGACTTTAATAAAAGATTACAACAACAGAAAACTGTGTGGAGTACATTTATTTCCACAAAAATATTTCTATCTTTAAGGTTCAACATGTAAAAATGTTATTGACATGACTGCACATAAATTGTGATTTTTTTTTTAATGTTGAAGTAAAACAGTGATATTAATGAGGAAATTAAACTGAATCAATGTGCAGGCTTATTCTAAGAGGGAGTAATTCACAAGAATGAATGATGCTGTACCCCCCAAACACAAGACAAGGAAGAGTCCAACAGTGACGTGTGTATTGGAACCTCCATTGCATGTGATAAGAGACAACATGTGCTGTTCTCAAATTGACTTTGGTGAATCACAAAAATAACCAAAATATCTTAATTCTATAAATTTGTCATACCCACCTGTCCTGTAACACCAGCATGTCCATATTGTCATTTCAGACATCAAAAATGTCTATAGAATTAATTTAGTTTAGTGTCAGAGTCATTTAAATATTTCTACACAATATTGTGTTCCATTTTATTCTGACAGCTTCATCATCAAGCCACAGCTCCTTCATCATTCTACTCTTCCAGCTGCCCCACAAACCCACTTTACTATGATTTCACCACTCACAGTAGTGAAGACTTCACCAGCCCCGATTGTCATGAATTGCCCTTCAGGGCAGAGAGGAGAGACCCACACACTGGATGGCTAGTTTGTGAAAGTCCAAAACAGTGCTCCAACACAAAATTCAAACTGACAAGCAAGCAAACTTATGGCCCTTTTCCACTAGTACCCACTTGGCCCTACTCGGACCAGTTTGTAGCGTTTTCCATTAGTCCCTGGTACCTAGTACCGGGTACTTTTTTAGTACTGACTCAAGGCCAGGGTACAGCCGCGCTGAGTCGAGCCGAGAATGTGACGTCAACAGACTGCAGGCCATTGATTGGTCAGGGCGTAACGTCATGAAAGTGTCCGTCTTCTGAAGAATCGCCAAACCGCCATTTGCAAAAGTTCACAGCGTAAACTCGGTCACCGAGTAAACACGATATTAATAGAGATGGCGTTGTAGGTTTCACAGAAATCTACACCGTGGTCCAACAAAGAGGAGCGGAGTTTTCTGTGCTTGGTGGCAGATAGTATCCAGAGCGACATGGAGCGACCCGGCAATGAGACAGATGGCAGCCCAGCATAGAACCGGACTACAGACAAGCTGATGATGAAAGTGAGATCGATAGTGAGTGATTTGTGATATTGTGCATCTTTTTGCTTATTTGTCCTGTTGGTGATAAGCACACTTTTTGAACAATACAACATTGTCCTGTGCTGGCTAACGAGTGTTAGCTAGTAGCTAGCTAGCTAGTAGCCAACTGCTGATTGGCGCTTGCTTTGCCCGAAGTATTCGCTTGTGGGAGCAAAACGATGAAATATGCTAATCCCGGTTAAAGTCCTGGTTTGTGTACATGTTGCACTTTGGTGCTGTGCATTAAGTTGTGTGTAATTTCTTTCTAGAATCTGTTTCCACATGCCAGGGGTTAGCCGCCCTCAGCATGTTGTGTTTATATTGCAAATACAGGTCAAGTGGACCCCAGGATCCAAAATCTCAACATATTCAAGTGCATTTTCAAATCAGTGATTTATAAAGTGATTCGTATAATTTTCTAAAGCGTCAGAATAGACCCACACACCTATTCTGTGGATTTTCCAAAAAAGGTGTCGGAACAGTGTTTTCGTGCTGTTTAGATAGATAGATAGATAGATAGATAGATAGATAGATAGATAGATAGATAGATAGATAGATAGATAGATAGATGTACTTTATTGATCCCAAACTGGGAAATTACAGTGTAACAGCAGCATGACAGTAGACAACCAAACAACAGAAACACACACGACAGACAAAGGAATTACCCATGGAAAGTAAAAACTAACAACTATAAAACCTATATACATCATAGCTTAGTATATGATGACCCGTATAATACATGAATCACCCCATAGTACAAAGAAGGACTATCAGGAGCAGAGTGAGATGTGAGGTACCAGTTAGTCTGTAAGGTGCAGTGTGGCAGCATTGTTATGACCAAATAAAATGTACTTGTACATGTACAGAGTGGATCCTGGGATTCTCACTGGTCAGGGAAATGAAGCATTTTTGTCACATCCCACCACTGACTTTCACAAGTGTATTTCCCTAATACAGGTACTATGGCAGCACATGGGGAGAGCATAATTGTTTACCATCTTAGACAAGAACAAAGAGCAGTGGTTCCCTAGTGAGATAGCAGGGAGGTGTGAAGAATGAATGAAGTGAATGCAATGTGACGCCTTTTGTGTGTTAGAAGCTTCTAGAGGAATGCCATGTTATTTAAGAGAAGAGTCTCTGCTGAGATGTCATTCTGTCTATGCTTCTTGCGTGAGATATGTAATAAATTGTCTGAGTCAAATCCGCCTCTTCATTTACACGCTCCACACTGGTGACCCAAGACGAATCATGGAACACGATGAAAGATCCCCGGAGCCAACCTCGATGGGAACCCCCAGCCACGCATGTGCTGTTGCGATCAAGCTACCAGATTTTTGGCAGCACAACCCGCGCTCCTGGTTCCACCTAATCGAGGCGCAGTTCGCCCTCCGGGGGATATCGGCGGATGACACCAAGTTCCACAATGTGGTCGCAGCGCTCGACGCCCGCACGGCTCAGCACGTAGAGAGCTTGCTCGATCAGCCACCAACCGACGGCAAGTACGGCGCGCTGAAGGCTGCGCTCATCCAGCACTAAACACTCTCGGATGGTGAGAGAGCAGAGAGACTCCTGACGCGGATTGGGTTGGGAGATGGGTCGGCCATAGACCTGATGGAGAAGATGCTGAGGTTAAAGGGCACAGACGACAACCATTTTATTTTTACCCACCTCTTCCTCCGGAACCTTCTGTCAGCGGCGAGAGCAACCCTGGCCAATTCGCCGTTGCTAGCCAAGCGGGACTATCGTGCGCTAGCCTGGGAAGCAAACCGGATCATCGTCGCCACCAGGGAGTTCACGACCATTGCGGCAGCGACGGAGCTCGGCGCGACGACCGGAGGAGGCGAGGAGCCATCGACGGCAGCAGCAGCGGGGGCCAAAGAAAGCGGGGGAGACACGCTTTGTTTCTACCACCGCCGCTTCGCAGAGAGGGCACGCAAATGTATACCACCGTGCCAATTCAAGCGACTCGGGAAACGCCAAGACTGGGGGTCGGTAGCAGCCGCGGCCCTCGGGGAGGAGAACAAGCTGCTCTACTTGACGGACGCATGCTCGGGGAGGCATTTCCTCGTGGACACCGGCGCCCAGAAGAGTTTCATCCGGCCGACCTACGCTGACCGGCTGGCAGGATCTAGCGGCCCCGAGATGGCGGCAGCAAACGGCTCGGAGATTAAGACCTTTGGTGAGAGGACTCTACTCTTGTCTCTACACGGCCGTACATTTGAGTGGACTTTTGTCATAGCAGCATTGAATTTCCATATACTGGGGGCTGATTTTCTATGTGCACATGGTTTGTTGGTAGATGTCGCTAACAGACGCCTGGTTAATGCACTGTCCTTTGACTGTCTCCCCTGTATAACTCGAGTGACCCGGCCAACAGCACAAGCCAACGTCACAGCTACATGCGGTAAGTTCCACACACTGCTCACTCAGTTCCCAGCACTCACTGTCCCGACGTTTTCGGCAGCCATCGCTAAACACGGGGTGGAGCATTTTACCACCACCACCGGGCCGCCCGTTTTTGCTAGACCTCGGCGCTTGGACGCAGCTAAACTGGCCATAGCGCGCGAGGAGTTCGCCAACCTGGAGAGGTTGGGCATCATCAGGCGCTCAAACAGCCCATGGGTTTCCCCGCTACACATGGTCCCTAAAGCTGAGGGATCGTGGCGACCTTGCGGGGATTTCCGCAGGTTGAACAATGCCACAGCGCACGACCGCTACCCAATTCCTCACATTCAGGATTTTTCCGTTCACCTTGCAGGAGCGCGCGTTTTTTCTAAAATAGACCTGGTCCGCAGTTACCACCAAGTCCCAGTGCGCGCTGAGGACATACCCAAAACAGCGGTAATAACTCCATTTGGTTTATTCGAGTTTTTGCGCATGCCATTTGGGCTTAAAGGGGCTGCACAGATGTTCCAACGCATGATGGATGCAGTGCTGCGCGATCTCCCTTTCGTGTTCGTCTACTTGGACGATATCTTAGTAGCCAGCGTGTCCGAAGACGAACACGAAACCCACCTCACGACGGTTTTCCGGAGGTTGGAAGAGCACGGGTTAATAATCAACCCAGCAAAATGTCAGTTCGGGGTGACAGGGATTGATTTTTTGAGGCACCGCGTCTCTCCCGAAGGAGCAGTCCCGCTGCCTGACAAAGTGTGTGCAGTGGCAGATTTTCCCCGGCCACAAACGGTTAGGGCGCTACAAGAATTTTTGGGAATGGTGAACTTTTATAACCGTTTCCTTCCCCGCGCAGTGCAGCTCATGCAACCACTGTACGCTGCGCTCAAAAAACAGAAACCCGCGAATAGGGTTGAATGGACATCGGAGTGAGAGCAGGCATTCTCGGAAGTCAAAGCAGCCCTGGCAAACGCCGCATTGCTGGCACATCCAGACCCAACGGCCCATATAGCGCTCACCACTGACGCTTCAGATGTGGCCATAGGGGCTGTCCTGGAGCAGCGCGTTGCCGGTGCTTGGCAGCCGCTCGCCTTTTTCAGCAGGACTTTGCACGACAGTGAACGTAAATACAGCGCGTTCGACAGAGAGTTGCTGGCTCTCCACCTGGCCATTCGCCACTTCCAGTTCTGGCTGGAAGGGCGCAGTTTCACCGCATTCGTTGACCACAAGCCACTAACGTTTGCGATGGCCAAGGTTTCAGAACCGTGGTCGGGCCGGCAGCAGAGACAGCTGGCCGCGATCTCAGAGTTTACTACCGATATTCAGCATGTGTCGGGCAAACTGAATGTATGAATGTACTGAATGAATGGCCCTGGTCTGCGTGGGGATAGATTACGCAGCCATGGCCGCGGAGCAGGTTAGTGATGCAGACGTGCGCGCGCTCCAGTCTGGACCAACAGGGTTAAGGCTGGAGAGCAGGGTGCTGCAGGATGGCATGCCCCCCCTAATCTGCGATGTCTCCACGGGTCGCCCACGTCCCGTGGTCCTGGCCGCGTGGCGCCACCGCGTGTTTGAGTCGGTTCACTCTTTGGAGCACCCAGGAGTGCGCGCGTCGGTCAAAATGGTAGGAGAGAAATTTGTGTGGCCGAGCCTTCGCAAACAAGTGAGAGAGTGGGCGGCAGCCTGCGTGGCGTGCCAACGAGCCAAAGTACACAGACACACGAAGGCTCCCTTGGAGCCATTTCGCATTCTGGCTAAGAGGTTCGACCATGTTCACGTGGACCTCATGGGCCCCCTCCCGCCATCACAGGGGTACACGCACCTCCTGACAATGGTGGACCGCACCACGCTCTAGCCAGAAGCGGTTCCGCTGGCGGCAACCACGGCCGAGGAGGTGGCGCACGCGTTTTTAACAGCATAGGTGGTGCATTTTGGAGTCCCGTTGGACATTACGTCCGACAGAGGCCCTCAATTTGTTTCCGAACTCTGGTCGACAATGGCCCGCAGCCTGGGTGTCACAATTCATCGCACAACCGCGTACAATCCATAGGCTAATGGGTTATGCGAACGTTTTCATAGATCATTGAAAGCAGCTCTCAGGGCTTCACTGACGGATGCAAATTGGGTAGACAAGCTACCGTGGGTTTTATTGGGGTTACGTTCTGCGCCTAAAGAGGATCTGGAAGTTTCCCCGGCAGAACTCGTTTTTGCGCAACCACTCTGGCTGCCCGGGGAGTTTCTGCCAGATAATCCCATGCCGGACAGCTCCCCGTCTCAGCTGTTGCAGCGTAGCATAGACACAAGCACGCTGCTGGGCTCTGCCCACCACAGTTTTCCGCGCATTTTTGTGCCTAAAACTTTGAAAAACGCGGAGTTCGTGTTTGTCAGACACGACGCCCACCGCCCCCCACTGCGCTCACCCTATGATGGACCGTTCAGAGTGCTGGAAACAGGGGATAAGCATTTTTTGCTAGACTTGGGGGGTAGGAGGGAAAAGATTGGCATAGACAGACTCAAACCCGCTTTCATTGTGGCGGACGAGCAGGTGCTGTTGGCGAGGGTCCCTCGGCGTGGAAGACCCCCACGGGGAGCTCCCCAGATAAAGGACTCCCCAGTGCACCCACACGGACAGACAAAAAGTTTCCCCCCCCAAACATCAACCCCCCAGCATGACGGCGCCGCGGAGGCGGTGAACCCTGGTTTAAGCAGATATGGGAGAAGACTGAAGCCCAAGCCGCATGTGGACTGATGTTTAATGGTGATACGGACTGTTCTATTGTTCTATCCAAGATGCTCGGGGGAGGGGGCTGGTATGGCGGCACATGGGGAGAGCATAATTGTTTACCATCTTAGACAAGAACAAAGAGCAGTGGTTCCCTAGTGAGATAACAGGGAGATGTGAAGAATGAATGAAGTGAATGCAATGTGACGCCTTTTGTGTGTTAGAAGCTTCTAGAGGAATGCCATGTTATTTAAGAGAAGAGTCTCTGCTGAGATGTCATTCTGTCTATGCTTCTTGTGTGAGATGTGTAATAAATCGTCTGAGTCAAATCCGCCTCTTCATTTACACGCTCCACAGTACATCTCCAAAAATTAGAATGTCAGGAAAAAGTTCAATATTTTTTGTCACTCATTTCGGAAAGTGAAACCCATATACAGTATTATATAGATTCATCACACAGACTGATATATTTCAAGCATTTATTTATTTTAATTTTGATGATTATGGCTTATAGCCCCTGAAAACCCCAAATTCAGTTTTGCAAAAAATTAGAATATTATATAAATTAATTAAAAAAATAGTTTTGAAATAGAAATGTTGGCCGCTGAAATGTTGGTTAACATGGGCTGTAGCCATAATCTTCAAAATTAAAATAAACACTTGCAATATATCACTGTCTGTGTAATGAATCTATATATGGGTTTCACTTTCTGAAATGAGTGACAAAAAATATTGAACTTTTTCATGATCTTCTAATTTTTTGAGATATACCTGTATATGTGTTGAACTTGCTTGAACTAACCACCATCCATTTCTGTCTTTGGTCTAGGCAAGAGGAAAGGAAAAGGAGGCACGACACAAAGGACCTTGCCACTGTGGAAAGTACTGAAATCCTTTGCGTTTATAGATAAAGTGCCAAAACCAAAGTAGCACAATTTCCACTTAATATAAAAGGGACTGAACTGAGATTTATTTGATTGTGTGAATATTAATTACAGAATAATTGAAAATGAATGGCATATCAACTGTAAATTAAACCACTTGTTAATGTATTTATTTTTTTTGTCAGATCACTTGTGTGATCCTTTGTGAGTTATGTTCATAACTGTATGTTGCACTTTGGGGAATGGGAGTTGTTCAGTCATCAATATAATTTAGTTTATATGTGTAGTTTATAGTCTATCATCAATAAACTAATGCAGTGTTATAATAGCAGGACACATTACAAATATTTGAGACCCATTGTAGTGTATCCTTTTATATTTTAGCAATACAAGTACAAAACACCGCCCACACTTGAAGCCAGGGCAAGAAGAGACACAACGGTGACAGAGCGGTGGCTAAACTTTTATTGATAAAAAGTCCATATTTTGACTGAGTGACTCCATACTTGGTGATGCGCACCCTCAGTTAAAGTACTAGATTCCATTCAAGTGAATGTATTAATTCATTCTGATTGCTGAGGCCACAGTAAAAACAAATTACTTTAAATGTAACCCAGCCCTTGTAAAATCTACTTTACTGAAGCGCAGCTACATGAAAATTGTAGTTAAATACAACAACGAAGTAGCGTGGCCGGCGTGTGTGACACATTCTAAGTTGTTTTTTTGTTTTTTTTACAGTTTGAATTTTTCACATTCTGAATAATCTGGATTTTGCTGCTGATTGTAATAAACAATTTAGTGACTTATGTGTTTGCATCTTGATTTTCTATTTTGTCTGTTAAGACACCAGTGGGAAAAGAGTCAATATTACAAACCATTTATCAATGGCTTTGAAAATAATGGCTCATTTTTAAGAAAAAGTAACCAAAGCAATTATTTTATTTACTGAAGACTGTATTGTTGGATGTGCCACCACAGAAGACCCTGCACACTTTAGTGATAGTACCAGTATATGGAGGAATTATGGGCCATATTAGCATCTGTACTTTATCATTATGGGTTAGGGCGGGGGTGTCCAATCATGTGCCATGGAGGGCCAAGACCCTGCAGGCTTTACCTCCAACCAGTGTCTTCAACAGCAGATTCCACTGAATTTCTTCTACTGACTGCTAATCAGTGAAAACACCTGCTGAAGAGACTGGGTAGAAGAGAGAACCTGCAGGGTCTTGGCCCTCCATGGCACATGATTGGACACCCCTGGGTTAGGGTTTAATGGGATTTAACATTTTAACACAAACTGCTTTATGGTTCATAATTCTGTTGACAGACTTACACCAAACCAAAAGTGATTTCTCAAACTGCTGAACTGTTCTTAGACAGCTTTTCCAATCTGTTAGTATTTAATTTATGTCACTTGGTGGTAACCTTCACATATAAAACAAGAGACACATCTGCAAAAATTTCAAAGGTTTATTGTCTGTGCAATATTACAAGAATACATGTATAGTACATTGTTGATGCAGAGAATATATATTTCTACAGTACATGTATCTAGTAGCCGCCCAGCCGGCGGATGATAAAAAATAAGCAGCGATGCTGTGGTTTTAAGGAAGTTTTATTATATCATACCGCCGTCACGTGAAGTGGCTGGGATGAGAATCAGCACCTCCAAGTCCGAGTCCATGGTCCTCAGCCGGAAAAAGGTGGATTGTCCTCTCCGGGTTGGGGACAGGCTCCTGCCCCAAGTGGAGGAGTTTAAGTATCTTGGGGTCTTGTTCACAAGTGAGGGGAGAATGGAGCGAGAGATCGACAGACGGATTGGAGCAGCATCTGCAGTGATGCGGACGTTGTACCGGTCTGTTGTGGTGAAGAGGGAGCTTAGTTCTAAGGCAAAGCTGTCGATTTATCAGTCAATCTACGTTCCTACTCTCACCTATGGTCACGAGCCTTGGGTAATGACCGAAAGAACGAGATCGTGGATACAAGCGGCTGAAATGAGCTTTCTCCGTAGGATTGCTGGACTCACCCTCAGAGATAGGGTGAGGAGCTCAGTCATCCGGGAGAGGCTCAGAGTAGAACCGCTGCTCCTCCACATTGAAAGGAGTCAGTTGAGGTGGTATGGGCATCTGATTAGGATGCCTCCTGGACGCCTCCCACTTGAGGTGTTTCAGGCACGTCCCACTGGGAGGAGACCCCGGGGCAGACCCAGGACTCGGTGGAGAGACTATGTCTCCCAGCTGGTCTGGGAATGCCTTGGTATCCTCTCTGAAGAGCTGGAGCAGGTGGCTGGGGAGAGGGAAGTCTGGGCTTCTCTGCTTGAACTGCTGCCTCCGCGACCCGGACCTCCGGAAAAGCGGTAGAAGATGGATGGATGGATGGATGTATCTAGTACAGCCGTGGACAAAACTGTTGGTACCCTCTGTTAATGAAAGAAAAACCCACAATGGTCACAGAAATAACTTGAATCTAACAAAAGTGGTAATAAATAAAAATTCTATGAAAATTAACCAGTGAAAATCAGACAATGCTTTTGAATTGTGGTTCAACAGAATTACTTTAAAAAACAAACTCATGAAACAGGCCTGGACAAAAATGATGGTACCCCTAGAAAAGATTGAAAATAATGTGACCATAGGGACATGTTCAACCAAGCTGTGTCCTCTAATTAACATCACAGGTGTCTTCAAACTTGTAATCAGTCAGTCGGCCTATTTAAAGGGTGACAAGTAGTCACTGTGCTGTTTGGTGACATGGTGTTTACCACACTAAACATGGACCAGAGGAAGCAAAGGAGAGAGTTGTCTCAGGAGATTAGAAAGAAAATTATAGACAAGCATGTTAAAGGTAAAGGCTATAAGACCATCTCCAAGCAGCTTGATGTTCCTGTGACTACAGTTGCACGTATTATTCAGAAATTTAAGATCCACGGGACTGTAGCCAACCTCCCTGGACGTGGCTGCAGGAGGAGACAGATAATACGAATGGTAACAAAAGAGCCCAGAACAACCTCTGAACACATTCATGGTGAACTCCAAGGTCAAGGTACATCAGTGTTAGATCGCACCATCCGTTGTTGTTCGAGCCAAAGTGGACTTCATGGGAGACGACCAAGGAGGACACCACTATTCAAAACAAATCATAAAAAAGCCAGACTGGAATTTGCCAAACTGCATGTTGACAAGCCACAAAGCCTCTGGGAGAATGTCCTATGGACAGAAGAGACAAAACTGGAACTTTTTGGCAAGGCACATCAGCGCTATGTTCACAGACGCAAAAATGAAGCATACCAAGAAAAGAACACTGTCCCTACTGTGAAACATGGAGGAGGTTCTGCTTTGCTGCATCTGGCACAGGGTGTCTTGAATCTGTGCAGGGTACAATGAAATCTCAAGACTATCAAGGTATTCTAGAGAGAAATGTGCTGCCCGGTGTTAGACAGCTTGGTCTCAGTTGCAGGTCATGGGTCTTGCAACAGGATAATGACCCAAAACACACAGCTAAAAACACCCAAGAATGGCTAAGAGTGAAACACTGGATTATTCTAAAGTGGCCTTCTATGAGCTCTGATCTAAAGCCTATTGAACATCTGTGGAAGGAGCTGAAACATGCCGTCTGGAGAAGGCACCCTTCAAACCTGAGACAACTGGAGCAGTTTGCTCATGAGGAGTGGGCCAAAATACCTGCTGAGAGGTGCAGAAGTCTCACTGACAGTTACAGAAATCGTTTGATTGCAGTGATTGCCTCAAAAGGTTGTGCAACAAAATATTAAGTTAAGGGTACCATCATTTTTGTCCAGGCCTGTTTCATGAGTTTGGTTTTTTTTTTTTAAATAATTCCGTTGAACCACAGTTCAAAAGCACTGTCTGATTTTCATTGGTTAATTTTCATAGAATTTTTATTTATTAACACTTCTGTGACCACTGTGGGTTTTTCTTTCATTAACAGAGGGGTACCAACAATTTTGTCCATGTGTGTAAATCAAGTATTTTCCATGTAACCTTGTGACTGCATTATTTTAATTGCTTTTAATCTAGATCAAGTTTGTTTTGGCCTAAAATGCATCATAATTCTCAAATATATCTTATTATACCTAACTCAGTACTGTTTACCTTTTGAATATATATTTTGTGGCTAATATAACTACAACCTGGCGATCAAGTTGTGTCAGCTCATCACTTTTTGCCATGACACCACCACAGACTCAGTGCTGCTGGAGCAGGTACGTCCCATGATGTCTCAACAGTCTCTCCATGATTTTCACACAGATCAGAGCAATTTGTTGTACAGGAAGCTAAACGTTTCTACAGACATGCTTAAGCTCTATAACCACTGAGCGTTTGTGAAGCTGGGGTGACATCAGTGAGAGGCTGTCTTGAACGCCAGACCCACGGTTTGAAGCGGTAATTTTCCCACAACAGAGCCATCTGAAACACGCACACACAGCATACATATTTTAGTACCTAATAGCGATAACTTGCAGACATTACAGTGTAGTATGACGTACTTAAAGCAAACTAGCATTAGCAATCATAAGCTTACTGTCATATGTGATCTAGTTCGTATCCTCACGTCTTCAGCTCTATGGCTTCCCAGACGCTCCAGTACTTTTCCAGAATGTTTCGTCTCACTGCCTGTACCCTTCCCTGGTGATCCTTTTTTGACCTTTACGGTGACAAAAAGCCGGAGACTGAGGAGTCGCCTTGTACAGCCGCAATGTTATGTTTCGCTTGGGTTGCATGTTTTACGTCACAGGAGTGTGGCGGTGCCATGCTGTAAAAAAATCCCACCCACCCCAGGCGTACCCAGCTGTACCCAGCCTCAATGGAAACACAACCGAGCCGAACCGAGTAGAGCCGAGTAGTGTAGAGTAAGGCCGACTGGGTACTAGTGGAAAAGCAATCTTTTGCAGGATCTGGAAGAGCCCGCTTTGACTAATTAAATCAAAGGCTTTGGTCAGGTCCACGAACACAAGGAACAATGGCTGCTGCTGCTCTTGACACTTCTCCTGCAGCTGAAGGAGGGACAAGATCATATCCACTGTGGACCTTCCAGCTCTGAAGCCACACTGGGACTCAGGATAGACTCGCAAAGCAAGGCTCTGCAGGTGGAACAGAGTGACCCAGGCGAAGACTTTGTCAACTATGCTCAGAAGAGAGATGCCACGGTAATTGTTGCAGTCACTGTGGTCGCCTTTGTTCGTATACAGCGTGACTACATTGGCATCTCTCATATCTTGGGGAATGTGACCTTGCTCCCAGCAAAGGCAGAGGAGATCATACAGTGGTTGTAAGATGGCTGTTGTCCCATGTTTCAGAACTTCTGGGGGGATACCGTCTTTCCCTGGAGCCTTGCCACAGGCGAGGTAGTCAATGGCTTTGCTGAGCTCTTCCAGCGTGGGCATTTTGTCAAGCTCTTCCATGACTGGTAGGCCAGGCAAGGTGTCGAGGGCAACGTCTGTCACGATGTTCTGGGTCGAGTACAATTCAAGATAATGCTCGACCCAATGCTGAAGTTGCTTCTCTTGTTGGTGATGGCTTCGCCTGTCTTGGCTTTGAGCGGTGCTGTTTTGATGCTTGTGGGGCTGATAGCTGTTTTGATGCCCTCATACATTCCTTTGGCATATCACAATCGGCAGCTACCTGGATGTTGGTGCACAGGTTCTGCCAGTACTCACTGGCGTAACGGCGAGCAATATGCTGTGCCTTGCTCCTTGCTGCTCGAAGGGTGTCGTGTGTGCCAGGGCAAGGGTTCTACTTGTGAGCCAGCAGTGCTTCTCTTTTGGCCTCTGTGACTGGCTGCATTTCATCCCAGTGAGTCTCAAACCACTCAGCATTGTTGCGTTCTTTCTTTCCGAATGCGGCCATGGCTGAGTCATAGATGGCATTGCGAAGGTGGTTCCATTTAGCGTCCACATTGCCTGGGATATTGGACTGGAGGTGAGCTTCAAGTTTCCTCTGAAAGCTGTCAGCGGAGGTCTGAGCCTTGATCGGATCAGAAATTCCGCAGGTGTTGATGCGGGGGCGACCCTTAGTCTTGGCATGGTGGATCTTCCTTGGCTTCAGTCTGACCTTACTGGAAACAAGGGAATGATCTGTATCACAATCGGCGCTGTGATAGCTTCTCGTGTGAAGAACACTGCTGAGGTCTGCTCTTCTGGTGATGACAAGATCTAGCTGGTGCCAGTGACGGGACCGGGGGTGTCTCCAAGACACTTTCCGCAGCTCTTTACACTTGAAGTAGGAGTTTGTAATGCAGAGGCCGTGATGACAACAGAATTCCAACAGCCTCTGTCCGCTCTCGTTCATCCTGCCTATGCCAAAGTGGCCAAGACAGGATGGCCACACTCGCCAGTCTGCTCCGACGTGAGCATTGAAGTCGCCTAGCAAAAATAAGCCTTCAGAGCGGGGGATTCTAGAATGCACTTCCTCTAGAGCCTCGTAAAACTGATCTTTGGCTTCTGGAGTGGACGTGAGGGTCGGGGCATACACAGAAAGGATGTTCACAAAGCCTGGCGATGTCTTCATGCGGAGGGTGAGGATTCTTTCAGACCCTCCTGTAGGGGTTTCTGTGGTGGCGATCAGCAAGTTCCTCACTGCAAAACCTGCACCATGCTGTCTGGACTCGTCCTGGGACAGGCCCTGCCAATAAAAGGTGTAGTCTGATTCTCTAAGAGAGCCACTGTCGGCCAGGTGGGTTTCCTGAAGGCAGGCAACATTGATGTTAAGTCGTGCCAGTTCCTTATTGATGATGGCGGTCTTGCAAGAGTCATCCATTTTTTGGAGATCAGCGGTAAGTCCGGGGCGCATGGTGCAAACGTTCCAGCTTGCAAATCGAAGAGCTGGAGTCTTCGTATGTTTCTCCTTTTGACTGCCTGGTGCAGATTGACGCTTGCTTGTCGGGAGAGACCCCTAAGATCTACACACCCAGTAGAGGAGGCAAGCCATGGCGGGGCGGCACCTTACTGGCTGGGGGCTGCCCAGCTTGTGGTGGGCGGTAGCTGCCCATTGAAGCTGCGAAGGCTTCTCCCACCATCGGATGAGACCCCTGGTGCTCCTCCCTATGCCAATCAGTTGGAGCTTATAACCGATAACTGCCTCGTCCCGTGTTGTGCCGGAATCTTGCAACACCGCTGGAGTGGCCTCTCCAGTTTGTGCTAAAAAGCCTGGGCAGGGTAGTATGGAGACACTGGGCTGCCCATACGTCAATGTCCCCCTCTCGGTGTCACTGGCTGAGTCCAAAGGAAAGGATGATCCAATACAGTTTGGGACCAGTTCCACTGCAGGAGTTGCCGGAAGTAGTGCTGAGCATCTGCCAACCACCTTAGGGCTCTACTCCGGATTTGTTCTCGAGGTTTACTCCCAAAGCCTTTCCTGTAATCAGGTATAGCCGCAAGGCAGCGGAGGTTTGGAATCAGAGTTTACCTTCTCCTAGGTAGTTTGCAGGCCAAGGCTAATGGGCACCACCTGGCCGGATTTGAAATCAGAGTGGTCCTTCTCCTAGGTGGACTGACACCCAAGTCTGACGAGCCCCACCTACCCAGAGCAACCTGGTTATAGCGCCAGAGACTCGCTGACACCCTCTGTCATTTAGTGAAAACAGGATCGGCACGAGAAGCCAGACAGTGGGATTTGGTTAGGAGAGGCTATTGGATAGACGCTGTGCTATGAGTGGGGTATTTCAGTGAAAATGTAGGTGCTCATTTCTACATTCCAGCCCAGCACGTCCTAACCCATTTAGACACCCAAATATCAACAAATACAGTCTGAGAAATAAATATAAACAAACTAATACAAAATAAGAGAGTAACAAAACTATGACATAAACATGAGGATGAGGAAAAAATAAAAAACAGTATGAGATATACAAAAACCAAAAGGCACAAAATACAACAAATATACAAATACAGAGAAAAGCCATGAGACTGAGCATGGCGGAAACCTCCAGTGCTCAGCTCATGACACCGATGGTCACTGCTCCAGTCTCCCACGATCCTCTACCAGCTGCAGAGAAATGCAGAAAGAAAAACATGTCACATACTTAATGACTCCTGCCCAAATAGGTAGATTTTTCCTCACAAATCTTTGCATTTTCTCTTTTAATTCTACTGCTTTTATTTATTCCTCCTAAATTTCAATCATTTTGGTATAAATTTGCTACTTTTTTCATAATATTGTTTCTCTGTTTCATAAACCTGATTTTTTTTCCCTGCACATTTGAGGCTGCTTTTAAATTGAAATAAAAAAAATCAAAAATTTGTTAAATAACTCATTACTTTTTCTTATAAATGTGTGATTTTTATATTAAATTTGCAACTTTTTCCACATACATTTAATTTTTTATCCATGCATTAGAGAACTATTTGGAAAATTTTAGATTTTTCTCTTAAATATGTTCATATGTGGAAAACTAAAATAAAAAATACATGTATATTTTAATACAGTTAAAATTATATATACATAAACTATGAACAGTCAAAAATTAACTGCTTCCTGAAAATAGTTCAGTTAGTTTTTTTTAATTAATTTCAAGTGAGCTATTTGATGCAAGATACATGATACATTTTATATTTATAATTATGCCAATTGTTTCCAGAATATTTTTTTTTATTGTTTTTAGCATTCAGTTCTAGATTTATTGTTAAAATAATCATACATCATTAACACAACATCCATTACTTCCATTCCATTAAGTTGTGAAGATCTGAGTTTTTTTCCAATTTCTTGTTTACTACATTGACAAATTAAACCAGTCTGTTACATATGGGAATTGTACTCTGGGGCTTGCCGTAGCTCAGCCGGGGTTGGGGGGGTGAGTGACGTCAGGTGGGCTACGGCTGGGATATATATTGGAATGTGAAGTTCAATAAAGCAGTTCAGTGTTCAGCAGAGAGAGTTCTCCGTTCTCCATTATTCTGACATAACATCTGGCGACGAGGAAAAATGGGCGCGTGCGTCAGAGAGCCACCTCCATTCCTTCAGTATCAGGGTGCACCAGATATACCGTAGGCTTGCTGGAGGAACATGTTTGAGGTGTATATGACAGCGGCTGGACTCGATAGCATCAGTGAGGAGAGACAGAGGAGCCTGCTAGTGCACTACCTCGGCACTGTAGGACAACATGTTTTTTCGGGATGTGTGGCGATGGCTCGCTGGAAGATGGGCTGGCTCTTTTGGACAATACCTATGGTGACCAGTCCACCATCACTGAAAAAAGGCTTGGTTTCTTTGACCGAAGGCAGCGAGCGGGTGAGTCCATGCAGGCGTTTATCATGGAGCTACACAGCTTAGTGAGGGAGTGCGCCTTTGGGCCTATGGCGGAGGAGCTAGGAAGAGATAAGCTAGCTCACAGCACCACTGACTCAGGGCTGGGATGCATGCTAAGGCTGACTCGGAAATCTCTGTCACTGGAAGGTGTGTTGGACTTAGTGAAGCAGAGGGAATCCACTACACTACAGGAGCTATTATCACAAGCTAGTGAGGAGTCGACTGCTGGTGGCTTCCCACCGAATGCTACAGTTAGCATGCTAACTAGGCCTTGTAGACGTGCTAAGAAGAGGAAGGGGAAGATGAAGGCTCATAGCAGAGCGAACTCTTTGTCTCCTAGCCTAATGATAGCGGAGCCCAGAGACACTGGACGGATATGTGTAGCACGCATGGGAAAAGGGCTGCTGAAGTGGTATGTGCTCCAGCTTGACGGGGTCGACGTGCCCCTTATGGTGGATTCGGGGGCCGGTAGATCCATTTTGTGTTTGGCTACACTGAAGAAACTGTTCCCTAGGAAAGCTATCAGTGCGGGAGCGGTGAAGATGTTTGGGTATGGACATGCGGAGATTGAGATGTTGGGAACAGCGGAGTTCTCTGTGACATGTGGGTCAAGGACGGTGCCCAAATTCACATTCCAAGTGACACTCCAGGGGACGGACTTATTGGGATTCGAACTGCTGGGGGAGCTGTGTTTCTCCATAAGGGACCCGGAGGGCTCGACCACGCTGAGGGTAGAGCCCAATTGACACCTCCTCTGGCTGGCCTTGTTTAGGGTCCTGGGTCGTATAGACACTTTCTACCATCGCTCTCTCATTGCTAAAAGCATGGCACCAAAGATTCAGCCATTGCGGCGACTTCCCCTCACACTGCGGGATGAGGTTTCAGCGGAGCTGTCCAAGCTGCTGGAGTCCAGCGTCATTGAGAAAGTGGACACTTCGCCATGGATATCCAACCTGGTGGTGGCTAAAAAGAAAGGGCGGGCATCCGGCCATGCATAGATCTCCGGACGGTGAACAAGGCGGTCATTCCGGACAGGTACCCTCTCCCAACCATGGAGGAGCTTACGGCAACGTTCAGTGGGTCCCAGTTCTTCACAAAGCTGGATCTCCGCCAGGGCTACCTGCAGGTGCCACTCCATCCGGATAGCAGAAACTTGACGGCATTTGTGACCCACATGGGGGTTTTCAGGTATACCCGGATGCCATTCAGCCTGAGCTTGGCACCTAGTTGTTTCCAGAAGGTGACATCAACGATGCTAGCTGGTCTCAAGGGCATGGTGGTATACTTAGACAACATTGTGGTACACAGCGCGTCACAGGAAGAGCACGACGGGAGGCTGGAGAGGGTCCTGGCAACACTTCAAGAGCATGGGGTTACTCTAAATGGCGACAAGTGTATCTTCGTGGGGTTTCGACTGATGGGAAGGGGGCTCCAACCGCTACTTTCTAACGTGGAGGCGGTGCTGAGCATCCCGGATCCCTCAATGCCTGCTCAGATTTCATTGTTTCTGGGCATGGTTAACTTCTATTGATGGTTCATATTTACTAACTAACTAACTAACTAACCTGCACTTATATAGCGCTTTTCTAGTCACAAAGACCACTCAAAGCGCTTTCATTAATACTAACCCTCTATTCTAAGGGCCTATAGGAAACAGATATCTAGGGACAATTTAGATCTAGACAATCTAGAACAGCCAATTAACCTAACATGCATGTTTTTGGCATGTGGGAGGAAACCGAAGAAATCCCGGAGTAAACCCACGCAACACGGGGAGAACATGCAAACTCCACACAGATCACTGTTGGTCGGGGGCTGGGATCGAACCCACGATCCCACGATCCCCACAATCCCCCGGCCAAGGGTAAACTGTGCTGCCGCAGTGCTAACCACTGCGCCACCGTTAAGAGATGATTGAGCCCCTCCAAGCTCTGTGGAAGCAGGATGCGCCGTGGGAGTGGACCCCAGCATGCTCGGCGGCGGTCACCAAGTTGAGGCAGCAACTAATCTCCCCACCGGTGTTGGCCCATTTTGACCCCAACCAGGAGACCATTGTGACCTGCGGTGCATCTGGTTCAGCGTTGGGGGTGGTCATGTCCCAAGTTCAGGACGGCACAGAACGCCTGGTGGCATTTGCGTCGAGATCCCTCTCGGCAGTGGAACAGAAGTATGCTGTGGGTGAGAGGGAGGGGCTGGCCTGTGTCTGGGCATGTGAGAGGTGGCATATTTACCTCTACGGGCCTCATTTCACCCTGAGAAAGGACTACCAGGCACTCACAACTTTGTTGGAGATGTCAGGGTCGGGGCACAGACCGCTGAGAATCCATAGGTGGTCTGAGAGGTTGAGAGCCTTTAACGTCACCACCAAGTTCACTCTGGGCAAAAAGAACATTGTGGCGGATCTTCTGTCTCGCGCCACGGTTAATTCTTCCCTACTGGAAGACGGTGACGATGACCCAGCCAAGGCGGACCTGACCCATGGGCTACACAGAACCCTCCAGAAGATAGTATCCCCTCAGGAACTCAGGGAGGGGTCAGAACGGGATCTGGTGCTGGCGGAATTGCGCTCAGCAATCAGAGAGGGTTGGCCAGTGAGGGTGCAGGGCGAGTTGGCACCTTATCACTGTTTCAAGGACAAGCTGAGCTGCTGGAATGAGGTGTGCGTGGCAAGAGGGCAATGCGCTCTAATCCTGTCATCCCTGAGGGCCCGGATTCTGGCGATGTTACACGAGGGGCACTTGGGGGTGGTCAAGGTGAAGCAATGCAGTAGGGATGCTGTTTGGTGGCGGGGTATTGACAAGGACATTGAGGCCATGATGAAGCACTGTGTTCCATACTTGGAGAGCAGCAAGACGGGCGGACCACCTTCCCCACCACTACGGCCAGTGCCGTACCCCAAAGGACCTTGGAAACACGTCAAACTGGACATCTGTGGCAAACTGCATGCGGTGCCCACGAATAGCCAGTTCCTGCTCGTGGCCTATGACATGTTCTTGAAGTGGCCAGAGGTGCTTCCAACCAACTCGGTCACAACGGAAGTGGTCACGGGGTTCCTAACGTCTCTGTTTGCTAGGTGGGGGACCCCAAGAACTGTTATGATGGACAATGGCCCACAATTTATCTCCGGAGCGTTTGAGGAGTTTCTGAGCAGCACGGGCGTGGAACATGTAAAGACGGTGTTCTACCATCCCCAGGCCAATGGAGGTGTGGAGCGGTTTAATAAATCATTGAAGAATGGACTGAGAGCCCACCTGGCAGATGGTTTTGCATTCTCGGACGCCCTTCATAACACGTTGCTGCATTGTAGAGCATCAGTCTATGCCACGATGGGCTGTTCGCTGGCGTCTCTCATGCTGGGATGCGAGTTGTCCTTGCCGGTGAGCCGGCTGAGACCACCAACGACAGGTGCTTTGGAGGGAACCAAGGCAGTGCGGAGCAGGGTCGCCGGACAGCAACGCAGAATGAAATGGAGGTTTGACAGGAAGCACAGGACGAAAGACCATGGTTTGAGGGAAGCAGACCAGGTGTGGATCAAGCACCTGGTTCGCACCCACAAAAATTGCGAGGTGGCAGGGGCCGGACATGTTTAAGCTGGAGGACGGGTCTCAGTGGCACGTCAGCAGGCTGAGAAGATCGTCACCGCTGCAGAGGACTGAAATTATAGCTGAATGTTTCAGTGAGAGCTGGGACTGGGGGGTCCTGTCTGATTTGGACCCACAGACTAGGCCGACAGTGCCAGGTGCAGGGTCCCCTCTGAGGGGACACCCGGCTAGGATTCCCTGGAGGCCAAGGTACCAGGAGAACTTTGTGGCAAAGACTGTTTGGGTTGGCGCCGGTTGGGACTAGTGGCAGAATAATCTGCTCCAACCAGACGGGGCATTCTGGCAATCTACCCAGATGCCCAGGTAAGGGTTCACCTGTTTGTAGTTTTCAAAAAAAAAAAACAACAACACAAAATAGTGGTATTGGTGCACTATGTTCTGTGTTTGTTGAATTATTGAACTGGGGCCTGGAACTTTGTGGGGGGGGGGTTACATATGGGAATTGTACTCTGGGGCTTGCCGCAGCTCAGCCGGGGTTGAGGGGGTGAGAGACGTCAGGCGGGCTACGGCTAGGATATATATTGGAATGTGAAATTCAATAAAGCAATTCAGTGTTCAGCAGAGACAGTTCTCCGTCCTCCATTATTCCGTCATAACACAGTCTACATCCTGAGTACCTTTCTTATCATGTGTCTCACAACAATAAAAATAAGTATAGAATATTTCAGCTAAATCCTAAAATATTAATACTGCCAATTTCCATCTTCCATCTTCTACCGCTTTTCCGGAGGTCCGGGTCACGGAGGCAGCAGTTCAAGCAGAGAAACCCAGACTTCCCTCTCCCCAGCCACCTGCTCCAGTTCTTCAAAGAGGATACCAAGGCGTCCCCAGACCAGCTGGGAGACATAGTCTCTCCACCGAGTCCTGGGTCTGCCCCGGGGTCTCCTCCCAGTGGGACTTGCCCGAAACACCTCAAGTGGGAGGCGTCCAGGAGGCATCCTAATCAGATGCCCATACCACCTCAACTGACTCCTTTGAATGTGGAGGAGCAGCGGTTCTACTCTGAGCCTCTCCCGGATGACTGAGCTCCTCACCCTATCTCTGAGGGTGAGTCCAGCAATCCTACGAAGAAAGCTCAATTCAGCCGCTTGTATCCATGATCTCGTTCTTTCGGTCATTACCCAAAGCTCGTGACCATAGGTGAGAGTAGGAACATAAATTGACTGATGAATCGACAGCTTTGCCTTAGAACTCAGCTCCCTCTTCACCACAACAGACCGGTACAACGTCCGCATCACTGCAGATGCTGCTCCGATCTGTCTGCCAATCTCTCACTCCATTCTCCCCTCACTCGTGAATAAGGCCCCAAGATACATAAACTCCTCCACTTGGGGCAGGAGCCTATCCCCAACCCAGAGAGGACAATCCACCTTTTTCCGACTGAGGACCATGGACTCGGACTTGGAGGTGCTGATTCTCATCCCAGCCACTTCACACTCAGTGGCAAACCATCCCAGCAAGAACTGTAGGTCATTGCTGGATAAAGCCAACAGGATAACATCATCTGCAAACAACAGAGATGAGATCCTGTGGTCACCAAGCATGACACCCTCCATTCCCTGGCTGCACTTAGAAATCCTGTCCATAAAAATTATGAACAGGATCGGTGACAAAGGGCAGCCCTGGCGGAGTCCAACTCTCACTGGGAATGAGTCCAACCGAGTGTTGCCAATACAAACCAAACTCTCACAACGGTCGTACAGAGACCGAATAGCTTGTAACAACAAGCCCGATACCCCATACTCCCGAAGCACCCCCCACAAAAAATCACGAGGGACACGGTCGAATGCCTTCTCCAAGTACACAAAACACATGTAAACTGGTTGGGCAAATTCCCACAAACCCTCAAGAATTCTCGAGAGGGTAAAGAGCTGGTCCGATGTGCCACGGCCAGGACGAAAACCACATTGCTCCTCCTGAATCCGAGGTTCAACCAACAGCCGGACTCTCCTCTCCAGTACCTTGGCATAGACCTTCCCAGGGAGGCTGAGGAGTGTGATCCCTCTAAAGTTGGAGCACACCCTCCAGTCCCCTTTTTTGAAGAGAGGAACCACCACCCAGGTTTGCCATGCCAAAGGCACTGTCCCCGACCTCCACGCAATGTTGCAGAGGCATGTCAACCATGACAGCCCTACAACATCCACAGCCTTGAGGTACTCAGGGCAAATCTCGTCCACCCCCGGGGCCCAGCCACCAAAGAGATTTTTAACCACCTTGGCGACCTCAGCCCCTGTGATAGGCGAGTCATCCCCCTCGTCCACAAGCCCTGCTTCCTCTGTGGAAGGCGTATCAGTGGGATTGAGGAGGTCCTCAAAGTATTCCTTCCACCGCCCATGATATCCCCAGTCAGTCAACAGCGCCCCATCCGCACCATACACAGTGTGGACAGGGAGCTGCTTTCCCCTCCTGAGCCACCAGACAGTTTGCCAGAATCTCTTCGAGGCCGACCGAAAGTCTTGTTTCATGGCCACACCGAACTCCTCCCATACTGGGGTTTTTTCTTCAGCAACCACCCAAGATGCACTCCGCTTGGCCTGCCGGTACACCTCAGCTGCTTCGGGAGTCCCACAAGCCAACCAAGCCTGATTGGACTCCGCCAATTTATGAATGTTAAAAATAACATTGCCATTATCAGTGGCTGACACTGATGATGATGACTTTGAAGGATGTAAAGAACTGTATTTGGTAATTTCCTACCTTGTTCCACATTACCTCCCTGTAGAAAGCAGGTTTGCTGGTAAACATATACTGTACAGGGCATCCGGAAAGTATTCACAGCGCTTCACTTTTCGCACATTTTGCTATGTTACAGCCTTATTCCAAAATGTATTAAATTCATTTTTTCCTCAAAATTCTACACACAATACCCCATAATGACAATGTGATAAAAGTTTTTTTTTGACGTTTTTGCACATTTATTAAAAATAAAAAAACAAAGAAATCACATGTACATAAGTATTCACAGCCTTTGCCATGAAGCTCAAAATTGAGCTCATGTGCATCCTGTTTCTATTGATCATCCTTGAGATGTTTCTACACCTTAATTGGAGTCCACCTGTTGTAAATTTAGTTGTCTGGACATGATTTGGAAAGGCAAACACCTGTCTATATAAGGTCCCATAGTTGACAGTGCATGTCAGAGCACAAATCAAGCATGAAATCAAAGGAACTGTCTGTAGACCTCCGAGACTGGATTGTCTCGAGGCACAAATCTGGGGAAGGATACAGAAAAATTTCTGCTGCTTTGAAGGTCTCAATGAGCACAGTGGCCTCCATCATCTGCAAATGGAAGACGTTTGGAACCACCAGGACTCTTCCTAGAGCTGGCCAGCCGTCTAAACTGAGCAACTGGGGGAGAAGGTCCTTAGGGAGGTGACCAAGAACCCGATGGTCACTCTGTCAGAGCTCCAGCATTCGTCTGTGAAGAGAGGAGAACCTTCCAGAAGGACAGCCATCTCTGCAGTAATCCACTAAGGCCTGCATGGGAGAGTGCCAGACGGAAGCCACTCCTTAGTAAAAGGCACATGGCAGTCTGCCTGGAGTTTGCCAAAAGGCACCTGAAGGACTCTCAGACCATGAGAAACAAAATTCTCTGGTTTGATGAGACAAAGACTGAGCTCTTTGGCGTGAATGCCAGGTGTCATGTTTGGAGGAAACCAGGCACCGCTCATCACTGGGCCAACACCATTCCTACAGTGAAGCATGGTGGTGGCAGCATCATGCTGTGGGGATATTTTTCAGTGACAGGAACTGGGAGACTAGTCAAGATAGGGGGAAAAGATGAATGCAGCAATGTACAGAGACATCCTGGATGAAAACCTGCTCCAGAGCGGTCTTGTCGTCAGACTGGGGCGACAGTTCATCTTTCAGCAGAACAGCGACCTGAAGCACACAGCCAAGATATCAAAGGAGTGGCTTCAGGACAACTCTATGAAAGCCCTTGAGTGGCCCAGCCAGAGCCCAAGCTTGAATCCAAAGGCCCTTTTCCACTAGCCCCACTCAACCCCGGTTTGAAAACCCGGCTCTACTCACTTCGGTTCGGTTCAGCCTCAGTTGCTTTTCAACTACTGCTGGCGCACCTGCTGGCACACCTGCTGTGGGTGGGATTTGTTGAACAGCAGGCGGCGCCACACCCTCGTGACGTGAAACACACGCGACTGAATCCTTCACAACAAACATGGCTGATGACGAGGAGAGAAGGAAGGAGGAATGACTGTGACATGAAACTGGTTAAATCTATGGTGCTGACTTGTTGTGCTCTGCACAATCTGTGTGAGAGTCATGGAGAGACGTTTGACACTACATTGGATGATGCAGTAGATGAACCAGTGGTGGCAGCGGCACAGAGAGCAGAGGAGCAGGGTGGTGATATTGTAGCGAACTCAATATAAGCACCCTACTTGGCTTGACAAGTGGGTTGACCCTATTGGTGACACAGGTAGAGTGTGGGACTCCGGAGCGGGAGGCGTGAGTTCAAACCTCCCGGTGGGACGTCACCATGTCAAGCTGCACGTTACAATATAATACGTGATGCAATACTTGTCTGTTTTGTCCACATTTATGTGCATACATATTTCAAAAATGTTTTTTGTAAATAAAATGTTGTGCATGGTCCATCTACCTGTCCTCTTGTTCATAACGTTTATCTGTTAAGAAGGTGTGAAGCCATCAGCCTAATGATGAGCCCACACTTCTCACTGTTGTGATAATTGCTCACGCTGAGCGCTCTGACAGCCCGTACGCTGTGGGGGTCACACACGACGTGTTCCTCCCCACACTCTCAATTTTTTTTCCCGTATATTTTTCTCTTTGGCGTACAGAAATGGCAATACGCCCGTATTTGCTAAAATTGCATTTTCCCCGTATTAAAATACGGCGAAACCATATCACTTGACAGGTATGTAATTACATGCAGAAACACCGCACAGGCCATCTTCACAAAAATCCAGCTCGACAAGCCACTTTTGCTTAGGTGGAAATGCAAATTGAACTATAAATCATGTGCTGATACATGTCATTTTCCCATGTAAAGGTCTCCCACTTTTACTTACAAATTGATTTTTAATTTTTGGGAAAAGGGAATATAAATTTTGCACTTGTTGGTAACAACAGTTGTGTGCAACAAAAACACAGTTGTGTATCCTTGTCCGATCTGTCTACTGTTATTAGTGCCAAATTTTTGCTAGATTCCTTCTTAATTTATTAAATTTGGACTGGCGATGCAACATTCAACTTACATGTACTTACCTTTATCAGTGTCTACAAGTTCAAGCACACCTGTACAACTGCTTATAACCTAAAAAATGTACCCGTTCAAGAGAAATGGATTCCGCATTGCAAATGTTTAAAATAAAAAAAAAAAACCTACCAAGACATTACGTTTCGTTGTGTTGTTAAAAATTAAATTACCATTAGAAGGCTATACACCTGACCTGATGAACAGCAGCATGTGGAGTGAACAGAGAATGGAATGTGTATGTAATTACTGGCTTTTCTCATACGGTGTCATAACAGATAAACCAGACTTTTGATGCAAACAATACAATTTTATTCCCGAAGCAAAATTTACAAACAAAAAAACAGACTGGGCGATGACATCTCTGCGAGCTCTTCCCTTCATAACGCAGCGTCCTGTTCCAGGGCTTCACGCGCATCTGCGGCCACCTGTCGCAAATGCTGCATGTACTCCTGATTCTTGCTGCTGGTCATGTTGCCGTTCCAAGAGCCTCATCTCTTCGTCATGCATGTTGACCATCGCTAATGTAAGGTCAGCGATGGAGTTGTCTGTTTTCGTCTTGCCTAGATGGAAAGACAGAAAGGCATGGTCGTTAAAGCTGGATCACTACATATATTATGGAATTACACAGGTGAAAGTCTGTGGTGGAATGTCACTATTATATTATGCTTCATTGCTGTATATAAGCTGAACTGTCATGTTGCTGCCCCTCAGTAGAGCAGATTTTGCAACACGCAGGGTGCTGTCTTCGGCTGCAGCCCCCCTGCAAAACTAAAAAGGATTAAGATTAAGAATATGGATGGATGGATGGGTAATGTTTAAACTAGTTGCTTGTAGTGTGGCCGCAGAAATCTGAATGGGTTAATACAGTCAGCTGACGCGAAGCATTTCAATGAAGCATGCAGTTCATGCACTTTGTTTGTCTAAAACAGGAGTTACAACAGCACTTCAATCACCACACCTAAAAATGGTTGTGGAACACCGATAAGTGAAGACCAAAGAATAACCTTTTTGTACATTTAAAAAGACATTTTCAATTAATTAATATGCAGCTACAGGAAATTGCATTAATCAATTTGGTACATAACTTGTTAGGCTCCAGCCCCCCCGCGACCTGTAAAGGATTAAGCGGTAGAAGATGGATGGATGGATGGATTTTCGACCCTGGTTTCCGCTGCTGGACCTGTTTCAACCAAAAAAAAAAATCGTGGTTATTGTGCCTTACCAGCACTTGAACGTGATCCAGATGGAGCTGGTGATGTGGAGCCGATCCAGCTGGCGCTCCGGCAGACGCACACGCAGACGCAGCGCCAGGAGAGTCCGCTGTGTCAGTCATCTCCACTGAGGTGGACCCCTGTGATATGAAATGCGATTCTAGAAAAAAAATGCACGCAATTTAAAACTTAACACCAAAGTGCAACATGTACACAACACTCTCAAGTTTTTAACCGGAATACAATAAGCGTAATTCAGCGTTTTGTTCGCGCTAATACTTAACACAAAGCAAGCGTGAATCTGCAGTTGGCTGCAAAACAATACGCAAGCCTCAGTAACAACCATTACTCACAATCTAACAACCTTCCTATTTCTTAAAAACAGTGACCTTGGCACAGAAAGAATCAAGTGGCGAACAGATGCGCAATATCAAATAAACACTCACCATCCACGGTTTCCAAGGGCCGTGACCGTGACTGTGACCGTGTGGAGCCCAATGTCTCTCAGCGAACCACTTCCACTCCTTCCATCCGCTGAACTTCGAGCATTGTGGTCCTTCACTGCTCGGTAATCGCTTTTCAGCTTTTTCAGCTTCTCCCGACACTGTTTGGCAGTACGGATGTGCCACTGGGAAACCATCTGCTTGGACACCTGCATTTCGAGTAGATCCGTCCAACTCGCGCTGGATGCGATCGTCGCCTAATATAGAAAGAAAATTGCGCACCTCCCAATATATAATATTAGGAGTATATTATTATATAAGTATATTATACAGTATATTAATATAATATACCGTATTAAAGGGGCGCACTGTGTTCACTGCTGAACAATTACAAATGGCGGTCTTGGAGTAAATTCAGCAGAAAAAGTCGCTTTCATGACGTTACAACCTGACCAATCAGCGGCGACCAGTCTCTTAAAGTCATATCACAGCCCTACTCAGCCCTACTCAGCCCGGTTAGACCCTGCCCTGGATCAGGTATGAAAAAAGTACCTGCTTAACCGGTGCTGGGGCTAGTGGAAAAGCGCCTAAAGCGGGCTGAGTGGTGCGGTGTAGGGCCAAGTGAGGCTAGTGGAAAAGGGCCTCAATTGAACATCTCTGGAGAGATCTGAAAATGGCTGTGCACCGATGCTTATCATCCAACCTGATGGAGCTTGAGAGGTGCTGCAAAGAGGAATGGGCCAAACTGCCCAAAGATAGGTGTGCCAAGCTTGTGACATCATATTCAAAAAGACTTGAGGCTGTAATTACTGCCAAGGGTGCATCAACAATGTATTGAGCAAAGGCTGTGAATACTTACAGTGGGGCAAAAAAGTATTTAGTCAGCCACCAATTGTGCAAGTTCTCCCACTTAAAAGATGAGAGAGGTCTCCAATTTTCATCATAGGTATACCTCAACTATGAGAGACAAAATGAGAAAAAAAAATCCAGAAAATCACATTGAAGGATTTTAAATGAATGAATTGGTAAATTCCTCTGTAAAATAAGTATTTGGTCAATCCCAAAAGTTCATCTCAATACTTAGTTATATACCCTTTGTTGGCAATGACAGAGGTCAGACGTTTTCTGTAAGTCTTCACAAGGTTTTCACACACTGTTGCTGGTATTTTGGCCCATTCCTTCATGCAGATCTCCTCTAGAGCAGTGATGTTTTGGGGCTGTCGCTAGGCAACACGGACTTTCAACTCCCTCCAAAGATTTTCTATGGGGTTGAGATCTGGAGACTGGCTAGGCCACTCCAGGACCTTGAAATGCTTCTTACGAAGCCAGTCCTTCGTTGCCCGGGCAGTGTGTTTGGGATCATTGTCATGCTGAAAGACCCAGCCACGTTTCATCTTCAATGCCCTTGCTGATGGAAGGAGGTTTTCACTCAAAATCTCACGATACATGGCCCCATTCATTCTTTCCTTTACACGGATCAGTCATCCTGGTCCCTTTGCAGAAAAACAGCCCCAAAGTATGATGTTTCCACCCCCATGCTTCACAGTAGGTATGGTGTTCTTTCTCCTCCAAACACGATAAGTTGAGTTTTCATCAAAAAGTTGTATTTTGGTTTCATCTGACCATATGACATTCTCCCAATCCTCTTCTGGATCATCCAAATGCTCTCTAGCAAACTTCAGACGGGCCTGGACATGTACTGGCTTAAGCGGGGGGACACGTCTGGCACTGCAGGATTTGAGTCCCTGGCGGCGTAGTGTGTTACTGATGTAGCCTTTGTTACTTTGGTCCCAGCTCTCTGCAGGTCATTCACTAGGTCCCCCCGTGTGGTTCTGGGATTTCTGCTCACCGTTCTCGTGATAATTTTGACCCCATGGGGTGAGATCTTGTGTGGAGCCCCAGATGGAGGGAGATTATCAGTGGTCTTGTATGTCTTCCATCTTCTAATAATTGCTCCCACAGTTGATTTCTTCACACCAAGCTGCTTACCTATTGCAGATTCAGTCTTCCCAGCCTGGTGCAGGTCTACAATTTTGTTTCTGGTGTCCTTTGACAGCTCTTTGGTCTTGGCCATAGTGGAGTTTGGAGTCTGAATGTTTGAGGTTGTGGACAGGTGTCTTTTATACTGATAACGAGTTCAAACAGGTGCCATTAATACAGGTAACGAGTGGAGGACAGAGGAGCCTCTTAAAGAAGAAGTTACAGGTCTGTGAGAGCCAGAAATCTTGCTTGTTTGTAGGTGACTAAATACTTATTTTCCACCATAATTTGCAAATAAATTCTTTAAAAATCCTTCAATGTGATTTTCTGGATTTTTTTTTTCTCATTTTGTCTCTCATAGTTGAGGTATACCTATGATGAAAATTGGAGACCTCTCTCATCTTTTAAGTGGGAGAACTTGCACAATTGGTGGCTGACTAAATACTTTTTTGCCCCACTGTATGTACATGTGATTTCTTAGTTTTTTATTTTTAAAAAATTTGCAGAAATCTAAAAAAAACCCAAAAACCTTTTTTCACGTCATTATGGGGTGTTGTGTGTAGAATTTTGAGGGAAAAATGGATTTAATCCATTTTGGAATGAGGCTGTAACATAACAAAATGTGGAAAAAGTGAAGCACTGTGAATACTTTCCGGATGCACTGTAAATCTCTTAGGGTTTCATGATTTTCCTCTACAAAAATGTAAAGCAATTTTGTTTATGTAAGCCATCCTTGAATCCACCATACCATGGTCCTGCAGTTACAGTATGCTGCTAATGCTACAAAAGTTACTAACAAGTCACATCTGCTCTGTCACAGGTTTTCATGTCATGTCCCATCATATAATGCTACTGCCCATCTCTAATGTCTCTCAGAAACTGTGCCTTCACTCAATAACTGTACAACAGATTTTTGAAATAAGGACTAACCAGTTTATCAAACTGAGCTAACACAGGCTAATATCAGTCGCAAGTTTATCAATTTTTATTGCACATAAACACAAAAAACACTGGCGAAATAAAACAAGATCATAGACTACATAATCTTATGAACAAAACAATGGCCATTCATTAATTTACCCGAGATTATTAAACAGACACTCTGTGAAATGAATGGTGATATATGGAGAAAGGGCTATTGTTTGAAACTGTTTAGGGCTTCATGACCCAAAGTGACTTCCGCATGCTACAATTTCTATAGAAGTCAATAGGAATGACACAACTTTGTTTTTCCACAGCTTTGGTCCATTCACAGTGGCTGTCTTCCCATTTTTTAAATGTAATGATATAGCTGAGGCGGCAGATAAAACTAGAAAAGCACTCGGAGAGCGCAGACCTCCGCCAAGCGCCACAATTCCCCCCATACAGTGTTTGTGTGTACGTTTTCAGATTCCTTGAGCATGTAAACATATGACTAGCAACTGGATTCACAATGATTATTTGTTTATTTGACAGGGACAGTGCAATAAACACACAATTAATCAATGACAATCAATCTGATAGTGATAGGATTAGTGGTTCAGTAGTAAAAGCATTTCCAAGGTTCCAAGGTTGTCATAGCCAGGAGCGGCACTGGGGTTAAGCTCCCAGTGCTCATAAAATGCTCCTTATGGCGTGCGTCTCAAAAAGCCTCTGACAACTAAGTCCAACTCCTAGCCTGCCCGTGTGGTTTAGTCTCTAAGCCCGGCGGAACTGCTTTTACTAATAGGAGAAGGGGCGAGGGCGGATCTCTGGCGCCTTAAAACCAGATGCTTCGGGTAGATGATGGCTCGTCAACCTGGGAAGGTAGCCCATCTAGGGGAAGGTAAACCCTGATTTCAAACCGCCGCTGCCTTGCGGCATACCCGGTCACGGGAAGGGCTTCGGAGTCAACCCTGAGGAAAAATCCGGAGTCGGAGCCCCTAAGGCAGTTCTATGTTGTGCTCAACATCGTTCTGGCAGCTCCTGCAACGGCGCTGGTGCCAAACTGTAGCAGCCCTGCTGTTCCTTTGGATTCATCAGCGACGTGGAGAGGGGGGACATGCGGCATGGGCAACATCTTATCCTCCATATCTTCCTGCCCAGGCTTGAATCCTACCAATGCCCAACGCTGGGAGGTAGAACACCGGATCACTGGAGAGGACACTCCAGCTTCGCCTTTGGCATAGACAAAACACGGGGAATGACAGTTACCGGTTATAAGCCACCGCTCAATTGGCGTAGAGCTCGGCGCCAGGGGTTATTCCCTACGGTGGGAGGGATCATCGGATCTCACTGGACAGCTACCGCCCGCCTCAAGCTGGGCAGCCCCCAGCCAATAAGGTGATGTCCCGCCACAGCTTGCTTTCCTCATTGGGTGCATGGGGATGAGGAGAAGTCCGAACAGCAGGCTGAGAACTTTCGCACCAGGCAAGACAATAAAACAAAAGAGACCAACTCTAAAACTGGGAACTTGGAACGTCCGCACTATGATGACAGGACTTGCTACTAACCTCAAGGACATCAACGACACCAGGAAGACTGCCATCATCAATAATGAGCTGAAGAGACTGGGAGTGGATATCGCCACTCTCCAGGAAACACGGTTGGCTGACGCAGGCACACTGAGAGAGAAGGACTACATGTTCTACTGGCAGGGAAAGGGCAGTGACGAACACAGGGAACACGGAGTGGGCTTTGCAGTGAAGAACACCTTGCTGAAGATGGTGGAACCGAGCAGCACTGGCTCTGCACGACTCCTCACCCTCCACCTGAACACCACTCAAGGCCCAGTCACCCTCGTCAGTGTGTATGCCCCAACACTGACAGCCACACCAGAGGCAAAAGACGAGTTCTACGAGAATCTCGCAACAACTGTCAGGATCGTCCCCAACTCTGAACAACTCATTCTCCTTGGAGACTTCAATGCCAGAGTGGGTGCTGACCACGACTCCTGGCCCTCCTGTCTTGGACCTTTTGGCGTGGGCAGAATGAATGACAACGGACAGCGGCTGCTCGAGTTCTGCACATATCACGATCTGTACATCACAAACTCGTTCTTCAAGACCAAGCCCCAACACAAGGTTTCCTGGCAACATCCACGCTCAAAGCACTGGCACCAGCTGGACTTGATCCTGACCAGGCGCACCTCACTGAAGAACGTGCTAATCACCCGTTCGTTCCAGGGTGCAGATTGCGACACAGACCATTCATTGGTGTGTTGCAAGGTCAAGCTGCAGCTGAAGAAATTCCATCGTGCTAGACAACCTGGAAAGGCATGGATTGACACCAGCAAGATGGCTCAACCAGAACTTGTTGAGCAGTTTGCCTCCACCTTTGAGAAGGAACTTGGTGTACCACAAGAAGGAGAATCTGCAAAGCAGAAGTGGGAAGAGCTGCGAAACACCATCCACCGCACAGCCTTGGCTACTTTTGGGAGGAAGACCTCGAAGTCACAGGACTGGTTTGATGCCAAGTTGACCGAGATGACCCCCGTCATTGAAGCCAAGCGCTCAGCACTTGCTGAGTACAAGAAGTACCCAAATGAGAAGAATCTCCAGATTCTCAGGGCTGCGAGAAGCAAAGTTCAGCAGACTGCTCGGCGCTGTGCCAACGAGTACTGGACTCAGCTCAGCCAAGACATTCAAACCGCTGCCATAACAGGGAACATCCGTGGTATGTACGATGGCATCAAGAAAGCACTTGGTCCGGCTCAGAGCAAGACGGCCCCCCTCAAATCCTCCACTGGGGAGATGATCACAGAAAAGAACAAGCAGATGGAGAGATGGGTGGAACACTACTCCGACCTCTACTCCAGACAGAACACCGTGACACCGTCAGCCCTTGATGCCATCGACTGCCTGCCATCCATGGACGAACTTGACGCCGAGCCAACCATCGACGAACTCAGCAAGGCCATTGATAGCTTGGCCGCTGGCAAGGCACCCGGCAACGACGGCATACCCCCCGACCTGATCAAGCACTGCAAGACCGCCCTACTGCTGCCATTGCATGACGTCCTCTGCCAGTGTTGGAAGGAAGGTGCCGTACCACAGGACATGAGGGACGCCAAGATCATCACCCTCTACAAAAACAAAGGGGAGAGAAGCGACTGCAACAACTACAGTGGCATCTCCCTCCTCAGCATTGTTGGCAAAGTCTACGCACGAGTTGTTCTCGTTCGTCTACAGAAGCTTGCCGAACGTGTCTACCCCGAGTCTCAGTGTGGCTTCCGCGCTGAGCGATCGACAGTAGACATGATATTCTCCATCCGCCAACTCCAGGAGAAATGCAGAGAACAGAACATGCCCCTGTACGTCGCCTTCATCGACCTCACCAAAGCGTTCGATCTGGTCAGCAGAGAGGGCCTTTTCAAGATCCTGCCAAAGATAGGATGCCCACCAAAGTTGCAAAGCCTCATTGAATCGTTTCACACCAACATGCAGGGGATAGTGCAGCACGATGGCAACGTCTCAGAGCCTTTCAACATACGCAGCGGAGTGAAACAGGGCTGTGTACTTGCGCCAACCCTCTTTGGGATTTTCTTTGCTATGCTCCTGAGGCATGCCTTCAGCACAGCAACAGAGGGAATCTACCTGCACACAAGATCTGACGGCAGACTTTTCAACCTCGCCCGCCTGAAAGCCAGAACCAAAGTACGTGAGGCTCTAATCAGAGACATGCTGTTCGCAGACGACGCTGCAGTTGCAACCCACACACAGCAGGAGCTTCAGACCCTTATGGACCGCTTCTCCCAGGCATGCAAGGACTTCGGGCTTACCATCAGCCTGAAGAAGACTAACGTCTTGGCGCAAGGCACGGAAGCACCACCAACCATCACCATTGATGACTACAAGCTGGAGGTCGTGAATCAGTTCACGTACCTGGGGTCCACGATCAGCAACAACCTCTCCCTTGATACAGAGATCAACAAGAGGATTGGAAAATCAGCCTTCACACTCGCTCGCCTCACCACACGAGTGTGGGAGAATCCCAAACTCTCTGTCAAGACGAAGATGGCAGTGTACAACGCCTGCGTCATCAGCACACTGCTCTATGGGAGTGAGACGTGGACAACATACGCCCGGCAGGAAAAGAGACTGAACTCCTTCCACTTGCGCTGCATTCGCCACATCCTGGACATATCCTGGCAGGACAAAGTGCCCAACACAGAAGTTCTGTCCCGTGCCGGCCTTCCCTCCATGTTCACTCTACTCAGACAGCGCAGGCTCCGCTGGCTAGGCCACGTTCACCGTATGGAGGATGGCAGAATCCCCAAAGATGTCCTCTATGGAGAACTGGCAACTGGCAAGAGAGACGTTGGCCGCCCACAGCTGCGTTTTAGAGACGTCTGCAAGAGAGACATGAAGGCCCTGGAGATCAACACAGAGCGCTGGG
Source organism: Pholidichthys leucotaenia (assembly GCA_020510985.1). Classification (NCBI taxonomy): domain Eukaryota; kingdom Metazoa; phylum Chordata; class Actinopteri; order Cichliformes; family Pholidichthyidae; genus Pholidichthys; species Pholidichthys leucotaenia. Next base: position 349,790,781 of record CM035838.1, read on the forward strand.
AGGACCTTGCAACGGACCGCTCCAAATGGAGAGGCACCCTGACCAGACAGCTCAAGGCGGGTGAAGAGAGACTGACTGCTGCTGCAGATGAAAAAAGGACCCGCAGGAAGAACCGCCACAGACCCAGCAGCACGGAGACCACCCACAAGTGCGACCTGTGTGACAGGGACTGCCATTCGTGCATCGGCCTGTTCAGCCACAGGCGGTGCTGTTCCAGCAGAGTAGACGTTTAGGATTCTCTTCCATGGTCATCATAGACCGACGGAGGCCGACGACGACGAAGTAAAAGCATTGCCTCCTTGGCGGAGGTAATAAACTGAAGTGTTGCCGTTGTGTCCATCTCCTCCACTGACGGATGCAAATTGGGTAGACAGGTTGCCGTGGGTTTTATATTATATTATTTTGGGGTTGCGCTCCGTGGCAAACGAGAATTTAGAAGCTTCGCGGGCAGAGAGCTCGTTTTTGCGCAGCGCCTATGGCTGGCCGGTGAATTTCTGGCAAAGAATACGACGGCGGACAGCTGCCCGTGTGAGGTTTTGCAGTTGCGCGCAAACACAGGCACGCTGGCGGGCCCAGGCCAGCAGTGTTTTCCGCGTGCTTTTGTGCCTAAAACGTTGAAGAACGCAGAGTTTGTGTTGCAGACACGACGACCAGCGCCCTCCATTGCGCCTGCGCACATGTTGAAAATGGCCGTATGTCACAGTGTTGAAAAATGCTTTAAAAAATTCCTGTATCCAGACGGTGAACCGGATCACCTCCAAAATTTAATCAGTTCTTCCTTGTACTATTTCCAACAACGCCTGAAAGTTTCATGGAAATCTGTCCAAGACTTTTTGAGTTATCTTGCTAACCAACAAACAGACAGACAGACAGACAGACAGACAGACAGACAAACAGACAGACAAACAGACAAACACACAGACAAACCCCGGCAAAAACATAACCTCCTCCTGGCCTTTTCGGCCTGGGGGAGGTAATAAAGGCAGCGAAGTGAGAGTTTTAAGTAGGTTTATTGAATCATACCGCCATCATAGGAACTCCACCCCAGCCCTTGTGCAGGCGGGCTGAGTGTGTGTCCTCAGGCTCTCCAGCAAAGAGACACAGGCTGTGGGTGTCAGCAGCAGCAGTTGAAGAGAGAGTGAGTTACAGAACATGTGCAGTATTTATACCCAGTTACAGACAGTACATGAAAGGCATGGGACATTTGCATCACAGTAAGGGCAGGAAGCCTGAATGTTTGCATTTGATTCATACAAAACAGCATGATACCAGCGGAAGGAGCTAGACACAGGAAGGCTGCCTATTGTTCTGTTAATCGCTCGAGATGCGCGCTCTGCATGTCCCAGTCTGTTGTGGGGGTTACACCACACGCTTCCCCCCAGAGGGCTCGGCAGGGGGCCGAGGCCTCGATAGTACAGCTTTGGCAGCGAGCAGGGAAAGCTCTGTGCAGGCGGAGGTGGAGGGGGGTGGGGGGCAGTAAGTGCCGGCAGGAGACGGTGAAATCGTCTGAGCCGGGCAAAAATTGCTTGTGGGTCCGCGATGTCGAAGGGCTGTCCCGTTGAACGTGCAGAGGTCCACAAGAATTAAAATTAGTCACTGGCTCCTCTCGCGATTAAGTCCTGCAAGGATTAATAGTGGCCGTGAAGAAAAAAACAGGAGCGACGAGGCTGCGTGGCGGCTGTAATAAAAGCAGAGGGACTGGCGTGTTGACTTTAGGTGCGGGCACAACCTTAAAGCCTTCGGGAACCGCAGACTGCTGAATCCCCGTTGTGCGCCATGGCGAAGACCGTTAGAAAATCCAGTGGGCGAGCTGCGTGCGTGCTTCAGGTGTGAGGGCAGCCCTGAAGGCTCTGTGTGCAGCGGCGAAGGATGCTGGCGGTTTGTGGAGCCGTATTTGTCCCGTGCGTGGTGCGCCGTCCTCGTAACTCCCCGGTGCGTGTGCCGGGGCTCCGTGCGTGGGTGGGCCAGCTGGAGAGGAGAACCAGGGTCAGGGAGCTTAATCATCCCTGTTCAATGCGTTGGAGCGGTGAAAGGAAGTAGACGATCTTTGTCCTTCAAGCTCGTGTAGATGCGTTGGAGCGGTGAGAGGGAGGAGACGATCTTTGTCACTCGTTCGGCCATGGTGCGTTCAGGTCCACGCACTGCATTCTCCGTCGGTCATGGAGGTCGCCGTCGTGGAGAGAGGACAAGGTGCGTGCGCTCTCGTATGGAGAGAAGCTGTGAGAGCGGCCGGTCCAGCGTGGATGTGCCGATCTAGGCGTGCAGATCCCACCATGAAGTTCCTCAGCTTTCCCGGTCGTGGGTGGTCTTCGGAGAGTTTCGCCTGGAAACTCTGCGTCGAAGTCTCCCTGAAGCAGAAGGGAGGGCAGATCAGTCAGGCTGCTGCGTTCGCTTGTCGTCGGAGAATCACTGCCGGGTGCTGCGTTCGTTGCCATCAGGACACCAGCGTGGCTGTCCAAACCAGAAGGTTGTGTCACACAAAACGTGTGCTTCTTCGGGGTCACCAGTGAGGTGGCAGATAAAATAAAGGCAGCGAAGTGAGAGTTTTAAGTAGGTTTATTGAATCATATCGCCATCATAGGAACTCCACCCCAGCCCTTGTGCAGGCGGGCTGAGTGTGTGTCCTCAGGCTCTCCAGCAAAGAGACACAGGCTGTGGGTGTCAGCAGCAGCAGTTGAAGAGAGAGTGAGTTACAGAACATGTGCAGTATTTATACCCAGTTACAGACAGTACATGAAAGGCATGGGACATTTGCATCACAGTAAGGGCAGGAAGCCTGAATGTTTGCATTTGATTCATACAAAACAGCATGATACCAGCGGAAGGAGCTAGACACAGGAAGGCTGCCTATTGTTCTGTTAATCGCTCGAGATGCGCGCTCTGCATGTCCCAGTCTGTTGTGGGGGTTACACCATAATAGCAACTATTTTCTGTCAGCAAAATGACATCGCCCCTTTGACCATCATACCTCTGGACAAAACTTAGCTATTTAGCCCCATTAAATTCAGGGGAAATATATATATATATACAGTATATATACAGTATATACTGTATATATATACTGTATATATATATATATATATATATATATATATATATATATATATATATACACAGTGGGGCAAAAAAGTATTTAGTCAGCCACCAATTGTGCAAGTTCTCCCACTTAAAAGATGAGAGAGGTCTCCAATTTTCATCATAGGTATACTTCAACTATGAGAGACAAAATGAGAAAAAAAAATCAAGAAAATCACATTGAAGGATTTTTAATGAATTAATTGGTAAATTCCTCGGTAAAATAAGTATTTGGTCAACTACAAACAAGCAAGATTTCTGGCTCTCACAGACCTGTAACTTCTTCTTTAAGAGGCTCCTCTGTCCTCCACTCGTTATTAATGGCACCTGTTTGAACTCGTTATCAGTATAAAAGACACCTGTCCACAACCTCAAACAGTCAGACTCCAAACTTCACTATGGCCAAGACCAAAGAGCTGTCAAAGGACACCAGAAACAAAATTGTAGCCCTGCACCAGGCTGGGAAGACTGAATCTGCAATAGGTAAGCAGCTTGGTGTGAAGAAATCAACTGTGGGAGCAATTATTAGAAAATGGAAAACATACAAGACCACTGATAATCTCCTTCGATCTGGGGCTCCATGCAAGATCTCACCCCGTGGAGTCAAAATTATCACAAGAACGGTGAGCAAAAATCCCAGAACCACATGGGGGGACCTTGTGAATGATCTGCAGAGAGCTGGGACCAAAGTAACAAAGGCTACATCAGAAACACACTACGCCGCCAGGGACTCAAATCCTGCAGTGCCAGACGTGTCCCCCTGCTTAAGCCAGTACATGTCCAGGCCCGTCTGAAGTTTGCTAGAGAGCATTTGGATGATCCAGAAGAGGATTGGGAGAATGTCATATGGTCAGATGAAACCAAAATAGAACTTTTTGGTAAAAACTCAACTTATCGTGTTTAGAGGAGAAAGAACACCATACCTACTGTGAAGCATGGGGGTGGAAACATCATACTTTGGGGCTGTTTTTCTGCAAAGGGACCAGGATGACTGATCCGTGTAAAGGAAAGAATGAATGGGGCCATGTATCGTGAGATTTTGAGTGAAAACCTCTTTCCACCAGCAAGGGCATTGAAGATGAAACATGGCTGGGTCTTTCAGCATGACAATGATCCCAAACACACCGCCCGGGCAACGAAGGAGTAGCTACGTAAGAAGCATTTCAAGGTCCTGGAGTGGCCTAGCCAGTCTCCAGATCTCAACCCCATAGAAAATCTTTGGAGGGAGTTGAAAGTCTGTGTTGCCCAGCGACAGCCCCAAAACATCACTGCTCTAGAGGAGATCTGCATGGAGGAATGGGCCAAAATACCAGCAACAGTGTGTGAAAACCTTGTGAAGACTTATAGAAAACGTTTGACCTCTGTCATTGCCAACAAAGGGTATATAACAAAGTATTGAGATGAACTTTTGTTATTGACCAAATACATATTTTACCGAGGAATTTACCAATTAATTCATTAAAAATCCTTCAATGTGATTTTCTGGATTTTTTTTTCTCATTTTGTCTCTCATAGTTGAGGTATACCTATGATGAAAATTGGAGACCTCTCTCATCTTTTAAGTGGGAGAACTTGCACAATTGGTGGCTGACTAAATACTTTTTTACCCCACTGTATATGTGCATTCAGACCAAATGCAAATGGGTGGCGCGAATGTACACAAAGTCAATGGAAAGAGGTGAGCACACGCAAAATCACTCAGTAAAAGTATTGGAGAGTAACTAGTTTGAAAACGAGACTGCCAAATTCGTGTTTGTGAAGGCACCTTTACTGTGTAAATTTTTAAAGGCTGAGACTCGTGTCTGGTATTTAGCATTTATTTGTATATGGGTGCATTATCAAAACTCTCTGAATGCAGGGTCCTGACGTTGTGTCTAACCCAGGGGTGGGCAGTGAGGGCCATTCCACTGCAGGTTTTTTGTTCCACCCAGTGTCTTCAGCAGGTATGTGCTCTCTGATCAGCTTCAAGGATTGCTAATCATTGAAAACACCTGCTGAAGAGACTGGGTGGAACAGAAAACCTGCAGTAGAATGGCCCTCCATGGCACATGATTGCCCACCCCTGGTCTAACCCTTCATGTGTGCTCTGACCTGCCTGAGTGCTTAGCGCCAACGCCACTTGCACATATGCGTGGTATTGAATTTTTGCATACATTGGATATGCCAATATTGCAAACAAATTTTTGCAGACAGGGGGTATTGTTTTAATCATGATTTTTGGTATTATAACACTGTTGTTTGTTTGTTTTGCTTGGTTCTTTCTTCCTTTTTAATGTCATTTTATATCATTGTCTTGTATGTCTTAGAAAAAATGCTGGTTCCTGTGACGTTTAAGCAGCAGCAGAAGTATACAAAGTTGGATGAGGTTGACGGACAATTCAACTTTTTGCAACTTCATGAACAAGGTGTGTAAGTGAATTTGCTTTTAGATTAGGGTGAAGTTCAAAACTACACTCTTACCTATTAAAACCTTATTGTGTAAGCTCTGTAATGTTGTGTTGATTAAATATTATGCACATTTTTATAAATCAGAGTTAATTGGTAAACTGTAAAATGCAATTTGTGCCTCCTCAAGAAAAGTGAGCAAACTCCCAAAGAGACCATTAATAATGCCATTCATTTTCAAATTGGGATTTCAGATGAAATGGGTTTTGTGACGTTTTCTTATCTTTTCCAGTGATTGAAAAATTTTGCTTACCCCCTGATGCAAAAGTTATATACAAGGATGCAACAGGGACAGACAATGCAGAAATCTTCAGTGACCTTATTAGACAACATGATGTGGTGCTAACAGCCTTCACTGATGATGGTGAGGCTGGTATGGAAAAATGCACGGCACACTGCAAAATAAAGCTGACACTCTTTTTAGAGTTCTCTGACTGGTCTTCTGCTTCACATCAACTATAGCTGTTGATGATGTCCCAAGCAAGAGACAACAAACTGAGGAAGAATACAAATCGAGGATAGAGGCAGTGGCTGCTGAACAGGTTGTAAAATCTTGGGTTTCTTTACATTTCTCTAGATATGCTAACTCTCTAGAAACGGTGCTTATCATGTTTTTTTCTTTATTAGTTAATTGAAACTGTGCTAAGAAGCAAATCCGGGGGTGAAACTGCAGGAGTACCAACCAACAGGGACCCTAACGGATGCCAGATGAAGTTAGATGGTCAACATATTAGTGGCTCACATGACTGACAATCATGGGTATGTGTGCTTCATCATTTTTTTATTTTTTGTCAAATAGTGATTGCACAATAACTGATTGTAATTCATATACTTTGTCATTACTGAACAAAATGTCATTGTATTGGCTTCAGTAGCAGACTTGTGACAACATGCAGACAGACTTAGGTAATATACAAATAAAAGTGACATAAATAATAACACTAACAATAAAACAACAAAGTGGTGCTTACTAAGGATGGGAATGATCCCTAATTTCCAGAATCGATCGATTCAATTCTGATCCCAATTCGATCTGGGAAATTACCATTTTAATAGCAATTTTACTTGCCAGGAAAAAAATCTTCAAGACCTAATGCTGCAAATTGTACCAAGAATACTCTAACTTTGTTAATACATAAATTATCACATAAAGAACTGAACCAAAATCAGTTACAACAATGCATTTTTTATCATTTAACTTAGGATTTCACAAAGTGCTCACAAGTGCCTTCTTCAGTGCAAAGGGTGTGGTGTGTAGTGTCAAGTTAACAACCCAGAGTGAGTCAACAAATTCAATGCATGAAGCCTGTATACATAATCTCACTGTATTTCAGTCCCTCCGGGATTTCGGCTGTTTTTGTGATTGTTGCGGCCCAAAAAGCCTGAATTTGTGTCAGCTTTTCCAAAAAGTTGACATTTTTATAGTTTTTTGCACTGAAAGTTGTGTGAGGAAGTACAGATTTTAAAGTAGCTGCTTTTTCCATCGTTTACAGTGATGCTGTTCTACAGTGTGTCATGAGCCGAGCCGGCTCGGCCTCGATCTCTTTGTGGGTTTTGTTTCACTCTTTAGGTGCATTTTGTGTATTTATATTATTTTATTATATTATTTATTTATTCCATCACCTTAGCCACTGCCTGATTGGCAGCTGTTAGTCAGCTTCTGTGATCTTTTTCCCACGCTGCTGACAGTCTGTCGGTCCAACCACACCCCCTGGCTCTCCTTAATTCCATCAGCTGTTTCCAGCCCCGGTAATGATCTTTCCAGCGCCTCGCCCAGGTGTTCCCAATTTGTGTGGTCAGTGGCGTTTGGATTTAAGCAGCTCTTCGCTAGACAAACACCGCTGGGTCATTGAACGAGTCGCACTTGTTCTCCACGGTGTGACCGTCACATCAGGAAGGACGGTTGTTTATGCTCGCCGAGAGAACTGGATTTTTTGGGACTGCTCCTACTCATGAGTAAATTGTTAGCATTTCTCTGTGTGGTCAGCTGGTACGCTGGACCAGAAGCGTTTCCCCCTTTGCAGTAATCCTGCTACGCTTCTGGCAGCGTTTCTTCTCGCAGCATAACTGCTACGCTTAGGCTGTGCCCAGTTTCCGTTCCCCCGAGTTAGTAGAGCATTTCGTTGTCTTCCCTGCTCTCCCAAGTGCACCCATATTGTATTATAATTCACTTGTTCGTCTTTGTCTGTGAACAGTTTATGTCAATAAATGTGTGTTTGGTGAAACCCTGTACTTAAATCCTTCCATCCTTTCTCCTTCTCCGTGCACTATGGCAGAGCGCACGGAGAGTTTATGACAGAATGACCCAGCCCGTAAAAAGGATTTAGCGGGTTCACCCACACAGCATTTTCCCTTTTTTTTCTCATTATAACTGTTTTTCCGTTCTGGACTAACCTGTGTTTGAATTCGTCATGCCCCGGTCTCGCTGGAGAAAAGGAACAGCAGCGGGGTTCCCAACGGTAGAGGAGGAGTGGGCTGCGGAGTTCATTCAGGACTTTGTTAATGACGCCCTCTCGCCCGGGGTCCTAAGAAGATGCTGGAAAACGTGAAACCCGCAATAGGCATTGTTGGAAGCACATCCCTGGTTATGGACCTACCCGCAGTACTCCGACCTGCTCTCCACAGTCTGCCCGCTCCAGCGTTCCCTCCCTGGTCTGGCATTTCCTGCGACACCGAGACAGAGGTCCATTTTCCCGCAAACTGGCAGCCTCCGTGGCGCTCTGCTCGACCCTCCACTCACTCCAGCATGGTCTGTCCTGGAACACAAAGGACAGTGTCGTCCCGCAAGGAAACACCAGGAGAAGCCCACCTCTTCAGCAGTGGCCATCGTTGTTTCAGCTGACGAGAGGTCCACTGGATTCACCCCAGCCATGCCCACCTCCGTCATCAGGGAAACGGCTCCTCCAATAGTCTGTGGAGGGGTCCACGTCATCACTGGCACGGAGAGGGACGAGTTTCTGCCCTGTGCAGCTGTGGATGTCATCAACGGGGATGACAGGCAAGTATATTTTCATTCTAAATCATTCATTAACACCGAATCTTGCCTGTCTCCCGAGGGAGAGGCCCAGTATCAGCAGTCCACTGGGTCCTCTCCTCCAGCTGCAATTAATGATAGTTTCCTTCCCCTTTCCGTGTCTCCTCCCATTCTCCCTGAGGGCCTGCCGGTCCAAGACCCGGGCCGCCTGATGATGGAAGAGGTTGAGGCCCTGGATGATCCTGCCCAGGAGCCCATACAGAGGCGTTCCCCCACTATCACACCAGCAGACGAGGAGTGGGCAAATCTGCTTGCCTTCATCAACCGCCGGCTCGAGGAGGAGCATCGTGAGCAGGAGGTCCGAGGACGCACTTCCACGGCTGAGAGGGTTCCACCTCCTACGCCTGCTCTACCCCCAGATTTGCCTTCAGACGAGGAGGGGGAGAACCTGCTCGCTGCAGTCAACAGCTGGGTCGAGGAGGAGCATCAGAGAACCAGGACTGCTACCACCAGCACGCCTGCTGCGGCGTCATCCCCCAGATCAGACCCCCCGCCGGCTGGACCCGGACTGTCATTGTCGACAGCGTTGGAGTCCTGGACGGCAGTGGAGCTCAAGCACAGGCAAGTTATCTCTCCTGTAGTTCAATTGCCAGTAATTGAGAAATCTTGTCTGGCTTTTGGGGAGGAAAGTCGGGTGCAGCTCTCGGCCGCACCTGGGCTTCCCTCACCAGGCTCTGCCGCTACCAATGACCCTAACCTTTCCTCCTCTCCCATGCTTGTCATATTTTCCGGCAGACCGCTGGATTCGGTCCACCGGACCTTGTGCTGGGCCTGGGACTCTGGGCAGCCTCCTGAGCCCCAATGCCCGTGGACTTGGGGGGGGGGGGTAATTGTGGGCCCTGGGCGAGGCATTGTGTTCCCTCCTTCCTGTTCCCCCTACCGCCAACCCGGGTTCATGTTGTTTGTTGTCATTGCAACTGTTGGGGGGGGGGGGGTCCTTTAGATATTTGAGAGTTTATGACACAGTGCTTCTGTAAAGTACTGACAGCGCTTCACTTTTTCCACATTTTGGTATGTTACAACCTTATTCCAAAATGGATGAAATTCATTTTTTTTCTTCAAAATTACACACACAATATCCCATAATGACAACATGAAAGAAGTTTTGAGATTTTTGCAAATGTATTAAAAATAAAAAAAAACTAAGAAATCACATGTATGTAAGTATTCACAGCCTTTTCTCAATACTTTGTTGATGCACCTTTGGCAGTAAGTACAGCCTCAAGTCTTTTTGAATATGATGCCACAAGCTTGGCACACCTATCTTTGGGCAATTTGGCCCATCCCTCTTTGCAGCACCTGTCAAGCTCCATCAGGTTAGATGGGAAGCGTCGGTGCACAGCCATTTTCAGCTCTCTCCAGAGATGTTCAATTGGATTGAAATCTGGGCTCTGGTTGGGCCACTCAAGGACATTCACAGAGTTGTACTGAAGCCACTCCTTTGATATCTTGGCTGTGTGCTTAGGGTCACTGTCCTGCTGAAAGATGAACCATCACCCCAGTCTGCGGTCAAGAGCGTTCTGGAACAGGTTTTCATCCAGGATGTCTCTGTACATTGCTGCATTCATCTTTCCCTATATCCTGAATAGTCTCCCAGTTCCTGCTGCTGAAAAACATCCCCACAGTATGATGCTGCCACCACCATGCCTCACTGTAGGGATGGTATTGTCCTGGTGATGAGCGGTGCCTGGTTTCCTCCAAACATGACGCCTGGCATTCACGCCAAGGAGATGAATCTTTGTCTTATCAGACCAGATAATTTTGTTTCTCATGGTCTGAGAGTCCTTCAGGTGCCTTTTGGGAAACTCCAGGTGGGCTGCCATGTTCCTTTTACTAAGGAGTGACTTCGGTCTAGGCACTCTATCATACAGGCCTGATCGGTGGATTGCTGCAGAGATGGTTGTCCTTCTGGAAGGTTCTCCTCTCTCCACAGCAGAACACTGGAGCTCTGACAGAGTGACCATCGGGTTCTTGGTCACCCCCGTGACTAAGGCCTTTCTCCCCCGATCACTCAGTTTAGACGGCCGGTCAGCTCTAGGAAGAGTCCTGGTGGTTCTGAACTTCTTCCATTTATGGATGATGGAGGCCACAGTGTTCATTGGGGCCTTCAAAGCAGCAGGAATTTTTCTGTACCCTTCCCCAGATTTGTACCTCAATACAATCCTGTCTCGGATGTCTACAGACAATTCCTTTGACTTCATGCTTGGTTTGTGCTCTAACATGCACTGTCAACTGTGGGACCTTATATAGACAGGTGTGTGCCTTTCCAAATCATGTCCAATCAACTGAATTTACTACAGGTGGACTCCAATTAAGCTGCAGAAACATCTCAAGGATGATCAGTGGAAACAGGATGGACCTGAGATCAATTCTGAGCTTCGTGGCAAAGGCTGTGAATACTTATGTACATGTGATTTCTTAGTTTTTTTATTTTTAAAAAATTTGCAAAAATCTCAAACCTTTTTTCATGTTGTCATTATGGGGTATTATGTGTAAATTTTGAGGAAAAATTTGAATTTAATCCATTTTGGAATAAGGCTGTAAAATAACAAAATGTGGAAAAAGTGAAGCAGTGTGAATACTTTCTGAATGCTCTGTATGTAACACCACAAGAAAAGCACAGAATTGCCAAAAATTTCCTGTTAAACAGTCTTTTATGTAGAATTAAATGCTCAGTAAAGTTTAAAAAAAATGACCAATATTGTCCTCTTGCTGAGAATTTAGATCAAAAAAAGAAATAAAAGAATTAGTCATTACAACAACTAAATTGCATTGAATGCATGTTAGAGCATGGGGAAAATTATAGCAGCACCTTCTCTAATTTTGAATTTGAACACTAAGACCCTGAAAATTTTGAGGTCTTCTTCTGTGCTGAAATCCACAAAGAAGCAGGAATGGTCCCACACTGACAACCTCTTCCCTTCATAACATCTTGGTGCTGGATGGACCTTGGAGTGGAAACCCAGTCTTCACAGATCTGAAGGGGAGATGAAAAGGAGAATAGATTTCAAAGTAAAATTAATCATATTTTTAAATCCCCACACCACAGTAGGGTTTAATAGTTTAGTTTCTTTTACTTTTTGTTGTTTATATTTTAACTACAAATTAACTTTCAGTTATTGAAAAGGGTTTCAATTCATTTCCTGGGAAGACTTGTTCATTTCAGTTTAGTTCTACTGAGTAAAAATGGCTCGTTGTACTGTAGCCTTTATTAAGTCTGCCATTTTCATTTTATTGTGATTTATTATCTTCACATCTCTCACTTAAGTGCCAGTAGTCCATAATCTCATAAAATATACCTTTATTCTGCATTTATTCAGAGCGCTTAACCAACAGTTAACTACTGTATCCATAAAAGAAAACACCATCATGCCGGATAAGTTATTAATTTACGACACAAATGTTTAAACAAACAAATGATATTTTATTTACAATCTCAGCAGCTCCAAGTCTCCCTCTCTGTTCATGAGTTTCAGCCAGTCTCGGTGCGCTCTGTTTGAAGTGTTTATCAATCGTCGACTTTATGTTACAACTCAGCGCTGCATGTAGTACAAAATCGTTTATTCCCGCTTAATGAAAAATATTCGGAAAATGTTGAGGACACTTTTTATGGTGATTTTTATTGATAAATTAAGAGACATGCACAACAGCAACTCCGCTCATATAAACACGGAAGTAAAGACATGCGCACGCGCCACAGGGAACTCTTGCCAGATAAGAACTGTTTTAACACCACAGAAGAAGAACCAGCATCTCTGTTAGCTTGTTAGCTTTTAGCTCCGTTAGCATTCAAAGTGTTTCTGGTTCTTTGCCGCTGTTCCTGGCTCACTGACCCGGTTTCAACCCAATCAGACATTCACAGATGTAAAAGCATTATATTAAAAGATCGATCCGCTCATTTTGTGGATCGATCCAGATCGTTGAATTGATCTTTTGAACTCACCCCTAGTGCTTACATAAATTAATATTTCTTTATTGTTTTTCTCAACAGGCACCTTCCCACCAAAGCAGTTAGAGAGGAGTATGCTCTTGGGATAGTGACACTCTTCCCTTCCCTCGAGGATCCATATACTGACAAAGGCTATGTATGGAATGTTCATTCTTATTTTCAGACACATTTATAGATTACTTTAAATGCACATGATAGCAGTGTTAAATTTTCTGTAATGTTTATGTTGAGTATGACAGTGCAAGTATTATATTAGGAACACTTCTGTGATGCTGCAAGCAGCACCGGCTACATTTCTTGGCATCTGAAAATGGTCCAGAGAAAGATTCGTCATGGATCTCCACTGCATTGAAGTAATCCCATAGATGTTTCTCCAAGAGGCCCAAATTCCCAATGCTCTATTCAGGCTGAGAATCAGCTTGATGGGGATGCTTGCCAAGAGGCCATGTCTTTGCTGAATCATACCACAGATAGATCTATGATTTTCCAGAAGATGAGACAGAACTTTCAGCATCAACAGACGCTTATTAATGATCCCGGCAAAAGTGTTGACATCTTCTCCACCTTCCCAAGATTCCTGGACACTAAAGGACTGGTGAGTTTTAAATTAATTGGTTTGAGTAGTTTAAAATTTTAAAACATGTCCTGTTAGTTTCTTATATTCTTTCTTAAAGGTGGACCAAGCCTTCACACTCCTATTTGATGATGAGACATCCTCCAGGCTGCTTCAGAAATGGGATGTGTTCTTCAAGCCAAATGTCAAAAAAGAAGCTAAATGTCTTACTTCAACACCAGAGGTGTGTCACTTGTTGCAGTCAGCAGAAAGCCCCCCAGGAAGTGATCCCCAGGCAACAAGTGAGTTTTGCTTTCTTTTTCTTTTTTATGCATTTGGTATACTTATGTGACAGTTGCTCCCATCCATCCATTTGTTTGTTTTAATTTGTTTTTAAAAGATTATCTGCTTTTTGGAATAACTGCAAACAGGAGAGTGTAAATGGTTAAAAATCTCATGAGGTCTTTCTGTGTTTATTCAAACTGCAAATTGTGAAACCTGGGTTAATTTTTGTTACGTCTTGTCCTCAGCCTATGATGAAGAAATGGCCTCTCTGTTGCTGTTGGTTCATCTCCTTCCACCAACATCAGGCGGACCCAAGTCTTCAGAAATCAGCACATGTGATGGGATGGAAAGACTTGTCGTCTTTCATAAGGTAATTACATTTTTAAGGTGGTTGTAATAATTTTCACTTCACCTTAACTACATGTGAAAATATGAGTTGCTTAAAGAGAATAACACTGAAAGTAAATGGTGAAGATAAGCATTCTTATTTTGCACTAGCCAGTGAGAAATTACATTTTTCCTTTCATTCTCATGCATAAACTTTGGTTTTCTTATCTTAATTCCAGTCATGCTGCAGTTTGGAGGAGCATTTCCGCAACCATCCGGGTGGGCACCCGTAACTTCTTGCTGTGGAGCGACAGAAGAGCAAGATTGACAGCTTCTACATCAGCATTGATAAGCATCTCATCTCATGCCAGGCAAACCACTCCCTTGGGGCTTTTGATGAACTTTTCAAAGAACATTTTGTGTTTAATTTGTGTTATGAGGCTGCATTAGTGAATTTCTATACATTCTTGCAGACAACAGTTAATAACATTGATGTAGGGAAAATGGAGTCACCCAGAGTGAGAGACTTGCGTGCCAGACTGCTTAACCAGTCTATGCCACTCTCGTTCTGTGAGTAAGAGGTTAAAACTATGCTGACCTGTTTCATCTGTGAAAAACTGTTTGCCAGAAGTCTAAAGTTGATTTCACATTTAAGAGTTGAACATAGTTATTATCCTGGACCCACATTTAAGTTGTTTTGTTCTCAGCAAGGCCGTAGGCATCAGTTTTTAACCTATGCAGGCCTCCGGAAGCACCTTAATAGTGTGCATAGCAATGATCAGCAAATTGCTCAAACATCTACTGTTCAATGTTCCACTAGTGAGCCAGATGCAAGTTCATCACAAGCACATGCATGTGAGGACCAGTTTAATCCTCTAAATGAATGTTGTTCTTCCAGTGTTTCTCGCAGTGTTTCAGTACAATGTAAAGATCCAACCAAAGAAATGTGTCCATCCTTTGTGGCCAAATTACAGGGAAGTGGGATTAGCAACAGTTTAGCATCTTCAATTGTAGGAGACTTGGAGGAACTAACTAGTGAGCTTCATTCGCAAGCAAAGCGTGCTGCTGTTTCTGCTTTACCGCAAAGTGACCCCAACATTTCTGTCATAATTAAATGTTTTGAAAAATCTGAAAACCCTTTTACAAATCTGGACACAGAATGGAAGCGAAAAAAATATTTTAACTTAAAATGGGGAGTTGTTGAACCAGTAGAATTACCACTGGGAATGAGATATGACAGTAGGAGAAATAAAATATCTGGAATGCATGAACAAGTACCTGTGAAGGATACTTGTGTGTATGTGCCAATTTTAGAGACTTTGAAATTCATGCCGAGGGTTTAATATCGGTCCCACAGATTTTGAGCTAATCTGTACTTGAAAAAAATTGTATTTCCTGGTGGTGCTAAAAGGATAAGTCAAAGTTGTCACGATACTGAGCACGGGTGGGGAGCTGTGCTCAGCCTTTAAGTTTGTTTAAGTCATTTTTGGTAGTTGTACATCTCTGTTTATTTTGTATTTAGTAGGGTTCAGGGGATCTTGTTATCTGGGTCTGTCCTTTTGTTTCTGTTCTTAGTTTCCTGTTATTTTGTCTTAGTTACCTCCGCCAGGCCGAAAGGCCAGGAGGAGGTAATGTTTTTGCCGGGGTTTGTCTGTGTGTTTGTCTGTTTGTCTGTCTGTTTGTCTGTTGGTTAGCAAGATAACTCAAAAACTTTTGGACGGATTTCAATGAAACTTTCAGGCGTTGTTGGAAATGGTACAAGGAAGAACTGATTAAATTTTGGGGATGATCCGCATCACCGTCTGCATACAGGAATTTTTTAAAGCATTTTTCCACACTGTGACATACGGCCATTTTCAACATGTGCGCAGGCGCAATGGAGGGCGCTGGGCGTCGTGTCTGACCAACACAAACTCTGCCTTCTTCAACGTTTTAGCCACAAAAGCACGCGGAAAACACTGCTGGCCTGGACCCGCCAGCGTGCCTGTGGCAGCCATAGGCGCTGCGCACATTGCGCTGGTCGTCGTGTCTGACCAACACAAACTCCGCGTTCTTCAACGTTTTAGGCACAAAAGCACACGGAAAACACTGCTGGCCTGGGCCCGCCAGCGTGCCTGTTTTTGCGCCACGCTGCAAAACCTGACACGGCCACCTGTCCGCCGCCCGATTATTTGCCACAAATTCCCCGCCCAGCTATAGGCGCTGCGTAAAAACGACCTCTCTGCCGGGGAACATTCTAAATTCTGTTTTGCCACGGAGCGCAACCCCAGTATAATATAAAACCCACGGCAACCTGTCTAACCAATCTGCATCCGTCAGTGGAGGAGATGGACACACCAACACTTCAGTTTATTACCTCCGCCAAGGAGGCAATGCTTTTACAACCGTAAAACGGGGCTATAAGGGACGGCGGGGTAATATGGGACACTTTTCTAAATGTAATTCTGCTTTTTTAATTTTGCTTCCGCCTAGATTTGATGAAGGATTCATGGATATTGGACAATAACAACACAACTCAGCGTCCTGCTCAAAATAAAAAAAGCAGAATTACATTTAAAACATTTCCCAGAAAAGTGTCACTATTAACCCGCCGTCCCTTATAGCCCCGTTTTACACTACTGAACCACTAATCCTATCACTATCACATTGATTGTCATTCATTAATTGTCTGTTTATTGCACTGTCCATGTCAAATAAACAAATAATCATTGTGAATCCAATTGCTAGTCATATCTTTTCATGCTCAGGGAATCTGAAAACGTACACACAAACACTGTATGGGGGGAACTGTGCCGCTTGGCGGAGGTCTGCGCTCTCCGAGTGCTTTTCTAGTTTGGTTATGTTACATATTTCTGTATTGTCTTGTATTTATTTTCCTGTTTATATTTGTCTTTATCTTCAGTGTTTGGATTTTTTTTTTTTTTTACCTTTAATAATAAACACCTTTGTTTAAAAACTGCTTAAAAACTTTTGTGTTTTCTTGTGTTATCTTTGTCTAATATTTAAATTTGTTTGATGATCTGAAACATTTAAGTGTGACAAACACACAAAAAAAATGAGAAATCAGGAAGGGGGCACTTTTTCACACCACTGTATTCCTCTATTTTGTGAGGTGGGTGTTATGTCTGTAAAATGACGGAGAGTGAGACAAGTCTTCATGCAGCAAACAACTCACTAACTTCATTACACTCAACATGGTTTATATACAGAATGGGCTGTGCCCGCCTGACTTCACTCTGTGGGTGGGCACGGCATCCCAGACACACATATCCATACCCCCCCCCCAAAAAAAAAAAACCAAGCATACAGGAAACACACCCAAATCTGGTAACCCGACTCACACACTAAGAACATGGAGAAAAACAGTAATAAAACAACCTATCACATTCACACAAACAATATAACTGGACCTAGTCTCTGCAAAATAAAATTAATCCCATATTACCACTCACTCACATGCACACCAGCATCAGATACATGTATATACATATATACATATCATTATTACCTCCGCCAGGCCGCAGGCCGCAGGAGGTTATATTTTTGCCAGCGTTTGTCTGTCTGTCTGTTTGTCTGTCTGTCTGTTGGTTAGCAAGATAACTTAAAAAGTTTTGGACGGATTACGATGAAACTTTCAGGCGTTGTTGGAAATGGTACAAGGAAGAACTGATTAAATTTTGGGGATGATCTGGATCACCGTCTAGATACAGGAATTTTTTAAAGGATTCTTTAACATTGTGAGATACGGCCATTTTCAACATGTGTGCAGGCGCAATGGAGGGCGCTGGTCGTCGTGTCTGACAAACACGAACTCCGCGTTCTTCAAAGTTTTAGGCACAAAAGCACGCGGAAAACAGTGGTGGCCCGGGCCCGGCAGCGTGCCTGTGTTTGTGCTACACTGCAAAAGCTGAGACGGGCCAAACCCCGCTGTCGACCCACAGGGAAGCCTGACCTGGTCTCCCGTGCCCGCTACGTCGTCTTCGGACCCTCATTCTGTGTCCCGCTGTCCCGGTCCAAACTCCCGCTCTAACGATGGCGTTTGGCGCTCAGCAAGACTGCGCCAAAATGTCCCTCTCTGCTCTATTTTCTTCCAGCCTCGAACACTCCGAACTCCCGTAGTCATGCTCCGGGGACCGCCGAAACCCACTTGTCGGCGCCGCTCGCTGCCACCGTGTCCTGTGGCTGCTGTCGCTTCTCTCCGGGGCCCGCACCATTACCTTCACCAGGCTTGTTTACTGACCTGGGCTCCTCGCCGCTGCATCCAGCGCTCTCAGTCCCGACACTCTACTGCGCCATCATCAAGCCCGGCTCTCGTCGTTCACTTTCGGGGTCCGTACCATCACCGTCGTCAGGCTCGCTCACCGACCTGGGCTCCTCACCGCTGCATCCATTGCTTTTGCCGTCGGTGCGCTGCTGTGCTGCCATCATGTCCGGCTGCGGCTCTTCCCCAAAGTCCTCGGCCTGCACTGTCCCGCTCGCCTGCTGTACAGCCTCCAACAGCGGGGCCGACTCATGCTGCGTCGCCTCTCCGTCCTGCTGCATCACCTCTCCGGGGCTCTCAACGTCACCCTTACCGGTCATGTCCTCCAACATCGGCTCCTGGTCATCTTTCAAAGCACTCCCGGTCTCGGTGCTCCTCTGTGCTGTTACCACGTCAATGGCCAGGGGCTCCTCCACATGTGGTCCCGGTTCTGCCTCGAGGCCCAGTTTTGCACCATTAGCCTCGTTTCGGCACAAAACTAGCTTGTCAGCTAGTCTGTCCATAAGCTCCGACTGAGTCGTTAGCTCTCCAAAGCTAGCTAGATCCTGCTCGACCAACGCCATCAGCCTCTTTGCTCGCAACTCTCTGGTCCTTGACTGCTCCGCAAAGTGTGCCTCCATGAGCCCGACAGCCTCCACGTAGCTCTCACTCGTGCCCAGCGAGTCTTAATCCTTCGGTCCTCCGCGCCGAGGTCACAAGCTAGGAGGGCCCACCATTGTCTCCCATCAAGCTGAGGGAAACCCAACGAGGTGACGTACCCCTCGAAGTCCCGTCTCCAATGTGGCCACAAACTCAATAGCTCACCCGCATCCTCTAGAAACGGCCACAGCTGCTGCTCAAACCAGCATGCACCCATTTTGCTCCTCGTTGCCAAATGTTGTCTGTAAAATGACGGAGAGCGAGGCGAGCCTTCATGCAGCAAACAACTCTCTAACTTTATTACACTCAACATGGTTCATATATAGACCCGCAGGGTGACGTCAGGCGGGCAAGGCATCCCAGACACACATATCCATACACCACAGTGGATCAAGGGGAAAAAATGAGGATCAAGCAACAACCTCGGGTTTTCCCCTGAGAACCAGACCAAAAAAATTATGCGCATCCCTGCTCATAATATAGCCCAGCTGCTGTTTATAGAACTGACTCTCCTCATTAGAACCACAGAAATTTGATCAACATCTACACAGACACATCACTGAAACCAACTTACTCCTGATAGGATCTGCTGCATGAAATACTCCTCCTACAACATCAGCAGCATCACAATGTCTCACGTAAACCATTTCAGCATAAAAACTGAGTTCCTGTTTTTGCAGCACATTCACGCTTAACAGCGCAGTTGGAGCGTCTGTTTTTGAATAGCACCAACCCAGGAGGATGTGGTCTCTGTATTGTTTTACTCCACTGGCCTATATCAGCTGTGAGTGATTCAGGATGATCTAGGACCCTGATTTCTATAGAGGTATGATGCTTTCATTTAATCTCAAGGTTTCTATTGGTGTAATCGCAGGTCCCCTGCAAGTCTTGAGTGCTGTTTAGAATATTGACGTTCAGAGGAACCAACCTGTGACACACACATTGCATCACAAGTGCAAACTGTTATTCAAGTTCTGTCTGCAGATTTCCTGTTCCTCTTATTCTAATCTTTGGTGAAAGCTGTTACTAATGCACTCAGGGGTCACATCATAAAATAACGCCTTGCTTATTGATAGTATGACCAAAGTGTCTGTGCTACATAAGACAAAACACCAGTGCTGTGAAGATTCCCACCAGGCATCCTTATTTTGACATTGTTTACATGGCACTGCTGGACAATATAGGCTGAAAATGTACAATGGATTAGCACCTGCTTCCCCACTGAACAATTGATGCAGCGTAAGGATATCAGGTCGCTGCTGAGAATAAAAAAAAAAAACACATCCTGTTTTCTATTTTCTTGTTTGGTTGATATGTGTACATGTGAGGTTTTGGTAGCACTTTACAATACAGCCATAAACTACAGTGTAAGTACTAAAAAATGGGGGGAAGTGCGGAGAAAACAGTAAAAAAAAAAAAAAGGTTAAAAGCAGGATAAAAACAATGGAAATAAAACACTGAAAAGTCTAGCCAGAAGAAGCATGATACAAACATGAAAAAACTTCACAGATAATTATGTCAGATGAAAGTTAAGCATAATACAGCCCACACTTTGAGTTTTTGCCATCTTTCCCTGTTTTCCTTGTGTCTTTCCTTTTTTCCCCATCTTATCCCATTTTTTCCACATTTTTTTCCTGTTTGTTTTCCTGTGTTTTAACCATGTTTCCGACCATCTGTTACTATATTTCCCCCCAGTTTTACCCTTTTTTCCTGTAGTTATCTTGTTTTGTTTTGTTTTGTTTTTTCTGTCATGGTTCTGCAAGGTTAGGACCCAACAGCAGAACACAACACACAGAGACAACTGCTGATTCGAGAGAATGATTCTTTATTAACTATGTACAAGGACTGCTCCCTGCTGCATGTGGAGATATTGCAGATATTGCTGAGAGGGCTTACTTGCAAACAGAGAAGCCAGCTGGGTAGGTTTTGTTATGAATTGGAAATGCCAGGCAGGCAGAAGAAACAGACCCAAGTGCAGGTACAGTCCAGTTTTAAATTATTGATTAATAAACAGAAAATAAAGGCAGCACTGGGACTGAGAACTTTAAAACTAAACTTAAACACAATGGAGACTGGATGGAATGGTGAAATCATGATCCAGAATAATCCACAAAGGGTAAGATCACAACAGGAGGTTGAACATCGCCTCGAGGAGCAGCAAGGCCAAACTGGCCAAATAATAAATGATAGTCACCAAGTGGGAACAGAAGGGGACACAGGTGTGGCGAATGAAACTAATTAGGTCATATAACACAAAAAGGTAAAGCAGTAAATCATAACCAGGGATTAACAGGGAGTGCCAACAGGAAGTAAATCTACCAAAGACTAAGACAAGGAATAAATTGAGAATAATTGGGAAGTAAACACTAGGAACAGAAAAAACAAAATTATGCAAGAAGAATATAAAGAATACTGAAACACAACCTGGATCAGAACAATTATAATAATGGAATATCCAAAACACAAAAAACAACTTAAAAAGGAGACATGGTCATGGACCATATCTCCCCCCCCCCCCCGTCCTGTCAGGTGGCTAGGTAAGCAGAACAGAAATCTGCCACCCTTATTGTGCCAAAACAGATTTACTTTGCCAAAACCAGCTTTATACAGTACCTATCGATGTACTGTATAATGTTGTAAACTCCTCCTGTAATAACTTTTAATACTTTATTTAAATTATTTTACCCATGAAGAACCCGACAGGATGGGGAATGGGGAAAGGAAGTGTGGGGAGCGAGAAAGAAAAGGGAGAGGAATAGACCAAAAAGACAAACAAACCAACAACTAAAACAAACAAAAGACAGACTGCTTCTTCCACCGAAGAGGTGTCAACATGAGTCTGGTATCCGCACCTGTTAAGGGGAGACATTTGTGCATGTGCATCCATGTGTGTGTATATGAGAGTGCGTGCAAAATAAGTGTGTGCATGTGAGTGCCTTGTCAGGAAACATACGAAGAGGGTGGCCGGTCGCAGCACCCCCCCCCTTTCCTCGGAAACCACAAGCAGGCAAGGCAGCGCCACCAACCCCCACAGGGCACAAATGTCTGAGGCCAACAAGCCCCAGAAAAGCCAGGCATCTGCCCCAGGAGGGACGGGTGAGGGAGGCCAGGCCGACAGGCAGTCGGCACAGTGGGCCCACATCCCCGGGCATGCTAACCCCCCACCCCCAGCGGGGCCAACGCTAGCCCCCAGGCCCCAGACACCAGAAGGCCAGTGTCCCCACCCCCTGGGCCGGAGACTGGCCTGCCCCAGGGGCACGGCCCCCCAGGCACCCCCCCCATCAGGCCCACCCCCCCAGCACCACCGCCACACACCCTGGGGATCCCCATGCCCAAAGAAGCCCCCCCGTTCAGGGGAGCCCACATAGCCAAGAGGCACTACCCCCTCAATCCAGCACCTCCTGACTAGCAGACACGTTCATTCCCACACATTCACACCCTCATGCTCTCATACGCACCCACATGCACTCACTCACTCTCACTCCCCCACTCCCCCACACAATCCCACACTTACACTCTTGGACCCACCCATTCTCTCTCACTCCTTTACGCGCTCAGAAGCTCCACCCATGCGCGTTTTTCTCCTGGCAGCTGTCCCCAGTTGAAAGAAATTACAATGTAGGAGGCCATGAACTGCTGGCCATTAAATTGGCACTGGAGGAGCGGAGACACTGGCTGGAGGGAGCCAATTAGCTGGTGATGGTCTGGACTGATCACAGAAATTTAGAATATCTCAGGCCAGCCAGACATTTCAGTTCCCGGCAGGCTAGGTGGGCCCTGTTCTTTCTTAGATTTAATCTCTCCATCACTTATCGCCCAGGGTCCCGCAACATCAAACCTGATGCTCTCTCCCGCCAGTTTTCCTCCAACTCCTCTCCTTCTATCTCTCCCACAGCCACTGCCCCCCTTCTGGACACCATCCTGCCCTCCTCCTGTATTTTGGGGGCCCTTACCTGGGATATCGAGCATAGGGTCCAGCAGACTCAGTCAGCGGAACCTGTCCCCGAGGGAGGCCTGCCCAACCAACTGTATGTGCCCTCCTCCCTTTGCAGTGATGTAATCCAGTGGGGCCACACAAGTTTTTTCGCCTGTCATCCCGGCATCACTCACACGATGGAACTTATTCAGCAGGTGTTTTGGTGGCCTGCCCATAGTTCAGATGTCAAAGACTATGTTAAGGCCTGCCACACCTGTGTTGCCAACAAATCTGACTCTTCACCACCAGCCGGTCTCCTCCATCCATTCCTTATCCCTTCCCGTCCCTGGTCTCATATTGCCATTGAATTTGTCTCGGGCCTCCCTCCTTCTCAAAGTAACACTGTCATTTTCACTATCACCGATCTTCTCCAAAGCTATTCATCTGGTTCCCCTTCCTGGTCTCCCCTCTGCTGCCAAGACGGCCAACCTCCTGTCTATTCATGTCATCCGACTACACGGCATCCCTATGGACATTGTCTCAGATCAAGGACCACAGTTTACATCTCGGGTGTGGAAGGCGTTCTGTCGATCCCTGTGTACCTCTGTCAACCTCACTTCAGGATATCATCCCCAGAGCAACGGTCAGGCCGAGCGTGCAACCCAGTCCCAGGAGGCCACCCTGAGGTGTGTGGCATCCTACAACCCATCTACCTGGAGCTCCCACCTGACCTGGATGGAATATGCACTCAACTCAGCCGTCTGAGCGGCTCAGGTGTGTCTTCTGCCTCAGGTGCCGTGATGAGCTGGAGGAGATGAGACCAGAGGGGAGGGGCGCGCTCCCGCTGCTCATGACAGGGCCCCTCCCTTCTAGGGACGCCTCCTGGCAGACCGGAGGGCTTGTCTGGGTGGGCACGGTGAAAAGCTCGGAGCATCTCCTTGTCCAGCACCTGTGATGAGGGAGTCCAGGATCGCTCCTCCGGCCCGTAACCCTCCCAATAGATGAGATACTGCAGGCCCCACCCTCGGCGGCAAACATCCAGAACCCGCCAAACAGTGTGGGCGGGGTGGCCGTCGATGATATGGGGAGGAGGGGGGGGCTCGGGGGGGGGGGGGACTGGTCGAGAGGGGTTTGATGTTGCTGACGTGGAAGGTGGGGTTCACCCATAGGGATGAGGGCAGCTTAAGCTGGGCCGACGCATCGTTGATTACCCAGGCAATGGGATAAGGTCTCAGGAAGCGGGGGGACAGTTTCTTGGATTTTCCCTTGAGGGGGATCTGGCTAGACGCCAGCTAGACCTGCTGTCCCACGATGTACTTGGGGGCCCGCACCTGCTTATGATCAGCAGCGGCCCGGGTGCATTCGATGGTGTGGGTCAGGGTGGCCCGAGTGGATCTCCAGACATGCCGGCAGCGCTGGGCGTGTGCCCCTACAGATGGCACCAAATCCTCCCTCTCGGCCATAGGGAGAAGAGGCGGTGTGTACCCCAATGATACCTCAAAGGGGGTTAGTCCAGTGGTGAAGGATACCGCAGAGTTCATGGAGTATTCAACCCAGGTCAGATGTGTGTTCCAGGATGAGGGGTTATCGGCTGCTAGGCACCGCAAGGCAGCCTCCAGGGACTGGTTGGCACGCTCCGCCTGCCCATTGGTCTGAGTATGATTTCTGGATTAGAGGCTCATCATCTTTCCCAACATCCGGCAAAAGGTCCTCCAAACCTGGGACGTGAATTGGGGACCCCGGTCAGACACAATGTCAATAGGGGTGCCGTGGATCCTGATGACATGGTCGGTGAGGAAGACCGCTGCCTCCAAGGCCAACGGGAGTTTGGGGAGGGCCACCAGATGGACCGCCTTGGAGAAGCGATCCACAATGGTCAGAAAGACCGTTTTGCCGTGGGAAGAGGGCAACCCAGTCACGAAATCCACGATGATGTGGGACCACGGCCGACCAGGGATGGGAAGGGGATGAAGGAGTCCCAGTGGGGGGGAGGAGTCAGTCTTACCCCAGACGCACATCTGGCAGGCTCTGACGTACTCCTGGATGTCCCGCCGCAGCGTGGGCTGCCAGAACGCCCGTTTGATGAAATCAATGGTCTGGGTGATGCCAGGGTGGCAGACAAAGCAACTGGTGTGACCCCATTGGATAACATCGCTGCGGAGGGCGGCCGGAACGTACAGACGTTCTGGGGGCACCCTACTGGCACAGGCTCCTGGGACTGGGCCTGGAGGACCCTCCGCTCGATATCCCAAGTAAGGGCTCCAATGACGCATGCGGGTGGCACGATGGTTTTGGGGGGGGGGCTATGTCCTTGGAATCAAACTGGCGCAAGAGCGCGTCCGGTTTGGTATTCCGGGTGCCAGGCCGGTAAGTGATAGTAAAGTTAAATCGCTGGAAAAATAGCACCCTCTAACCAGTGCCTCCACTCCTCAAGTGCCAACTTAATGGCCAGCAGCTCTCTGTCCCCTACGTCATAATTCCTCTCGGCCGGCGTGAGCCACCAAGAGAAATATGTGCATGGGGGAAGCTTCTGATCAAGGGGTGTGCGCTACGATAGTATAGCGCCAACCCCCGAATCAGACGTGTCCACCTTGAGGACAAAAGGAAGCTGCGTGTTGACCTGGGCCAAGATGAGTCTTTCAGTGAATTGGCACTTTAATTTGTGAAACGCCATTTCAGCTGCCTCAGTCCACTGAAAGGGGACTTTAATGGAGGTCAGCTGCGTTAAAGGCAGCGCGATCCCACTGTAGTTCCAGATGAACCTGCGATAGAAGTTTGCAAACCCGAGGAAGCGTTGGAGCTCCCTGCGGGAGTGGGGTTTTTGGCCAATTTAACACTGCCTTTACCTTGGCCGGGTCGGCAATCAGCTCCCCCTCAGCCACAATGAAGCCCAAGAAGGTGGTTGATGGTGTAGAGAACTCATACTTCTCGACCTTCAAGAACAGCTGGTTCTCCAAGATCCATTGTAGGACAGCCCTAACATGGACCTCATGTTCCTCTGGCGAGCGGGAGAAAATCAAAATGTCATCAAGGTAGACAAACACTAATTGATAAAGCATATCGAATTTCCCCATTGTGGGACTAATAAAGGCTTATCTTATCTTATCTTATCTTATCTTATATCACGGAGGACGTCATTAATTAACCACTGGAAGATAGCGGGGGCATTAGTGAGCCTGAATGACATCACTAAGTGTTTGAATTGGCCCTGATGTATTTTAAAGGCCGTCTTCCATTCATCGCCCTTGCGAATGAGGACCAAATTATACGCGTTCCTAAGGTCTAACTTGGTGAACACCCGTGAATGCTGAAGGAGCTCGAACGCTGAATTGATCAATGGCAGAGGACACTTGTCCTTGATGGTAATAGCGTTGAGCTCCCGGTAGTCGATGCACGGGCGTAGCGAGCCATCCTTCTTCCCGACGAAGAAGAATCCGGCCCCAAGCGGGGCCGAAGATGGCCAAATGAGGCCAGCATTCAGTGACTCCTTAATGTACTGCTCCATCGCCTCCCTCTCTGGGCCGGAAATGCTGTACAGCCGGCTGGATGGCAGCCTCACCCCCGGGATGAGGTCTATAGCGCAGTCGTAAGAGCGGTGAGGTGGTAGCGACAACGCTCTTGACCTGCTAAAGACCTCGCCCAAATCGTGATAAGCCTGAGGGACAAGGCTGAGGTCCGGTGGCTCAGCCCGGGAGGGGGGAACAGAGAGTGATGGGGAGCATTCAGCTGAACGCACATAGTTGGCCATATGGGCTCCAGGCAGAGATAGTGCTTTTAGCCAATTGATCATTGGGTTGTGTTTCTGGAAATCCTAGGACCACTGGGGAAGATGACACAGGGAGAACCAGGAACGAAAGTTCTTCCCGGTGGTTCCCAGAAAGAAGGATGGATATAGGCACCGTGCTTAGGGTGACCACCACAAGCTCGTTTCCAGATATGGCAGTGACTCTCTGATTGCGGGGCAATTTATGCATGGGAATGCCCACCTGCTTGACGAAAGCAGCGGAAACAAAATTACCCTCCGACCCTGCGTCAATCAGCGCCTCAACCCTCCTCTCGATCCCCAGCAACTGAACAAGGGCCGAAATACAAAAATTACCGGGGGGACTAGATTTGGTCCCACCCTCCAGACCCCCCCACAGTTACTGACGGGCCACATCTTTTGGCCTCTGGCGGCATTCGTCCAGACTGTGGTTGAGTGAACCACAGTACATGCACGCGCTGGCTCTTCGCCTTCACCGACGCTCATCATCGGTTAGACTCCGAGAGAGCTCCATCGGTTCAAGCGAAGAACCAACGCCACCAGTTCCAGTAGCCGCAGCGGATATGCTCTCAGCACATGGGTGAGGGGTGGGGCCGCGTTCCTTCGCGCTTTCATGGTACCGATTATACAGCGCTACTGCCTGATCTATAAGGTCATTGAGCATCTCCAGGACAGGATGAACTGCCAGATCGTCACGGAGT
Organism: Pholidichthys leucotaenia; assembly: GCA_020510985.1. Lineage (NCBI taxonomy): Eukaryota > Metazoa > Chordata > Actinopteri > Cichliformes > Pholidichthyidae > Pholidichthys > Pholidichthys leucotaenia. The sequence goes on from CM035838.1 coordinate 349,817,729, forward strand.
TGGTCATTCAACCCATGGAGGAATGCGTTGCGTTACACAGTCTCATTCCACTCCGACTCGGACACCACAACCCAGAACTCCACCAAGTACTCGGCCACCGACCGGGTACCCTGGCGGAGAGTCATTAGGCGGCTCATAACGTTGCCCTGACGCTCGGTCAGGCCAAATGCGCAGTTAAATGCAGCCACAAATTGGTCAAATGTATATCGGTGCCCCTCAGGGTTATCTAAAGTGGACTGGGCCCACTCCAGGGCTCAATCCCTGAGCAACAGGGTGAAAAACTGGATCTGGGCTACATCCCCCGGATATTCCTCCCCGACCTGCTCCAGGTACATCTGCACTTGAAGAAGGAATGTTTTACATTTCCCCACCTCCCCCGTGTATGGGGAAGGCATGGGAACAGAGAAAGTATGGTGCATCGTGGCGTGCAGAGCAGGCTGGGGGGTTGGGGGAACAGCTGTGGGATGTGCCATGGACCATAATGTCATCATATTAGACACCTGTTGCATCAGCGCAGCGAGCTGCTGCTCGGTCGCCACTAGGCGGTCCATAGCGGATTGCTCCTGCAGTGAGGCACCGGCTGAGCTACCGTCCTGGCTGGCTCGTTCTGTCATGGTGTGTTAAGTTCTTTGACAGCTCACGCGCATGATGCCAAACACAGGATGAACCACACAGAGGGGCACATTTGACAATTTATTAATAGCAAAAACAAAGCAGCGCACAGCTACAGAAACAGTCACTCACCAGAGGAAAGGACCTGTGGAGAGAAGACGAGAGCCGTGAGCTGAGGAGTGGAGTAAGGGGAAAATGGACAAGCCAAATTGCCACTTACTTGTGAAATCCAGGGATGACCGGCAGGACCCAGCGGGGAATAGACGAACCAGTAGGGTAGGGGGAAGTAGTGGAGCTGATGGTGCCTGACCAGGGGAATGAAGTCGCTGATGGGTAGTGAGGTGGAGCAGGAGAGCGCGCGCAGTCCCAGGGACACACCTACACGGTGGCAGCAACCTGAAAAGGAGAGGAAAAAGGAGGTTAACGACGTGTTAACGTTTCCAATAATTAGAAGCTAGTCCGGAGAACAGGCAGTATACCCAGACGAGCCAGCGTAGACTGCGTGGAGGAGACCTCCTTAAATAGACTGACTGGATGAGCGGGCGCAGGTGTGTCTTCTGCCTCAGGTGCTGTGATGAGCTGGAGATGAGACCGGAGGGGAGGGTCGTGCTCCCGCTGCTCATGACAACCCCATTATCTTTAAAAATTTCCACCAGGCTGTCAGAGAGGAGCTGATATTAATGTTTTTAAAACAGTCATGGCGTTTAATACAGGGACTCATAAAAGGTACGTCAGAGATATTTAGTGACCCACAGAGAGCCTGTTCAGCATTTAACCATGGGTTTCCTAATGGAGTTGATTTTGTCTACTGTATTTAAAAACAAACTGCAGTCTATTGGCTAAGAAGTAATTTTTATAAATTTGGTAAATCTAATCCTCTGCACTCTTGCTTTTTGAAGAGTTTTTAAACTGATCCATGATGGTTTATCGTTCCATAAAAAATTACTTCTATTTGAGTCTAGAGACTTAAACCAGTCCATAGATGGTTGGGTAGGAATCACTGAGAATAAATAGTTAATTTTAGGAAGGACCATCATTTTAACAGTTGCGACTCTTCCAATTAGTGATATAGGTAGTGTCCTCCAGCATGTAAGGTCGTCTTGTATTGTTTTTAAAAGGGCAGTGTGATTTAGTCACAATAACTCTGAGAGCCTGGGGGAAATATCTATTCCTAAATATTTAATGTTACCTGATTGTAATGGAATAAAGGATATATTTGGAAAAATTACAATTTATAGGTAAGACTGTTGATTTACCCCAGTTAATAGAGTAGTCTGATAATAATGAAAATTTATCATTGAGCGCTACTGTCTGAAGAAGAGATCTTTGTGAGTTTTCAAGGAAAATCAATACATCATCAGCATAAACACTTATCTTGTGTTCTTTTTCTCCTGTTTGGATACCTCTGATATCAACATTTTGTTGCATGGTTGCTGCTAATGGTTTGATAAAGATAGTAAAAGGTGAGGGAGAGAGTGGACAACCCTGCCTAGTGCCTCTCTGGAGATTAAAGCTTCAGGAAGTCTGATCATTTGCTCAGACAGATGCAGCTGGACAACTATATAGTATTTTAATCCAGTTTATGAAAGATGAACCAAACCCAAACTTGTTTAACACCATAAAAAGAAATTTCCAATTAGCACGGTCAAAGGCTTTCTCTGCATTCAGAGATAAAATTGTAGTTTCTAAGTTATTAATCTTAAAGTAGTCTACTAAATTAAATAGCCTGCATGTATTGTTAGCCGAGTGAATGCCCTTGATGAAACCTGTTTGATCTGGGTGTATGATAAACGGAATTATCCTTTCCAGTCTTTTGGCGAGAGCTTTGCAAATTATTTTAAGATCGACATTCATAAGTGAGATGGGATGGTAGCTGGATGGCTTCCATCGTAGGTTCTTTTCTGGGTTTAAGGAGCAGGATAATACTAGCCAAGTTCATATTTGGAGGGATTACATTATCTTCTTTAATTTGGTTCACCATTTTAAAGAAAGTAGGTGCCATCACAGGCAAAAATTCTTTTTAAAAATTCTACTGGAAAACAATTTGGTCCTGGAGCTTTGTTCTTTGGGATGTGCTTAAGTGACTCCTGAAGTTTGGACACCAGAAGAGGTACATCCAGAGCTGCAATCTGTTCATTATTTAATCGGGGTAAGTTAACATTGTCCAGAAATGTATTTATCTCTGAGTCAGATGGGTTAATCTGAGATGAGTAGAGGTTTTCATGAAACTTTCTGAAGGAGTTATTTATTTCTTCAGGCTCATGGATAATATTTCAGTTATATCCTAATTAGAGTGGATAGTTGTTTTTTTCTTTATTCAATCTAAGCTGGTTAGAAAGATGTCTTCCTGATTTATTACTGTGTTCAAACTTCTCAAGACGAAGTCTTTGTATTAAAAACTGTCCTTTTGTTTGTAATTTCTTTTAATTCCAGTTTTAATTTTCTCAGATTAAGTGCCTGTTCCTGTGGAGAAATGGCACAGGTCATCTCCAGTGATTTAATTTTCTGTTCTAACTCCAGTACCAGTGTTTTTTCTTTTTTATTCATATACGAACAGTAAGAGATTATTTTACTTTGCATGACCACTTTTGCTGCTTCCCAAAGAACACACGGGGGTATTCTTGGCACATCATTATATTCCAGATATGATTCCCACTCCTTATTAAAGTATGTAATAAAGTCTTTGTCTTTTAGTAGTAATGTATCAAATTTCCTGCTCCCAATTTTCCTTATAGCTTTTCTATTTACTAGTGTAAGAGATACTGGATGCTAATAGCTATCACTAATAGCTTGATTTGAACAAATTTTAGCATCTGTGATGTCACTCACGATAGAGCTACTGGCTAAGAAGAAGTCTAAATTCAATTCAATTCAATTCAACTTTATTTATATAGCGCCATTTCACAACAACAGTCATCTCATAGCACTATCAACTGTTGCAGAAAGACCCCAGCAATCAGGTGATCCCCTGTGAGCAAGCACTTGGCGACGGTGGAGAGGAAAAACTCCCTTTTAACAGGAAGAAACCTCCAGCAGAACCAGGCTCAGGGAGGGGCAGTCATCTGCTGCGACTGGCTGGGGGGTGAGGGGATAGAGAAGATGAAAAGAACAGACATGTAGAGAGCAAACAGCACGATGGGGACTCAATCTATGGGAGAGAACAAACAAATGTTAATGACCAGCAAAAAAAATATTTCATTGAGAGTGAGGAAAGGAGTGAGGCCCAGTGCATTACTGGAGGTCCCCCGGCTGACTAAACCTATTAGCAGCATAACTAAGGGAGGGTTCAGATCCCTCCCCAATTGTAGGCTATATCAAAAAGGTAGGTTTTAGCCCTATTCTTAAAAACAGAGATCGAGTCTGACTCCTGAATCCAGATTGGCAGCTGGTTCCACAGGAGAGGAGCTTGATAACTGAAGGCTCTGCCTCCCATTGTACTTTTGGAGATTCTAGGTATTACAAGTAATCCTGCATTTTGGGAGCGTAGTGCTCTGTTAGGATAATACAGTAGTATCAGATCTTTTAAATAAAAAGGAGCCTGATTGTTTAGAGCTTTGTAAGTAAGAAGAAGGATTTTAAACTTAATTCTAAACTCTATGGGAAGCCAATGAAGGGAGGCCAGAACCGGAGAGATATGATCTCTCTTTCTAGTACCTGTTAAAACTCTTGCTGCAGCATTTTGGATCAGCTGAAGACTTTTTAAAGATGTTTTAGGACAGCCTGATAATAAAGAATTACAATAATCTAATCTCGAGCTAACAAAAGCGTGGATCAGTTTCTCAGCATCACTCTGAGACAAGATGCTCCTAATCTTGGCGATATTACGCAAATGATAGAAGGCAGTCTTAGAAACAAATTTAATATGTGAATTGAAGGACAGATCTTGATCAAAAATAATTCCAAGGTTCCTCACAGAGCTATTAAGAGAAAGAGTAACTGCATCCAAACTGAAAGTTTGATTTGGAAAGGAATTTCTAAGGTTTTTTGGACCAACAAGAATGACTTCAGTCTTATCTGAATTTAATAGCAGGAAATTACAAGTCATCCAAGCTTTGATTTCCTTAAAACAGGCTTCTAACTTGGCTAATTGATTACTATCATCTGGCTTCATTGACAGGTATAATTGTGTGTCATCTGCATAACAATGAAAATGTATACAGTGCTTTCTAATAATGTTGCCTAACGGAAGCATATATAAACTAAAAAGAGTAGGGCCTAGCACAGATCCCTGTGGAACTCCATGACTAAGCTTTGAGTTGAAAGAAAACTCATTATTTACATGAACAAACTGGAACCTATCAGATAAATAAGATCTAAACCACTGCAACGAAGTTCCATTAAGTCCAACATAGTGTTCTAATCTATCAAGTAGAATATTATGATCGATAGTATCAAAAGCTGCACTAAGGTCTAAAAGGACAAGTACAGAAACCAGTCCATTATCAGATGCGATGAGGAGGTCGTTAGTGACCTTCGCTAAGGCTGTTTCAGTACTATGATGGATTCTAAACCCAGATTGAAACTCTTCAAGTAAACCATTTCCCTGCAGGTGGTCAAATAATTGCGTAGCAACAACTCTTTCTAAGATTTTTGAAATGAAAGGGAGATTAGAGATTGGTCTATAGTTAGCTAAAGCTCCTGGATCTAGCGTTGGCTTTTTGAGTAAGGGTTTAATTACAGCCGTTTTAAAAGCCTGCGGTACATGGCCTAAAGTTAATGAAGAATTGATTATATGAAGAATAAAGCTACCAATAAGTGGGAAGACTTCTTTAAATAACCTAGTAGGAATAGGGTCTAAAAGATAAGTTGAAGGTTTGGATGAGGAAACTATTTTGTCTAACTCACAAAGGTCGATTGGAGTAAACTCATCAAGATAGACATCAATAGAAGGAGTTGTAGTAGTTACAGTATTTAAGTTAACTGTGGGAAGAATCTGATTGATTTTATCTCTGATGGATGAAATTTTATTATTGAAAAAGTTCATAAAGTCCTGACTAGTAAGCTCTAAGGGAATGCTAGGATTGACAGAGTCCTGACTCTTTGTCAACCTGGCTACAGTGCTGAAAAGAAACCTGGTATGGGTAACCCCCACAACAGACAGGGACAAGCAGAACGCTCAGCTGGGGCAATTAGCAGAACAATGAGATGTGTGTATTGATATCAATAGGCAGCCGCTCTTTGTCTAGCTTCTTCCTGCCAGTTCCGCTGTTGATATGTATGACTCAAATGCAAACGTTCATGCTTCCTGCTCTCACTGTGATGCAAATGTCCCATGCCTTTCATGTATTGTCTGTAACTGGGTATAAAAACTGCATTGCTCTGTAGCTCATTCTCTCTCTGACCACTGCTTCTGACTACACGCATTCTGTGTCTCCTCACAAGAGCCTGAGGACCTGCTCCAGCCCGCCTGCACAGGGCTGGAGTGAGTTCTATGATGGCGGGATGAATGATAATAAACTCCCTTAAAAACTCTCAGTTCGCTGCATATTATTCTTCCGCCACATTGGTGACCCCGAGAAAGAACACGCTGATGACGAACGACGCAGCCCCGGCGATGATTCTCCGACGACAAGTGAATGCAGCAGCCTGATGCAAATGATCTGCCCTCCTTTCTGCCACACGGGAGACCTCGACGCAGAGCCACCACCAGGCGAGCTCCCTCGGAGATCATCCACGACCGGGAAAGCTGCAGAAAGCTTCATTGTGCGATCCCCACCTGAGATCTGCACATCCACGCTGCAACCGGCCGCTCTCACAGCTCCTCCACACGAGAGCGCACGCACCTCGTCCTCTCTCCATGACGGTGACCTCCAGGGCCGACGGAGAATGCAGCGCGTGGACCTGAACGCACCATGACCAATCTACAGCAACAGCTCAGCAGGGCTGACCATCGGCGCCGACGACGCTGATCTCCATCAAGCTCCCTGACCCTGACTCGCCTCTACAGCGGTCCTGCCATGCACCGAACCCCGCACGCACACAGGGCAGCGCACCACGCACGGGACAATACCAGCTCCACACAGACCGCCATCGTCCTTCGCCGCTGCACACAGAACCTTCAGGGCTGCTCACACACCTGAAGCACGCACGCAGCTCGCTCACAGGATTTTGTAATGGTCTCAGCCATGGCGCACAAGAGAATTCAGCCGTCAGCTTTCCCCGAGGACTTTAGGACTGCGCGCGCACCTAAAGTCAACACGCCAAGTCCCTCACAGCTGCAGCTCCTTTTTTCTTCATGGCCGCGAGAGGAGTCAGTGACTAATTTTTTCTTCTTACAGCTGCTGTGGACCTCCACACGTTCAACGGGACAGCCCCTCAACATCGCGGATCCACAGGCAATTTTTGCGCGGCCCAGACAATTTCGCCGTCCCGGGCCGGCACTTGCTACCCCCACCCCCCCTCCCTCCACCGCCGCCTGCAGCGAGCTTCCCCCACAGCTCGCTCCCAAAGCCGGACTATCGAGGCCTCAGCTTCCCGCTGAGCCCTCTGGGGGGGAGTGTATGGGTAACCCCCACAACAGACTGGGACAAGCAGAGCTTTCAGCTGGGGCAATTAGCAGAACAATGAGATGTGTGTATTGATATCAATAGGCAGCCGCTCTTTGTCTAGCTTCTTCCTGCCAGTTCCGCTGTTGATATGTATGACTCATACGCAAACGTTCATGCTTCCTGCTCTGACTGTGATGCAAATGTCCCATGTCTTTCATGTATTGTCTGTAACTGGGTATAAAAACTGCATTGCTCTGTAACTCTCTCTATCTCTCACTGCTCATCTGACTGCACGCATTGCCTATCTGCTGGAGAGCCTCCGGGCTCGCTCTGACGCACATGCACGGCGCTGGAGTGAGTTCTCGTGATGGCGGTATGATTAATAAACCCCCTTTTAAACTCTCAGTTCACCTCCTTATTATTCCATGCCGCCACACCTGGGATTATTCTTGTTCTCTTCTATTAATGCAGAGTAATAACTCGTTCTAGCTTTTCTAAGAGATTTTTTATAAATTAAAAGATGATTTCTCCAAGCTAAACAGATTTCATCTAAATTAGTTGAGCGCCGTTTTCTTTCTAATTGACGAGTCTTCTGTTTTAAGCTATGAGTTTCTGTGTTGAACCAAGGAGTTAGAAATCTCTGATTAGACTTTTTCTTTTTTAAGGGGGCCACCAAATCTAGAGTCTGATGCAGAGAAGCTGTAACACTATCCACCATGTTATCAATTACAGAAGGAGCAAGCTGTCTATAGCTTATTTCCGTTGTGTTGACACATGGCATAGAGGAAACAATCTGCAGAAATTTGGTAACAGCATCTTCTGAGAGGCATCTACTGTAATAATATTTTTCTTTAGGAGCCAAATAGTCAGAAATAGTAAAATCAAAGGTTAACAGACAATGGTCTGACAGTACAGGGTTATGAGGAGACACTACAAGATTTTCTATTTCTATGCCATATGTCAGAACAAGGTCCAATGTATAGTGGAGGTAATGAGTAGAATTTCCTACTTTCTGAGAAAACCCAATCGAGTCTAATATTGAATTAAATGCCACATTAAGGCAGTCACTATCTACATCCACATGTATATTAAAGTCCCCCACTAAAATTATTCTATCAGATTTCAGCACTAAATCAGCTAAGAAATCAGCAAATTCTGATAAAAATTCTGAGTAGGTTGATGGGGGATGATAAACTATGGCAAATAAAATTGGGTTTAACCTAAAATTGCTAAAGTGCCCAATACTGAGGACCAGGCCGTCAAAGGAATTATAACATGTTTTTTGCTTTACATTAACTAGTAATTTGGAATGGTAAATTGTTGCTACTCCTCCTCCATGACCAGAACTTCTGGGATTTTGACAGTTTAAATAACCAGAGGGAGTTGATTCATTTAAACCAACATAATCCTCTTGCCCTAACCAAGTCTCTGTAAGGGAAATTAAATCAATCTGATGATCAATTAACAGATCATGGACTAACAGAGACTTGGGAGTTAGAGACCTAATATTTAATAAACCACATTTAATTTTTAAATTATGAGGAGGAACAGAGGCCAAATCATTCAATTTAGAGGCTTTATGTTTAATTTGAGTTTTACCAATATTTTGCTTAATCCCTTTGGGATGCTTATATATTATATTTTTATTTACTTTGGAGGGAGCAGACAATGATTCTCTGATGGGGAAGACAGGGGCTAAGCTGAGGGGTGGCGGATGAAGAGGAGCTGCAGAGAGGCGTGTAAGACTGCGACTCTGCTTCCTGGTCCCAACTCTGAGTAGTCAAGGTTTTGGAAATTTGGATAAAAAAGATGCCAGATTGTTAGATAAATGAGAAGCACCATCCAAAGTGGGATGAATGCTGTCTCATCTCATAAGACCAGGTTTTCCCCAAAAAGAGCTCCAATTATCAATGTAGCCCACGTCATTTGCAGGACACCACACAGACAGTCAGCGGTTCAAGGATGACGAGCGGCTAAACATGTCATCACTGGTCAGATTGGGGAGGGGCCCAGAGAATACTACAGTGGCAGACATCGTTTTTGCAAAGTCACACACCGATTCTACATTAAGTTTTGTGACTTCCGACTGCCGGAGACGGATGTCATTAATGCCAGCGTGAATAACAATTGTGGAGTATTTACAGTTACTTTTAGCCAGCATTTTCAAATTTGACTCGATGTCGCCTGCTCTGGCCCCAGGAATGCATTTGACTATGGCCGATGGAGTCTATAGGTTCACGTTTCTGACTACAGAGTCGCCAATGATCAGAGTTTTTTCCTCAGCGGGTGTGTCGCTGAGCGGGGAAAAATGATTAGAAACGTGAAAAGGTTGGTGGTGTACCGGGGCTTTGCAACTAGGCTTCCTTCTCACCGTCACCCACCCAGTCTCCTCGCTGCTGAGGAGAGCCGGAGGACCGCTAACAGGGGGGCCTAAGCTAGCTAGCTCCGCTGCAGCTAAGGGGCGTCCGTCAAGAGTAACTGGCGCAGACGGTGTTTCAATGCAGCGGAGCCGGGATTCCAAATCAGACAACCTTGCCTCGAGCGCCTCAAAAAGACAACATTTATTACATTTACCGTTATCACTAAAAGAGGCAGAGGTGTAGCTAAACATCTGACAGAGAGAGCACACCAGAGGAGGAGAGGAAGGAGAGCTAGTAGCCATCGCTAGTGGCTAACCCAAAGCTCAGGAGAGTGAGGAGAGCAAACCACACAGACAGACAGCAAAACAGGAAGTGACGATACGTTACCACAAGGAAGTGACGATCAAGAGAATCAGAAGACCACAGCTGATATGAAATGGGAATGTGAACTATGAACTGATGAAAAAAGTGTATTCCCTAAGAGTTGGGTGTAGAGAATGCCATTCATCGCAAAGACCAAAATCATTCATGTATTGTTTGAGAGTGTCAGTAGCCTGCCATTTTCGATAATTCCCCGATGCACTGAGCCTGTCGATTGCAGGGTTTAAGACCAGGTTGAAGTCTCCTCCTATTATGAGTGTAGTGTCCAAGTGCTCAGAAAGAGAAGGGAAGAAAGTATGAAAATAGGATGGGTCGTCAACATTTGGGCCATAAATGCTTGCAATACATAGATCCAAATTTTGAACTGAGATTTTAATATTATAAATCTACCTTCTTGATCTGCTATGGTATTATTCACAACACAGCGTGGACCATATCTAAACACTACAGGTTTGGGCATCAGCCAGTAGGTCACAGGCCAGGGAGTGTCCTGATAACAGAGTTTGTTTTAAGGATTTGATTTTGCTCAGAGTTCTTACTTGGAAGTAGGCTTGGGCAGTTGATCCAGATAGCAAGGGGGTCCACAGAGAGAGATACACAATACAGGTGTTGTGGACTGACAGGAAGATGAAAGTACAGGCTACTGCTGTGTGTTGGGACACCAAAACTATATTTACATGTAACAGTATTCACATTTACGTATTTACTTTAATCTGTTCATATATGTAACAGTATATGAATTAATAATTATGATCCGGTATAAAAATTATTTAATTTATATTAATGTATTGAAACCGGAGATGAATTCTTGGTTCATATACACCAGAAAAGTTAATAACACTCGTGGGGCACCAGCTTCTATCTCAAAGAAGCAATTTAATCTTTAATTTCACTTTATACCTGCTTAATCACTCAATAATTTAATTAATAATCAGTCTCAAAATTTTAGTGAATTCGATACTGGGAACTTGAACCAGACTCAGAATGAAATAAATTCTCAACAACTTCTCTCATTTTCACATATTTATTAAACAAAATGATATTGCACCAAAAACCAGACATTTGCAGCTAGAATAGTCATTTACCACATTAGCAATGTATATTAGATATTACAGTGTATTTCTGATTAGTTTAAAGTTATCTTCATTGAAAAAAACAGTGATTTTGAACGGTAGTGTATACACTACCGTTCAAAAGTTTGGGGTCACTTAGAAATTTCCTTATTTTTGAAAGAAAAGCACTTTTTTTTCAATGAAGATAACTTTAAACTAATCAGAAATACACTCTATACATTGCTAATGTGGTTAATGACTATTCTAGCTGCAAATGTCTGGTTTTTGGTGCAATATCTACATAGGTGTATAGAGGCCCATTTCCAGCAACTATCACTCCAGTATTCTAATGGTACAATGTGTTTGCTCATTGCGTCAGAAGGCTAATGGATGATTAGAAAACCCTTGTGCAATCATGTTAGGTCTGCAATGCTGTAATTGCTGCAAATGGAGGATTCTTTGACGAAAGCAAAGTTTGAAGGAAAAAATTATTATTTCAAATACAAATCATTATTTCTAACCTTGTCAATGTCTTGACTATATTTTCTATTCATTTTACAACTCATGGTGGTAAATAAGTGTGACTTTTCATGGAAAACACAAAATAATTGTCTGGATGACCCCAAACTTTTGAACGGTAGTGTATATATACAGTATGAAATCACAGATTAATATATTTCAAACCTATTACTGATTGTCCAGAATAAACATCAAGAGTCCATTTGCTTTTCATGGTCCTGGAAAAGAAGAGAAGGTTTAGAATTGAGTTAACACAGATGTGATGAAAAGCTGCACTGGTTAGATCCGCATGTCCCAGAGTTGCCAGAAGGAGGCAATATTGAGCTGTGGATCTTTGTATTGACCATTTGACGTATTCCAGGGTTCTGTTCCATGTCTCCACATTTATGGGGGTTATAAAAGTCAAAACCGGAAATGTATTAGGGTGAATTCCTTAGACTGGTTTTAACAAAGGAATGTGAGTTCAGTTGTGGCCTGGGGTAAAAGAGCATTTTTTTGACTGCCCTTTTCCTGGGTGAAACAATGTCTTTAAGCAGAAGAATTCTTATTGATGAGCCAAGTAAGATGATGCTACATATAACCCCTGTTGAAGTGTACGCCAGTGACAGAATCGAGGGCACCCTGACCGTTTGTTTCCAGGTGTGGTGGCGAGACAGAGGCTGGAAGCTGGGAGACTGACCTACATTTAATCCACTCTTTTCAGGTTTCTGCAGTGTCTAGTGATTTGTGTTCAAATCATATCTTTTTGGTTATTAAACAGCGACGTACAAGAGTGGAGAACAACTTTTCTTATGATCTCTGCAACAGGGGGAAAAAATGACAAGACGGTATGTACACCCACCACCACTGCCATCATCTAACGACAGTGTAACTATTGGGGTTAGGATGAGTCATACCAATGTTCTGTGTCTGCTAACTTCCTCAATATTCTTTTGAATTAGGACTTTTGTTTATCCCACTGGCTTTATAATTGTGGAAAATGTGAACGACACAATTGTCATCTGCTAAAAATATATTAAAAACAATACTAGCTAGCTAGCGTACAGAGAGAAAGTGTGAATTATTGTGGATTTAAAATGTTTGTAAAAACAACTAGGAAGATGCACTGAAAAAAAATCTTTTGAACTAACATAGTAAAATCATTGAAAGTGGTTCCAAAAAATAAAGTTATGTTTTGCCATCATAATAAAATCAAGTGCATGTTTCATGATCTACACATGTAACATTGACATGATTTTGTTTTGTTTTGGCAACATCATAAAATCATGTGCATGTTTCATGATCTGCATGTGTTACCTTCACATGATTTTGTTGTTCTGGCAACATAATAAAGCCAACTTTATTGTCATTCAATCCATACAGCCAAGCATGTACAGTAGAACAAAATTACATTTCTCTTATCTACAATGTTAATCACATCTAGAATCAGAGGGGCCGCTGCCATGCAAGACACTGCCACAGATTTCATTATTTTCCATTATTGATGAGCACCAAGCTGGACAGTAGGAAGTTCCACTTTTATATGGTCTTTGTCATGGCCCAGCCGGGATTTGAACCCAAGCCTCCAGGGTGGATGCTCTACCAACTAGGCCACCACTATGCCACCACTTCTAAAATCATGTACAAACAAAAATGTTACATATGCATATGTAACATTGACGTGATTTTGTTTGTTTTGGTCGTGTGCCTGTTTCATGATCTGCATATGTTACCTTCACATGATTTTGCTGTTTTTGGCAACATAATAAAATCATGTTTCATGATCTGCATATGTAACATTGACATGATTTTGTTTGTACATGATTTTAGGAGTGGTGGCATAGTGATGGCCTAGTTGGTAGAGTATCCACCTCACACCCGGGAGTTCTGCATTCAAATCCCGGCTGGGTGAAGACGAAGACCATATAAAAGTGGAACTTCCTACCGTCCAGCTTGGTGCAATGATGGAACAGAGGAGGGAAATTTGTGGTGGTGCCTTGCATGACAGCGACCCCTTTGATTACCTCCGCCAGGCCGAAAAGGCCAGGAGGAGGTTATGTTTTTGCCGGGGTTTGTCTGTGTGTTTGTTTGTCTGTCTGTCTGTCTGTCTGTCTGTCTGTCTGTCTGTCTGTCTGTCTGGTTAGCAAGATAACTCAAAAAGTCTTGGACGGATTTCCATGAAACTTTCAGGCGTTGTTGGAAATGGTACAAGGAAGAACTGATTAAATTTTGGGGGTGATCCGGTTCACCGTCTGGATACAGGAATTTTTTAAAGCATTTTTCCAAACTGTGACATAGGGCCATTTTCAACATGTGCGCAGGCGCAATGGAGGGCGCTGGTCGTCGTGTCTGCAACACAAACTCTGCGTTCTTCAACGTTTTAGGCACAAAAGCACGCGGAAAACACTGCTGGCCTGGGCCCGCCAGCGTGCCTGTGTTTGCGCGCAACCGCAAAACCTCACACGGCCAGCTGTCCGCCGATAGATTCTTTGCCAGAAATTCCCCGGCCAGCCATAGGCGCAGCGCAAAAACGAGCTCTCTGCCGGCGAAGCTTCTAAATTCTCGTTTGCCGTGGAGCGCAACCCCAAAATAATATAATATAAAACCCACGGCAACCTGTCTACCCAATTTGCATCTGTCAGTGAAGGAGATGGACACAACAGCAACACTTCAGTTTATTACCTCCGCCAAGGAGGCAATGCTTTTACTACTGAACCACTAATCCTATCACTATCACATTGACTGTCATTGATTAATTGTGTGTTTATTGCACTGTCCCTGTCAAATAAACAAACTAGAAAAGCACTCGAAGAGCGCAGACCTCCGCCAAGCGCCACAGTTCCCCCCATACAGTGTTTGTGTGTACGTTTTCAGATTCCTTGAGCATGCAAACATATGACTAGCAATTGGATTCACAATGATTATTTGTTTGTTTGACAGGGACAGTGCAATAAACATAGACAATTAATCAATGACAATCAATGTGATAGTGATAGGATTAGTGGTTCAGAATTAAAAGTATTGCCTCCTTGGCGGAGGTAATAAACTGAAGTGTTGGTGTGTCCATCTCCTCCACTGACGGATGCAGATTGGGTAGACAGGTTGCCGTGGGTTTTATATTATATTATTGGGTTTGCGCTCCGCGGCAAAACAGAATTTAGAAGCTTCCCCGGCAGAGAGCTTGTTTTTGCGCAGCGCCTGTGGTTGGCCGCTGAATTTCTGCCAAATGCGCAGCACCTATGGCTGGGCGGGGAATTTCTGCCAAATAATCCGGCGGCGGACAGCTGCGCGTGTCAGGTGTTGCAGCTGCGCGCAAACACAGGCACGCTGGCGGGCCCAGGCCACCAGTATTTTCCGCGTGCTTTTGTGCCTAAAACGTTGAAGAACGCGGAGTTTGTGTTGCAGACACGACGACCAGCGCCCTCCATTGTGCCTGCGCATATGTTGAAAATGGCCGTATGTCACAGTGTTAAACTAGAAAAGCGCTTGGAGAGCGCAGACCTCCGCCAAGCGCCACAATTCCCCCCATACAGTGTTTGTGTGTATGTTTTCAGATTCCTTGAGCATGTAAACATATGACTAGCAATTGGATTCACAATGATTATTTGTTTATTTGACAGGGACAGTGCAATAAACACACAATTAATCAATGACAGTCAATGTGATAGTGATAGGATTAGTGGTTCAGTAGTAAAAGCACTGCCTCCTTGGCGGAGGTAATAAACTGAAGTGTTGCTGTTGTGTCCATCTCCTTCACTGACGGATGCAAATTGGGTAGACAGGTTGCCGTGGGTTTTATATTATATTATTTTGGGGTTGTGCTCCATGGCAAACGAGAATTTAGAAGCTTCGCCGGCAGAGAGCTCGTTTTTGCGCAGCACCTATGGCTGGCCGGTGAATTTCTGCCAAATGCGCAGCTCCTATGGCTGGCCGGGGAATTTCTGCCAAAGAATCCGTCGGCGGACAGCTGCCCGTGTGAGGTTTTGCAGTTGCGCACAAACACAGGCACGCTGGCGGGCCCAGGCCAGCAGTGTTTTCCGCGTGCTTTTGTGCCTAAAACGTTGAAGAACGCAGAGTTTGTGTTGCAGACACGACGACCAGCGCCCTCCATTGCGCCTGCGCACATGTTGAAAATGGCCCTATGTCACAGTGTGGAAAAATGCTTTAAAAAATTCCTGTATCCAGACGGTGAACCGGATCACCCCCAAAATTTAATCAGTTCTTCCTTGTACCATTTCCAACAACGCCTGAAAGTTTCATGGAAATCCGTCCAAGACTTTTTGAGTTATCTTGCTAACCAACAGACAAACAGACAGACAGACAGACAGACAGACAGACAAACAAACACACAGACAAACCCCGGCAAAAACATAACCTCCTCCTGGCCTTTTCGGCCTGGCGGAGGTAAAAATGCTTTAAAAAATTCCTGTATCCAGACGGTGATCCGGATCATCCCCAAAATTTAATCAGTTCTTCCTTGTACCATCTCCAACAACACCTGAAAGTTTAATGGAAATCCATCCAAGACTTTTTGAGTTATCTTGCTAACCAACAGACAAACAGACAGACAGACAGACAGACAGACAGACAGACAGACAAACAAACACACAGACAAACCCCGGCAAAAGCATAACCTCCTCCTGGCCTTTCAGCCTTTCGGAGGTAATAATCATTGTGAATCCAATTGCTAGTCATATGTTTACATGCTCAAGGAATCTGAAAACGTACACACAAACACTGTATGGGGGGAATTGTGGCGCTTGGCGGAGGTCTGCGCTCTCCGAGTGCTTTTCTAGTTTGTTATGTAGTCATAAACATATTGTTATGCTGCTGAATTCTCATATAATGTTTATGTAAACTTGTGTAAAAAGTCCACTAAGTCCAAAACTGAAAATGAGTACATTAATGTAATTCTGCTGTTGTTACACAAACCACATTTATTATATATCTGGTTTTGATTTCTGCTTTTCACTATCCTCTGTCATGCCATTTAAATACAAAGAGTGTTTATTTAAGTGAATTTTACCACAAATGACAGGCTCTATTTTATTCTAATGATTTATTGAGGATTGAATAATTGAGATAGATGAGATCTATTTGAGTATTGGTGTTTATGAAGGCTTTATCTGATAGGGTCTGTGGAGTAACAGGAAAAGGAACTCAGCTTATAAACACTGGTTTCACATAGCAGTTTGTGCTTGGGAGGCTTTTTCTGTTTTGACTGGACAAATTTTACTTCTGTACATCAACATTGCTTAAGTAGACAGTCACTTGAGGAAATAATGCTTCTCATCAGTCTTGCAATAATTTTTCTGTAAAGGGGATCAAAATGTTCCAGTTTCAGATTTTTGTTCCTTGACTCTACAATAGTATTACATATTCCAGAACTACCAATAATCATTACTTTTAGATATAACTTAATATATTTTATGTGTTTTAAGTGTTTGCCCATTACTTATGCATAGTAAATAAGTATTCAGGTTCAGGTTCAGGTTCAGGTTACTTTATTTGTACCCGTAGGTAGATTTGTTTTGCAGTCTGGTGACATCCATATTTACAAGCCACAAATTACATTCAACATAGACACAAACACAGGCACACATGAAGCTGACTATAAACATGATAAAAATACTCAAGGCTCCATCAATCAGGGTATAAAAAGACAAAGAGATGGGAGAAAAACCAGAGGTAAGAGAGGAGGGTCATATTAAAAGTTAAAAACTAGTCAAAGAGGTTAAAAACTCAAAGGTCTAAAACCCAATAAAATATTTAGAACCCAAGTAACATCCCACAAAAATAAGTAAATATAAAATGGAGTTAATAAATAGGTACCTAAATTATGTGCAATATATTGTTACAGCTTTTTTTTTTTTGTTACTTATTTGTACCCGTAGGTAGATTTGGTTTGCAGTCTGGTGACAAGCCACCGGCTGCCGGTCGCTGCGTGCGCGAGCGCCCTAAACCTACATGTTTTTGGTATGCGGGAGGAAACCGGAGAAATCCCGGAGTAAACCCATGCAACACGGGGAGAACATGCAAACTCCACACAACTCACTGTTGGTCGAGGGCTGGGATCGAACCCACGATCTCATGATCCCCGCGATCCCCCGGCCGAGAGTAAAACTGTGCTGCCACAGTGCTAAACCACTGCGCCACCGTGCAGCCCAGCTTGTTCAACTCTTTGACAGCAGCAGGAACAAAGCTGTTTTTGTAGCGCTGGGTTTTACTTTTTGGGACAGCAAACCTCCATCTTGAGGGAAGAAGCTGAAAGTTGCAGTGCAAAGGGTGGGAGTCATCATTTAAAATGGAGGTAGCCATCCTCTGTACTTGTCTGGTGGACAGGGATGTCAGGCTCAGCTGTGACTCACCAAGCAAACGACTGGACCATCTAACTACCTAATCCAAGGATTTCCTCTGTTTCAGTTTTATCTGACCAAACCATAACACTAAAGAAAAGTGTAACCCCTGCCTTATGTTAATTAGGTAAGGGAAATTATTAAGTGTAGACCAGTTGCTAGGTTCGTAAGGGTTACAATAGGGAATTAAAGTGAATGTGGAATGAAATAGCTGGAGGCAGGAAATGAGCAATTCATATCCGTTGTTATTAAAGATAAAAGTGACAAAATATACAAACAACTTACAAATATACAAATATAACAACGGCCGGCATGAAATAAAACCCCAAAAATGTCCTACTGAGCTCAGTGTTTGTTTGTCCGTTTGGTTTAGCCATTTGACCAGTCAAGATATCTTGTATCTCCCGGTTCAGGTTTCTTTTCCTTTTCTTAAGCGGCGACTAGGGTTGTTACCACTTCAATGTTGTGCACTGGAGAGAGGAGGGATGTTCTTCAACCGAGACCTTGGTCAGACCTCTGTTCAATCTCGGTTCAATCTCGGGTCAGGCTCGCCATCTCCATTCGGAGAAAATCCAGGATCCAGAAGGTTTTTGGTCGGCAACCAAAAAAAACCCAGCCTGCACAACAATAATGGGTAATAATAATGAGTAATTTGTTTTCCAATCCCTTCTTATATAACACCATAACTTAGTGTTTAAATTCTTCTCTCATATTACTATTATCACAATCAAACAATATAGTAATATCTTACATTTCACATCTTACATCTTACATGCATGTGTTCTTTTTCTTTTCTCACAATCTCTCTGGTAGCACATGAAATACCCTTTTTTTCATGTAACCAATTAAATGAATTCCTCTGTTTATCTCTACATCACTTAACCATGAAATTATGATTAATCCTTTCTAACCTTGTCTTTGTAATTCATGAAATGAATTACAATTAATTTATCACATAACCAGGGAATATACTGTCCCATTACCTCCAATATCCCCTTTTTAAAATCAGTAAAACCCGGTCTGAGCTACTGGGTTTAGCATAACCTATGCTTTTACATAGGAGACCAAGACCATGTGCTTTTAGCATCAAACTACACATTTCATTTGACAGAAATAGTGCATAAGAACTAAAAGTACTTCAGCATACTGTTGGGAACTGAAATCACATTTAGGAAAACCATACAGACACAAAAATAGCCTTTTCCATTGCTTTTAAACAGAAAAAAATCCACTCGCGATTAACATTAGCATAATGCTAACATTAGCATGTATCTCACTCACCAAGATGAGGTCTCAGTGTGAACACAGCAAAAGCCACCGCTTCACGGCCTCTCAAGCTCGTGCTCCCGTCAACTTAGGATAATAAAGGTTGCAAATTAGTGTTTGGAGAGTGTTTAGATCCATTTATAGCATTTTTCTGAATTAACTCACCAAGAAGAAGTATCAGTGTGAACCAGACCGCTCACAGCCTCTCTTGTCTGCTCTCATATTGTGAAAGACCGAAACCCAAGTGCGCGCTTGCTGCCTCTACTCGGAAGGCGGGGCTAATATCGCTCTTAATGAATGGAAAGACCCAGATCACCCAACGTGACCATGAAACGGGAATTTAAAAGTTGGATAACGAGGATCGCACTTCCTCTTCCCAAAATAACCGTTTTTCAAAATAAAATCACACACTTTCATTAATACAAATGAAATCTGAGGAAAAGGGTCATTTTCTCAGTTGGGTTACACCCTCCCCCGCTAAATATCATGCATGTCCCGTTGCATGTGTAACCAAGACTGTCCATCGTCAGTATTTAGAAACTCTGAGAAGGCTGTACTCAAACCTTGAAAAAGGGACTTAACAACAGTCACTAGAGGATTTCCTAATTCAGGATACTCTAGTCTTTTTGGGAGTTGTCTGATTCTTTCAGATCGTCGTATTGGTTGAATTGCAATGTGATCATTTTTGTCCATTTCATCAGGTAAATCATTCGATTGGTGTTCTTGCCCCTCGACTGAATTGTCAGAAGGGTCCTCTAGTATTGTTGCTGTTTCACTTTCCACAGGTTTGTCATTCTCAGTATTGTCTCCTTCCGGTATCATTTCCACAGGTGAATTATAGGAAGGTTCAATCTCAATTGCATTATGCTCCCTATCCGGTTCTGCATTGGCAGTGGTCTCAGGTAAATCACAACCAGGTGGGTTTGTCATTTCCGGTGTTTGCAAAGGTTTTGGATAATCATGTACAGTAGTAAATCTGGTTATCTCCCCACATGGGGAATCCTCAACCCACGGAATCAAAAATTCATTTTCAATTTCGGTTAACTCTTCGTGATCACTGTTCTCTGCAACAGTTGTTTGGCGTGTCTTAGGACGGTGAATAGGCTCTGGCTCAGGTGTTTCTGCTGTGGCAACAGGGAGGAAACTGCAGGGAAGCAAAAGGTCTCTGTGTAAAGTTCTTGGGGGACCTTGCTTTGACTCGGGTTTAACCATGTAAACGGGTAAATTACCTGCACGTTTGACTACCACATGAATGTTGGCCTCCCATTTATCAGCAAGCTTATTTTTTCCACGCAGTCTCACATTTCTAACCAAAACCCTATCCCCAGGTTCAAGTTCAGAAACAGTGATTTTACGGTCAAACCTGGCCTTGTTCTTGTCTGCAATCTTTTGTGCATTTTGTGAAGCTAACTTGTAGCTCTCTTCAAGCCTTTTCTTGAGATTTTCAACGTATTGCAAGTGAGTAACTTTCTGATCTTTGTTGAGAGGAAGTCCGAACGCTAGATCAACTGCCAATCTGGGTTTCCTACCAAACATTAATTCGTAGGGGGTAAACCCGGTTACATCACTGCGTGTGCAGTTGTATGCATGTACTAACGGCATAACATAATCTTTCCAGTGGGACTTTTGTTTGGACTCAAGCGTTCCTAACATACTCAGTAGCGTTCGGTTGAATCTTTCAGTGGGGTTACCCCTGGGGTGGTATGAGGTTGTTCTTATTTTCTTTATGCCTGAGATCTCACAAAGGTCTTTTATTAGTTTTGCCTCAAAATCAGGACCCTGATCGCTGTGCAGGCGTTCAGGTATACCGTTGTGAATGATGAATTGATCCCACAGGCATCTGGCAACCGTTTTGGACCTTTGATTTGAGGTAGGCAACGCAAGGGCAAATTTAGTAAAATGATCACTTATCACGAGAATATTGCTGGTATTGCTACTGTCTGGCTCCAGACTGAGAAAGTCCATGCAGACTAGCTCTAAAGGTCGTGTGGTGGTTATGTTGACCAGGCTATCCGCTTTTTCAGGAGGACTCTTCCTTCGTATGCACCGATCACATGTTTTTACCTTCTGCTTGACATCTGTTGCCATACGTGGCCAATAGAATCGTGTTCTGACCAGATCAAGAGTTCTGTCAATACCTAAGTGGCCCATATCATTGTGCAGGCTTTGGAGTACGAGAGCTCTGAGCTCCTCAGGAAGAACGAGCTGGTGAGTCACTTGGTCTCCATTTTGTCTTTTCCTGTACAACACTTCATTGTACATCTCCAATTTGTGGAGTTCTCTGAGTAAAAGGGGGAGATCTGGGAGTTCTTCTCTAGCAGTCGGTGGGGGTGTTTGCCCCTGTTCGATTTGTTCAATAACTTGTCTGATTGTCAAGTCTGCTCTCTGTTTGTCTTTGATTTCTGCTTGAGATAAGATAGGGATAGTGGGTAAGCCATTGTCTTGCTCCAAAACATACAAGTCTGGGATTGCGTCAACTGAGATGGTAAGTGACTCTACCAGTGTAACACCGCTATCCAGATTGTCATCACGGATTTTAACAAGGTGGTTTTGACAGATGGCTTGAACAGCTTCATCATTTACAATCTCTGTGGTGTCACTGTCAGTCAGGTGACGCTCTACAAAGCGGCTTACACGCTCCTGCACTTTCCTGGACTGGACATCGTTAACGAGTTCACCATGAGGACGTCTAGACAGCCCATCTGCATCTAGGTTTTTCTTGCCTGCTCTATACTGTAACTTAAAGTTGTAGTTAGACAAAGCTGCAAGCCACCTGTAGCTTGTGGCGTCTAATTTAGCAGAGGTCAATATGTAGGTGAGTGGGTTACTATCTGTAACTACCATAAACCGACCACCATACAAATAGTCGTGAAACTTTTCAGTTACTGACCATTTTAGAGCTAAAAACTCTAGCTTGTGAGCTGGATAACGTGCTTCATTCCTTGATAACCCGCGACTGGCAAAAGCTATGGCCCTAAGCTGACCGTCCTGCTCCTGATAGAGTGCTGCACCTAAAGCCAGTGGTACTAGCATCAGTATGGAGTACGTAAGGCAGCTTCGGGTCTGCAAAGCCTGAGATAGGAGCTGATGTTAACTTTTCGATGATGGAGTTGAAAGCTTTTTGGCACTCTGTGGTCCATCAACTCTCAAATGGCAGTTTGGAATCAAAGTAGGTTTGGTTAGTGACTTTGGATTTTGACCTTTTGTTGAGTGGCGGGAAACCGTGTGTGAGGTCATTAAGGGGGCGTACTATAGACAAGTACCTTTCAATGAAGCGTCTGTAGTACCCTGAGAACCCTAAAAAGGATCTCAGTTCCTTGAGATTCTTAGGCCGTGGCCAGGTCTTAAGGGCATGAATCTTTTCGGGATCTGTCTCGACACCGCTTTCGGAGACTACATGACCTAGGTACCGGACTGTCATTTGAAAAAATTTACATTTTTCCGGCGATAACTTTAGCCCATACTCTTTAAGATGATGGAGTACCCGCATGAGTCGCCGTTCATGTTCTTCCAAACTATTTGAAAAGATGATGAGATCATCTAGAAAGACTAGCACCTCATTTAAGTTCATTTCACCGACGCAGTGCTCCATGAGCTGCTGAAAGGTGCTTGGGGCGTTGGTTATGCCCTGCGGCATGCGGTTGAACTCCCAGAATCCAAGGGGTGTTACAAAAGCAGTCTTTTCTTTGTCTGCTTCTTCTACCTCAATCTGGTAATATCCAGACATAAGATCGAGGACTGTAAACCACTTGGATCCTGTAAGCGCCGAGAATGTCTCCTCCAGATTTGGGAGAGCATAGGAGTCCTTTCTTGTTTGCAAATTGAGTTTGCGAAAGTCTATACACAGACGCACATCATTGTTTCGCTTCCTCACCACAACAATGGGGGACGAGTAGGGAGACTGGGACTCTCTTATCACATCTGCAGCGAGCAGCTCTTGAAGGTGTTTACGCACTGCCTCAAGGTCTTGGGGGTGTATAGGGCGTGCACGGTGCTTAAAGGGAGTCGGATCATGAAGAGTGATGGAGTGTTTCACTTTGCTCGTACACCCAAAGTCCAAATCATGGAAAGCGAATACTTCCGGGATGTCATTTAGCTGTTTGGTTATTCGCTCTTTCCACTCCTGTGGAATTGGTGAATCACCAAAGTTGAAACTCAGTTGTGTCTTGTTTGTGGCCGACTCATTTGCACTGACGACATTGTGCTGGGACAGGATACAATGGAAAGCTCCAAGTTCTGCGATGACACACGTGGACGGAATAGTGACATCTTGCTCTGTTTCATTTGTAATCATTACAGGCACTTTGTGTGGAGCTCGGGAAGGAAGAGTTATCAGGCAAGTTTTAACACAAAGGCCACCAGGCAAAGAAGACTGAGAGGGGTGTTCAACTATAGCACAGGTGTCTGAGGTACAGTGAACGTTGGCAGACCCCTCTAAAACTACAGTTTTGCCTGCTGGAACTACAGCTGGAGCTTTGCTTGACAAGTTAACTAATCCAATGTTCCCATCTTTGTTCTGGGTATGTCTTAGTTCGAGAGTTTTCAACAGTGTCCTAAACCCGTAAGGGCTAGGTAAGTAATCAGGAGTCTTCATGTCTAAATACTTTCCATAAAGAACATCAAGTGTGTTTGTTCCCACTAACACTGGAGTCTGACTATTAGGATTGGCATCTGGAACAACGAGAGCTAAGGTTGGTATGTCAATCTCTGTGCATAAGAAGTCTTTTGGAAAGGTAATACACATCTCTATATAACCTAAATAGGGGACGGGCTGACCTGCAGCGCCCTCTCCTTCTAAAAGGTCATAGAGGGGTTTAAGATTTTGATCGGGAAAGTTCTGTTTGTAAAATGACTCGGTGACTGTAGTCACTTGTGACCCTGAGTCAAGAAGACAATGCACATTAACATCAGAGATGCTAACTACAGCTATGCATTTGGAACCAACTAACCCTTTTGGTAGGCTATACTTAGGTGGGTTAATAATGGATTGCTTAAGGCTAGCGCATTGCTTGCACTTAGGGGGACGTGAGTGTCTGGCTACAGTCTCCATTTGCCCCGTAATAGAGACTGTTCCTAGTTTAGCCGGTCTTTATTTATAGGGAAAAAGTGTGCAATATATACAGACAATTTACCACTATAGAAATATAACAACGGCCGGCATGAAATAAAACCCCAAAAATGTCCTACTGAGCTCAGTGTTTGTTTGTCCGTTTGGTTTAGCCGTTTGACCAGTCAAGATATCTTGTATCTCCCGGCTCAGGTTTCTTTTCATTTTCTTAAGCGGCGACTAGGGTTGTTACCACTTCAATGTTGTGCACTGGAGAGAGGAGGGATGTTCTTCAATCGAGACCTTGGTCAGACCTCTGTTCAATCTCGGGTCAGGCTCGCCATCTCCATTCGGAGAAAATCCAGGATCCAGAAGGTTTTTGGTCGGCAACCAAAAAAACCCAGCCTGCACAACAATAATGGGTAATAATAATGAGTAATTCATTTTCCAGTCCCTTCTTATATAACACCATAGCTTAGTGTTTAAATTCTTCTCTCATATTACTATTATCACAATCAAACAATATAGTAATATCTTACATTTCACATCTTACATCTTACATGCATGTGTTCTTTTTCTTTTCCCACAATCTCTCTGGTAGCACATGAAATACCCTTTTTTTCATGTAACCAATTAAATGAATTCCTCTGTTTATCTCTACATCACTTAACCATGAAATTATGATTAATCCTTTCTAACCTTGTCTTTGTAATTCATGAAATGAATTACAATTAATTTATCGCATAACCAGGGAATATACTGTCCCATTACCTCCAATATCCCCTTTTTAAAATCAGTAAAACCCGGTCTGAGCTACTGGGTTTAGCATAACCTATGCTTTTACATAGGAGACCAAGACCATGTGCTTTTAGCATCAAACTACACATTTCATTTGACAGAAATAGTGCATAAGAACTAAAAGTACTTCAGCATACTGTTGGGAACTGAAATCACATTTAGGAAAACCATACAGACACAAAAATAGCCTTTTCCATTGCTTTTAAACAGAAAAAAATCCACTCGCAATTAGCATTAGCATAATGCTAACATTAGCATGTATCTCACTCACCAAGATGAGGTCTCAGTGTGAACACAGCAAAAGCCACCGCTTCACGGCCTCTCAAGCTCATGCTCCCGTCAACTTAGGATAATAAAGGTTGCAAATTAGCGTTTGGAGAGTGTTTAGATCCATTTATAGCATTTTTCTGAATTAACTCACCAAGAAGAGGTATCAGTGTGAACCAGACCGCTCACAGCCTCTCTCATCTGCTCTCATATCGTGAAAGACCGAAACCCGAGTGCGCGCTTGCTGCCTCTACTCGGAAGGCGGGGCTAATATCGCTCTTAACGAATGGAAAGACCCAGATCACCCAACGTGACCATGAAACGGGAATTTAAAAGTTGGATAACGAGGATCGCACTTCCTCTTCCCAAAATAACCGTTTTTCAAAATAAAATCACACACTTTTATTAATACAAATGAAATCTGAGAAAAAGGGTCATTTTCTCAGCTGGGTTACAAAAGGATAAAATAGATTCGATAAAAGCCTGATAAAACATTATCATTATGGTTCAGTCAATTTGGAAGCGTGCAAGTTTTCTCAAGCAATGCAAATGTTGCTGACCCTTTTTGCACACACTTTCACAGTTCTCTTCAAAGTTTAAATTACTATCAATAATCGTCCCAAGATATTTGTAGGATTGTACACATTCGGTGGTCTGGCCTTTTAGTACGGTGACTTTGTGCCTGGGAGTTTTCCTCCTAAAGTCAATAATCATGTCTTTAGTTTTTGTCGTATTCAGCTGCAGGTAGGAATCTTCACACCAGTGAACAAAATCATCAACTACTGGGCCGTCGCTACTCTCACCATCCTGGAGGAGACTGACAATAACTGAGTCATCAGCATACTTTATAATGTGTCTGTTGTCATGTCTGCTCCGACACGTTTGTGTACAGTATGAAGAGTAGTGGTGACAACACACACCCCTGAGGAGAGCCAGTAGAAGAGCACTTTAGGTCAGACAATGTACCATTGACCCTTACTCTCTGCGTCCTGTTGGTTAAGAAATCCAGAATCCAACCCACCAGATTATTGCTCAAATCAAATTGTTGCAGGAGCCTTTCAACCAAGATATGAGGTTGGATTGTATTAAAGGCGGAGGAAAAGTCCACAAATAAAAGCCTGGCATGTGTCCCATTAAAATCCAGATGTTTAAAAAGCATGTTAAACAGAGTGACAGTGGTGTCCTCCACTCCTCTGTGAGGCCTATAGGCAAACTGCAGAGGATCCAATGCATATTCAGTCTGCTTTAGGACCTCACATCTGACCAGTTTTTCAAAAATTTTCATTAAAATTGAAGTCAAAGCAACTGGTCTAAAGTTGTTTACCGTTTTAGGACAGCTGGATTTTGGAACGGGAACAACCACGGCTTCTTTCCAGATCTTAGGCACATGTTGTGTCTGTAAGGACTTATTGAAAATGTAATGAAATATAGGACTCAGTTCATGTGCACAGGACTTTACCAAGTGCCCACATATATTGTCAGGGCCCTGACTTTTGTTCACTTTTACAGCGCAGAGCTCCCTTTTAACATCCTGCACCTCAATATTAAAGTGCTGATTGTCTTTGAGTTTCTGTTTCAAATCTTGGGTTTCTGTGCTAAAATCAAAGGAGTCAAAACGACCATAAAAACAATTAAGAGCATTAGCCAGCTCTGTGTCTGAATTAAAACCATCTAAAAATACACAATTACTGTGCTCTGTGCTCTGAAGGCCTGCAATAGTTTTCATACTGGCCCCGGCTGAACCAAATTTCTTTGTTGCCATCTTGCTTTCCAATTCTGATTTATAATTCTGTTTTGCTCTTAAAATTTCGGACTTCAGCTCTTTTGTGGCAACCTGTAGCTCAGAAACAGACCCCTGTTTAAAGGCAAGTGCTTTCCTCTCTAAGCAGGATTTAACGGATTTTGTAACCCATGGCTTGTTGTTGACAGCTTTCACAGATTTTGCTCAATACTTTGTTGATGCATCTTTGGCAGAAATTACAGCCTTAAGTCTTTTTGAATATGATGCCACAAGCTCTGTCATGAGCTGAGTGCTGGAGTTCTCCGCCAGATTTAGTCTCATGACTTTTTCTGCTTATTACTCATCTGTTGCGTCTGATGCCTTTTGGGTTTATGTGTTTTTGTTTTTCTTGCCATTTTTCTGTTTGTGTTGGTGTCATATTTTTATTCTGTATTTATTATATTTATTAGTATGCTATTTTATTCTGTATATCTCTAGTGCATTCCTTTTACTGTTGACAGCTGTCAGGGACATGAAGGTTGTGTGGGCGTGCTCTGTCAGCTGTCAGGTTTGGTTCGCCTCCCTCTCACTGCCACAGCTGATCCCAATTATGCATTATCGCCTTCTTCTGCCCGTTCAGATACCCACACCTGTTGTTTATCATGTTAATGGGTTTCGATCCATATATAAGGGCCTTATTTTCATTTTGTCTTTGCCACTGAATTGATTACCTTCTCCTCGTCTCCACCAGAGCTCTGCCTCACTCTGGCACGTATTAGTAGTATTAGTGCGTATTAGTAAGTTTTTTCTCACTTGTTATACTTTGTGATTTGAACGTTCTATTGAACTTTGTGTTAGTTATTTTTGTCAATAAATTATCCAAACTCACAGTTGGCATGTGGGTCTAAATTCTCTGCCCTAAGAGGCAATTCATGACAGAATTCAGCTGCCAGAGAGACCCAGCCGCTGTGAGTTTGTTGATTTTTTGTTTTTGTCACTCGTCAGTGGCGAAGCTTGTTGCTTTTTCTATTTTTTCCCCGTTTGGTTTCTCTCTTCCTCTACACCAAGAGTACCATGTCTGTGATCCCGGAGAAGTTCACCGTGGGATTAAATGAAATGGAGCGGTGGACAGTGAGTGTGCTGGAGGATGTCCTATTACAGGCTTGAGCCTCTTGCAGCCCGAGAGTGTATGGAGGGCGCGGCACAGGTGCTTGAGGCATGGCCCAGCCTGTGGAACCACCCGGTGCTCACCAACCTACTTCTCCCCATATTTCTCCTTTCACCATCGAGCAATGAACAGGAGGAGACAACGCCGATGCCAGCGCCTGCTCCGACAAAGAACAAGCACTCGCGCAAAAAGAAACCTCCAGCCTCTCGCCACTCTTCGGCAGTGGCTCTGCCTCCTTCTCCTGAGCCTTGGCCCACTCCATTGGCCGAGGAACTGGAGGAGCGCAGGCAGGTTTTGTTGGCAGAAACCAACCTCCTCCTGGAGGTAAAACTGTGGCTCCTCCCGGATTTGGCTCATGAATTAGAGGAATTCTCACCAAGGGAACCGGAGTTGGAGCAGAAGATCGAGCATCCCCTGACTCCGGAGCCTGTTCCTCTCCTCGATGAGCCTACGCTTCCACCTTCCACTCATCACCGCTGATCTCCCAAATCCCGGCGGAAGAACACCACCACCTCTCAGACTGCAGCCCCTCTTACACCCGGTCAGAAGCTACCTTCAGCAGAGCGCATTCTGTGTCCTTTGCCTCAGGCTGAATTCTCAGAGCCTCCCTTCTCCGCAGCTGCTGTCCCCTGCTTCTCCCCGGCATTCTCTCCCACTGCCGAGAAGTCAATTGTTTTTCCTCCGACTATGCCCGCCTCCATGTCCTCTGGGGCTGCTCCTCCACGATCCTCTGAGGGGCCAACATCCACTGTAGTCACGGAGAGGGATGATGCCACACTAGCTGCAACAGAAAGCACCACGCCCTGGGAAAACAGGCAAGTGTTTTTTCATTGTCAGTCACTTAAACATTAATTACCCTGTCTGATTCCCGGTGGTGAGACTTAGCTCATACTGTCCTCTGAGCTCTCACTGCCTGCTGTAGCTGTAAGCCTTTTACCTACTCTCTCTGTGTCTCTCTCCAATTTCTCCAAGTGCCCGCCGAGCCACCGGCTGATGGAGGAGCCTGCGGCCCTGGAGGATCTGGCCCCAGCCCCGCAGCCACAGTCTGTGCAGAGAGGGAGCACTGTTACTGAGCTGACTCCGGTGCCAGCGATGGAGTGGTCCTGGACCTCAGCTACACGGGATCCAACGCCTCCAGGAAGTGGACCCCCAGCCGCCACGCTGGATGAGCCACTGGCGTGGGTCACTTCGCCCGTGAGTCTGGAGACTGAACCGACCACCAAGCCTGCTGCAGGGGCCGCCGTGGCAGAGTTGAAGCTGGACCTCCAGAGGACCGGACCCAAGAAATCGTTGCCTGGATCGACAGAGCCCTGGACGGCAGTGGAGCTCAAGTTCAGGCAAGTGCCCTCTTCAGTTCCTGTTGTTTCTGTATTGGAGAGGTCTTGTCTGGCTCTTGATGAGGAGAGCCAAGTGCAGCTGTCAGCTGCACCTGAGCTCACCTCGCTGGGCTCCACTGCTGCCGGTGACCCTGACCCTGCTTCTCTGTCTATGTGGTCTGAGCTCTTCCCCAGGGTCACCGAGGCTAATTCAGATCTGCCAGATGTCTCCGTGGGTCCGGGATCATCTCCAGAGGTCATCATGCATCCAGCTCTTCCCGTGGAAACTATCGCGGACACTGCATCCCAGCCCGGGACCTCCATGGGTGCTGTTTCCCCTCTGGCTGAGGTCATCGTGGGTGCTACTCCTTCTCCTGCTAAGGTCATCATGGGCACTCCATTCCAGCTCAGGGCCTCTGGGGGTGCAGCGTTGAACCAGTGTGGGTCCACCATGGGTGCAGCTGTGGCTCAGTCCGGTTCCACCGTGGGTGTAGCCGAGGCCCAGTCCAGGTCCACCATGGGTGCTGCAATGCTCCAGCCCGGAGCTACCACGGGTGCTGCATTTCTCCAGCCCAGAGCCACCACAGGTGCAGCTCCGCTCCAGCCCAGAGCCACCATGGGTGCAGCTCCACTGCAGCCTGGAGCCACCGCGGGTGTAGCTCCACTCCAGCCCGGAGCCACTGTGGGTGCAGCGCCGCTCCAGCCAACAGCCAGCAAGGGTGCAGCTCCGCTCCAGCCCAGAGCCACTGAGGGTGCTACTTTGTCCCAAGCTGGGACCACTGAGGGTGCAGCTGGCCAATCCGAGGGCGTCATGGTCCTCCCTCCTTCACCTGACACCATCGTGGTCCCCTTGCCTCTGCCAGGTGCCATCTTGGCTCCCCGTCTTCTGCCAGACGCCATCGAGGTCCCCTCTCCTGTGCCAGATGCTGTCGTGGTTCCCCTTCCTCCGTCTGAGGTCATCATTGTCTCCCCAACTCCCCTATTATCCTCACCACTTGCCCTTCCCGACAGGAAGCCGCCTCCTGGACCGCCTCTCCTGTTCAGGTGGTTAAAAAACTCAGGCAGACCACCCGACAGGCTGAGCCGCAGAGTTGGGTGACCCATGTTACTTGGGAGGCCACCCGACTCAATCCATCATGCCATCTGGCAGGCCTGGGACTCTGGTCGCCCACCTGAACTGTGCAGCCCCTCGGTCCAGTGGGCTTAGGGGAGTTTGGGGTCTTTCTCTGGTGTGGGTCCTGAGCGGGGTTAGTTTTGTTCCCTCCTGGCCTGTTCCCACCACCACCCACCCTTGATGGGTTATTGTTGTGCCCTGCTGTGGGGAGGGGCAGGTTTTTTCTTTTTCTTTTTGTGTTACCCTGGGGTGTCTGGGTTCCACCCCTTGAGAGGGGGACTCTGTCAAGAGCCGAGTGCTGGAATTCTCCACCAGACTCGGTCTCATGACTTTTTCTGCCTATTACTCATCTGTTGCATCTGATACCTTTTGGGTTTATGTGTTTTTGTTTTTCTTGCCATTTTTCTGTTTGTGCTGGTGTCATATTTTTATTCTGTATTTATTTATATTTATTTAAAATGTTATTTTACTCTGTATATCTCTAGTGTTTTCCTTTTACTGTTGACAGCTGTCAGGGACATGGAGGTTGTGTGGGCGTGCCCTGTCAGCTGTCAGGTTTGGTTCGCCTCCCTCTCACTGCCACAGCTGATCCCAATTATGCATTATCGCCTTCTCCTGCCCGTTCAGATACCCACACCTGTTGTTTATCATGTTAATGGGTTTCGATCCATATATAAGGGCCTTATTTTCATTTTGTCTTTGCCACTGAATTGATTACCTTCTCCTCGTCTCCACCAGATCTTTGCCTTGCTCTGGTGTGTATTTCTAAAAGTTTTTTCTCACTTGTTATACTTTGTGTTTTGAACGTTCTGTTGAACTTTGTGTTAGTTATTTTTGTCAATAAATTATCCAAACTCACAGTTGGCGTGTGGGTCTTAATTCTCTGCCCTAAGAGGCAATTCATGACAAGCTTGGCACACCTATCTTTGGGCAGTTTTCCCCATTCCTCTTTGCAGCAAGCTCCATCAGGTTGGATGGGACGCGTCGATGCACAGCCATTTTCAGATCTTTACAGAGATGTTCAATTGGATTCAAGTTTGGGCTCTGGCTAGGCCACTCAAGGACATTCACAGAGTTGTCCTGAAGCCACTCCTTTGATATCTTGGCTGTGTGCTTAGGGTCATTGTCCTGCTGAAAGATGAACTGTTGCCCCAGTCTGAGGTCAAGAGCGCTCTGGAGCAGGTTTTCATCCACAATGTCTCTGTACATTGCTGCATTCATCTTTCCCTCTATCCTGACTAATCTCCCAGTTCCTGCTGCTGAAAAACATCCCCACAGCATGAATCTGCCACCACCATGCTTCACTGTAGGAATGGTGTTGGTCCAGTGATGAGCGGTGCCTGGTTTCCTCCAAGAATGACACCTGGCATTCACGCCAAAGAGTTCAAGCTTTGTCTCATCAGACCAGAGAATTTTGTTTCTCATGGTCTGATAGTCCTTCAAGTGCCTTTTGGCAAACTCCAGGTGGGCTGCCATGTGCCTTTTACTAAGGAATGGCTTACGTCTTGCCACTCTACCATGCAGGCCTTAGTGGATTACTGCAGAGATGGTTGTCCTTCTGAAAGGTTCTCCTCTCTCCGCAGAGGAACACTGGAGCTCTGACAGAGTGACCATTGGGTTCTTGGTCACACTGAGGCCCTTCTCCCCCAGTTGCTCAGTTTAGACGGCTGACCAGCTCTAGGAAGAGTCCTGGTGGTTCCAGATGTCTTCCATTTACAGATGATGGAGGCCACTGTGCTCATTGAGACCTTCAAAGCAGCAGAAATATTTCTGTACCCTTGTCCAGATTTGTGCCTCGAGACAATCCTGTCTCGGAGGTCTGCTGACAATTCCTTTGACTTCATGCTTGATTTGTGCTCTGACTTGCAATGTCAGCTGTGGGACCTTATATAACAGATGTCTGTCTTTCTGAATCATGTCCAGACAACTGATTTACCACAGGTGGACTCCAATTAAGCTGTAGAAACATCTCAAGGATGATCAATAGAAACAGGATGCACATGAGCTCAATTTTGAGCTTCATGGCAAAGGCTGTGAATATTTATGTACATGTGATTTCTTAGTTTTTTATTTTTAATAAATTTTCAAAAATCTAAAAAAAAAAAACATTTTCACATTGTCATTATGGGGTATTGTGTGTAGAATTTTGAGGAAAAAAATGAATTTAATCCATTTTGGAATAAGGCTGTAACATAACAAAATGTAGAAAAAGTGAAGTGCTGTGAATACTTTCCGGATGCACTGTATGTCTCACCAGGCACTATTATCAGTTTTCACCAAAAGTAATAATAATCACGACAATAGTTACAATTAAACTGCTTTAACTGAAATGATGAGTTGTATTCAGCAATGGCGGCCCCATACCAAACTAGAAAAGCACTCGGAGAGCGCAGACCTCCGCCAAACACCACAGTTCCCCCCATACAGTGTTTGTGTGTACGTTTTCAGATTCGTTGACCACGAAAACATATGACTAGTGTTAGGATTAAAATAGTAAAAACCATCTAAGTCTACTCTTCAAAGATTGTCTATGTGTGTAGATGGTTTACCCAGATTCATTTTCAAGGAAGAGATTAGTTTACTTGGAACACGTATTTATTTAAGCAAGTTGAATATAGTAGTTACAGCACTGGGTCAAACATTCTCTCCCTGACAGCAACAGATCGTGTCAGTTCATGAAGTCTGACTGACTATGTTGGCCCTGACCCAGAATATTTATACACAAATGAACAAAGAAGAAAGCATGCATAAACAAGATGACAGTCCAGGTGCCTGGTCCAGGGAGGATAAGATAAGATAAGATAAGATAAGATAAGCCTTTATTAGTCCCACAACGGGGAAATTCCAGGATTGCAACAGCACAGGGATAGCAACACTCACAGCAACAATCAGAAGGCAAGAAAAAAAACAAGCAAGCAAGAGCAGCTAATATACATATGTACATATTACTATAAAATATATATATACACACACACACACAGTGCAGAGCATTGTAGCTGGATGGAATAAATATATGAATATATGAACACAGTGCAGAGCATTGTAGCTAGATGGAATAAATATGTAAATATATAAACACCCACAGTACGGAGCATTGCAGCTAGGTGGAATAAATATGCAAGTATATAAACACACACAGTGCGGAGCAATGTAGCTAGATGGAATAATATGTAGATATATAAAAACACAGTGCGGAGCATTGTAGCTAGATGGAATAAATATATAGATATATAAATATAAACACACCCAGTGCTGAGCATTGTAGCTAGATGGAATAAATATGTAAATATATAAACACACACAGTGCAGAGCATTGTTGCTAGATGGGATGAAACAGCATAATCGTCTACTTAGTTATCCTACATGGTATGATTATGTGCCCATACATATTCTCACCCTCCATAGCGACCGGTATGTTCCTAGTTGTATGCCGGAGAGGACCATTGTGTAAGTCTATTGCATCTTTTGCATTCAAAAAACTATTAGTTTGTTACGTCTTTTTGCTATCTCTGCGAGCAGCCCTGCTTAGGTTGTACAGTCTGACAGCCGTTGGTAGGAAGGACCTACGAAACCTCTCGGTTGTGCACCTGGGATGATGTAGTCTGCTGCTAAATGAGCTCCTCAGTGCATCCAGTATGTCCTGCATAGGGTGGAACTCGGACTCCAGCAAAGATGACAGTTTAGCCACCGTCCTTCTCTCTCCTATCTCCTCCATCGGATCAAGGCGCTGCCCCAGGACAGAGCTAGCTTTCTTAATCAGTTTGTTCAGTCTCTTCCTATCGGCTGCAGTGATGCCACTGCCCCAGCAGACCACTCCAAAAGTGATGGCTGATGCCACCACCGTGTCATAGAATGACTTCAGCAGCGCCCCTTGTACACCAAAAGACCTGAGTCTCCTCAGCAGGAACAGCCTGCGCTGTCCCTTCTTGTAGAGTGCGTCAGTATTGTGTGACCAGTCTAGTTTATTGTTCAGATGAACACCCAGGTACTTATAGGATGTCACCATCTCGATGTCTGTTCCCTGTATATTTACTGGTGCTGTGAGGGGCTGCCCATGCCTGCGGCAGTCCACCACCAGCTCCTTAGTTTTCCTCGCGTTGATCTGGAGGCAGTTCCAATGGCACCAGTCCACGAAGTCCTGGATAAGCCCTCTGTACTCAGCTTCATCTCCGTTGGAGATGAGACCAACGATCGCAGAGTCATCAGAGAACTTCTGTAGATGGCAATGTGTTGTGTTGTGTGAGAAGTCCGCAGTATAAAGAGTGAACAGGAAGGGAGCCAGCACCGTTCCCTGGGGGGCCCCCGTGCTACTGATGATCGTGTCGGAAACACAGTCCCGGGTTCTCACAAACTGAGGCCGGTTCGTGAGGTAGTCCAGGATCCATGATGACAGGTGCTGGTCCACCCCTGCGCGCAGCAGCTTGTCCTTCAGGATCATCGGTTGGATGGTGTTGAAAGCACTGGAGAAGTCAAAGAACATGATCCTCACCATATTCCCGGGCTTCTCCAGGTGGGACAGAGAACGGTGAAGGAGGAAGATCACCGCATCCTCCACCCCAATGCCATGCTGGTAGGCGAACTGGAGTGGATCCATCGCTGGTTCCACCAGGGGGCGGAGATGAGCAAGGAGCAGTCTCTCCAGGGTCTTCATCAAGTGGGACGTCAAGGCCACCGGTCTGTAGCTGTTCAGGTCTTTGGGGTGGGAAGTTTTTGGTACAGGTACCACACAAGATGTTTTCCACAGCTGTGGTACCCTCCCCAGTTTCAGGCTCATGTTGAAGATATACGTCACAATCCCACACAGCTGGTCTGCACAGGACTTGAGGAGCTTTGCGCTGATGCCGTCCGGTCCCGGTCCCGACGCCTTCCTCGCCTTGATCTTCCTCAGCTCCGTCCTCACCTGGGTCTTGGTCAGGGTCAGGATGGGGGGCTGTGTGTTGGGAGTGGGGGGGGTGTCGGTGGAGTGGGGAGTGGGCAGCAGGACTTGATTTCTTAGAGGCAGCAGTGGTTGTTGTGCAGACAGGGGGGAGGGCGGTTGGTCAAATCTATTGAAAAACAGATTCAGGTTGTTCGCCCACTCCCTGCCCCCCGTGGCCTGGGGGGAGGTATTCTGGAGCCCCGAGATGGTTTTGAGGTTTCTCCAGACCCCGCTGATGTCGCTCTGTTGCAGCTTGTCCTCCATCTTCTTCCTGAAGCTGTCCTTGCCTTCTCTGATCTTTCTCCTCAGCTCCCTCTGTACGGACTTCAGCATCTCCCTGTTCCCCGACCAGGATCTATTCCTGGCGCTGAGTGTATCCACATGAAGGCCATTTCCCGTCCGAGGTCAGCGTAGGCTAAGCTTAGCCATCCCTTATCATAAGTGTGTTTCCTCCTCATAAATACCAGGCATTTATTGCCCTCTGTGCTGAGACAGAGGTCCACTCCATTTGCAGGTAATAAGCCACACATCTGTCAATATATACATTCCATTATGGTATATTGGTCATAGTACCTAAGTATAAGCAGAATACAAATATTTTGAGTCACACAAATAACTATTATATGGTTATATTGATCACACACATATTTTGAGTCACACAAATAACTGTTATATGGTTATATTGATCACTTTATCCCATCAACTTCCCCCTTTTGGTCTCATCCATAATGAGACCAATAACTCAAACCCTTTAAGCCCTCAAAGGCATGTCACAGTCCTCCTCATCATCATCTTTGTCTGATTCCATTTCAAGTACAATTGATCCATCAGGTTTTAATAATGGCATTTGATATGGAGGAGGTTGTTTGCCTTCCACTGCTGTAGTGATGACCCTGAGGCAAAGAGATCGAAAACAAGGGACACAACAACACCCACAAAATGCAAAGATAGCAATAACACTTACAATAGATATAATTATAGAAACAATCACATTTTTCCATTTTCCAAACACTTTCTCCATCCATCCATCCATGGGATTATTTATGCCTGAGGCCTCATGCATTTCCTTTTTCCTTGTTCCTGGAGTCTCTCCATTCTTGACACAGTCACACTATTACACAATGCACAGATTATTGATTATATGATGATTATAATACTCAAACAAATATAATGTCTCTTAGCCAGGAATATATATGACTACAAATCACCCTTGTTTATATATATATTTGTTTTTGGGGGGTTTTTTTGTTTTTTTTTTCGAATACATAAGTCACTGGTTACTGTCCTTTTAGTCCTTGTTTGATGTCACCCAATGTACGTCCAGGCTCTTCAGCAGCTGCACACATACTCCAGTGATACCATGTGTCACCTTTACCTTTTAACCTCACTGCGTGTGAAGTTCTTTCCACCACTTGAAATGGTCCTGTCCACCTTGGTTCTGACCACTTCCTCTTTATACACTTCAAGAGAACCCACTCTGTTGTGATTGGTCCCGTGGGTTTCAAATCACCTCCTGGCTTCTTCTTTTCCTGTACCTGTTGTGAGAAAGCTGACACAAGAGCTCTTACCTGGTCATAAAATGGTTTATAGCCCATCTTGGGCTCTTCTTTCTCACACAACTGCAATCGTGCTCCCGGTCCCGGGAACTGACAACCTGTTAAAAGTTCATAGGGGGTAAAACCTGTTAAGTTGTTAACAGAACTTCTAACCGTCAATAGGGCAATAGGCAAAGCATCCAACCAGTTCATTCCTGTCTGGCTACAGATCTTAACAAGCTTCACCTTAATATTTTGGTTCATCCGCTCAACCTTACCCTGAGATTGAGGGTGATAAACTGTTCCAAATGAATGTATTAGACCTAACATTTTTTCCACTTTTTGTAGGTCTTGATTTTTGAAATGTGTTCCATTATCTGATCTAATTCTCCTAGGAAATCCATAAGTAGGGATGTACTGATTTATCAAAAATTTGATCACTGTTTTACTATCTTCTTTCTTTGCAGGATAAGCTTCAGGCCATCCTGTAAATGTGTCCACTGCCACTAGGAGATATCTATATCCCCTGATTCTTTCCACCATGTCAGTGTAATCTATGATTATCTCCTGACCTGGCAAAGTAGGCAATGGAAAATGACCTTGATGAACTTTGACCGTCTGTTCTGGATTGTGAGAAACACAAATGGCACAACTTTTTACAAAATTTTGTATCATATCAGGGAGAAAGGGATGCCACCAGTGACTCAAATGTCTGTTCATTTGTTTAGCTCCTACATGTGCTAACCCATGAGCTTCATGTAACACATTTTCTCTGATTCCTGGTGGTAACACTGGTCTACCATCCTGTGCTCTCCACAACCCTTCTTTTTCTGTGGCGCCTCTCTGCTTCCACACTGTTTTTTCTTCAGGAGACGCTTTTCTCTGTTCATCTATTAACATATTTACATCAATCTGTGGCAAAATGTCCTGAACCTCCTTGCCTGTCTGTGTCAACATTAACGATGGCTGATATTCTGCTGCCTTTTTTGCTTCTTTGTCTGCCTCATGATTACCTCTGGCCATATTTGTTTCTGTTTTGTTGTCATGACCTTTG
Source organism: Pholidichthys leucotaenia (assembly GCA_020510985.1). NCBI lineage: Eukaryota > Metazoa > Chordata > Actinopteri > Cichliformes > Pholidichthyidae > Pholidichthys > Pholidichthys leucotaenia. Next base: position 349,855,679 of record CM035838.1, read on the forward strand.
CACTTAACCACTGCTACCTCTTGTGGTAACATTATCACTTCTGCTAATTTTTTTCATTTCTGTTTCATGCTTTATAGGAGTCTGAGAGGTTGTCAAAAACCCTTGTCTAATCCATTGTGCTAATTCTGTGTGGATTGACCCAACAACATAAGCTGAATCTGTATAAATAGTGACCTTTTTTCCTGATGGCCACTCCAATGCTTTGATCATAGCTGTCAATTCGGCCAACTGAGCTGATTGTCTGTCCTGCAATGTCCCATTTAGCACTTCCTCAAATCCATCTGCTTTTTGTCTCACAACTGCATATCCTGACTCCAATCCTTCTGTGGGGTGACGAAAACAACATCCATCTGTAAACAAAACTTCATCTGGGTCAGTCAGTGGTGTCACAGATAAATCTCTTCTCACTTTCACATCTTTTCTGACCCTTTTTTTACATTCATGTGGTTCCCCATCCAGCATCTGATCTGCCATGTTTATTCCTTCATGTGTGAATGTGATGTGTGGTGCTGATAGGATTTTTTCCATTCTTGTCTGTCTGATTGAGGTCATAGTGAATGCTGCAGAATTTACATATGACATCACGCTATGTGTGGTCAGGACAGTCAATGGATGTCCCATAACCACATGAGCTGTTTTTTGCAAAATTTTTGCCACTGATAGGATTAGTGGTTCAGTAGTTATTCACGAAAATGGCATTTTCCGTAATGGCGGCCACCGGATCATCCCCAAAATTTAATCAGTTCTTCCTTGTACCATTTCCAACAACACCTGAAAGTTTCATCAAAATCAGTACAAAACTTTTTGAGTTATCTTGCTAACCAACAGACAGACAGACAGACAGACAGACAAACCCCGGCAAAAACATAACCTCCTGGCGGAGGTAACAAGGAGCTGTAATTACTAACTGAACCATCACATCTATGCATCCATCTTCTACCACTCATCCAGGGTCTGGGTCGCGAGGGCAGCGGTCCAGCAGAGTAGTCCAGACCACATAGCACCAGGATTCCCATGATCCCTCCAGCAAGTGGTGAGACCACTGGAAAGGTGGACCCACATGGTTCCCTTGGACTTTTTTCATGGGGATCTACAGGTCCGCTCTTACTTTGACCCTTCACCAAGGACCAATCTGCCCCGAGAGACCCCACCAGGGTAAAGTTGTCCTTGACAACATAACTCCTGGGGATCATTAGGGCACGCAAACCCCTCCACCATGATAATTTGGTGATCCAGGGAGAGGTGAACTGTCACAAAAAAAAGTCCTGCAGGTGTAATTTTAAGAGGTTAAAGTTATTACTCCTTAACTAATGAATTTGTTTCTTTCCTAATAAATCTGTGACTCCCTCATAAATTTACAGTTTTTTTTCTTATAAATTAGGGACATTTTTCTCATAAGTTAAGATTCAGTTGTGGAATTTCAGCCTGCAATAAAAATGAGATTTAAGTTGCATGAAACAGTCTGTTATGATTCCCCGTGCGCAGTTATGCAGCGCACGGAGGAAGGAATGAAAACCCACATGCAGAGATTGTTGCGTGCAATTTTATTGAACAAAAATAAGTTTTCAGTCCAGCAAACGATCTAGACAAGCAGACAGTCAGATGGGTTATAGTCATGAAGGGCACCGTTAAAAGAGGGACGCCTCTAGGACGCTCAACGGCCCGAGGGAGGGAATGCTTAGTACCGCAGAACAGCTGAACGGCACAACGAGAAAGGCAAACATGAACTTATGGGCTGGAGCGGTCCGAGGCAGTCCATGCTGTCCGGTGTGAGCAAGTGAACAGGAACAACCGCTAACATCAGGTAACGAGCGGGCATCAGGTGATGTTAGAGAAGACTACAACAGTCAGGCTGAAAGTAATAATGTAGGGAGTGGAGACAACATACACAGAGGAGAACTGCTACTGTGTATAATGCGTAATGATCCAGCGATCTCTTCCCACTCAAACAGAGCTTAAGTAATGACAATGCTAATGAGGGAAGAGACCGCCGGTGTGGAAATGTGTGGGCTGGACTGAGTGGATGTGAATGGAAAACAGGTGTGCATGAGTGAGTGTCTGAGCATGTGAGTGAAGATGAATGGACACACGTGTGTGTGTATGTGTGCAGGGGAGTGTATGTAGATGGATGTATATGTGTGAGTAAGTGAAACCCAATAACAAGAAACAGCTGGTGCCACTGACGGGAGGAGGAGGCGTGGCCGAGCTGTCAGGGAGAGAAGGATCCAAAGGGCTCCCTGAAGCGCCTGATGGAAAATAAGCATACAATACCCAAAATGGTCAAAATAGCCACAGTGTCAGAACTGGGTTTGAGACGCTCAAACCCAAGTTCATGACAGTCTGTAGTTATGCAGCAACATCAAGTAGTTAAGCACGTTTACTTAAATAGCTGTCACTGCCTAATATTGTCTTTCCAACTGTCCATCTTGGTGTCAGAAAATAGCAGCAAACCCTAATCATCTGCACTGGCCACCACAGTGATGGTGGGGCCACAATATGGAGTGGCACAAAAATTGGTGGTTGGACTCGTCTATAGCAACTACTGTTTTTCTGTTACAATATAACAGAAGCCGTAGTTAATAGTATAACGTTGTTAAAAGATAAAAAATAGGCTTGTGGAGAGCAGATGAACTTTATTCCCTGTCTCACATCTCTCAGAATCAGAAAACATTAACATTCTGTAGCAGGGGCTCTCTTTTATCTTACCACACTCACACGCCCCTGCTGCCTGAGATCCTGCATCACAATTCATTCTCGCATCACAATCCCTTTTGTCCCCCAGCCCCTTAATCCCCATGCTCTTTCGTCAGAGGAAATTACTGCATCTCCCTTCCTTCCAGTCTGAGATGAATACCACAGCATGGGTCCCCCATCCCCCCCCCCTCCCGCAGAGTCTCAGACTGAGTTTTAACCCTCAGGTCATCTCGGCTTCAGCCTCCCCCCATAGCTGCTGTAACGGGGGGTCTTCGGCTCCAAGGCGCTGCTGTGCCGGTGGGGGGTTCCTGGGGGTGCATCCCTCTGTGGGTGGACAATGGGGGGGGGGGACATTCAGCATGCTCATGTGACTGCTCTGATGAGTCATTTACCTGGGGAGTTCTCGGGGGGGTCTTCCGCGCCGAAGAGCTCGAGCCAACTCCACCTGCTCGTCTGCCACCACAAAGGCGGGCTTAATCCTGTCTATACAGATTTTCTCCCGGCGACCCCCCAAGTCTAACACAAAATGTTTGTCCCCAGGTTCCAGCACTCTAAACGGGCCATAGTAGGGTGGGCGCAATGGGGGTTGGTGGGCATCGTGCCTGACAAACACGAACGCCGCATCCTTCAAGGTTTTCTGCACAAAAGCACGGGGAAAACATTGGTGGGCCAGGCCAGGTAACATCCCTGCGTCTGTGCTATGCCATGAACGCAGGGACGGATGGTGCTCGGCGCGGGGTTATCTGGTAAAAATTCCCTGGGGAGCCGCAGCGGCTGAGAACAAACAAGCTCTGCTGGGGAAGCCTCCAAATCCTCTTTCGGTGCGGTACGCAACCCTAATAGAACCCACAGCAACCAGTCCACCCAATTTGCATCCGTAAGCGAAGCCCTGACCGCTGCTTTCAGTGACCTATGGAAACGCTCGCATAACCCATTGGCCTGTGGGTTGTACGTGCGATGAATTGCGACGCCCAGGCTCCGGGCCATTGTGGACCAGAGGTCAGAAACCAACTGAGGCCCCCGATCGGACGTGATGTCCGAAGGGGTGCCAAAACGTGCCACCCATGTTGTCAAAAAAGCGTGTGCCACGTCTGCAGATGCAGTGGAAGCTAGTGGGACTGCTTCTGGCCAACTTGTGGTGCGGTCCACCACTGTCAGGAGGTGCGTGAACCCCTGCGATGGCGGGAGGGGGCCCACGAGGTTCACGTGAACGTGGTCGAACCTCTTAGCCAGGGTATGGAACGACTCCAAAGGGGCCTTTGTGTGTCTGTGCACTTTGGCTCATTGGCACGATACGCAGGCTGCCGCCCACTCTTTCACCTGTTTGTGCAGGCTCGGCCAGACGAACTTCGCTCCCACCATTTTGACTGACATGCGCACTCCTAGTTGCGCCAGGGAGTGAACGGACTCAAAAATGCGGCGGTGCCAAGCGCGTGGGACCACCGGGCACGGGCATCCTGTGGAGACGTCACACAATGGGGGGGGTGGGGGGCCATCTTGCAGTACCTTGCTCTCCAGCCTTAACCCTGTTTGTCCAGACTGGAGCGCGCACACATCCGCGTCGCCGATCTGCTCCGCGGCCATGGCTATGTAATCTATCCCTACGTAGACTGGGGCCACTAAGGCGCACGAGAGGCTGTCCACCACCACGTTAAGTTTACCAGACACATGCTGAATGTCGGTCATAAACTCCGAGATCGCGGCCAGCTGTCTCTGCTGCCGGCCTGACCATAGTTCCAAAACCTTGGCCATCGCGTACGTTAACGGCTTGTGGTCCACGAACGCAGTGAAGGTGCGCCATTCCAGCCAGAACTGGAAGTGGCGTATGGCCAGGTGAAGAGCCAGTAACACTCTGTCGAACATGCTGTATTTACGCTCACTGTCGTGCAAAGCCCTGCTAAAAAAGGCAAGCGGCTGCCAAGAACCGGCGACACATTGCTCCATGACGGCCCCTATGGCCACGTCCAAGGCGTCGGTAGTGAGCGCTATCCGAGCCGCCGGGTCTGGGTGCGCCAGTAGTGCGGCGTTTGCCAGGGCTGTTATAACCTCAGAGAACGCCTGCTCCCACTCAGGAGTCCAGTCGACTCTATCCGCCGGTTTCTGTTTCTTGAGTGCGGCGTACAATGGCTGCATGAGCTGGGCTGCATGGTGGAGGAAACGGTTATAAAAGTTAACCATCCCCAAAAACTCCTGCAGTGCCCTGACCGTCTGAGGCCGGGGAAAATTTGCCACTGCGCGCACCTTGTCCGGCAAGGGTATCGCCCCCTCCGGTGAGATGCGGTGTTCCAAAAAATCGATCCCCGTCACGCTGAACTGGCATTTCGCCGGGTTGATTATTAACCCGTGCTCCTCTAACCTCCGGAAAACCATCCTGAGGTGGGTTACGTATTCGTCCTTGGACGCGCTGGCCACCAGGATGTCATCCAGGTAGACGAACACAAACGGCAAATCGCGCAACACCACATCCATTATGCGTTGGAATGTCTGTGCCGCGCCTTTTAACCTGAAAGGCATGCGTAAAAACTCAAATAGACCAAACGGGGTTATTACTAACGTTTTAGGTATGTCCTCCGCGCGCACCGGGACCTGGTGGTAACCACGGACCAGGTCTATCTTAGAAAAAATACGTGCCCCGGTGAGGTGAATGGAAAAATCCTGAATATGGGGGATTGGGTAGCGGTCGTGCGCTGTGGTGTTGTTTAATCTGCGGAAATCTCTGCAAGGTCACCATGATCCCTCGGCCTTAGGGACCATATGTATTGTGGATGCCCATGGGCTGTTTGATCATCTGATGATGCCCAGCCTTTCCAAGTTGGCAAACTCCTCGCGCGCTATGGCCAGTTTAGTTGTGTCCAGGCACCGAGGTCATGCGAAAACGGGTGGCCCGGTGGTGGTAATAAAGTGCTCCACCCTGTATTTAGTGATGGCCGCCGAAAACGTTGGGACCGTGAGTGCTGGGAACTGGGTGAGCAGTGTGTGGAACTTACCACCTGGAGCTGTGACGTTGGCTAGTGTTGTTGGCCTGACTCCTCGAGCTGTACAGGGGAGAGAATCAAAAGACATTGCATTAATCAGGCATCTGTTAGCAACATCAACTAGTAGTCCGTGTGCACACAAAAACTCAGCGCCTAAGATTGGGAAACTGCATGCCACTATGATGAATGTCCACTGGTACGTATGGCCGTGCAGGGATACAGTCAGTGTCCTCTCACCAAAAGTCTTAATGTCTGAGCCGTTTGCGGCCATCAGCTCAGGCCGCTAGCTCCCGCTAGCCGGTCGGCGTAGCACAGCAGGATGAGGCTCTTTTGGGAGTCGGAGTCCACAAGGAACCGTCTCCCCGAGCGTAAATCTGTCACGTAGAGCAGTTTGCTTTCTTCACCGGTGGTCGCAGCAGCTACCAACTGCCAGTCCTGGTGTTTCCCGAACGCTTGAATTGGCATGGTGGCACGCATCGGCATGCATCCTCTCCAAAACGGCGGTGGTAGGAGCAGACTGTGTCTCTCTGGCACTTCCTGGCCCCCGCTGCCGCTACCATCGCTGGCTCCTCGCTTCCACTGGCTGTCTCGCTGGGTTTCCGACACCGCTGTGCTCACTGTGAGGGCTCTGGTGGTGAGGATGATCCGATCTGCCTCCTGGGCTAGAGCACAGTAGACGCGTGCGGCCAGCAACGGCGAGTTGGCAAGGACTGCTCTGGCCAGTGTTGGGAAGTTCCGGAAGAAAAGGTGGGCAAATAGAAAATGCCCGTAGTCCATGCCCATCAAGGCCAGCATCTTCTCCATCAGTTCGACCGCCGACCCGTCTCCTAACTCGGAGCGTGTCAGGAGCCTCATCGCTATCTCGCAGTCCGAGAGTGTGTAGCGCCAGGTCAGCATGGCTTTGAGAGCCCCGTATTTGTCGCGGGCTGGGGGCTGTTGGAGCAGGCTCACTACTTGCTGAGTCGTGCGAGCGTCCAGCGCTGCGACCACGTAGTAATATCTGGTGTCATCTGCCGTTATTCCCCGCAAACTGGGCCTCAGTGTGGAGGAACCAAGACTTCTGGTCATGCAGCCAAAAGTCTGGTAGTTTGACCAAAACGGCGCACGCGTTGCTGGGGCTTCCCGTCTGGGTTGTCTCCGGGGTGTTTGCCTCGTGTTCCATTATTTGTCAAGGGTCACCAGTGTGGAGAGAGGAATGATCAGGCCAAGCATTCAGAACAGATGAACTTTATTCCTTCTCTCACATCTCCCAGAATCAGAAAACATTAACATTCTGTAGCAGGGGCTCTCTTTTATCTTACCACACTCACACGCCCCTGCTGCCTGAGGTCTTGCATCGCAATTCATTCTCGCATCACAATGCCTTTTGTCCCCCAGCCCCTTAATCCCCATGCTCTTCCGTCAGAGGAAATTACTGCATCTCCCTTCCTTCCAGTCTGAGATGAATACCACAGCATGGGTCCCCCATAGGCTTTTATTTTTTATTTATGCATAGATATCAGTGTTGTGTCCGTAAAAGGAGGAGGAGGCGAGGTGACAGTTTAGATGTTTTATTATACAAGAACAGGAACTAAACAGGAGTCACTCCGTACAGGTCAAGGGTCCACAGCAAAAGAGATAGAGTCCCTTCCGTCATGGCCTCTTATACTCCCCTTGACGCCACCACCGGAAAGGTGGAGCGTCACCTCCCACTACACCCAGGGCACTGCCATATTGGTACACCTAACTATATATACATAATATTAATATCTAACAATCAGTACTCAATATCAGTTGATATCGGGTGGTTGTATCAGACTGGCATTGAGACAGCTACACTATAATTTTAACAGTCTTATAGTCTCCTTCAATCTGGTATCATTTTCGCTTTTGCTTATTCTGTATTCTGAGACTTTTTTTCCTTTTTTAGTTTGAGATGGTGTTTACACTAAAACAACAGGTGCCATGTCACCTGCGGCACTCACATTCCATATTATGTTACAAATAATATATGTAACTCATGTTGGGATCAAACAGGAAGTTGTTCTTTCTAAATATTTGTTTCCACCCTGTAAATGAGTCATGTGCACTGTAGTTTCAGCGGCTGATTTTAAGAATGGAGGGGGAAAAAAGTAGAAGTTGTGGCAGTTGTTTTTGACAAGCTCATCTCCGGTCCACTCACGCAGCCTGTGACTCACAGGCCTTTGTAGGAAGTGTCAGTCTGCTGTGTTTTCTGTCCCTCACATCACTTCTGTGGACACTGGCTAGACACGCTGTTTTGGAGACTTTTATTGCTCTGGGTAGGAACAACGACGGCTATGTGTTGGCAACTTTGAGCTGCTGAAGAGATTTGTTGACTCACCAGCATAACAAAAGGGCTGTCAGTCTTATTTTGATTTTGAGTTAGGGAGTTGATTGGGTTGTTCACTTTCTGTTATCTGTATGTGGATGCTGGGCAGATTATGATGCAGACGTTGGAGCAGAGCTCGTGCACTGAAGACCGAATCCAGCACGTCCTGGAGCGATGCCTCTCGCATTTAGGTCTGGACGCTCTCGACAAACAACTCTGGAATGGTAGGAGCCCAAACCATACTCATATTCCACAAAAGCAAATTAATTTAAATATAATGATGATTAATGCTGGTTTATAACTTCACGCACACATAACAAATGAGAAATGTTTATTACATTTTATAGAGAAAATGGGAACTGAAAGTGCTGGTGGCTGGTGGCAGTATCATCTTGGCTTATGAAATGTCTAATGCGTCATTCAGAAATTTGGCAGTGAAATAAGTTTCACATACAGTGGGGCAAAAAAGTATTTAGTCAGCCACCAATTGTGCAAGTTCTCCCACTTAAAAGATGAGAGAGGTTTCCAATTTTCATCATAGGTATACCTCAACTATGAGAGACAAAATGAGAAAAAAAAATCCAGAAAATCACATTGAAGGATTTTTAATGAATTAATTGGTAAATTCCTCGGTAAAATAAGTATTTGGTCACCTACAAACAAGCAAGATTTCTGGCTCTCACAGACCTGTAACTTCTTCTTTAAGAGGCTCTTCTGTCCTCCACTCGTTACCTGTATTAATGGCACCTGTTTGAACTCGTTATCAGTATAAAAGACACCTATCCACAACCTCAAACAGTCAGACTCCAAACTCCACTATGGCCAAGACCAAAGAGCTGTCAAAGGACACCAGAAACAAAACTGTAGACCTGCACCAGGCTGGGAAGACTGAATCTGCAATAGGTAAGCAGCTTGGTGTGAAGAAATCAACTGTGGGAGCAATTATTAGAAAATGGAAGACATACAAGACCACTGATAATCTCCCTCCATCTGGGGCTCCATGCAAGATCTCACCCCGTGGGGTCAAAATGATCATGAGAACGGTGAGCAAAAATCCCAGAACCACTAGGGGGACCTAGTGAATGACCTGCAGAGAGCTGGGACCAAAGTAACAAAGGCTACATCAGTAACACACTATGCCACCAGGGACTCAAATCCCGCAGTGCCAGACGTGTCCCCCTGCTTAAGCCAGTACATGTCCAGGCCCGTCTGAAGTTTGCTAGAGAGCATTTGGATGATCCAGAAGAGGACTGGGAGAATGTCATAGGGTCAGATGAAACCAAAATAGAACTTTTTGGTAAAAACTCAACTTGTCATGTTTGGAGGAGAAAGAACACCATACCTACTGCGAAGCATGGGGGTGGAAACATCATGCTTTGGGGCTGTTTTTCTGCAAAGGGACCAGGACGACTGATCTGTGTAAAGGAAATAATGAATGGGGCCATGTATCATGAGATTTTGAGTGAAAACCTCCTTCCATCAGCAAGGGCATTGAAGATGAAACGTGGCTGGATCTTTCAGCATGACAATGATCCCAAACACACCGCCCAGGCAACGAAGGAGTGGCTTCGTAAGAAGCATTTCAAGGTCCTGGAGTGGCCTAGCCAGTCTCCAGATCTCAACCCCATAGAAAATCTTTGGAGGGAGTTGAAAGTCCGTGTTGCCCAGTGACAGCCCCAAAACATCATTGCTTTAGAGGAGATCTGTATGGAGGAATGGGCCAAAATACCAGCAACAGTGTGTGAAAACCTTGTGAAGACTTACAGAAAATGTTTGACCTCTGTCATCGCCAATGAAGGGTACATAACAAAGTACTGAGATGAACTTTTGTTATTGACCAAATACTTATTTTACCGAGGAATTTACCAATTAATTCATTAAAAATCTTTCATTGTGATTTTCTGGATTTTTTTTTTCTCATTTTGTCTCTCATAGTTGAGGTATACCTATGATGAAAATTGGAGACCTCTCTCATCTTTTAAGTGGGAGAACTTGCACAATTGGTGGCTGACTAAATACTTTTTTGCCCCACTGTAACATGCAATCACAATAGTGTGTTTATGAAGCCCAAAAGGAGAAATATGCCTAAGTTCAGGTTTTGTTTTTACTGTTTGCCACTAGCTGGACTGAGCATAAGCCGCTGGTGTTTGGAGGAACTTGTGAAGAGAGATCCAAACAACTTCCTCATCCTTCTGCAGAAAATACTGATGAAAACAACAGAGGTGAGCAGCTGAAAACCCAACACTGTTTTCTGTTCAGTGTAATAAGAGTGTACACCCTGTTTCTGATTCTGGTCTGTCTGGCTTTTACAGGTGCTCGAGGAGTGTCAGTATGAACTGGTGGTGCCCCTCACTCTCTTGTTCTCTTTAACCCTGCAAAAAGTGAGTGTCATTTATGATCAGCAGAGAGAAACAACAGACAATTCCAGCCTCTATGGTAGTACATTTTGCACAGTAGCATGACAAGTTTCGTTTTTTGCAGACTCCTTATGTGGCTCCAGACTGTGATGTGCTTCATGAGGGCTACCTGTTGTTCCATAATTTCCTGTCCTGGCCTGAGCCTTGTAGTTCTGCCTCCAAACGTTTGCTCAGTATCATCCAGCAGGAGCTAAAAGCACCAGGTTGGCGCAAAGCTAAAAACACGACCAAGAAATCATGTCTACTATTACAGACCTATCCCCACATTCATACTGTGTTTGTGGAAAGTTTACGGCTTGTCTCAACCAGAGAAGGGTAGTAACTACAAATCCCAATCCCAATGAAGTTGGGACATTGTGTAAAACATAAATAAAAACAGAATGCAATCATTTTCAACCTGTGTTCAATTGAATACACTACAAAGACAAGCTATTTAATGTTCAAACTGGTAAACTTTACTGGGCCTTTTTTTTTCAAATTTTCACTCACTTTGAATTTGATGCCTGCAGCTCATTCCAAAAAAGCTGGGACAGGGGCATGTTTACCACTGTGTTATATCACATTTTCTTTTATCAACACTCAATAAGCATTTAGGACACTAACTGTTGAAGCTTTGTAGCTGGAATTCTTTCCCATTCTTGCTTGATATACAACTTCAGTTGCTCAACAGTCCGGGGTCTCCATTGTCGTATTTTGCACTTCATAATGAACCACATATCTTCAATGGGAGACAGGTCTGGACTGCAGGCAGTCCAGTCTACTAGCTGCATTCTTTTAATATGAAGCCACAATGTTGTAACCTGTGCAGAACATGGTTTGGCATTGTATTGCTAAAATAAGAAGGGACGTCCTGAAAAAGATGTTGCTTGGATGGCAGCATATGTTGCTCCAAAACCCTGTATGTACCATTCAGCATTAATGGTGCCTTCACAGATGTGCAAGCTACCCATGCCATGGGCACTAACACCCCCCCATACCATCACAGATGCTAGATTTTGAACATTGTGCTGATGACAATCTCTGTGGTCCTTTTCTTCTTTAGCTCAGAGTATATGTGACCCGTGCTGGCAAAATGAGTCACTTTGAGGAAATTTTCAAAACTGAAATAATGTTTTTTTCCATATTCTGTAGTGAGAGATCTTCAAAATGATATTCAATTTGTAGGAAGTGTGAAAAAACGGACCTGGAAAAAGACCATTTGTTTATATTTTGGCTAGGTTTAAAACTCACATTCGATTGGTTGGGAGTTATGTCTTCCGCAAAAACATATGTCTTTTTAGAAAGTATGTTTTCTAAGCTTTCCAATGATGCCAGGCACTCATGGGGGTTTTTCTGGGACTTGCCGCTAGCAAACAAAGAAAGAGTCATGATTTATGACTTCTCCTGCCTGCAGCTCATAATGATGCGGTGCGCATTCCGACTCATTTTGTCAACACGGGTCACATATGACGTCCATGATTTCCAAAAACCAATGCAATTTTAATAGCAGAAGAGCAACCAGCAGTGTTTCTGGGTGTTGTTGACATATGGTTTTCTCTTTGCATGGTAGAGTTTTAACTTGCACTTGTGGATGTATTAACAAACTGTGTTAACTGACAATGATTTTCCCAAGTGCTCCTGAGCCCATGTGGTAAAATCCTTTACAGAATGATGTTGGTTTTTAATGCAGGGCTGCCTGAGGGATCAAAGGTCACGGCCATTAAATGCTGGTTTTTGGCCTTGCCACTTATGTGCAGATTCTTTGAATCTTTTGGCTATATTATGGACTCTAGATCAGTGGTCCTCCCCAACCTCCGGTCCCTGGAACGTTCAGGTTTCCATGGGAAACTTTGCAATTTCCCTTCTTTTAATTGGTCCAAAAAAATTGCTAACTAGAAAAGCACTCGGAGAGCGCAGACCTCCGCCAAGTGCCACAGTTCCCCCCCATACAGTGTTTGTGTGTACGTTTTCAGATTTCTTGACCATGAAAACATATGATTAGCAATTGGATTCACAATGATAGGATTAGTGGTTCAGTAGTAAAAGCATTACCTCCTTGGCGGAGGTAATAAACTGAAGTGTTGGTGTTGTGTCCATCTCCTCCATCTGCAAAGTCCCAGGCTGCGGGCATTGCAATTCATCGCACAACCGCGTACAACCCACAGGCCAATGGGTTATGCGAGCGTTTTCATAGATCAGTGAAAGCAGCACTCAGGGCTTCACTGATGGATGCAAATTGGGTAGACAGGTTGCCGTGGGTTTTATATTGGGGTTGCGCTCCGCGGCGAAAGAGGATTTGGAAGCTTCCCCGGCAGAGAGCTGGTTTTTGCACAGCCACTATGGCTGGCCGGGGAATTTCTGCCAAATGATCCGGCGCCAGACAGCTGCCCGTCTCAGCTTTTGCAGCGTAGCGCAAACACAGGCATGCTGCCGGGCCCTGGCCACCACTGTTTTTCGTGTGCTTTTGTGCCTAAAACTTTGAAGAACGCGGAGTTTGTGTTCGTCAGACACGACAACCAGTGCCCTCCATTGCGGCTGCACACATGTTGAAAATGGCCGTATCTCACAATGTTAAAGAATCCTTTAAAAAATTCCTGTATCCAGACAGTGATCCAGATCATCCCCAAAATTTAATCAGTTCTTCATTGTACCATTCCCAACAACGCCTGAAAGTTTCATCGAAATCCGTCCAAAACTTTTTGAGTTATCTTGCTAAACAACAGACAAACAGACAGACAGACAAACGCTGGCAAAAACATAACCTCCTGCGGCCTACGGCCTGGCAGAGGTAATAATTTGCCATTGTGGTGCACAGGTGCCTACAGAACACATACAAAACAATGGCAAATCATTTGCAATTTTTTGGACTAAATAAGAAATGAAATTACAAAATTTCCCACGGAAACTTGAACGTTCTAGGGACCAGAGCTTGGGGACCACTGCTCCCAATGATGAAATCCCTAAATTCTTTGTAATTGTATCTTGAGAAACATTGTTCTTAAACTGTTAGACTATTTGCCCATGCAGTTGCTCACAAAGTGGTGAACCTCAACCCATCCTTGCTTGTGAACAACTGAGCCTTCCAGGATGCTTCTTTTATAGCCAGTCATGACACTCACCTGTTTCCACTTAACCTGTGGAATGCTCCAAAAAGGTGTTTTCTGAGCATTATTCAACTTTCTCAGTTTTTTCTTGCCCCTGTCCCAGCTTTTTTGGAACGTGTTGCAGACATCAATTTCAAAATGAGTAAATATTTGCAATAAATAAATAAATAAATAAAGTTTATCCATTTGAACATCAAATATCTTGTCTTTGTAGTGTATTCAATATATTGATTGAAAAGGATTTGCAAATCATTGTATTCTGTTTTTATTTATGTTTTACACAACATCCCAGCTTCACTGGAGTTAGGGTTTGTACGAAAGGTTGCTGAAAAGTTCATAGTGGTCAAATCTGACGACATGTGGTTTATTTTTCAACTGCAGGAATCCAAGTGCTGCAACACCGATGAAAAGAAGTGTGTGAACTGTAGGGGAGACTATGTTGAAAAATAAACCACATTTGGTCCAATTTGACCACTATGAATTTTTCAGTGTATGAAGTTTTCAGCCCCCCCCCCCGCCCCATATTTACTTAAGCTGTATGTACTCAAGTAATTTTATTCCACAAAGTTGTACTTTATTAAGTTGTTTTATTTAGGTCATATTACATGAGAGGGAGTGCACAGTGAAGTATCATTATCTTGAGGGAATGTCAGTTGCAGTCAGGATTATTTGGAGCTCTGTATTGTGCAAAACTATTCTAGAGTCCAAGAATGAAAAGTATGAAGCTGGAACCTTTAGAACCTCCTTTGAACTAAAGTTAAACATTTTGAGACTGTTGAGAAAGAAGATTTCCTCAAGTTTACATAAATGATGTTGATGTACATAAGGAAGGTAAAAGTTGATACATTTGGTGGTACTGCTTGAGTCTCTTTTGATTTCATTGATTTGGAAATTGGTCAGAAATGTGCTCTATGTAAGCTTTAACCTTAAAATAATGTTTCCAAAACAATTCTGATGGTACATCAACCTGTTGCAAGGTGAATGTCACTTCCACCATAGCCTGAGTGGGCCTGTTACAGCACCATGTAACTTTTCACTGAAATGACTAAAGATAAGGACCTGCATTTACAGTTGAAACTAGAAGTGACATACACTCTAAAAATGACACACAACCTTTTCTTCTCACTGTCTGATATTAAATCGGACTAAACTTCCTGTTTTAGGTCAGTTAGGATTACCAGAATTACTTTTATTTGCTAAATAACTGGAGTGGTGGCTTAGAGGTAGAGCATCCGCCCCACACCCGGGAGGTTGCGGGTTCAAGCCCCGGCTGGGTCATACCAAAGACCATATAAAAATGGTACTTGCCCCCACCTTCTAGCTTGGTACTCAGTATAATAGAATGTAGGAAGAAAAGTTGGTTACCCAGCCACAGAGAATGCACATGCCAGTGTGTTCCCTGTGCCGGTCCCAAGCCCAGATAAATGGGCAGGGCTGCAACAGGAAGGGCATCCAACAAAAAAATCTATGCCGAATCATCGTGATATAAGGTGATGATGATATGCTGTGGTGACCCCAAAAAGGAGCAGCTGAAAGAAGAAGATTTCTCTTTGCTAAATAATTTTTCTATTTGCTAAAAAAACAGAATTTTTAAAATTAATTTCTTCAAAGTCCGAAGTTTACATACATTTCCTTAGTATTTGGTAGTATTGCCTTTAAACTGTATGACTTGGGTCAGATGTTTTAGGTATCCTCCCATAAGCTTCTCACAATAATTTGCTGGAATTTTGCCCAATTCCTTCTGACAGAACTGGTGTAACTGAGTCAGGTTTGTAGGCTGCCTTGCTCACACGTCTTTTCAACTCCGCCCACAAATCTTGTATGGTATTGAGATCAGAGCTTTGTGATGGCCACTCGAAAACATTGACTTTGCTGTCCTTAAACCACTTTGTAACTAATTTAGTAGTATGCTTAGAGTCATTGTCCATTTGGAAAACCCATTTGTGCCTAAGCTTTAACTTCATGGATGATGTATTGAGATGTTGTTCAGTATTTCCGTATAATGTACAGTGGATATAAAAAGTTTACACACCACTGTTCAAATGCCAGGTTTTTGTGATGTGAAAAAATGGGACCAACATACACTACCGTTCAAAAGTTTGGGGTCACCCAGACAATTATTTTGTGTTTTCCATGAAAAGTCACACTTATTTACCACCATGAGTTGTAAAATGAATAGAAAATATAGTCAAGACATTGACAAGGTTAGAAATAATGATTTGTATTTGAAATAATAATTTTTTCCTTCAAACTTTGCTTTCGTCAAAGAATCCTCCATTTGCAGCAATTACAGAATTGCACACCTAACATGATTGCACAAGGGTTTTCTAATCATCCATTAGCCTTCTGACGCAATGAGCAAACACATTGTACCATTAGAACACTGGAGTGATAGTTGCTGGAAATGGGCCTCTATACACCTATGTAGATATTGCACCAAAAATCAGACATTTACAGCTAGAATAGTCATTTACCACATTAGCAATGTATAGAGTGTATTTCTGATTAGTTTAAAGTTATCTTCATTGAAAAAAGTGTTTTTCTTTCAAAAATAAGGAAATTTCTAAGTGACCCCAAACTTTTGAACGGTAGTGTAAATCATTTCAAAACTTTTTCCACCATTAATATGACCTATAACCTGTACAACCTAATTGAAAAATAAACTGAAATCTTTTAAGGCAAAAAATAAAAAACTTACAATAACCTGTTTGCATAAATATGCACACCCTTAATACTTTGTTGCAGCACCTTTGGCATTTATTACAGCACTCAGTCTTTTTGGGTAGGAGTCTATCAGAGTGGCACATCGTGATGTGGCAATATTCGCCCACTCTTCTTTGCAAAAATGCTCCAAATCTGTCAGATTGCAAGGGCATCTCCTGTGCACAGTCCTCTTCAGATCACCCCACAGATGTTCGATTGAATTCAGGTCTGGACTCTGGCTGGGCCATTCGAAAACCTTAATCTTCTTCTGGTGAAGCCATTCTTTTGTTGATTTGGATGTGTGCTTTGCATCATTGTCATGCTGAAAGATGAGGTTCCTCTTCATCTTCAGCTTTCTAGTAGAAACCTAAGGGTTTTGTGCCAACACTGACTGGTATTTGGAACTGGTCATAATTCCCTCCTCCACTTTGACTAAGGCCCCAGTTCTAGCTGAAGAAAAACAGCCCCAAAGCATGATGCTGCCATCACCATGCTTCACTGTAGGTATGGTGTTCTTTTTGGTGATGCAGTGTTGTGTTTGCACCAAATATACCTTTTGGAATTATGGCCAAAAAGTTCAACCTTGGTTTCATCGGACCATAACACATTTTCTCACATACGTTTGAGAGATTTCAAATGTGTTTTTGCAAAATGTAGCAGGGCTTGGATGGTTTTCTTTGTAAGATAAGGCTTCCGTCTTGCCACCCTAGATGGGAGACTGTTGTCACATGTACTAAACAGCCAGTACTTGGCAGAAATTCCTGCAGCTCCTTCAGTGTTGCTATCAACCTCTTGGCAGCCTCCCTGGCCAGTTTTCTTGTCATTTTTTCATCAATTTTGGAGGGATGTCCAGTTGTTGATAATGTCACTGTTGTGCCATATTTTCTCCACTTGGTGATGACTGTCTTCACTGTGTTCCATGGTATATTTAATGCCTTGGAAATTCTTTTGTACCCTTCTCCTGACTGATACCTTTGAACAATGAAATCCCTCTGATGCTTTGGAAGCTCTCTGCAGACCATGGCTTGTGCTGTAAGATGTGACTACAAAAATGTCAGGAAAAGCCTACTTGAACAGCTGAACTTTATTTGGGGTTAATCAGAGGCACTTTAAATAGGGACAGGTGTGTGCTGACTCCCATTTAACATGAATTTGAATGTGATTGGTTAATTCTGAACACAGCCACATCCCCAGTTATAACAGGGTGTGCATATTTATGCAATCAGGTAACTGTTAGTTTTTTATTTTTTATTTTACGCCTTAAAAGATTTCAGTTTGTTTTTCAATTGGGTTGTATAGATTATAGGTCATGTTAATGGTGGAAAAAGTTTTGAAATTATTTATCTTGGTCTCATTTTTTTACATCACATAAACCTGGCATTTGAACAGGGGTGTGTAGACTTTTTATATCCACTGTGTTTCCTCATGATGCCATCTATTTTGTGAAGTACACCAGTTCCTTCTGCAGCAAAACACCCCCACAACATGATGCTGCCACCACTTACAAACTGTAACTTGGCTTTTTTTTAATGTTGCTTTTGGCATATGTGGCTTCTTCCTCACTGAGTGGCCTTTCAACCCATGTTGGTACATGACTTGTTTCACTGTGGATAATGACACTCTTTTACCAGCTTCAGCCAGCATCTTCACAAGGTTTTTTGCTTTTGTTCTGGGGTTGATATGCACAAAACACGTTCATCTCTTGGACACAGAACCTGTCTCCTTCCTGAGTGGTATGATGGCTGGTATGATGGTGTTTATACTCGTGTATAATTGTTTGAACAGATGAACGTGGGGTAATTGGAAATTGTACCCAAGGATGAACCAGACTTGTGAAGGTTCATAATTCTCTTCCTGACATCTTGGTTGATTTCTTTTGATTTTCCCATGGTGTGACATCAGGAAGCAGTGTGTTTGATGTTGTCAATTAACCTATCAGAAGCTTCCAAAACCATGACATCATAATCTGGGCTTTACCAAATTGTTTAAAGGGATGGTAATCTTAGTGTTTGTAAACTTCTGACTTTGAAGAAAGTAATAAAAATTAGCAAATATAAAAGTATTTAACACAAATTTTTTTAACACATAAAGTAACAGAAATGTGCACATGCTACTCTTAACTGTAAGCGTACTATAATGTTTTATATTTTATCATATTGCACCAGTTTAATCTCTTGGCCAGGCCTCCCTCACAAAAGAGATTTAATCTCAAGAGACTTCCTGGTAAAATAAAGGTTAAAAAAAGCAAATTGAAATAATTTTGGTAATCTTAACTGACCTAAAACAGGATCAGTTTAGTCTGATTTAATGTCAGACAGTGAAAAAAAAAAAAAAAGATTGTGTCTTTTTACACAATGTATGTAAACTTCTGGTTTCAACTGTATATAGTGCTTTTGATAGTCTCAAAACAACAACAACAACAACAACAACAACTAAGAGTGCTTTGCTAGTATCTACACTCATCCTCTATTCCAGGAGTCCTCAAATGTTTTTGCCAGGGGTTCACTTTTTTTCCAGTGGGTTGACGGTCCGGAGCAGTGCTAACATGGTGCTTGGGCGGAAATTTCATTTTGATGTTGGGAGGGACAAAAACAGCATTTTCTCCAGAGTAAATATGGTGGGGACACCATAAGTATTAGTCAGTCTCAATTTTATGAGAAATAATCTACAAATGTACTTTTATGGGGGAACAAGCTGCAAATTTCCAAGAAAAGGGTAATACATTTGTGAGAAAGAAAATTGCAAATTTACAAGAAACTGTTGCGAATTTACAAAAAGGCAAGTTTATTAGAAAAAAACTGCAAATTCATAAGAAAACTAGAAAAGCACTCGGAGAGCGCAGACCTCCGCCAAGCGCCACAGTTCCCCCCCATACAGTGTTTGTGTGTACGTTTTCAGATTCCTTGACCATGAAAACATATGTCTAGCAATTGGATTCACAATGATAGGATTAGTGGTTCAGTAGTAAAAGCATTACCTCCTTGGCGGAGGTAATAAACTGAAGTGTTGGTGTTGTGTCCATCTCCTTCATGTGCAAAGTCCCAGGCTGTGAGCGTTTTCATAGATCACTGAAAGCAGCACTCAGGGCTTCAGTGACGGATGCAAATTGCGTAGACAGGTTGCTGTGGGTTTTATTGGGTTTGCGCTCCGTGGAAAAAAAGAGGTTTTTGAATCTTCCCCGGCAGAGAGCTGGTTTTTGCGCAGCCCCTATGGCTGGCCGGGGAATTTCTGCCAAATAATCCGGCGGCGGACAGCTGCCCGTCTCAGTTTTTGCAGCGTAGCGCAAACACGGGCACGCTGGCGGGCCCGGGCCACCACTGTTTTGACGGATGCAAATTGGGTAGACAGGTTGGCGTGGGTTTTATTGGGTTTGCGCGCCGCGGAAAAAAAGTGGATTTGAAGCTTCCCCAGCAGAGAGCTGGTTTTTGCGCAGCCCCTATGGCTGGCCGGGGAATTTGTGCCAAATAATCCGGCGGCGGACAGCTGCCCGTGTCAGCTTTTACAGCGTGGCACAAACACAGGCACACTGGCGGGCCCTGCCCACCACTGTTTTCCGCCTGCTTTTGTGCCTAAAACTTTGAAGAAGGCGGAGTTTGTGTTTGTCAGACACGACGACCAGCGCCCTCTATTGCCCCTGCACACATGTTGAAAATGGCCGTATCTCACAATGTTAAAGAATCCTTTTAAAAATTCCTGTATCAAGATGGTGATCTGTATCATCCCCAAAATTTAATCAGTTCTTCCTTGTACCATTTCCAACAACGCCTGAAAGTTTCATCGAAATCCGTCCAAAACTTTTTGAGTTATCTTGCTAACCAACAGACAGACAAACAAACAAACAGACAGACAGACAAACCCCGGCAAAAAACATAACCTCCTCCATAAATATGTAAATCTACAAGAAAAAAACTCACAAATTTATTGTAAAAAGGTCACAAAATTTAAATTTACAAGAAAAAGATTTAAGATGCAGAAACAGGAGATTTGTGAGGAAAAAGTGGCAAATTTATAAAAAAAAAAAGTTTCAAATTCACACAATGTGAATTTAGTAAATTAATGAGAAAAAGTTAAAAATTTATGAGAAAAGATGCAAATTTTAAAGAAAAATTGCCCATCCCTGTTCCTCTTGATTTACGTCTATGTCACCAGGCTGTCCTGCTGTGGAAGTAGCTGGGTGAATGCGGCAACTTTCAGTGGCAGCTAGCTGAACATTAGTGCATGTAATTGCACCAGTAATGGGCACGCACACACACAGGCAATGAGCATGCTCTCTGAGCTATGGTGGCAGCAGGGCCAGGTTGGTAGTAGCGGTAAGGCAGCTGTGCTTGGAACGAAGTGATCACGAGCACAGGTGTTGCTCAATGTGCATGCACAACGCTGATTCAGTCACACACAGGCAGCACAGCAAAGTTGATATGCACAGTGTTATAAAACAGATTTATAACAGAACGGCGTGATGACGTAGCCGACTGGCACTGTCATCACGCCGACCTATATAAGGGAAGAGTCAGCCATCTTATGTGTCTTTCGCTAGCTCTCTCTCTCTACAGGGAACAGTTAGGAGCTGAGTGCTCATTCACGTGTGTTGTAATTTTAAGAGTTTCTGTAATAAAGTTCGTGTTCAAGACAGCACCACTCTCTGTGAGTCTCTCCGGGTTTCCAGACATAACATTTGGCGGCAAGAGTTAAATCGTGGAAGCATGCTTGAGGCCACCACGACCGTTTCTGGAGACCCCAGGTGAGCCGCTCGTCCTGTGGCACCGCTGGTTCGACATGTTTGGAATTTATGTCAACACGGTTGGCCTGAGTGACGCTGACGACGTGAGGCTGAAGAGCGTACTGGTTCTCAGTCTAGGCGAAGAAGGACGGCGTGTGCTCCATACCCTGGGCCAAGCAGATTCATTTGGCGACTGTGTGAGCCTAATGGAGAAATATTACAACGGCACGACCAACATTACGGCATTTCTTCTGCCACGAATGGCATGTGGGTGAGTCAACTCAACGTTATGCTACGGAGCTCCGAGTCTTAGTGAGCACGTGCCCCTTCGGCCCCTTCCCAGACGAGCTAATCAATGACAAACGAACCGAAGAGCACAACACAGAGAGTGAAAACAGCACTAAAGGAGAATGCAGCACAGAGAATGACCACAGCACAGGGGGTGAACACGACGCAGAGAACGAACACAACACAGAGTGAGAGCAGCAACTGGACTCGCCTCCGTTCCTCGCCCGGCAGGAGCTTCAGAGAGCTGCTGCAGAGCTGCAGGAGAGGGAGCCCGCGTCTATCGGGTACGACGCTGACGAGAGAACAGCCGTCCCATGTGCGCAGGAGGAGCGCTGCCCAGAGGGGGGAGAGCAGCCGGATTCGCCTCATATCCTCGCCCAGCATGAGCCCACGGGAGCCGCTGCAGAGCTGCACGAGAGGGAGCCCACGCACACAGAGAATTCCAAGACAAACCACCCCAATATGGGTGTTAACTGTGATGATAGCAACACATTACCCCGACCTCAATCAGCACCAGGCAAAAGTGAGAAAGAACCGGACTGCTTCAGGATCCTCGCTCAGCACCAGTCTGTAGGAGCCACGGCTGAGCCAACGGGTGAAGAGTTCATGACCATAAATGACACAGGAGAGACGCCAGGATCCACGACCAGCACTGGCCTCCAGGGACTGCCGCTGTAGCATTGGGTGAAGAGTCTGTGACCCAACAGGATGTAGCAGAACCACCACAGCCTAGTGGATGCCCCGCAGCAAATCTGAGTACCGCACCGTTACAGCCACAATGCCATATGCAGCCGTACAGAGCACCACTCATGGTGATGAACTGGGTTCGTGCCCGCGGAACTAAGCAACCAGGCTTACAGTCAGCCTTTACATTGTCACCTCCACCGACACATACAGTATGAAGATAGTGGCACAGCTGAGAACAGGATCGGGACGGCGGGCCAGCTGTCCATGGGAGGTGCGGGCAGCTGCGGCAGATCGGGATGCTGCATTGGAGCCGATCCAGCTGGTGTGGGATCCAGGCTGGGACGTTGTTGACGAGCGTGCCATAGCTCCAGAGGGATGGCACTTGGGCCTGCGGAAATTGGTGCAGCCAGGGGCGTGTCCACCACGAGCCCACTACAAGGCCCCTCCATCAGAACCGCCTTCCCCATGGAAGACTGTAAAAAAAAAAAGGACTGATTAGTTAGGAGAGCGACTGCCAGGATGAGTGGCAGAATAATCCACTCAGCCGCACTGGGTTAAGCGTTGGTCCACCCACTAACCCTAGTCCAGAATGTTGTTGTTTATGCCAAATTGGTGGTGGTGGTGGTGGGGGGTTACAATTTGCGAAAGTGTTGTGTGTTTTTCCAAGGGGGGGTGAATGTTATAAAAGGGATTTATAAGAGAGAACAGCGTGATGACGTAGCCACCTGGTACTGTCATCACACCGGCCTATATAAGGGAAGAGTCATGTTATGGGTCTTTTGCTAGCTCTCTCTCTACAGGCAACAGTTAGGAGCTGAGTGCTCGTTCAAGTGTGTTGTAATATTAAGAGTTTCTGTAATAAAGTTCGTGTTCACAACAGCACCACTCTCTGTGAGTGTCTCCGGGTTTCCAGACATAACACGGAGAAGTTCATAATATTAATGATAGGTGGAATAAAATTAAGTAATGTAGTCCTTCAGTCAAAAATGCACAGAATTTCTAACATATGAATATCAGACTTCTAATGAAAACTTGAAACAACCCTACTGCTATTTGATGGTGGCTCCCTGGCTTTCATTTATGCATCATGTTTGGATCGCTGGCCCATGGAGTGTGGTGGTCCTGTGTGCCGTGGCGTCGAGCGGACGGGAACCCCAAATATCCAAGGCGTAATGCGTCTGCCCTTTCCAGGTCATAGTTCTCTGGTCACCAGTGATGGTCGCAATTGTTTTCTTCCCTGTTGAGGGTGTGGTGTGCAGTGTGGTTTCTCATGCTCATCTGTCTCCACTGAACATTTTGCCCTAGTTTGACGGAGCCTCATCAAAGACCTCACTCTATCCAGGGCTGTCCTTACGCCATAAACTGAAAAGCTGGCAGCCATTACAACATTTGAGTTCCGTTTTTTTATTTTTGTTTTTTCGTACTGTCAAAATGACAGAACGAAAAACAGACGGGTCCAGACGGAAGACCCTCACGGTCTGGATGCACACCAGGGTGCACCATTTGAGGAGCCCTACTCTATTCTATGGGCTTATCAGAGACAGATACAGGGCCAATTTAGAATCACCAATGAGCCTAACCTGCTTGTCTTTGGATTGTGGGAGGAAACCAAAGCTGATGGAGTAAGCCCACACAGCACAGAAATGGCAGGCAAACTCAACACATAAAGTTTGCCAACCTGGGGATTTGAACTGTGAGGTAACAGTTCTAGCCTCTATACCACCGTGCTGTCTGCAACTAAAGCACCCTGTGATTGGCTATAGGGACATCGTACTGCTTTACATAGTGCTGCTTAAATGCAACACTAATTTTGAGGTTACCAAGATGTTCTAAATATACCTGTGCTTCCTGTGCCCATGTGAGGGCAATGTTTGCCTGCTTACTCCTTAACCATTTTGTTTTTTCACTACAGGCATATCCTTTCAGAGGCTGATAAGGGCAGAGCAGGGTATTTCCCAAGGCATCCATTCCTCTAAAACTATGTAAGTGCATTCAGATTTTAATTAAAAAAAAATCACTTACAGTATATACAGTTATCTATAGATTTAAGTACATATGTATGTCTCAGAATTGTGATGTTGGTGAGCCCAGATGACGACATTCCCCCAGAGGTCCAGACTGTCTCCAAGCAGCTGAGTGCCACCAAGCACTCCAGCAGAGACATCACCATCACTCTGATCCTGCACAGCTTACAGGCGGTTCTGGGCCCCAAATACGACATGCAGACAATCCTCTCTGCCCTGCAGGTGATTCACCAACTCACGAGGTCATCTCTTCATTGGTGGACATTATATGCCCTTTAATAAAGCAATGCTCCTTTCAGAATAAGCAGCCTGAGGAGCTGGAGCAACTCCTGGAGGCAGTGACCAACAGCATGGAGATAGCAACCTCTGCAGCAGATGTTGATACAGCAAGAGAGGGTCTACTACACAGTCTGGAGGGGCTTAGAGAAAGTTTTGGTCTTCCAGGCTCTGCTGGTGGCTACAAAGACAGTGGTAATATAAAAAAATTTGACTCTGAAGTTTAGTAAATGAGAATGTTATTAAATCATAAGCTCATACCTAATCTTTACTTTCATTAGGTGCTGCTGAGACATTCACACTGCCAGTTCCCAAATGTTACATGAGGACATGGGAAAAAGACAACTTTGGTAACTAGTTTGAGTTTAGACAACTTTGTTATGACTATTAAGGGGAGTTGCTATCCCGTTTTCCAGTTCCATATTTTTATTGTCAGATTGTAGTCGCGTGATTGCATGATTCACCGTTCAAAATAAACTACTCATTTTATACTGAACCTTGGTGCAGCCAATAAGTTCTGCCTTAAATGACCTGTTTAGGTCCTTAAAGGCCAATATTAAGTATTTTGAGCCTACTCATTGCCGGTGTGTTCACCACCAGTGTTGGGAGTAATGCGTTACTGTAACGCCAAGATATTTTAGCATAAACAGACGATCATACAACTTGCAGCTGCTAGACACCCTCCTCATCAGTTGCCAACTGGGCATGAATACACAGTTTCGGTGGCTATCGGCGGGACTGCCATCCCCAGCGCCACCAGCGGACTCAAGCCACTGAAGGTTGTCATGCCAAAGGCAAAGGCAAGCAAATAAATAAAGAAATAAATATAAACTGACCCTACCGTAACTGACGCAGCCGTCACACAGTCTCCTCCGTGGGTCCGTTTCCTGTCTTGCCCCAGTTCACATCACAACCCTGTGGGAAGAAATGCTGTGGCAGTGACGACTCCTCATATCAAGCCCTGATCACTGACATGGTTTTCAGAAACACCCAGAAACAGACGCAGGCTCAAACAACAATAATGATCTTTTATTGAATGAGAGTGGATGTGTGTGCGTGTGAATGGTGTTGTGGGAATGTAGTGTAGTGCGAGCAGGAGCGTGACGACAGGACAGGCCTGGCAACCCTGGAACGACAACAAGACAGGAGAGTTAGCTTCAGGCTGGCAGGTAATGATGTTAATAGAGTTTTAGCAGTCTTACGGCAGCGAAGAGATAATCCAGCTCCAAAGAGATGACTTTCCAATACCAGCCCAGCGCCCTGTTGTGAAGCCGTAGTGCAGGTGCGGAGTATTTACATTGCAGCTTGGGTGAAGGTGACATGTGCTCCAGCTCACCAATTTGCAAGGGGAGAAAGCCACTGTTCACAGCTGAAGTCCGGTCCGCTGCCAGGAGGAAAGGGAGGTCCACCTGGAGGGTGGTCCACCTGTGCACAGGGAACAAGGGGAAGAAAGGCGGATGCAGGTAAAAGCTCTGAGAAGGCTTGCGTTGCATTGGGGAGATGGAACTCCCATGACAAGAAGCAGGTGATCTGAGATGCACTCTCAAGCGTAGCGAGATGGAGGAAGATACTAGGCAGGAGGTCTTCCTGGGAGAAAGCGTAGACGTCTCTGTCCTGACTACTGGGCAGCGTTCCTTATAAAGCATGGTTGATGGGTGAGAGCAGGTGTGCATGCAGCTGTGAAAGATAATTAGGGCGAGGCACACACACCACAGATCACCACAATCACCTGTTGTCTGAGCGATAAGTAGCTCCTAACAGCTCCTACCTCCGTGGTTAAACATGAATATTTTTTGAGCAAGAAGCTCACATTTAATGTCCACATTAAATGCATTTAAAGTTTTCTTATGCACAGAGAAAAAGTGACTGTGATTTGTTGCAGTAAAGAACAGCTTCTTCTAAGCGGTGAACTTTCATTTATATGTGCTTTCTTATTCATTTATATGCTGTTGTGACATGCAACTATTTCATGGAAGTAAATCCTCTAAATATGCATTTTTAATGGTCTGGCCCAGGGGTGTAAAACATATGGCTCGTGGACTAAAACGGCCCACCAGTGTAGTGATCTGCTCTGCCTGCCCGTTGCCCTAATTTCCTCCACAGCTGCACGCACACCTGCTCTCCTCATTAGCCTGCCTATTTAAACCATGCTGCCCTCGGGTCTGCATGGAGATGTCAAGCTCCCTGCTCTGGCAAGACCTCTTCGCCTTCTCGTTGTCTTCATGATCTGGAGTTCCATCTCCTCTGTTCCTTCCAGCCTCGTCATCCTCCTGGGAGTCCTAGCTCCCCAGTGACAAGTAAGCCTCCATCATTCCCTCATCTCCACGCTTCGCTCTGCTCCCTTGTGCACAGGTGGAAATCCGTTGGCGGCGGACCTCCTCCTCCTGGCAGCGGACTGAGCTCAACCTGTACCTCACCAGCTCACTGCACATCTCTTCACCCTCTCACCTCCTCAACAACCGGAACCGAAGACACTGTCCCACTGGCCGGAGCCTCCAGGATCTCACCTGTGCTACACACCAACTCGTCAACAGTAAAACTGAACATTCTCTGAATCATTCCTCCCGATCCCAGTCACTAATTCACCTGTCTCTGCTCTTCCCTAGGGTTGCCAGTCTGAACGGTGCTCTGCTCACCCCGGCTGTTACATTCCTGCACTCACGCACACATCCACACTCACACTGCATAATAAAAAGATAATTGAGTTTATTCTGTAGTCTGTGTCTGCCTTCTGGGTCATAAATCATGTCAGTGCATCTCCGTCAAAACGACCCAGCAGACGGTGCGTTAGCACACAAGCTTAACATCATTGAGGCTCGAGTAGACCATTATCTCATCAACAACAAGTCATACTTACACAGCTCGTACAGATTAACACACGCCTGGATTGCTTTACAGCTCCTCAGTCCTTCCCACCTGCTCCTGGGAACACGGCCGGCACAGCCAGTTCCATCCCTTCTCCTTCTCCATCATCCCAGCTGACTACAGTCCCCACGCCCACACGCTTCAGCGGTAAGCTAGGAGAGGCTAGGGGTTTTCTGTTACAGTGTGGGATAGTTTTTCAGCGGGTACCAGGGGATTTTCCCACCAGTCACAGCCGTATAGGCTATGTAGTCAATCTTCTGGAGGGGCGGGCTTTAGCCTGGGCTTAAGAAGTTATGGCTAGGCCTGATTATGCTAATTTGACGTATGATCAATTTTTGAGTGAGTTCAATGAGGTATTTGATCCCTCGGACCGAGATAGCGTGCTCACCACCCGGTTACTCAACCTAAAACAGGGGAATAAGTCCGTAGCTGATTACTCTATGGACTTCCGGGTGGTGGCAGCAGAGGTGGGGTGGGAGGATGCCTCCCTTTGCAGCATTTTTGTCCAAAGCCTTAGCCCTAGCCTGAGGGATGAGCTAGCCCATCTTGACAAACCTAGCAAGCTGAATGAACTCATTGCCCTAGCCATTAGCATAGACAATCGGCTAAGGGAACGAGCCAACAAGCGTAGACCTTACGGTCACTCAGGCTCACAGTTTCGCCACTCCCCGCAGCTCCCCCTGCTGGCCCTTCCTCCATCTGATTCACTAGATTCCCCTGAGCCTATGGTCATGGGCCAGTCCAAGTTGCCGCCGGCTGAGAAACAGCGCCACCGAGAGCTAGGTCTGTGTTTATATTGTGGCAGTGAGGAGCATGAACTGGCTACTTGCCCCATTCGACCAAAAGAGGGAGTCCGTGTGTCGCAGTAGGGGGGCTCACGGACTTACTCCAAAGAAATCCCCTCACCGAGTTTCTGCTGCCCATTCGTTTTTCACATAACCATCAAGAAATCTCTACACATGCACTCATTGATTCAGGGGCCGAGCAGAGTTTCATTTCTAAAGACCTGGCAACCCCACTGGGGCTCGCCTGCCACCAGTTAAGAACGCCATTAAAGCTAATCACCCTATCCAAAGCTCCACTTGCGTTGGTGTCCAAACAGACTGCTCCAGTATCTGTCCTAGTGTCTGGTAATCACCGAGATCAGCTCAGATTGTTTGTGCTACCAGTCTCTACCTCCCCGGTCATTTTGGGGTATCTCTGGCTCCGGTTGCACAACCCCTCCATTGATTGGAGCTCTGGAAATATCATCTCGTGGAGCTCGTTCTGCCTAAGTGCCTGTCTTCAGTCCGCTGCATGCTCGCCCTCTGTGGCTCTCGGTGCCCCTGACACCCCCCCACCCGCCTGACCTGTCCCAGGTTCCGTCTGAATACCATGATGTGGTTGCCGTCTTCAGCAAATCCCAAGCACTATCTCTCCCCCCCCCCATCACCCATACAGTTGTGCCATTAACCTCAGGCCCGGGGCTCCCTTGCCATCAAGTCGGCTTTACAACCTGCCGGTCCCAGAGCGGGAGGCCATGGAAACTTATATCAAAGAGTCCCTGAGCTCCGGCATAATTCGCCCATCTTCCTCGGCGGTGGGGGCAGGGTTTTTCTTCATGGGCAAGAAAAACGGCTCCCTAAGGCCTTGCATCAATTTCCGGGAATCAAATAATATCACTATCAAGGACAAGTACATGCTTCCACTGATCAACACGGCTTTTGACTCCCTCCAGGGGGCCTCCTGGTTCACAAAATTGCACCTCCGCAACGCTTACCACCTGGTACGGATTCAAGAGGGAGACGAGTGGAAGACGGGGTTCCGCATCCCTAGTGGCCACTTTGAATACCTCGTCATGCCGTTTGGGCTGACCAACATCCCCGCCATGTTTCAGCGGCTGATTAACAATGTGTTGAGGGATTTTCTGGACTCTTTTGTATTTGTTTACCTTGATGATATTCTCATTTTTTCTCAGTCCCTTGATGAACACCGAGTGCACGTCAGGTGAGTGCTGCAGTGGCTGCTGGAGAACAAGCTGTTCGTTACAGCAGAGAAGTGCGAGTTCCACACTTCATCCACTTCATTCTAGGGATTTGTCATCTTGCACAACAAGATCATCACCGATCCGGCTAAGGTAAAAGCGGTGGTAGAGTGGCCGACCCCCTCATCCCGGAAACAGTTACAGCAGTTTATGGGATTCGCCAACTTCTACCGCTGCTTCATAAAGAATTACAGTCTCACTGCCCTTCCTCTCACTCGCCTCACCTCCACCAAGGTGCCCTTCCTGTGGACGGAGGAGGCTGAGGCTGCATTTTTGGAATTAAAATCATTATTCTCATCTCCTCCAATTCTGGCGCAGGTGGACCCCACTCTGCAGTGTTTGGTGGAGGTGGACGCTTTGGACTCCGGAGTCGGAGCGGTTTTGTCTCAACGCTCCCCTGTGGATGACAAGATTCGCCCCTGTGCATTCTTCTCCCACTGTCTCTCCCCGGCTGAAAGGTACTATGACATCGGGGACAGGGAGCTCCTGGCAGTGAAACTGGCTTTGGAGGAGTGGCGCCATTGGCTGGAGGGGGCCTCCCAGCCGTTCATCGTATGGACTGACCTTAAGAACTTGGAGTACCTCAGGATGGCCAAGCGTTTGAACGCGCGCCAGGTCCGCTGGTCCTTGTTCTTTGGCAGGCTTGATTTTACCACCACCTACCGCCTGGGGTCCAAGAACACCAGGCCTGACGCTCTATCGAGACAATTCATTTCGGATGTGGCGGAGGCGCCATCTCACCCCATTATTCCTCCTTCGTGCATCGTGGGCACCCTTCATGGGAGATTAAGGAGAAGGTTTGTAGAGCGCAGGAGACCAAGGCTGACCCGGGCGGGGGGCCAGCGGGGAGGCTGTATGTGCCTTCTGCCGTCTGGGGCAAAGTCATAAATTGGGCCCACTCCTCCAAGCTTTTATGCCACCTAGGGATGGCACACACTGTGGCCTTATTGCAAAGGACCTTTTGGTGGCCATCGCTCCGGAGGGATGTCAGGGAGTACAACCGTGCCTGTCCCCAGTGTGCCACCAGTAAGACGTCCTCCTCTCCTCCAGCTGGTCTGCTTCATCCGCTTCCCATCCCCGGCAGGCCCTGGTCCCTTGTGGCACTGGACTTTATCACCGGCCTCTGCTAACAACACCGTTATCCTCACCATAGTGGATAGGTTCTCCAAGGTAGCCCATTTCATTCCCCTGCAGGGTCTTCCCACGGGCAAGGAGACTGCGTATCTGCTCGTCCTCCATGTGGTACGGCTCCACGGTATCCCTCTGGACATTGTGTCCGCCCGTGGGCCCCATTTTGTCTCGCAGGTATGGCGAGCCTTCTGCAATGCCACTGGGGCTACAGTGAGCCTGTTCTCGGGGTACCACCCCCAGAGCAATGGCCAGTGCAAGCGTGCCAATCAGGAGCTGGATGCAGCACTACGGTGCATCACCACCGCCAACCCGGCATCCTGGAGCTCCTATCTGCCATGGGTCGAATACGCTCACAACACCACGGTCTCATCTGCCATAGGCATGTCACCATTCAAGGCTTCTTTGGGTTACAACCCCCCGCTGTTTCCCGAAGAGGAGGGGGACATTGCGGTGCCAAACTGCCCAAAGATAGGTGTGCCAAGCTTGGGGCATCATATTCAAAAAGACTTGAGGCTGTAATTGCTGCCAAAGGTACATTAACAAAGTATTGAGCAAAGGCCGTGAATACTTATATACATGTGATTTCTTAGTTTTTTATTTTTAATAAATTTGCAAAAATCTCAAAAAAAACTTTTTTCACATTGTCAATATGGGTTATTGTGTGTAGAATTTTGAGGAAAAAATGAATTTAATCCCTTTTGAAATAAGGCTGTGTAGCATCAATCCCTTTGGCTCTAATCTATAAAATTACTCTTCACCTTAAAGAAATTGTTTCACCCAAAAGTCTGGTCAAGAATTGTTTCCTTCACCTAAGAACCACAGTTTGAAAATGCATTCCATGGTAAAATTACAACTTGGTTCACCGCCTGCCTGTGTACAAACCCCTAGTACACAGACAACCTCCTGTTACCCACACAGTGAAAGTATGGTCTGAGGAGGCGATGGATGCTCTGAAGGACTGTTTTAAATCCACTGTATGGGAACAGCTTTGTGATCCACATGGTGAGGACATCAACAGCCTCACACACACCATCACAGACTACATCAACTTCTGTGTGGACAACACCGTACCGACAAAAATTTAAAAACAGTAAAATCACACATACATTAATACATTGAATGAATACATTGTATTTTAAGGTTTGACAAACTGCCCTCTTTTCCGCCTGCCTGCCAACCACTACTGCCTCCACCTTCATCTAGTTCCACTGTCCACGGCCTCCCCCCAACACCCCACACTCCCAGCACACAGCCCCCCTGCCCCAACCTGACCCTTATGAAGACCCAGGTGAGAGTGGAGCTGAGGAAGATCAGAGCAAGGAAGACCTCGGGTCCAGACTGCATCAGCTTGAAGCTCCTCAAGTCTTGCACAGACCAGCTGTGTGTGATTGTGGAACATATCTTCAACCTGAGCCTGAAGCTGGAGAGGGTACCACAACTGTGGAAAACATCCTGTGTGGTGCCCATACCAAAGACCCCTCACCCCAAGGACCTGAACAGCTACAGACCAGTGGTCCTCACATCACACCTGATGAAGACTCTGGAGAGGCTGCTCCTTGCCCACCTCCGCCCCCTGGTGGGACCAGCAATGGATCCACTCCAGTTCACCTACCAGCATGGCATCGGGGGGGGGGGGGGGATGCAGTGATCTTCCTCCTACACCGTTCCCTGTCCCACCTGGAGAAGCCTGGGAGCACTGTGAGGATCATGTTCTTTGATTTCCCCAGTGCTTCCAACACCATCCAACCGGTGATCCTGAAGGACAAGCTGCTGTGCGCAGGGATGGACCAGCACCTGTCATTGTGGGTCCTGGACTACCTCACAAACCGACCACAGTTTATGAGAACCCAGGACTGTGTGTCTGACACCATCATCTGCAGTACGGGGGTGGAACAGTTCTGGCTCCCTTCCTGTTCACCCTTTATACTGCAGAGTTTTCATACAACACACCACACTGCCATCTACAGAAGTTCTCTGATGACTCTGTGATCGTCGGCCTCATCTCTGATGTAGATGATGTGGAGTACAGAGGACTTATCCAGGAATTTGTGGACTGGTGCCAACACAACTGCCTCCAGATCAATGCGAGGAAAACAAAGGAACTGGTGGTGGACTGCCACAGATGAGGGCAGCCCCCCAAAGCGCCAGTAAACATACACTGAACAGACATTGAGATGGTGACATCCTACAAGTACCTGGGTGTTCACCTGAGCAACAAACTGGACTGATCACACAACACCAATGCACTCTACAAGAAGGGGCAGTGCAGGCTGTGCCTCCTGAGGAGGCTCAGGTCTTTTGGAGTGCAAGGGGCACTCCTGAAGACCTTCTACAATTCGGTGGTGGCATCAGCCATCACATTTGGAGTGGTCTGCTGGGGCAGCAGCATCACGGCAGCCGACAGGAAGAGACTGAACAGACTGATCAAAAAAGCTAGCTCTGTTCTGGGGCAACAACTCGACCCAGTGGAGATGATAGGAGAGAGGAGGATGGTGGCTAAGCTGTCATCTCTGCTGGAGTCCAAGTCCCACCCCATGCAGGACACGCTGAATGCACTGAGGAGCTCATTTAGCAGTACGCTGTACCATCCTAGGTATGCAATGGAGAAGTTTCACATGTCCTTCCTACCTATAGCTGTCAGACTTTATAACCTAACCAGGGCTGTTCATAGAGGTCGTATTGAATGTACAGAACATAACAACCTTGCACAGTAAATGATCCCCTCCGTTATACAACTAGGACAATATCAATCATTACTGAGGGTGACAACACGGCTGATTCAAATACAAAATATACTGTCTGGGTACATGTTCATGTTCTGCGGGGTAACTTAACAGACCGTAGTGCTGGCCAGGCCTGATTACTGCCACACCTGTTCTCAATCAAGAAATCACTTAAATAGGACCTGCCTGACAAAGTGAAGTAGACAAAAAGATCCTCAAAAGCTAGACATCATGCTGCGATCCAAAGAAATTCAGGAACAAATGAGAAACAAAGTAATTGAGATCTATCAGTCTGGAAAAGGTCATGAAGCCATTTCTAAAGCTTTGGGACTCCAGCGAACAACAGTGAGAGCCATCATCCACAAATGGCAGCAACATGGAACAGTGCTGAACCTTCCCAGGAGTGGCCGGCCGACCAAAATTACCCCAAGAGCGCAGCGACGACTCATCCAAAAGGTCACAAAAGACCCTACAACAACATCCAAAGAACTGCAGGCCTCACTTGCCTCAGTTACGGTCAGTGTTGTGACTCCACCATAAGAAAGAGACTGGGCAAAAATGGCCTGCATGGCAGAGTTCCAAGACGAAAACCACGGCTGAGCAAAAAGAACATAAAGGCTCGTCTCAGTTTTGTCAGAAAACATCTTGATGATCCCCAAGACTTTTAGGAAAATACTCTGTGGACTGATGAGACAAAAGCTGAACTCTTTGGAAGGTGTGTGTCCTATTACATCCGGTGTAAAAGTAGCACAGCATTTCAGAAAAGGAACATCATACCAACAGTAAAATACGGTGGTGGTAGTGTGATGGTCTGGGGCTGTTTTGCTACTTCAGGACCTGGAAGACTTGCTGTGGTAAATGGAACCATGAATTCTGATGTCTACCAAAATATAGTGAAAGAGAATGTCCGACCTTCTGTTCGTGACCTCAAGCTGAAGCGCACTTGGATTCTGCAGCAGGACAATGATCCAAAACACACCAGCAAATCCACCTCTGAATGGCTTAAGGAAAACAAAATGAAGACTTTGGAAGGGCCTAGTCAAAGTCCTGACCTGAATCCAATTGAGATGCTTTGGCATGACCTTAAAATGGCAGTTCATGCTCGAAAACCCTCCAGTGTGGCTGAATTACAACAGTTTTGTAACGATGACTGGGCTAGAATTCCTCCACAGCACTGTAAAAGACTCATTGCCAGTTATCGCAAACGCTTGATTGCAGATGTTGCTGCTAAGGGTAGCCCAACCAGTTATTAGGTTTAGGGGGCAATCACTTTTTCACACAAGGCCATGTAGGTTTAGATTTTTTTTCCTCAATAATCAACACCTTCATTTAAAACCTACATTTTGTGTTTACTTGTGTTATCTTTGTCTAATATTTAAATTTGTTTGATGATCTGAAACATTTAAGTGTGACAAACATATAAAAAAATGATAAATCAGGAAGAGTGCAAACACTTTTTCACACCACTGTAAATAAACCAAAGAGGTTTGGGGATTCTGTTCTGTGGAGCGATGAAACAAAACTAGAACTTTTTGGGCCTATAGATCAGTGGTCTGTCTGGAGGAGGAAGAATGAAGCATACTGTATGCTGAAAAGAACACCCTGCCTACAGTGAAGCATGGTAGTGGCTCAGTGATACTCTGGGGCTGCTTCACTTCCTCTGGTACTGGAAACCTGCAGCATGTGGAGGGTAAGATAGATTTAATCAAGTATCAGGAAATCCTGGGAGAAAATGTCATGACATTTGTGAGGAAGCTGAAGCTTGGGAGTCATTGGATTTTCCAACATGACAATGATCCCAAGCATACCTTAAAGTCCACGACGGCTTTGTTTAAGAAGAAGTCCTGGAAGATAGTGGCATGGCCATCACAGTCACCTGACTTGAACCCGATTGAAAATCTTTGGTAGGATTTCAAAAAGGTGGTTGCAGCACACAAACCCAAGAATATTAGTGAACTGGAGGTCTTTGTCCATGAGGAATGAACTAAGATTTCTCAGGAATGCTGCCAGAAGCTGGTGTCTGGCTATGCATCATGTTTGCAGCAGGTCATAACAAGAAAAGGGTGCTCTACTGAGTACTAAAGATGCTTGTCATGAATGGATTGAACAATTTTGAAACTGCAGTAGTCATTAAGAGTGCCATTTTGTGTTGAATTATGGAGGAACCATTTGTAATATTAGTTTTGTTGAGCTATTTAAATTGTTCTTGCTTGATTTGTTTATTGCAAACAGCTGCCAGTTTGTACATTTTGCCAGTAAACCTAATTTGCAGTGGGGATTGAATAATTTTGATTGCAACTGTAACTCCCCCACTGCATCTAATATACTGTATATCATCTACCAACAGTTGACAGTTCATCTCATTCTGTGTTATTTTATATTATTTTACAATAGTTTATTATACTCATTCAGGCTCTTTTCTGTGCTTATTACACCCCAGGGCCAGCCATATGCTAATAGCCACTCAAACCACATGCCCTTGTCCCCAGTAATGTTTTATTTGTACTTTTCGATTAGTTGGCTCAACCACAGATCTCAGAGGTGACAACAGAGGGAGGGTGGGGTGAACTATGGCTTATTAGCCTTTAAAATATCGGGCATTGAAATGGGCCACTGAGATATTTTGACAAGAGCATGCCACAGAGATTTCATTAATACCTCTGGGATCAGTTTTTAATATGTGAAAAAAAGGGCATTTTATCCCCTTCCTTAAGTTTTCTGTGTGCTATTTAATGTATAAAATACACTTTTTAAGTGACATAAAGTCAATGTCACCGCCTTTCAGTTTCAAAAGTACTCTTGCAATGAGAGGCAGTAAAAAGCATGCTGCTATGCAGGAGACAGCATTTTGATTCCACTTGGTTGTTTCTTTTTGTCCCCAACCTGTCTGTTTTTGCTTTCCATCTGCATTTTAATGCTGAATCTGTGACACACATTTTTGGGTGGTTAAGGCTGGGGAAATTATTAGTATTAAGGGTTAACGTAGGTAGAGACTCTAATTTACACATTCAATAGAACTGGAAAAGGGGACCAACTCACTAAATGTATCTTCAGAACCTTCAGAATTCCATTTTCTCAAACCCAACTGCAGGTCGTCATTTATGCTGGTACAACAGTCTTGTGAAACTACATGCAAAAAGTCAAAAATAGCTTCTAAAAACACACAAAACGACTTAAACTGATGAGCCATTCATCCACATTTCCACACTAGAGGGCTGCTTTAAAACTGTTACTTTGCATTGATGTTTGTTCTAACACTAATTATGCTTTCTTATTATGTCCATGCAGACATTCTTAAAGAGATTCTTGTAACGGACTCTGAACTGGATTCACCCCCGGACTGTTTCCTTAAAACTGATCTGGATGAAAATGATAATGATACTAGCTTGGATGAAGAAGATGAGTTGGATGGAAACAGATTTGATTGTGATTTTCAAAACCATCGATTCTCCACCGCATCTTTGTCCTCTAGAGACTCAACATTTTCCAGCAACTCCATTTGCTCCAGGAGGTCTGTGCCATCACTCTCATCGGGTGTGGAGAGTGACTTCAGTGAGGACATGGCACACGAGGACGCAGATGAACGACAAGACAGCCAACCGAAACAGAGAAAGAAACCCAGAAAGAAGTCCAGGTCACTCCTGGGCATTGAGCGCCTCTCTGTGCTTTTCAAAAATCCTCGCAGTCCTAGTACCTGCCGCCGTGTGCAGAGCATGGGCAACCATGGTGATTTCTGCAAAGATGTCAAAAACTCCACATCCCTCTCCAGAAAGCTTCATCCTCTTGATGCATGTACTCCTCCCCTAAGCCCTCTTTATCCCCAGAAACACGTGTGTATGCGCAGGAGGCCCATCCTGAGTTGTGATGAGGGAAGCGTGGCAGAAGTTCCTACCCTGGTCAAAGTTGTGGTGTTTGGAGGTGACAGAGAGGCTGGCAGGCTGGCCAGAGCTTACAGTGACCTTCAGCAGAAAGAGAGGAAGTGCCCCCAACTCACCAAGATGTGTAAATTACAGTTTTACTTTGTCCCTATGAAAAGAAGTGAAAACTCCAGAGGTGGACACACACCAACTGAAGGGCACATAGGAAGTTTAACGAAAACTGCTGCCTCTGTGGTGAGAATATCAGAACATCTTATCTTATTCTGACTTTTACTTGTAAATGCATGCAAAGAGTGAACAAAAATATAGCATTTTTAACAACTATAAGGTATGTAGATATAGAAATCCTTGAAGTGCCGAGTTGAAAAATTATCCTCCAGAGACAGTGAAAATGAAATATTAGACTTTGTAATGTCCACACATTCAATGTAAGGCTTTGCTTACTGGCGTTGTTGTCGAGACCAATCAAGGCCACGACTTCTGTGCATGTAGGTTTTGGTCTCGACTTGGTCTCGACCCCTTGGTCTTGGGAGACTCTTGTCTTGATGAGGTCTTGACTACAACACCGCTAAACAATGAAGCCAAATCTGAGGTGCCACTGACCTACATTCCTTTGAATGGCCAGCAGGGGGCACCTCAGTCTATAAATGACTCCTTACAAAAAGATTTATAATTCGACCCCAGATTCATCTGAAAACAACCTTTTTTTTTTAACATTTTACTGATGACCTTATGGTCTCAATTCCCCCAAATCATATCCCATTTAGATAAGATAAGATAAGATAAGCCTTTATTAGTCCCACAATGGGGAAATTCCAGGATTGCAACAGCACAGGGATAGCAACACTCAGAGCAATAATTTAGAAGATAAGAAAATAAGAGCAGTGAATATACATATGTACACATAAATATATAAATATATATATATACACAGTGCGGAGCATTGTAGCTAGATGCAATAAACAGCATAACCGTCTATTTAATTACCCTCCATGGTATGAATACGTACTCATACATATTGTCACCCTCCATAGCGACTGATATTGTTCTAGTTGTATACTGGAGGGGACCATTTGTGTAAGTCTGTTGCGTCTTTTGCATTCAATACTATTAGGTCGTCACGTTTTTTTGCTATCTCTGCAAGCAGCCCTGCTTAGGTTACACAGTATGACAGCCGTAGGTAGGAAGGACCTGCGAAACCTCTCGGTCAAGCATCTAGGATGATATAGTCTACTGCTAAATGAGCTCCTCAGTGCGTCCAGTATGTCCTGCATAGGGTGGGACTCGGACTCCAGCAGAGATGACAGTTTAGCCGCCATCCTTCTCTCTCATATCTCCTCCACTGGGTCAAGGCATTGCCCCAGGACAGAGCTAGCTTTCTTGATTAGTTTGTTCAGTCTCTTCCTATCTGCTGCTGTAATGCCGTTGCCCCAGCAGACCACTCCAAAAGTGATGGTTGATGCCACCACCGTGTTGTAGAACATCTTCAGAGCACCCCTTGTACACCAAAATACCTGAGCCTCCTCAGTAGGAACAGCCTGTGCTGTCCCTTCTTGTAGAGTGCGTCGATATTGGGTGACCAGACTAGTTTATTGTTCAGATGACCACCCAGGTACTTGTAGGATGTCACCATCTCAATGTTCCCTGGATGTTTACTGGTGCTGTGAGGGGTTGTCCTTGCCTGCGGCAATCCACCACCAGCTCCTTAGTTTTCCTCGCGTTGATCTGGAAGCAGTTCCGATGGCACCAGTCCACGAAGTCCTGGATAAGTCCTCTGTACTCAGCTTCATCTCCGTTGGAGATGAGGCCGATGATCGCAGAATCGTCAGAGAACTTCTGTAGATGGCAGTGTGTTGTGTTGTGTAAGAAGTCCACAGTATAAAGGGCGAACAGGAAGGGAGCCAAAACTGTTCCCTGGGAGGCCCCCGTGCTACCGATGATCGTGTTGGACACACAATCTCGGGTTCTCACAAACTGTGGCCGGTTAGTGAGTTAGTCCAGGATCCATGATGACAGATGCTGGTCCACCCCTGTGCACAGCAGCTTGTCCTTCAGGATCATCGGTTGGATGGTGTTGAAAGCACTGGAGAAGTCAAAGAACATGATCTTCACCGCATTCCCGGGTTTCTCCAGGTGGGACAGGGAATGGTGAAGGAGGAAGATCACTGCATCCTCCACCCCAATGCCATGCTGGTATGCGAACTGGAGTGGATCCATCACTGGTCCCACCAGGGGGCGGAGGTGAGCAAGGAGAAGTCTCTCCAGGGTCTTCATCAGGTGAGACGTCAGGGCCACTGGCCTGTAGCTGTTCAGGTCTTTGGGGTGGGAAGTCTTTGGTACAGGTACCACACAAGATGTTTTCCACAACTGTGGTACCCTCCCCAGCTTTAGGCTCAGGTTGAAGATGTGCTCCACAATCCCACACAGCTGGTCTGCGCAGGACTTGAGGAGCTTCGCGCTGATGCCATCCGGTCCCGACGCCTTCCTCGCCTTGATCTTCCTCAGCTCCGTCCTCACCTGGGTCTTAGTGAGGGTCAGGTTGGGGGGCTGTGTGCTGGGAGTGGGAGGGTGTTGGTGGAGTGAGGTGTGGACAGCAGGTCTCAATGACTTTAGAGGCAGCAGTGGTTGGTGTGCAGTCGGGGGGGAGGGCGGTTGGTCAAACCTTTTAAAAAACAGGTTCAGATTGTTCGCCCACTCCCTGCCCCCCGTGGCCTGGGAGGAGGTATTCTGGAGCCCAGAGATGGTTTTAAGGTTTCTCCAGACCCTGCTGATGTCACTCTGTTGCAGCTTGTCCTCCATCTTCTTCCTGAAGCTGTCCTTGCCTTCTCTGATCTTCCTCCTCAGCTCCCTCTGTACGGACTTCAGCATCTCCCTGTTCCCCGACCTGAAGATCCTCTTCTTCTCTCTCAGAAGTGTTTTTATCTCAGGGTTGATCCAGGGTTTGTTGTTCAAGCAACACGGTATGGTCTTGGTGGATACGGTGTTGTCCACACAGAAGTTGATGTAGTCCATGATGGTGTGAGTGAGGCCATTGATGTCCTCACCATGTGGATCGCAGAGCTGCTCCCAGGCAGTGGTTTCAAGACAGTCCTTTAAAGCGTCCATTGCCTCCTCAGACCATATCTTCACCGTGCGTATGACCGGAGGTTGTCTGTGTACTAGGGGTTTGTACACTGGCAGGAGATGAACCAAGTTGTGATTCGATCTCCTGAGTCGGGGGGAGTGGTGATGAGGTGTACGCCTCCTTAGTGTTTGCATAGAATAAGTCCAGTGTTTTATTGTCTCTAGTGTGGCATGTGACATACTGGGTGAACGTGGGCAGAATGGGGGACAGTGAAATATGGTTGAAATCATCTGAGATGAGGAGGCGAGCATCTGGGTGTTGGGTCAGCAGCCTGCCAGTTACTAAGTGAATGGCGTCACGCGCTGTCCCAGCGTTCGCCGTTGGATTTGCATAAATAACAATGCAGATCACGTGTGAGTATTCCCTCGGGAGATAGGTAGGCCGCATGCTAACAGCTAGCAACTCAATGTCTTTGCTGCAGTGATGTTGTTTAACCGTGACATGTCCCGGTCTGCACCAGCTGTTATTGACATACATTATCACTCCTCCGCCCCTTGCCTTCCCACTGTCTGGTGTCCAGTCTGCCCGTATTGCGTGGAAACCCTCCAGTTCGATGTTAGCATCTGTTGCTAGTTCTGTTAGCCACGTCTCAGTAAACAACATCAAGCTAATCTCTCTGAAGACGCTCTCGTAGCGGGAGATAGCCGCTAGCTCGTCAGTCTTATTGAGTAGCGATCGTACATTCCCCATAATAACGGATGGAAGGGCGGGTCTGTACCTTATATTTCTCGCCCGCCGTCTTGCTCCAGCACGGCATCCACGTCGTTTCTGTCTTATTTCACCCGGTATGTCGAGGTCTTGCGCTAGCATCTTGGTCCGGTTAAGTGCTAACAGCTGGTCTCTGCTGTAACGTATGCTGCTGAAAACAGTGGCTCCGTCTGCCAGCTCAGGAGACATTTGGGCGATCCGTGTGTCCGTCCGATGTATAAGGTGTCGCCGGATCAGAAAGATTAGCAAGAGAAGCCAGTAGTAAATAGAAATAGGAAGAAATTGATCCGCTGTTGCAAAAAGGCAGCCTACTCGTGTGGCGCCGGAAGTACGGAAAAAAAACAAAAAAAACCCCAGACATTTAGCTATCTGTTGTACCATAAACATGACTATAATTTAGAAAATCGGTTTGTCATTTTAAATACACAAGTCCTCCAAGCAATGCATAAAATTACATTTTAAAATGGTGCTATGTAGCATTTGTCTTCCTGGCAGACACACTGAAAAGATTACAACTGACAAGTTTTACATCCTGAGGCCCATTAGCCAACCACAGGCTGACGTGTTTTACCTGATAAAGGACCTAAATGCAGAAACCACAGGGTGAAATGCAAGGTAAGTATTTTGTTTTTCAGGTTTTGGAGCTGATGGCAGCTAGAGATAGGCAATCCTGCAGAGAGGAGAAAGGGAGACAATAAGTATATAACGTAATGTAGGTATGTATGGTTAATGTATTTAGAATCACTAAACAGCTTACGTTATGATAGGTATGGAGAAGATGCTCTCATTAACAGAAGGAGACTGAGGGGTGATCCAGGTAGGGAAAGCCAGACTGCAGTGGTCGGTTGTGACAGAGGTGCCCAGGCCTGGGGCTTTTCCTGTGATGAGTTTATTTGAATATTTTCCAATAATGTACAAGGATTCCCTACTTGGGAGTCCCGAGATACAAAGGCGAGGATCCAGGTGAGACTGAGACAAGGAGGGAGATCCAGCACAGTGGGAGAGCCAGAGGAATTTTGGGGGTTATGGTTAGTATAATGACTGAATTGCAGAGAGGTTTAGGTGTGGAATCCACGGGCAACAGGTAGATAAAGTCATGCTCTTTGACTGGTGAATGGGAAACATGCCAAATGCAGTCTTTTCAGTGACAGGAAAGTAACCACTCAGGAGTAGGGCCGAAAAATTGGGACCGAAATCGTTACAGTTCCTAATGGAAAAGCCTACAAAGCATACCAAACTGAACCAAACAGGGCCAAACGGGTACTAGTGGAAAAGGGCCAATAGTGCTGTCACAGGTGAATTCCCAATTAGGATATGATGGAAGCAAAATCACTTGGTCAAAGGTTGATGTACCATAAAGATGATTTTAGAAACATTATTTGAAGGTGAAACTCCTACACAGTGTTGCTTTAGATTTCTTACCTCAGAATATGATCATATGTAAGATGGTGGCGTTACTTCCTTTCACATCATTTCCACATTATAAAAGAGCTTAAATTTAAATCATGAGGTAAGATGGCACTATAATCAGCACTCCTACATCAGAGTCATGAGTTTGCTACCCAGGTTTGACATTTTCTCACTGCCATTTGTTTTCTTTCATCTCATCTTGTGTGACTTGGTTAGTGTTAGAAAAAGGTGAGGGTCTAACTGGCACACATTGCAGTTGTAACCCTTTACTCCATGTCATTATTTCCACAACCATTAGAGGCATCTTAATATCAGAACATAAATATACTAAAATGTGTACAACCTGATGGTAAAATTACTTCATAGGGAATCTTTTCATAAGAGTTGAAACTAGTTATTGAACCCAAAGACATAATAGCAAAGTGCTTCTTGAATTCACAAAAGCAATGAAAAGTAGAGTGATTTTTCTATGCACACACCATCTTGATTCTTTCTGACACCACAAGTCTCCCTCTGGTGGCCAGTAGAAATAATGCAGGTTTAAGTTACAAACTGGACCCAGGGGCTAGAAACATCTGAACACAGCGAACCTACAAGCACCTGTTAGTTTGAACTGAATGTGTTATATTTGACCATGAAATTAAACTGAACCTTCCCATCTCTTTTTATTATAGTAATTAATAGTATGCATGTTGTTATTATTTAATGCATTCTAACAGGAATCAAATATTGCTGCGGTAGAGGACAGTACCACAAATATAGCCCAGATGTTGGGAATGATGGATCCTTGGTACGAGAGGAATGTCCTTGGTCTGCTTGAACTGTCGTCTGACGTGCTTTGTCAGGTATGTTTCAACACCTTCCTGAGGTCCATTGCTGGGAACATCCGAAGAATGAAGAAATGTTTACATATGCTGCTGCAGTGGTACACATTTGCTACACTTTGATGCACCATAGATAAATTATTGAGAATTTTGGTTTCTAACTGCTGTTTACTAGACATAACTTTGATGCCCTGTTATTGATAGCACAGGTGATGGAAGACTGTACTATGGAAAGAGCAATTTTGAGCAGTTATTGGACAAATAAATCTATCTAGAACCACAAAACAAAAATGAACTCTTAAATGATGGTAAAATAGTTTACTTGCCTGTCAGCATTACCAGTTTTCTTTGCTGTAATTTTGTATAATTTCTTTCCACATTTTATTTTCTTAAATTTGTTCCTTTTTGGATAAAATATCTACTCTTTTTTTAGCCCATTCCAGTGAAGCCGAAAGGAACTAATGCAATGATGTAACGTTTATCTGTCCCTCCATATTTCACAAGAATCGCTATTCCTAGACATTTTCCCCAACGCTCACCAAACTCACTCACAATGACCCTCAGGTGGGGCTGCATCTAGGTTGAGGTCAAGCTCATTGTCAAAGGTCAGGAGACCTGGGCATTTATGATTTCATAAAAAAATGTTACTTCTCCTAGGCCAATGACCTTGACCTTAAGCACATCCTAGATGGGTCTGCCCAGACTTTGATCATGTTTGTGAAGCCAGCATTTATAGTGCAGGTGGCTAATTTTAAGGTTATTGAGCAGGAATTCAAGGATTGTTTCTCATTTTTAAGGCTAATTAAGGTGTTAATTTTAGAAAATCACATTTAAGACTTTTTATGGACCTGTACACACTAATGAGGCAGCTGTTTTTCATTATTTGTGTTCTTGTGGAGGAATTCTCATCACAACAACCATAGTATTAAAGTATTAAAAGTTATTACAAGACGAGTCTATAAATAATATACAGTACATAGATGTGTGCTGTATAAAGCTCCTTTTGGCAAATTAAATCTGTTTGGCACAATAAGGGAAGCAGATTTCTGTTCTGCTTACCTAGCTGCTTGACTGGACAAGGGGAAAAAAAGGCTTTTAAACTATATCTCAACAACAAAGAAAGCTAAGGTCACCAAACCTGGTACACAGGTTCACTCTGAGACCATGTCTTCTGACTACAGGTTTGGGGTCAAAAGGTCAAAGGTCAAGGTTGCCAATCCCAAAGCTCTCTTACTATAGAACGTGTAAAGCAGGCCTATTTAATAAGCGGCCCGCAGGCCACATGCAGCCCAGAAGCAACCTCTGAGTGGCCTGTGGGCCCAGGCTACACTAAGGAAATATAAATTTAAGAAAATAATATGAAGGAATGACGGTCCGCAAGCACGCACACGAACAATGTACGTGACCGTCATCCATGCGGAGCTCAGAAGCACCCTGCCCACGTGACAGTTCCAGTCGGCAGGCAGAGCATCTTGCTTATTGTCCGAGAGAAGCATGAGCTTATTAAAGTACTTTAAACACGGAAAAAATCAAAAGAGGTATGTAAGCAGTGGAAGCATTTATGGTGGTTTTTATTCGCTGGTAACGGGAACAATAAGAGTTGCTGAGCAAATGTATGGTTAAGCTTCATTTGCAGGGAAAGAGGCAAGAGTGACTGAATCGCTGAGGATTTACTTCACCAGCCACTACAATAATTTATGTTTATTATTATGTACCTGGCAAGTTAAGATGACCGAAATTCATGAAGTCAGTGACTTTAATCTGTCCACAGCCTTCAGACAAACTAAA
Organism: Pholidichthys leucotaenia; assembly: GCA_020510985.1. NCBI lineage: Eukaryota > Metazoa > Chordata > Actinopteri > Cichliformes > Pholidichthyidae > Pholidichthys > Pholidichthys leucotaenia. Next base: position 349,900,346 of record CM035838.1, read on the forward strand.
CATGGGAACATCTGGATTTCAAAATAAGAGAGGTTTTTCCTGATGTCTGGTTGGGTAGAGTTGGGTAGAGCTCTAAAAAGCTATAAATATCTATTCATCTTCTTCCACTTAATCCTTTTCGGGTCGTGGGGGGGCTGGAGCCTATCCAGCATCTTTGGGTGAGAGGCAGGGTACACCCTGGACAGATCGCCAGTCCATTGCAGGGCCAGCACAGAGAGACACACAGCCATTCATTCTCATAGTCATACCTAAGGACCAATTTAGAATCCCCAGTTGATGCCAATTAACCTAACTTGCATATTTTTGGCATGTGGGAGGAAACTGGAGAAATCCCAGAGTAAACCCATACAGACACGGGGAGAACTTGCAAACTCCACAAAGATCACTGTTGGTCTGGGGCTGCGATCGAACCCAGGATCCCCCAGCCAAGGGTGAGTTGCTGTGCTGCCGCAGTGCTAGCCACTCCGCCACCGTGGAACAAATAGAAAACTATAAGAAAAATGTTATAAATTTTGAAGAAAAACCTCGTAACAGCAAGCCCGATACCACATACTCCCGAAGCACCCCCACAAAAAATCACGAGGGACGTGGTCAAATGCCTTCTCCAAGTCCATAAAACACATGTAAACTGGTTGGGCAAACTCCCACGAACCCTCAAGGGTTCGAGAGCTGGTCCGATGTGCCACGGCCAGGACGAAAACCACATTACGCCTCCTGAATCTGAGGTTCGACCAACGGCCAGACTCTCCTCTCCAGTACCTTGGCATAGACCTTCCCAGGGAGGCTGTGGAGTGTGATCCATCTAAAGTTGGAGCATACCCTCCAATCCCGTTTTTTGAAGAGAGGAACCACTACTCCGGTTTGCCATGCCAAAGGCACTGCCCCCAACCTCCACGCAATGTTGCAGAGGTGTGTCAACCATGACAGCCCTACAACATCCAGGGCCTTGAGGTACTCAGAGTGAATTTCGTCCATCCCCGGGGCCCAGCCACCAAAGAGGTTTTTAACCACCTTGGCGACCTCAGCCCTTGTGATAGGCGAGTCATCCCCCTCGTCCACAAGCCCTGCTTCTTCCGTGGAAGGCGTATCAGTGGGATTGAGGAGATCCTCGAAGTATTCCTTCCACTGCCCGACAATATTCCCAGTCAAAGTCAGCAGTGCCCCATCCGCACCATACACAGTGTGGACAGGGAGCTGCTTCCCCCTCCTGAGCCGCCGTACAGTTTGCCAGAATCTCTTCGAGGCCGACCAAAAGTCTTGTTCCATGGCCTCACCGAACTCCTCCCATACCCGAGTTTTTGCTTCAGCAACCACCCGAGCTGTACTCCGCTTGGCCTGCCGGTACACCTCAGCTGCTTCGGGAGTCCCACAAGCCAATCAAGCTTGATAGGACTCCTTCTTCAGCTTAATGGGTCCCCTCACCACTGGTTTCCACCACTTGGTTCGGGGGTTACCACCACGAGATGCCCCGATGACCTTGCGGCCACAACTCTGGGCCGCCGCTTCAACAACAGAGGTGAAGAACATGGCCCATTCAGACTCCATGTCTCCAGACTCCCTCAGAATGTGGTTGAAGTTGTTCCGGAGGTGGGAGTTGAAGACCTCTCGGACAGGGGCCTCAGCCAGACGTTCCCAGCACACCCTCACTACACATTTGGGTCTACCAGGTCTGAATGGCATCCTCCCCTGTCATAGGATCCAACTCACCACCAGGTGGTGATCAGTTGACAGCTCTGCACCTCTCTTTACCTGAGTGTCCAAGACATACGGTTGCAGGTCTGATGACACGATAACAAAATCGATAATCAACCTGTGACCTAGGGTGTCCTGGTGCCAGGTGCACATATGGACACCCTTATGCTTGAACATGGTGTTCATTATGGACAAACTGTGGTTAACACAGAAGTCCAATAACTGAACACCACTCGGATTCAGATCGGGCAGGCCATTCCTCACAATCACCTCTTTCCAGGTTTCACTGTCATTGCCCATGTGCGCATTGAAGTCCCCCAGTAGAACAATCAAGTCTCCAAGAGGAGCACCCTCCAGCACCCCAGTCAGAGACTCCAAAAAGGGTGAGTACTCTGAAACATCATTTGGTGCATAGGCACAAATGATGGTCAGGACCCATTTGCCAACCCGAAGGCACAGGGAAACAACCCTTTCATCCACAGGGAAAACTCCAATATAGAGGCAGCAAGGTGGGGGGATACAAGAATACCCACCCCTGTCCGTCGCTTCTTGCCCGGGGCAACTCCAGAGTAGGCCAAGCTCCAGCCCCTCTCCAGGAGACTGGTTCTGGAACCGGAGCTGTGCGGTGAGGTGAGGCCAACTATATCTAGTCGGTATCTCTCAACCTCATGCACCAGCTCAGGCTCCTTCCCCACCAGAGTGGTGACATTCCATGTACCAAAAGCCAGTTTAGGAAGCTTGAGATCAGTTCGCCAAGGTCTCCGCCTTTGACCGCCACCTGATCCACATAGCACCGGACCCCCATGATCCCTCCTGCAGGTGGTGAGCCCACTGGAGGGCGGACCCATGTAACTCCTTCGGGCTGAGCCCGGCTGGGTGCCATGGGCGGAAACCCGGCCACCAGACGCTAGCCATCAAGCCCCTCCCCCAGGCCTGGGTCCAGGGTGGGGCCCCGGTAACCCCATACCGGGCAGGGTACACTGAATTCTTGTTCTAGTATTTATCATGAGAGTCTGTTGGATCGTTCTTAGTCTGGTCCTTCACCCAGGACCAGTTTGTCTTGGGTGACCCTACCAGAGGCAAATTGCCCCAGACAACAAAGCTCCTGGGATCACTAGGGCACGCAAACCCCCACCACGATAAGGTGATGATCCATGAGGGTCTCTGTATGACCGTTGTGAGGGTTTGGTTCGTATTACCAACATTCGATCAGACTCATTCCCAGTGAGAGTTGGACTCCACCAGGGCTGCCCTTTATTACCAATCCTGTTCATAATTTTTATGGACAGGATTTCTAGGCACAGCCAGGAAACGGAGGGTGTCATGCTTGGCGACCACAGGATCTCATCTCTGTTGTTTGCAGATGATGTTGTCCTGCTGGCTTCATCCAGCAATGACCTACAGTTCTTGCAGGGATGGTTTGCCACTGAATGTGAAGCGGCTGGGATGAGAAGCAGCACCTCCAAGTCTGAGTCCGTGGTCCTCAGCCGTAAAAAAAAAAGGTGGGTTGTCCTCTCCAGGTTGGGGACAAGCTCCTGTCCCAAGTGGAGGAGTTTAAGTATCCTGGGGTCTTATTCATGAGTGAGGGGAGAATGGAGCGAGAGACTGACAGGCGGATCGGAGCAGCATCTGTAGCAGTGATGCGGACATTGTACCGGTCTGTTGTGTTGAAGAGGGAGCTGAGTTCTAAGGCAAAGCTGTCGATTTAAAGGTCAATCAATGTTCCTACTCTCACCTATGGTCATGAGCTTTGGGTAATGACCGAAAGAACGAGACCGCGGATACAAGCGGCTGAAATGAGCTTTCTCCGCAGGATCGCTGGACTCACCCTCAGAGATAGACTGAGGAGCTCAGTCATCCAGGAGAGGCTCAGAATAGAACTGCTGCTCCTCCACATTGAAAGGAGCCAGTTGAGATGGTATGGGCATCTGATTAGGATGCTTCCTGGACGCCTCCCACTTGAGGTGTTTCGGGCACGTCCCACTGGGAGGAGACCCCGGGGCAGACCCAGGACTCGCTGGAGAGACTATGTCTCCCAGCTGGTCTGGGAACGCCTTGTTATCCTTTCTGAAGAGCTGGAACAGGTGGCTGGGGAGAGGGAAGTCTGGGCTTCTCTGCTTGAACTGCTGCCTCTGCGACCCGGACCTCCGGAAATGCAGTAGAAGATGGATGGCTGGAACCTCAAACTTTCAAGACTGGAGTCATTACTCAAGTTTTTAAGCAGGTGCTATTTGCATCCTTAACTCTACTAGAAATTTTTGGTTGACTGATATATGTCAGTACGGTGGCACAGTGGTTAGCACGCGGCAGCACAGAAACTCACCCTTGGCCATGGGATCCCTGGTTCGATCCCAGCCCCTGACCAACAGTGTTCTATGTGGAGTTTGCATGTTCTCCCCGTGTCTGCGTGGGTTTACTCCGGGATTTCTCCAGTTTCCTCCCACAGGCCAAAAACATGCAGATTAGGTTAATTGGAGACTCTAAAGTGTCCCTAGGTGTGAATGTGTGTGTGAATGGTAAAGGGATAGCGCCGTACCGTAGCTGCTTCATCCATCCAGGTGGATGCCCTCAATTTCCCCTCTGGGGAGCAATAAAGTATACAAAATTAAAAAAATTAAAAAAAATATGTGTGTAATGGAATGTGTAGTTATAAAAAGAGGCTCCTATTCACACGTGGTGATTTTTTTTAAAAAAACCAAAATTGTGGGTGTGCATCCATCCATCCATCCATCCATCCATCCATCCATCTTCTACCGCTTTTCCGGAGGTCCGGGTCGCGGAGGCAGCAGTTCAAGCAGAGAAGCCCAGACTTCCCTCTCCCCAGCCACCTGCTCCAGCTCTTCAGAGGGGATACCAAGGCGTTCCCAGACTAGCTGGGAGACATAGTCTCTCCACCGAGTCCTGGGTCTGCCCCGGGGTCTCCTCCCAGTGGGACGTGCCTGAAACACCTCAAGTGGGAGACGTCCAGGAGGCATCCTAATCAGATGCCCATACCACCTCAACTGACTCCTTTCAATGTGGAGGAGCAGCGGTTCTACTCTGAGCCTCTCCCGGATGACTGAGCTCCTCACCCTATCTCTGAGGGTGAGTCCAGCAATCCTACGAAGAAAGCTCATTTCAGCCGCTTGTATCCGCGATCTCGTTCTTTCGGTCATTACCCAAAGCTCGTGACCATAGGTGAGAGTAGGAACGTAGATTGACTGGTAAATCGACAGCTTTGCCTTAGAACTAAGCTCCCTCTTCACCACAACAGACCGGTACAACGTCCGCATCACTGCAGATGCTGCTCCAATCCGTCTGTCGATCTCTCGCTCCATTTTCCCCTCACTCGTGAACAAGACCCCAAGATACTTAAACTCCTCCACTTGGGGCAGGAGCCTGTCCCCAACCCGGAGAGGACAATCCACCTTTTTCCGGCTGAGGACCATGGACTCGGACTTGGAGGTGCTGATTCTCATCCCAGCCGCTTCACACTCAGCGGCAAACCGTCCCAGCAAGAGCTGTAGGTCATTGCTGGATGAAGCCAACAGGACAACATCATCTGCAAACAACAGAGATGAGATCCTGTGGTCACCAAGCATGACACCCTCCATTCCCTGGCTGCGCCTAGAAATCCTGTCCATAAAAATTATGAACAGGACCGGTGACAAAGGGCAGCCCTGGCGGAGTCCAACTCTCACTGGGAATGACTCCGACCGAGTGTTGGCAATACGAACTAAACTCTCACAACGGTCGTACAGAGACCGAATAGCTCGTAACAACAAGCCCGATACCCCATACTCCCGAAGCACCCCCCACAAAAATCCACGAGGGACGCGGTCAAATGCCTTCTCCAAGTCCACAAAACACATGTAAACTGGTTGGGCAAACTCCCACGAACCCTCAAGAATTCTCGAGAGGGTAAAGAGCTGGTCCGATGTGCCACGGCCAGGACGAAAACCACATTGCTCCTCCTGAATCCTGAATCCTCCTGAATCCGAGGTTCGACCATTGTGGGTGTGCAATGTTTGTTAATGTTATCAATCCTTTCCTTGGGGGTTTGTGCACTGAGATGTTTGACAGTTCATTTTTTAATCAGCTAAATGCACTTTGTGATGTGCCAAGGTCAGTTATGACCAGGATGTAGTATATTTTATTTCAAAAGGGAAGCAAATGTTAGTGCTGCTAACAGTGCACTGTAGCGGATTTATGGGTTTTATAGGTATTTTATTGTTGGTACAAGTATTAATGTAAATATGAATGTGAGTAGGAATGAAAATTTACTTTCCTTACACAAACATATCCTCGTAGGGCACCAGTCCAAATAATGGACAGTTTTATTAACAATTCTTTATTTGTACCAATTATGAATCAGTCTAAAAAAAAAAAAAAAAAAAAAAAAAACCCTTGTAAGTTCTTGTCTGCCGATAATCAAGAAGATGGACATGAAATCAAACAATAACTCCCATATGTCTTTCAATAGTTTAATAAGAAATGTCAGAATAGGTTAACACATACCTTTAAAACTGAGAATTCAATATGTATCATGGGCATCATAGACTGAGTTACAGAGTATCATATGTGACTCAAACATTTGTGGAACCAAAGAAACCGTAATTTAATTTGTCAGTATATTGGAAATTGGAAAACCATAAAATAGCATTGGTTAAGAAAAGTGGATGCAATTTTATGAAGAAAATGATGATTAACTATTTATAAAAATGGAAAATTGGTGTTACTCTGAAAAGAACGTAAATTAATGAAAGAACAAAATGCATTTTGAAATTCTGATGGGGGTTTGCATGAAATTAAGTTTTAAAAACTTATACCAGGAATATTCTGAAGAATTAAGTTTAAATTAAACAACAGACCATCAGCCAAACAGAATCATTGCATCCCAATAGGGATGTCTGGGTGACCCCAAACTTTTGAACGGTAGTGTATATCCAATCATATCAATAAAAGCCTTTGAAACCACATTGTCCATCCCAAGAGTTCAACCATGTCTTCAGTAGAAGATACTGTCTTGAGACAAAGAATATGAATTAATTTATTTGTCCATAATGCATAAATTCCACTGCAAAGAGAAAAAATTAAATATTCCTGATTCGTCCACCAGATGGCACTGTGAAACTGTCTGGTTGTTTTACTGGAGAATCTTGACTCCCACGTCTGGATTATATCAACCTTAAATCTGTCGATTTGAAACATCCCTTTGCCAAAGAGCAGAAAAGGAAGAATGAATAAGTCCTGGAGAAGGGATTAACTTCCACTTTATGGCCATTGTATAGTGTTACAGCTCTGGTTCTTGGGTGATAGAAGCAGTTCATGACCAGACTTTTGAGTTGAAACAATTTTTCTTCAGCAAAGAATGATTTTATAGATTGGAACTCAAGGACAGCGCTACAGCACATTGAGTTTTTATGCACTTTGAGATATGCCTGAGTAAGATGTGACCAAATTTATTTACAGAATTTTATTTTTTCATTTTATTTATTTGTTGTTCAAGAGAAATAAATATTTCTACTGTTTCAAGTTCTTCTCAACCCCAGCACTGTTATTGTGTTTTTATGCACATTTGCTGTGCCTTTGTCATGTGCCAAGCGCAAATTTAAAACCAAGACAATGAATAAAAAGTGCACATTTTTTGTCATGCTGATCTGTGTTGGTTTGAAATTTGTCATATTCAACGGATCGCTGAACATGTGCGGCCCAGTTACAATTCAATTCAATTCAATTCAATTCAACTTTATTTATATAGCGCCATTTCACAACAACAGTCATCTCATAGCACTATCAACTGTAGGGGGAACCCCCACAGTTGCAGAAAGACCCCAGCAATCAGGCGATCCCCTGTGAGCAAGCACTTGGCGACGGTGGAGAGGAAAAACTCCCTTTTAACAGGAAGAAACCTCCAGCAGAACCAGGCTCAGGGAGGGGCAGTCATCTGCTGCGACTGGCTGGGGGGTGAGGGGACAGAGAAGATGAAAAGAACAGACATGTAGAGAGTAAACAGCACGATGGGGACTCAATCTATGGGAGAGAACAAACAGATGTTAATGACCAGCAAAAAAAAATATTTCATTGAGAGTGAAGAAAGGAGTGAGGCCCAGTGCATTATTGGAGGTCCCCCGGCTGACTAAACCTATTAGCAGCATAACTAAGGGAGGGTTCAGAAACACATGATCCCTCCCTAATTGTAGGCTATATCAAAAAGGTAGGTTTTAGCCCTATTCTTAAAAACAGAGATCGAGTCTGACTCCCGAATCCAGATTGGCAGCTGGTTCCACAGGAGAGGAGCTTGATACAGTGTCAGGATATCAAGATATGTACAGATAGTTACATATCTTGATTTCAAATTGTGGCCCAACTGATTTTGTAATTGAATAGCCTTGCTGTAAAGCCCTCTAGGGTCACCAAACTTGTTATACAGGTTCATCTCGGGATCCTGCCCTACAGCTATGCGTTGTACACTTTGTTGTATATTCTTGTATGTTGGGCTTATCATAATTTGGTTCTGCTACAGTAATTACATTGAGAAGCTGAAAACTGCTCTGTCAGTCAGTATTGGGATCTTCAAAGAAAATGGAGGGGAGGATATTGCACTCGCTTCAGAGTGCTCTTGCCTTATCAAGTGTAATTAGGATCAGTAACTGTTGTTGTTGTGTGTGTGTGTGGTTGTGTGAATAAACTGATCTTCCATTCTCTGAAATACATACAAGGTGGGGAAATAAGTACTGACCACGTTAGCATTTTTTGCACTACATACAGTATGTTTCCAATGAGGCTACTCACATGAAATTTTTACCAGACATTAACTCAAGAAATCCACACCAAGAAAGAAATCAAAACATTTAAGTTCACACATAAGTTATGTGTGATGAAATGGAATGAAACAGGTAAAAAAATATTGAACACATTAGAAAAAGCAATACCCCAAAGCACTGAATTTCGTAAGTTGCTAGAAAGTAGTTCTACCACATCTGTAGAAAGTAATATCAGCCAGGTAGATACTTCATGAGTGGCTATAAAAAGGTCTTTCTTACCAAGGTATCATACAAGAACACATCTCATAATGGGTAAAAGACAAGAGATCTCCCAAGACCTTTGCAACCTGATTTTTGCAAAACACATTGATGGATTTGGTTACAGGCCAGGGGCTGCGTTAACTGAAAATTGTCCTTCACTGACATATTTTTTAAGATAAGATAAGATAAGCCTTTATTATTAGTCCCACAACGGGGAAATTCCAGGATTGCAACAGCACAGGGATAGCAACACTCAGAGCAACAATCAGAAGGCAAGAAAAAAAAAAGCAAGCAAGCAAGAGCAGTTAATATACATATGTACATATTACTATAAATATACAGTATATATATATATATATATATATATATATACACACAGACACACAGTGCAGAGCACTGTAGCTGGATGGGATAAATATATGAGTATATAAACACACAGTGCGGAGCATTGTAGCTAGATGGAATAAATATGTAGATATATAAACACCCACAGTACGGAGCATTGCAGCTAGGTGGAATAAATATGTAAATATATAAACACACAGTTCGGAGCATTGTAGCTAGATGGAATAATATGTAGATATATAAACACACAGTGAGGAGCATTGTAGCTAGATGGAATAATATGTAGATATATAAACACACAGTGCGGAGCATTGTAGCTAGATGGAATGAATATATAGATATATAAATATAAACATAAACATAAACATAACCACACCCAGTGCTGAGCATTGTAGCTAGATGGAATAAATATGTAAATGTATAAACACACACAGTGCAGAGCATTGTTGCTAGATGGGATGGGATGGGATGAAACAGTACAACCGTCTGCTTAGTTATCCTACATGGTATGATGTATGGTTTTGAGCAATGACTAGAAAATTCTGAAAGCTGTCTGTCATTTGACAGATTACCCTGAGTGTGAGCTAATTAATGTCAGTTAAAATGACAGATAATAATAGATTATGACAGAATTTTTACAAGCCTCTCAGTCAAAATGATCGATAACAAGAAAGTCTAGTGCAACCTCTGTTACAGACACATATCAAAACTTCTGAATCTTCCAGTAAGCATCACAGGAGCTTTTTCTGCAAACGGAAAGAACATCATTACCATCAACCGCTCATGCACAGGAACTCTTTACAAGATATTTGAATAAGGAGTCACAATGATATTGCAAAGAGTAATCCAAGAGCCAAAGACAAATCAAAAAGAGCAAAATAAAGACCTGGAGGCAGCAGGTACAATTGTGACAGAGAAAACAATAGACAGTGCAACCCACTTTTTTCCGTCCATACACGCTCACCTCACAAGAGGTTTTTCTGGAGCCATGTACCGGAGTATTCTTGAAAATGATTTGCTGTCATTCCCCAGGATGATGAGGATGAGATGGGGTGGACCTTGTTGCAGGACAATGATCCCAAACACACAACAAAGAAAACTTACTTAGTTTGCAACAAAGAAAATTAAGTTGGTTGCTATGGCTCAGTCTTATTTAAATCCAGGGGAAAGTTTGTGAAAAGAGCTAAAGATCAGAATTCACATGAGGGCCCTTGGAATCATCTGAATTTATCTGTGAAGCCTACCCCCCCCCCCCCGAGAACTGCGGGGGATTCATTTTTCTACAGGTAGCATCTTGAAGCTGATAAGTTTAATACTTATTTCCCTCTCTGTACATCTAAGGCAGCCTCTAAGGATGATGACGTCTCACTGATTGGTAACAGCACGGATCCACTTTCCCTGCTGGCTGACTTGGTGCTTTATTACTGCCGACAGGCAGGCCAGCCTGTTCTGGTACAGCTGTACCAGGCTGAGGTCAGTGGAGTGTAACACCTACAGGGCATGGTGACCATCAATCTGATCATTTGCTCACAGAATTAAATTATTTGATTCCTTCCCCTACACAGTTAACCCTTGCTGGAGGAGAGAAGAGGAGGGAAGTATTTATTCATTCTCTGGAGCTTGGACACACTGCTGGAACCAGAGCTGTTAAGGCCATGGGTGAGTCACACTCCAAAAATGAACTCAGACAGCAACATGTGTGTGCATATGGCCTGATGTGATGTCCTTCTCTGCAAAGGTTCTGCCAGCAAAAGATTTGGAATTGATGAAGAACGAGAGGCTGTCCCCTTAACAGTAAATGTTGCCTACAGGAAGGTATTTTCCCACACTAAGATTTCCTGAAACACATATAAAAGTAAACAGCTCACATTCAGTGCTATTTTTATATCTGTTCTTGTTTGTATTTGACTACAGGTGGCTGTCAGTGGAAGGAAACAATGGATCAAGACAGAAATAGTCTGCACATCAATTAATCTCTACAAACCATGCAGGAAACCCCAGCAGCTTGGTGTGTGTCACTCTAAAAGAGCAAATCATTTCATTCCTTTGGTTACTGTATGCATTTGTTTCAAAAGCAAAATAATTGTTGCTTATCCAGATTTGACAGAGAACCTGCAGCTGACAATGACAGAAGTCCTAAAAAGGCAGTGCTCCAAATCTAAAAAAGGGTACAATCAGGTAAATGTTAAAGCAAAAACAGTTACAGTGGATATATAAAGTGTACACACCCCTGTTTAAAATGTCAGGTTTTGTGATGTAAAAAAACAAACCATGGTAAATCATTTCAAAACATTTTTTTAGATTTAATGTGATCTATAACCTGAAGAACTCTATTGAAATGCAAACAAAAACTAGAAGGCACTCAGAGTGCATAACTCCACCAAGACCCTTGGTGGAGGTATACACTCAGATCATCACCAAAATCTAATCATCTGTTCCCTGTGCCATTATACACCTTTGCTGAAAATTTCATCAAAATCCGTTAATAAATTTTTGAGTTATGTTGCTAACAGACAGACAAACCAATGCTGGCAAAAACATAAGCTCCTTGGCGGAGGTAAAAATCTGTTGGAGGGAAATATATAAATATATAAAAAAATGTACAATAAGGTGGTTTGATAAGTGTGCACACCTGTAAACTAACATAATATGTAAGCATTCATCCATCCATCATCTACCACTTATCCAAGGGTCTGGGTCATGGGGGCAGCAGTCCAAACCGAGAAGCTCAGACTGCCACCCGGTTCACACAACAGCTTTTTTTTTTTTTTTTTTTTTGTTACTTATTTGTACCCGTAGGTAGATTTGGTTTGCAGTCTGGTGACAAGCCACCGGCTGCTGGTCGCTGCGTGCGCGAGCGCCCTAAACCTACATGTTTTGGTGTGCGGGAGGAAACCGGAGAAATCCCGGAGTAAACCCGCGCAACACGGGGAGAACATGCAAACTCCACACAGCTCACTGTTGGTCGGGGGCTGGGATCGAACCCACGATCTCATGATCCCCGCGGTCCCCCGGCCGAGGGTAAAACTGTGCTGCCACAGTGCTAAACCACTGCGCCACCGTGCAGCCCAGTGCAGTTGAACCCCATGATCCCTCCTGCAGGTGAGAGACCACTGGAGGGCACACCTATGTGGCTTCTTTGGGTATACTGGGTCTTTGCTGTTACCGTTTCATGGGGATCCACTGGACTGCTCTTGGTCGGCTCTTCACCCAGGAGCAATTTGCCCTTGGGAAATCCTACCAGGGGCAAGTTGCCCCCAGCAACATAGCTATGGGGATCATTAGAGCACACAAACCCCACAATGCTTACATAAAAAGTTGTGTAAGCATTGGGTAGGAGTCTATCAACATGCCACATCGTGACATGGCAATATTTGCTCATTCCTCCTTCTAAAAACACTTCAAATCTATTAGATTTTGAGGGCATCTCTTGTGCATTGTCCTGTTCAGGTCACCCCAGATTTTCAGAAATTAATTTTCTTCTGGTGCAGCTATTTTTTTTATTTTTTTTTTAGAAAAGCAACTCGAAAGCATGTTGCTGCCACCACCATGTTTCCCTCTGGCTTTGTTTTTTGTGTGCTTGTTTTTTTGTTTCCTTGGGGAAAGGCTGTGGTACACACTGTTGTTTCTGTGCCAAACATACTCTTGGTTCAACCTTGGTTTCATCAGACCGCATCATGTAAGAAAAGCATTCCAAACATATGAAGAATACGGGAGATTGTTGTCACATGCGGTACATAACCAGTAGCTGCCAGAAATTCCTGCAATGCCTTGTAAGACTTTTGGCAGCCTCCCTGACCAGTTTTTGCCTTGTCTATTCATCATAAGGAATGGAACACAGTTCTCAGGGATACCATTTGACATAACGCATGGCTCAGGAGACGTACACACACAGGCTCAGAGAAGTTCAAATAGTCTATTAGCAACAGGGGTGAATGGATGTGTGTCTGCGGGATGTAAATGTATTGGTGGCGGCGTCTGCTTCGGGCACAGAGGCAGGAGACCGTTCAGCCGGCAACCCTATGGGAAAGAGCACAAGGACACAGGGTGACGGGCACACACCAACACAGGAGGAGAATGAGCGAGAGAGGAGCTTACTTGCAAGGGACAGATGACTGGCACCACAAGGACGGGACCCGGAAGACAGCCACCTGCAGGGCTCGGTGCAGCAGCGAGGAATGGCGAGGGAGAGGCGTTGTCCGCCGCCGAGGAATCCACCTGTGCACAGGGGAGCAGACTGGAAAGAAAGGAGGTAAGGGCTTCTTACCAAAAGCGTCGTGCTGAAGGAAAGGTTTGACTCACAATGATGAGTGGCGAAGTCTGACGGCTTCAGGCCGAAGCTCAGGGCGAGGCGGCTTATATCCCTCGCCGCTGATGACGAGTAGGTGTGCGAGCAGGTGGCGCCGCTAATGAGCGGTGCGGCGTGACAGTACTCCCCCCTCTAGCAGCGCCTTCTGGCGATGGCTTCTCTGGGTGCGCTCGGTGGAAGTCAGCGATGAGCGATGGGTCCAACACGAACGACGAGGGTACCCACTGTCGATGCTCGGGCCCATAGCCCTCCCAGTCCACCAAGTACTGCAACCCACGACCCCGGCGCCGGGAGTCCAGGATGGAGGCGACGGACCAGGCCGGATGGCCATCAATCATCCGGGGTGCGGGTTGCACAGCAGGAGGAGGGCAAAGGGGGTCGGAGACTGCCAGCTTCACCTTGGACACGTGGAAGGTGGGATGTATGCGGAGGGAGGGGGGAATAGCCACACGCACAGCTACCGGGTTGATGATCCGGGTGATGGGGTAGGGTCCCATAAAGCGCTGTGCCAGCTTCCTCCTCTCGCCTTTCAATGTTACGTCCTGGGTTGACACGTAGACTCGTTGCCCAACTCTGTACGCCGGGGCAGGTCTTCTGTGCCGGTCCGCCACAGTTCTGTTGTGCTCCGCCGTGCGTAAAAGCGCACTATGCGCAGATGCCCAGATGGAGCGGAACTGCCTGAGATGTGCCCTAACTGAGGGGACAGTTACCTCACTCTCCTGCGCCGGGAACAGCGGGGGGTCGTAACCCAGGGACGCCTTGAAGGGGGACATCCCTGTAGCAGAAGAGCGAGTGGAGTTGTGGGCGTATTCAACCCAGGCAAGATGGTTACTCCAGGACGTGGGTTTGGATGCAGTCACACAGCGGAGCGCAGCCTCCAGCTCCTGGTTGGTCCGCTCACACTGCCCGTTGGATTGGGGGTGATGGCTGGAGGAGAGGCTCACCTTGGCTCCGATGGCGTTACAAAACGATTTCCAAACCTCAGAGGAAAATTGGGGCCCCCGGTCCGAGACCACGTCCACCGGAATCCCGTGCAGCCTGATCACGTGTTGGATGAGGAGGTCCGCCGTCTCCAGGGCAGTTGGAAGACCTCGTAGGGGAATGAAGTGCACAGCCTTGGAGAAGCGGTCCATGATGGTCAGGATGGTGTCGTAGGAATTAGAGACTGGGAGTCCGGTGACGAAATCCAAAGCGATGTGCGACCAGGGCCTGCCAGGGACGGGCAGGGGCTGGAGCAGACCCGCTGGAGGGGCGTTTCCCGACTTATTGGTGGCACAAATTGGACAAGCCCGGGCGTAGCGGGCCGCATCCCTCCGCAGGCCCGGCCACCAAAAGGACCGCTGGAGGAGGTTTATCATCCGGGAGGAGCCAGGGTGACAGGTGAGCTTGGAGGTGTGTAGCCAGTGGATGACCTCTCTGCGAACCGCAGATGGCACGAACAGCCTCCCCTCCGGTCCAAGGCCAGGGTCAGGTTCCACTTCCTGCGCCTTCCGGATCTTGCCCTCAATGTCCCAGGAGATGGCTCCCACGACGCACGACCTGGGCAGGATGGTGTGGAGCGTGTCCTCCGACTCCTCGGGGGCGAACTGCCTAGAGAGGGCGTCGGGCAGGCCGTTCTTGGAGCCAGGCCTGAAGGTGATGGAAAACTGGAACCTGGCGAAGAACAACGGGCCAGCGCGCCTGGCGGGCGTTCAGGCGCTTGGCAGATCGTAGGTATTCCAAGTTCTTGTGGTCCGTCAGGACCACGAACGGCAGGTCCGCCCCCTCTAGCCAGTGGCGCCATTCTTGCAGCGCGAGCTTGATGGCTAGGAGCTCTCTGTCCCCCACGTCGTAGTTTCTCTCCGCCGGGGACAAGCGCTGGGAGAAGAAGGCGCAGGGCCATTTGGCGCCGTCGTCAGGCGACCGCTGAGATAGCACCGCCCCCACTCCCTTGTCCGAGGCGTCCACCTCCACGATGCACTGCAGCGCAGGGTCGACCTGGCGAAGGACCCGGGAGGAGGAGAACTCCGCCTTCAGCGCCTGAAAAGCAGCTGCGGCCTCTTCGATCCACCGGAACGGGACCTTAGGGGACGTGAGACGGGTCAGTGGTCCGACGATGGAGCTGAAGTTAGGGACAAAGCGGCGGTAGAAGTTCGCAAAACCAACGAACTGTTGCACCTGCTTCCTCGATGCAGGTGTAGGCCATTCTACCACCGCCTTCACCTTCTCTGGGTCTGGACGCACCTGGTCGTGTGAGATGATGAATCCCAGGAAGGATGTAGTCTTAGCATAAAATTCACACTTTTCAGCCTTCACGTATAGCCGGTTCTCCAGCAGTCTTTGGAGGACCCGCCTCACATGGACCTGGTGCTCGTCCCTGGACTTGGAGAAGATGAGGATATCGTCCAGGTAGACGAACACGAAAAGGCCAATGAAGTCCCGGAGGACGTCATTGATGAGGCGCTGAAAGACGGCAGGAGCGTTGGTCAACCCGAACGGCATTACCAGGTATTCAAAGTGGCCGTTCGGGGTACGGAAGGCTGTCTTCCACTCATCTCCCTCCCGGATCCGGACGAGGTGGTATGCGCTGCGAAGGTCCAGCTTGGTGAACCAGGTCGCCCCCTGGAGGGAGTGGAAAGCAGTGTCCATGAGGGGCAGGGTGTAACGATCCTTCTCCGTGATGTCATTTAGAGCCCGGTAGTCTATGCAAGGGCGGAGGGATCCGTCCTTCTTTCCAACGAAGAAGAACCCTGCCCCCACGGGTGATGACGATGGGCGGATTATCCTCGCGCTCAGCGATTCCTTAAGGTAGGCGTTCATCGTCTCCTTCTCCGGCGCCGACAGACTGTAGAGCCGACCAGAAGGTAAGGGTGCCCCCTGGCGGAGGTTGATGGCGCAGTCATAGGGCCGATGAGGAAGGAGAGACATAGCTTTGGTCTTGCTAAATACCATACCCAGGTCGTGAAATTCCAGAGGCACCAGGGACAGGTCCGGGGGTGCAGCGTCCGTAGCGGGGGAAGAAGCGGACGGAGAGCAGGCAGCGGACTGAAGGCAGGTGCCCATGCAGAACGTGCTCCATGCCGATACCCCAGCTGACTTCCAATCCAGGACAGGGATGTGGAGGCGTAGCCAGGGATACCCCAGGATGACGGGCGACACAGAGTTGGGCAGGATGAGAAAGGTTATCTCCTCCCGGTGGTTACCAGAGATGATCACCGGGACCGGGATGGTCTGGTGCGTGACTCTCCCAAGGGAAGCATGGGAGAGGTTGACCAGGGAGATGGGGTCTTTGAGCGCCTGGCAGCGGATGCCCAATCGGGTTGCCAGGCTTTGTGAAATGAAGCTGCCCTCTGCGCCCGAATCCACCAGTGCGTGGGTGAGGTGCCCAATGGGGTTGTGGCAGAAACGGATGGGCAGCTTTAATTGAGTGAGGGGACTTAACCGATTGACGTCCGCGAGGCCCCCTACAGTGACTCGCGGACCCCCCCGTTTGGCTTCTGTGGACAAAGCTCTACCGTGTGTTGATTATCTCCGCAATACATGCAGAGATTCAACGCACGGCGGCGTTGTCTCTCCGCCGGGGAGAGCTTTGTCCAACCCGTCACCATCGGCTCCGACTCCTCGGGGTGCGATGGTGGCGGCGTCACCAGGGGGCGAGCTTGGGGCTGGCGCGACGAGGCTCCGCAAGGGCGAGAAGATGACGACTTCCGCCCCGAGGAGCGCTCGCGCAGCCTGTTATCCAAGCTGATGGCAAGGGAAGACAGCTCCGCTAGCGTCTCAGGGAGGTCCCGCCCAGCCAGTTCATCCCTCAGATCGTCATTGAGGCTGCGGAGGAAAAGACCGCAGAGGGAGCATTCCTCCCAGCCTACTTCCTCCGCTGCTACCCGGAAGTCGACCGCATAGTCCGCGGCCAACCGGCTTCCCTGCTGGAGAGCGAGAAGCCGGTCGACCTGGACCGTCTCGGTTCGTGAATGGTCAAAGACCTCCAGGAAGCGCCTCACGAACTGGTCATAAGTGAGGGTGGCGTAACTGGGCCTTGCCATAACAGCGTAGGTCCAAGTCAACGCTCGCCCCTCCAGGAGATTCCCGATATAACCAATCCGACTATGATCTGAGGGAAAGTCTCCGGGCACGCGGTGGAATACGGACTCACACTGCATGATGAACCCCCGCGCTCCGCCGAGCTTTCCGCTAAAGCGGGCGGGGGTCGGAATGGGTGTGAGCCGCACCGGTGCTACCGGAGCCTGCTGGACGGCCACTGGAGCGGCAGGAGCCGCGCCACCCTGATGAGCCGGGGGGAACGGCTGCTGGGGGTCCAGGCGGTCCAATCGGTTATTTATAATGATTAATTGATTTAGGATCACCTGTTGCTGATAGGCTATCTGATCCACCCGAGCCTCGAGGTTGGTAAGCCGGTGTGCGAGCCCGCCGTCTGCTGAGCCGCTCTGCTGAAGCCGTACTGACATAACGCACGGCTCAGGAGACGCACACACACAGGCTCAGAGAAGTTCAAATAGTCTATTAGCAACAGGGGTGAATGGATGTGTGTCTGCGGGATGTAAATGTATTGGTGGCGGCGTCTGCTTCGGGCACAGAGGCAGGAGACCGTTCAGCCGGCAACCCTATGGGAAAGAGCACAAGGACACAGGGTGACGGGCACACACCAACACAGGAGGAGAATGAGCGAGAGAGGAGCTTACTTGCAAGGGACAGATGACTGGCACCACAAGGACGGGACCCGGAAGACAGCCACCTGCAGGGCTCGGTGCAGCAGCGAGGAATGGCGAGGGAGAGGCGTTGTCCGCCGCCGAGGAATCCACCTGTGCACAGGGGAGCAGACTGGAAAGAAAGGAGGTAAGGGCTTCTTACCAAAAGCGTCGTGCTGAAGGAAAGGTTTGACTCACGATGATGAGTGGCGAAGTCTGACGGCTTCAGGCCGAAGCTCAGGGCGAGGCGGCTTATATCCCTCGCCGCTGATGACGAGCAGGTGTGCGAGCAGGTGGCGCTGCTGATGAGCGGCGCGGCGTGACACCATTGTTGTTTCACGTTTTTTCTACATCTCGATGGCTGTCTTCACTGCATTCCATGGTATGTGTAATGTAAAAATTAAAACAGAAAAAAATGGCTTCACAAGAAGAAAAGTTAACTTTTGGAATGGTTCAGCCAGAGCCCACACCTAAATCCAGTGAGCTGATTAGGTATGTGCAGTCTGACAGATTTTGAACATTTTTGCAACGAGTAAGCAAATATTGTCAAGTCAAGATGTGGCATTCTGATAGACTTATGGGCATGCATACTTATGTAACCAGCTTTTAGCACTTTTTTTTTTGCTTATCCTGGTGAAGCCAAAAGGAGCTAATGCGATGGCGCTGTGACTGTCATCTAGCCATCTGCGCATCTGTCTTTTCCCAGTTCAGAAAAAATTGCTCCTCCTCTAGGCAATTGCATAGAAGCTCACTAAACTCAAACATAGTAATCTTCAGGTGGGTCTGCATCTGGGTTGTGCTCAAAGTCAAAGGTCCAGAGATCTGGCACTTTCAAGGTGATGTTCTAGTTTATATTTTCTGTCGAACAGATTTTTTTGTTTTTCAATTGAATTATACAGGTCCTAGGTTAGATTAAAGGTGAGAAATGTTTTGAAATGATTTATTGTGGTGTTTTACAAGGACTGGGATTTTAACAGGGGTGTGCTCACTTTTCATAGTCACTGTAAATGTAGATTGTTCTTTTGAAATACCTGCTCATCACATTTTCCCCTTCCCTGGTAGCACATCTCTGTCTCAGAAGTTAAGGTAGACAGTGTTCACGTGGATGGTGGCAGTGATGGGGTAACGTTTGCTGTGTGTCTGGATCAGGATGAAAAGAAGTTCATCCAGAGCGTCACCAGGTAAAACACAAATGATCAGAAATTACATGAAAGCAAATGCATTCAAGTGCATACAGTAACACTTGCTTTTCAGCGGCTGCTGTTGTAACGATAAGTGAATCACAGCCTTGGTGTTCATGTATCGACAGTGGCACATGCAATGTCTTCTCTGCAGGTGTGAGGTGTCTCTGTGCTGTAAACCAGGAAGTGACTCAGACTGGAAGAACTACAAGCCATTACCCGGCCAAGTTCAGCCTCTGCACCCATCCTACTGCTCCCTGCTGTGCCTGCCTATCACCTCCTTCTCTGCCCTGTATCCCTGACACACTTCTGCTAGAAGCACTTGCGCAGGGCTGAGACTGAAAATATCAGTTATAGAAGGACTCAAATATGTGAGGGCTTGTCCTGGTTTTGACGTCAAAGGTGTGTCACTTTGTTACTCAGGAGGAGGGTTGTTACTTATGTCACAAGAGCCCCTCCGGGGCGGAAAAGAGAACCCAGTTGCAAGGTGAGTTTGATAAACCAGAATTTATTACAAGACTGGATAAGAACAGAAAATAAAGCAGCATGTGGGTTGAACAAAGGCAAAAAACAAGGCAAACTTACTGACCGACAGGATTACACAGGACTAGGCTTGACAGACTGGACAGTAGCGTGTAATCATGCCAACAAGCGACAGGATGCCACCACTGACAGAGACTGACACACACATATATAGACAGGGGAATAATTGGCAAACAACAAGGAACAGGTGGGTACAATTAGGGGTAATCAGAGACAGCAGTGAGTGGCTATAGGAACGAAAAATGAGGGACTGAGATAAAGGGGTAAACACAAGACATAAACACAGGACCAGGGAATACACAACCATGACAAATGATAATAATAACAAACACGGGATCAAACTAACAAAGAGCAAGGAGATGACTGAACTCATGTCCTGAGAATAACAGAAAGATCAAATACGAACATAAAGTGAGGGCATGAGCACAGCCATGTCCAAACCTTTACAGTACCCACCTCTCAAGGGCCAGATACCAGACGGCTCAAAGGGTAACATCAACAAACAACGACAAAAGAAAATCCTCACAGGGTGGGTGCTGGGGGTACATGGCCAGGCGGTCCGAAACAAGTCCTTTTTTTCCCTCCCTACAGTGTCCAACAAAAAAACACAGTTTACATGCAACAAAGTCCAAGGCCCCAAAAATAAACAAGATGGGTCGGGTGGTCTTCCATCAACCCACAGGCATTGGACCGGGGAGCAAGGCGGATCCAGGGGCCTAGCCAAATCCATGGGTCCCCAGACTGGAGTACATGGTGGATCTGGCGGCCTCCCAAAGTCCATAAACCAACACACAGATAAACATGGCACGTCAGGTGGCCTACCAAAGTCCAAGGGCCACCAGATGGATGAACATGGCACTGTAGGGGTGTTGACCTCAGGAGCTTTTAATACAGATGCTTTATCCACAGAAAATAATGACAGCATAGGTACTTTAACCCCTTGCACTCTGGTCAATTTCCCTAAAAACGCCAAAAAATAACGTACCCAAAGTAAATCAAAAGCTGTTCTTCAACCCTTTGCAGCATCTTCATGGGGTTGGTCTCATTTAAAAGAAAACACTTTGAATTTTTTGGCAAAACAGTCATAATTTCTCTAAGTGCTCCTGCCACTGAGTAACAGTTATCTAAACATACTGAACTTGAAGAAAATAAATTTCGCCTGGGTGTTTTTTTTGGATACAAATGCTTGCAAATAACACACAGCTGTCAGATCCGGGCTGGAAAATGCAACAGAAATGTAGAACCAAGTGTTATCCAGCTGAGGTCAAAATTTCGTAACAATACCACAAAAAATGAATATATTACACAGCTTTTTTCTTAGGTTGTTCCCAGGCGTTTTTGAACTGTGCCAAATTGTGCCAAATGGTACAGTTTGGAAAAACGTCTGTAACTTTTGAATGATTCAATATAGAAGCTTCATCTTGGGCTCTAATGAAAGGTGAAGGGCTGTGTGTGTGTGGGGGGGGGGTGGTGGTTGTTTATTCATTCATGAATGAATGAATGAACAAACAAGCCCCCACACACAAAGAAGCATGCCACGTAAAAAATGTGTGGCCTTTTTTTTTTACAAGAAAAAGTAACCTACAGTGCAATAAAAATTATACTAAAATATCTGTAATGTAGAAGATAACAACTCCCCCCCCCCCCCCGCTACAGAGGACGGACATCATCCATCGACACATGACGGACCGCGGCCGTGCACCGCGGTCTACTACGCACAGTTGTACTAAAATATCTGCAATAATATCTGCAATCCGCTACAGAAGAGTAGCGGGGGGGGGGGGCGTTCACGGTCCGGACGCGGTGCACGGACCGTGTCCAGTCTGTGCGCCGCAGTCTTCATGTAGCGATGATGCACAGTTGTAATTTACCGATCGGTCAAAAGTCATTTTGATTACAATTTTCAGGGATAAAGAATAATTTAGCTTATAACACTTACCTGTCCACAACAGCAGTGTCACTGACGAACTTCGCTTCCTCATTGTCAGACGAACATGACGCTGGTCCGCTTGTTACAGACTCGTGGTTCTGGTCACGCGACCCGGTCAAACCATAATTACCATTATTATAATAATAACCATAATAACCATAATTACCATTACCATTATTGTGGTTTTGCGCTTCCATGATTGCGGTTTTGGCGAACAATTTTTCAAAACAAATAAGAACAGTAGTAAGAAAAAAAGACTGGCGAACGCGTGTGTGTCACCCAGCGGCTTACACAAAACAGATTTTACGCAAGGGACGCAGGTTTTCGAACTTCTGTGCTTCAATTGGCTCGCTGTATTCGCAGCCCTTGGTAGGTGGGTCCTTCTTGCTAGATTTTCAGTCATTGGTTCTTCAAGGTTTCAGAAACCCAATTCAAGGCTCTTATTAGTCGAATGAGAGGTCAATCACATCTAAACCAATCAAAGCACTCCTTTGGCTTTCTGTTCGCGGCTGTGTCTGTAGTGGAAGAATGGAAATGCAGCTTTTTTTTTTTCAGTGCGCACTAGGACGCAGAGACGTGACCACCCGTGGTACACCGGAGTACAAGAGGTTAAACTCTGGAGATGATGATAACACAGAGACTTTAACCTCAGAAAGTGACAATATAGACTCTTTAAACTCAGAAGATGTCAACATAAATCCTCAAACCTTAGGAGGTGACATGGGAGCTTTTTGCTCTGAGCACCACAAAGGAGCTTTTTGCTCCAGAGACCACAAAGGAACTCCCTGCTCTGGGGACAACAACAAAGGAGATTTAAACATTACAAAAGCTTCAGGCTCTGGTAGTAACACAGAAGCTTTAGGTACTGGAGATAATACAGAAACTCTAGGCTCAGGGAATAACACAGTAATTATTAAGTTGGACACATAACCAAGGAAATTTTTAACTCAGAAGACACAATACAAGAATTTCTAGTTCAGGAGATGACAACACAGGAGTTTTTGCTTCAGAAGCTGGTAACAAGGAAGTTTTTAGCTCAGGAGACGCTGATACAGGAACTCTTTGCTCAGGAGACAATGATACAGAAGTTCTTAATTCACAAACAGATGACAGGTGAGTTGTTAGTTCCGTAGTCGGTGATGAAGGCACTTTTAGCTCTGTAGCAGATGGCTGAGGCACACAGCCCTTAGAAACAGCTGACAGAAGCACACTGGACTAAGGAACAGATAATTGTTACACACAAAACTTAGCTATTGGTGACAAGGATGCACTGACTTCAGGGACAGATGACAGCAGTGCGCAGTCCTCCAGAGTGGGTATCAGCAGCACACTGAATACAGGAACATCAGGCAAAGGTGTGCCATCTTCTGGAACAAACGACAGAAGCGCACCAGACTCAGGAACAGATGATGGATGCGCACCAGCCTCAGGAACAAATGGTGAATTCATGCCGGCCTCTGGAGGAGATGATGGATGTGTACCAACCTCAGGAACAGATGGCTCCTCCTCCTCTGGCATGAAGGTGAACTCGTTGGATCGCAGGAAATCGTTGAGGAAGGCAGGAATGTCCTCCCTCAGATGGGGCTTTGCAGGGACAATATGATGAGAGAGTCTCCACGCTGCATCCCTCCACGCCACGTCCTCCCACCCTTCCAGGCACAGGCAAAGGGTATAGCACTTTCACACATCCCTAATGAGGTCCTGCAGCTCCCAGCGGTGGGCAACATCCTTGGGCATGGAGCTCAGGGGAGAGGAGAGAGGAAAGGCAGGTGAGGGTGAGGGTATGGGAACGGCAGCAGAGTTGATAGCAGAGACAGGTAAAAAGAGCTCAGCAGTGGTGGTAATTAAATGCTGCTGAGCACCCTCACCGTGAACAGAACAAGACCTTTCTGTGACAGATATTAAAAGATAGAAATGTACTTGCCTCTGTTCCTGCTCTGCTGCTGCGAGGAAGTCGGACAAGTCCTCCCGGAAAATGCTGAAACTCGCCTGACGAAGAGCCAGAGCCAGAGGTACATGACGTCGAGAGGAGTGGCATCTCCCAGCGCCTTTCTTCCACCCAAGCCCGCCAAACGCCAACTGAGATCCATGAAATTCTTTTCTCTTGGCAGCAGATCTCTCCCAAGCAGACCATGGTGCTGCGGGCTCTGCATGAGGTTAACTGTGATGGGAGTATGGCTGACTCCAGTGAGGAGGAGACGGTGGGAAGTGGTAGTAGCGGAGGGAGGGAGAGGTTCTGCACGCGGTGGTGAGAGCGCATGCTCGGTCTGGCTGTGAGCAAATTCACGACTCCACCCCAGCAAAGCATCTCATCCTCATGAGAAGAGCAGCTCCGAGCACCAGCAGCCATGTCCTAAATCATAGCCACCACCTCCAGCTCATCCTGACTTCACTTTTTTCTTCTCCTGTGTTCGTCCGCTGGGTCCTGGACTGGTGGCGTCCTTCTGTCACAGGAATGTTATGTCTGTAAATGATGGTCGGAGTCAGAGTTGTGTCATGCAGTGAACTGAACCTTTATTATGGACACGCAACTATATACAGTCTGGCCGTGGCTTGCCTGATGTCACACCATACAGGGCGGGTACGGCAAGCCCTAAGGGCCAAACACACACACACACACCGCACAACATTCCCCTCCCTCTTACAAAAGGGGGAGGGGAAGAACATGTCTGTTCTTTTCTTCTTCTTCTCTATCCCCTCACCCCCCAGCCATTCACAGCAGATGATCACCCCTCCCTGAGCCTGGTTCTGCTGGAGATTTCTTCCTGCTAAAAGGGAGTTTTAACTTTCCACCGTCGCCAAGTGCTTGTTCACAGGGAATCGCCTGATTGCTGGGGTCTTTCTGCAATTGTGGGGGTTTCTCCTACAGTTGAAAGTGCTATGAGATGACTGTTGTTGTGAAATGGTGCTATATAAATAAAGTTGAATTGAACTGAATTAAAACATGCAAGTTAGACTTCCGGTTATGGCTGCCACGTAGGACGGACGTGTCTCGCTCTGCTCTGCTCCTGGAGAAAAAAATCGGCAAATAACTCTCTCATTTGGGACAGAACGTATCCCAGCATTTGGGCGAGGATATGTCGGCGAAGCCTAAGGCTGGAAAACCAGGAAAAGGAAAAAGCGAGCCGCCGAAACAGTCCAAATTAACGGACTTTCAGGTCTGTGACGCAGCAAACAAAACTCCATATATGGCGGAGGAGGCTGGCAACGCTGCGATTTCTGCGGGGAATGGCGCAGATGCGCTGATGGCTGCCATGAGTTCAATGAGAGCGGACTTTTCCTCTAGATTTGATGGGATTATGACAGCGTTGGAAGGAATAAGAAAGGAATTGGGTGACTGTGTAGAACGAACGGCGCAGATGGAGCTCCGTCTCGCTAGTGCTGAAGATGACGTCACCCGTCTTCAATTAAAGGTGCGCACTTTGGAAAAAAAAAATAAATCTCTGGAAGATAATATTTTGGATTTGGAATCTCGGTCGAGACAGAATAATTTGAGGCTGGTGGGTCTTCCAGAGGAATCAGAAGGTCGGGACGTATGTTCCTTTCTGGAAAAGTGGATTCCGGAGGTGCTGGGCAGCGAGGAGTTGCAATCAGCAGTGGTTCTGGAAAAAGCACATCGTATTGGCCCACGGAGAGATAAGGGACCGCCGAGGACCTTAATTATGAAGTTTCTTAATTATGAAGTTTCTTAATTATGAAGTTTCTTAGCAACACAGACAGGATGAAGATCTTCAACGCTGCACGTGCTAAAGGAGAGATTAAACACCAGGACCAGCAGGTGCGGTTCTACCCAGATTTGGCCACAGGAATCCAGCAATTGAGGAAGCAGTTTGATCCCGTACGTAAGGAGCTGCGCAACCTTGGGATTCGTCATGGTGTAATCTATCCTGCGAGACTGTTGACCACGTATGAGGGCAGAACCCACATCTTCAAGACCCCAGAGGAGGCGCAGGAGTTCATCAAGAAGATCAAAGAAGAAGAAGAGACTGGTGGGAGCTAAGCATGAACAAAATATAAGGTAGAATAATTAAGCATTTGTACAGGCATCTGACTGACTTGAAGTAAATAGTAAGTTTACAAAATATAGATTGTATTATATATTAAAAAAACAAAACAAAAACAAAACAAACAAAAAAAAACTATGATGTACAAAGTTGTTAAAAATTTTGGAGTTAAGTTGGAAAACTACAGAGGAGAGTTAATGTTACGTCATTAAAAGCAGTAGAGTTAGGGTGATTGGGAGGATGAAGAAGGAGTGGCTTAGGCTGTTCCCCGTGGGTGTGGAACGGTCGATGGCTATATCGGGAGACAGAATTTTTCTTTTGATTTTGGGGGGTTTGCCACAAGTGTGGGAAGGGGAAATTTGTTTGTGTGTAGTTTGTAGGATGAATGTTCAACCACTCATGTTTTTGCTTCTCTGTATGAGCATGTTTACACTGCAAGGTAATCCCAAACTCTCTATTGATCATGGACCAAAGTGTTAATCTTAATTTAACTTCATGGAATTGCAGAGGTCTACAAAATTTAAAAAAACTTAAACAAGTTATGAATAAAATAAAGGACATGGGTTCAAGAATTGTGTTTTTACAAGAAACTCATCTGATAGAGGAGGATGTTAAAAGAATTAGGAGTAGATGGCAGGGAAGTGTATTCACCTCTTCATTTTCATCCCGAGCCAGGGGAGTTATGACTCTCATACATAAATCAGTTCCTTTTCAAGTGAAAAATGTAATTGGAGACAAATTTGGAAGATATGTAATCATTCAAGGTTCTTTGCTATTAGAAAATATAAATCTTGTGAACTTATATGGTCCCAATATAGATGATCAGAAGTTCTTTGCTAATTTATTTCTCATCTTATCATCACTTACAGGGCAACATATAATAGCAGGGGATTTTAATTGTACATTGAATCCAGGTGTGGATAGATCAACAGGACTGGATTGTACGCACATTGGATGTAGGATGACTATTAATCATTTTATGAAAGAATTGAGATTGTTAGATATATGGAGAGAAATGAAACCACAAGTTAAAGCCTATTCTTGTTATTCCAGTACCTACAAGACATTCTCACGTATTGATTATTTTTTGATTTCCACAGAATTAAGGTCCAAGATTCAAAACTGCTTTTATGATAACATCGTGATCTCTGATCATGCACCCTGTTGTCTAATATATGTAGATAAAAAATTGACAAAGGAATCAGGTAGATGGCAATTTCAGCATAAATGGCTTCAGGATGAGGAATTTGTCAAGTATATAGAAAAACAGATAGACGAGTTCTTTGACATCAATACTACACAAACATCAGCATGTGTAAAGTGGGAGGCTTTCAAAGCTTTTATTAGGGGACATATTATTAGTTATACAGGATCAAAATCTAAGAAGACTCGAGAGGAGAGAGCTAAATTGGAACATAAAATAAAAAATCTTCAGGAAAAAGTGTATGCAGGAAGTGACCCAAGGTTGGAGAATGAATTACTGATTTTGAGAGCTGAATACGACAAAAAATCAGCGAATAGAGCTGCCTCGAGTCTTCTAAGATTGAAACAATCTTTTTATGAACAAGGTGAAAAATCAGGAAAATTATTAGCATGGCAGATTAAACAATTGGAAATTAAAACACCAATTACCAGTATTATAAGTAAGGGACAGGTAGTTATAGATCCTTTAGAAATTAATAGAGCCTTTAGAGATTACTATGAAAAATTATATGATACCAAAAATGAACCTGATTTAACAAAACTAAATGGGTTTTTGAACGAACTATCTATACCGTGTATTCCAAATGAAAACAGGGAGATATTGGAGTCTAAAATTAGTCAAGAAGAAGTTGGGCTAGCCATTGATAATATGAAATCAGGAAAAAGTGCAGGACCAGATGGTCTTCCAGTTTAAAATTTAAGAATAAATTAATAAAACCTTTTTTGGAAATGGTTTTAGAAGCATTTCAAAATAATAATTTACCATCATACATAAATAATGCCTTAATTATACTGCTGCCAAAACCAGGTAAGCCCTCTAATAAATGTGAAAATATGAGACCAATAAGCCTATTAAACGCCGACCTTAAGATAATCTGTAAAATTTTAGCAAGACGAATACAAGAAATTTTACCAAATATTATTAATCGAGATCAGAATGGCTTTATAAAGGGTAGACAAGGCTTCCATAATGTAAGAAGACTATTTAATATTATTTATTTTAATAAAGAAGCACCGGATACAGCTCTCCTATCATTGGACGCCGAAAAGGCCTTTGATAGAGTTGAATGGCCCTTTCTTTTTGAAGTCCTACAAAGGTTTGGACTTGGAAATAATTTCATAAAATGGGTTCAAATAATATACAATAATGCTACAGCAGAAATCCTAACAAATAACAATATTTCAAAACCAATAAAAATCAATAGAGGATGTCGACAAGGCTGTCCACTTTCACCTTTACTGTTTACTATGGCAATTGAACCTTTAGCGATAGCGATACGTTTACATTCACAAATATATGGAATTAAAGTTGGACCAACAGAACATAAAATCTCCCTGTACGCCGATGATATAATTTTGTTTATGTCGAATCTAAAAAAATCAATTCCAACCTTGTTGAATTTAATAAAGAATTTTGGGGAAATATCAGGATATAAAATAAATAAAACTAAATCTTCAATATTAATGCTAAATGAGACCCAGAGAAATTACCCAGCCCCTGAGGTAAATCAATTCAATGTTGTAAATCAGTTTAAATATTTAGGAATCCAAATTATGCCTAAGCTAGAATCAGTCGCCAGTGTCAACTATGAAGCCTTAATGTCAGATATCAGTGAGTTAACTCAGAGATGGATGTCACTACCAATGTCGATGATCGGGAGAATCAATATACTTAAAAGTAATATTTTACCTAAAATACTTTATTTATTTCAATACATTCCCTTATCACCACCTTTAGATCTATTCTCAAGAATAAAAAAAAAGTTAGTGGAATTTATATGGAACAACAGGAGGGCTAGATTACGTTTGTCTTTATTATATTTACCATTTGATCGTGGAGGTCTGAAATGTCCAAATTTTATGTTGTATTATTGGTCGGCACAACTGAGGTCTATGACATATTATTTTTCATCAAATGATCTCCCTCACTGGACTGAAATGGAATCATACAATTTACCTTTACCTCTTCCCATATTCATATACTCAGATTCGGCAAAAAAATTACAAAAACAAGTTAAAAATCCATTTGTAAAGCATATGATCAAAATATGGTGTGAAGCTAAAAACTATTTAAAAGAACCACAGTTATTGTCACAATTTAGTCCAATATGGGGTAATCAATATTTTAAACCAGGGAGAGCGGACGCTGTATTTAAAGTATGGAATTTAAAAGGGATACAAAAGATTCAGGATTTATATTTGCCATGTGCAGACAACATAATGTCTTTTGAAGAGCTGAGGATCAAATTTAATCTCAATAGAACACATTTTTTTAAATATCTTCAACTTAGAAACTTTATTCGATCAAATCAAAATAAAGCTCTCACTCGACCTATTTATTCATCCTTGGAAAAAATGATGATGAAAGATAGTAAAAGAAAGGGTATTATTTCAGAGTTTTATAACTCATTGACACTATCTTCAAGTGAAAATTCACTGAAAAGATTAAACTACTGGAAAGAAGATCTGCAAATTGAAATTTCAGAGGAACAATGGGAATTGGCTTGTACAGAAGCTCAAACCAAATCAATAAATGCACGCCTTAAATTGATACATTTCAAATGGTTAATGCGGATGTATGTTACACCGGAGGAGTTAAATAGATATAACAAAAATATACCAGATACATGCACAAAATGCATGGAAAGTAAAGGAACCCTATTTCATTGTTTATGGGAATGTAGATTAATAAGAATGTTTTGGGAAGAGGTGAGGGTAACAATTGAAAAAATAATCTCAAAACAAATCATATTGAATCCTAAACTGTTTTTGTTGGGTCTGTACCCAGAAAAGCATAATTTTAATAAAAGTGAAAGAACATTCATAGACCTCAGTTTGCTTAATGCCAAAAAATGTATTGCACTATTATGGAAAAAGACTCATAGACCAGATGTGACTCAGTGGTTAAGACAGATGTTAACAAACCTTCCATTAGAAAGAATAACATATATACTAAAATCAAAGGAAATTGTGTTTGAGAATATATGGAGACCTTTTATTGATTATGTAAAAAATTTAAACATAACTCTTGAAGAAGAAGGTGAATGATGTGTGTGGACCTTGTAAATTCCAAACTGGTGAACATAATATGTATACTAATGTATTGGATTGTCTAGACTAAACAGAGGAGCATTGTTGAAGACTTGATTTTGTTGGTGGTTGTTGGTGTTTTTAGTGCATTTTTTTTTTTTTGTAGTACTTTAGTGTTAGTGTTTGATTGTTTGTATCATGTTTGTTAAAAAAAAAAAAAAAAGGTTCAATAAAGATATTGTGGAAAAAAAAAACATGCAAGTTAGGTTAATTGGCATCAAACTGGGGATTCTAAATTGTCCTTAGGTATGACTGTGAGAGTGAATGGTTGTCTGTCTCTCTGTGTTGGCCCTGCGATGGACTGGCGATCTGTCCGGGGTGTACCCTGCCTCTCGCCCAGAGATGCTGGGATAGGCTCCAGCCCCCCACCCCCCCACCCCCGAAACCCGAAAAGGATTAAGCGGAGGAAGATGAATGAATGAATGAATGAATTGAAAAGTGCAAAACACATACACACAATCCAGACCCACCCCAATTTAGGACCCAAATTATGCAATAAGGGAAATAGCAGGGAAACAGTAAACTAGAGTAGTCTAACACATTCACCCAAAACAACTTAAGTCAGCGGGGGGATGGGGGGGTATATTAAATACACAAAATAATCCCCAAATAACACACATTCATTGACATGCACCATATAAACATAGTTACAGTAACGTCATTTATGTTACTCCAATGTCCACGGGCAGCCAAAGGTAAAACTGACTCGGAGGCCCAGGGCAGCCCCACGGCATGCACGCCCCTGGCAGCTGTCTGCCCCCGGGATCGAAACCTACCTCCCCGGCGAGAATGTCCCTTCTCCTCACTCTTGACTGCTTCTCTTGTCTGGACCCATAGTGCTGCTGTCCGGCACGCCGTCCCTCCGTTCCTGTCGGTCCGCCCCCAACCGCCTTCCACACCGCTGCAGCTGCCGCCATACTAGCACCAAACACTCCGGCCCCCTGTGGCCAAGCTCTGGGGAAAACTAATGCTTGCTCGTCGATGTCACTCATTGATTCAGGCACCTCGCTGTAAGGCCCAGCACCCTCATCCAAGGCACATTGAGTCCCAGCACTGAGGTCCTGCCCGACCTCCGTGGCGCCCGGCACCTCCTCTCTGTCATCTGAGATGCTCTGCTGTGCCGTCTCTGTGTCCGGCTGTCACTGCTGCTTCCCAGGACTTTCAGCATCACCCTCGTCAGTGTTACTCATTGACCCAGGCACCTCTTCGCTGCGCCCAGCACCTTCGTCCAAAGTACTCCACTGCGCTGCCTCTGTACCTGGCTGTCACTGCTCCGACTCCAGCGTGCTGAGCTCCCTGACTAGCTTGGCGTCTTCGGTGACCGGGGGTTCCCCCACTCGTGGCACTGGTTCTACCTCGAAATCTAGCTGGTAGCTCATAGCTTGGTTTTGGCATGCACCTAGCTTCATGGCTAACTTCCCCATAGTCACTGTCTGAGCTGCTAGCTTCCCTGAGCTAGCAAGCTTAGCTTCTTTTGGCACCAACAGCTCTATTACCTGCAGTTTCGTGGTCCTCGTATGTTAAAATATTTGGTCAGCCACCGGATAGCATCTGCATAAGACTCCGTTTCTCCCAACATAGAGAATTTTCCGACCTTCTTTGCCGAGATGGTGGGCCAGAAATGTTCGTCTTCGCACTCCGTCGAGTCTACTTAAGCCCAGCGCTGCGATGTAACCCTTGAACTTGTCCAGCCAGTTCGGCCACAGGATCGCTGGCTCTCCCGGATATTCCAGAAACGGTAATAATGGTGGAGATAGCCTATACACCCCCATAGTTTCTCCTCGTCGCCAAAATGTTATGTCTGTAAATGATGGTTAGAGTCAGAGATATGCCATGCAGCGAACTGAACCTTTATTATGGACACACACAACTATATACAGTCTGGCCGTAGTCCGCCTGATGTCACACCACACAGGGCGGGTACGACAAGCCCTAAGGGCAAAACACACACTCACACACACCACACAACAGGGAGCCCTTCCGGAGCAAGGAAGGAGAGGACCCAATTGCAAGGCGAGTTTGGTAAACCATAATTTTTTGCAAGACCGGACAGAACAGAAAATAAAGCAGCACATGAGCTGAACAAAGGCAAAAAACAAGGCAGACTTACTGACCGGCAGGATTACACTGGACTAGGCACAACAGACTGGACAGTAGTGATGTTATGGTTGACACCACCCACTCAACACTGACTCGAGCAATATAACATGTAAGTGTCACTAGCAGAGTGTCGAGCACTGTGTCAACATGGCCACGGTCAAGTGACCGTAGCGAATGAGGCCTCGTCACATCACGTGACTTGAGACCTACCGAGAAATTTGAAAGGGCTGGGCATTGCATATGTCAATAATGAAGGATTTAAAAGGGGTCTAATTTGCCACTCAAACTGAGGGTTTTTTGAGAGGAGGAGATTTGTTATCATCATTGCATTTGCTATTTGAGTAGAAGTCAGGGACAGTATTACACAAGTTAGAATAAGGTTTAGTAACATTAAACAACACATTACATGTACTAAATATTACACATAGATACATTATTGATAGTGAAACTGAGGCCTTACAAAACAATGAACAACTTTGAGACAACAGCTTCATGATCGACAATGTTATGAAACATTTCATAAAGAGTGCCATCTACTGAGTGAGTGTCAGAACTGCATCTGGGTAAAAAAAAAAAAAAGCATGGAAAAAAATCTCAATAATTTTTTGGGAGCATTTGCCCAGCCGAGGTCTATTCAAAATTGGATGGCAGGAACAAACAATCCAAAGCAAACAAAATAAAAACTAATTCCAATCCACCTTATTCCTAGGCCCCATGATGCCTTGCATGAATTATGGTAGCAACTTCTGGTACTAGTTTAGAACATATGGCTATCATTGAAAAGGGACACTTTTCCTTGTTAAAAAACAGTGACTTCAACATCAGAAATGCCGGGACACGGCCTCTTGCACCTCAAAACAATAATATAATCATACCACTTCCCATGACTATCAAGGGATGGGAAGATGACCTTATAAAGTGGCCTCGTAGACAGTAGCTCCGTTAGTTAGCGCTGCTGCTAAAATGCTAACGGTGTAAACAAATGAACCGTGCAGGCAAAATGAGTCACTTTGCGGACATTTTCAAAACTGATGTAACATTATTTCCATGTTCTGTATTGAAAGACCTTCAAAATGATATTTAATTTCTAGGTAGTGCGCAAAAACTTACCCAGAAAAAGACGATTTGTTTATATTTTAGCTAGGTTGAAAACTCGCGTTCGATCGGCCGGGAGTTACGTCTTCCGCAAAATGATAGGCGTTTTTAGAAAGTACAATTTCTAAGCTTTCCAATAATACCAGGCACTCATGGAGTTTTCCCGGAACTTGCCCTACCAAAGAAAGAGTCATGATTTATGACTTCTTGTTACCCGTACTCATAATGATGCTGTGAGCATTCCAACCAGCACGTCTCCACCATAATAAAGTCGGCTGCATTTTGTTAAAATATGTTGGACAAAATCAAATTTACCTTTGAGCAGACGTACACCACAACACCGTGCTCTGTAACGGTAATTTCCAAACACTGTTCTCCTGCCTTGGAATTTCTTGTTATCAATTGCAAGCCCTTCTATTCCCCGCGGGAGTTTGCTTCTTTCATAATGATCGCTGTGTACGCCCCTCCCGACGCGGACACGCGCGAAGCTCAGCGTGTGCTCGCGGATCACATTCAACACACAGAGCGGAGTTTTCCAGACTCGCTGATTATTGTGGCTGGCGACTTTAATCAGTGCAATCTGAGCCACGATCTCCCCCGCTACAAACAGTTTATTAAATGCCCCACCAGAGGATTAAACACACTGGATCACTGTTACACCACAGTGAAAGACGCATATCGCGCTGTCCCTCGAGCTGCGCTGGGATTATCTGATCACGTGATGGTTCACCTCATTCCCACATACAGACAGAGATTGAAGCTCACTAAACCTGTTGTGAGCACTACGAAGATACGGACCAGTGATGCTGAGGAGAAGCTGGAAACGTGCATGGAAATATCTGACTGGGGCATGCTTAAAGGAGCCACGCATGATCTGGATGAGTACACGGACACTGTGAACTCATATATCCACTTTTGTGAAGAGAACATTCTTCCATCACGCACCAGGGTGAGTTACTCTAATGACAAACCCTGGTTCACAGCTAAGCTCAGACAGATCAGGAAGGAGAAGGAAGCAGCGCTGAAAAGTGGAGACAGGGACTGCTACAGGGAG
Source organism: Pholidichthys leucotaenia (assembly GCA_020510985.1). Lineage (NCBI taxonomy): Eukaryota > Metazoa > Chordata > Actinopteri > Cichliformes > Pholidichthyidae > Pholidichthys > Pholidichthys leucotaenia. The sequence continues at coordinate 349,934,584 of CM035838.1, forward strand.
GTTAAATACCGGTTTAACAGAGAGCTGAAGAGGGCTAAATCTCTATACTCAGAGAGACTCCAGCAGCAGTTCACTGCTAATGATTCGGCTTCCGTGTGGAGAGGACTGAGGCAAATCACCAACTATCGACCTAAGGCTCCTAAAGGTCAGGATGACAAAGCCCTTTGTCAGAGACTGTCCCAACACTATGCCCGTTTTGACACCTCGTCATCTGTGTCCAACTCCCCCCCTCCCTCCAGCTCCACAGCCTCCACATTCCCTACTTCATTTAAGGCACCCCCCCCTCCCCCCCCCCCCCTCCCCTTATCATCAGTGAGCAGGATGTGCTCAAACAGTTCTCCAGACTGAACCCGCGCAAGGCCCCCGGCCCAGACGGCGTGTCTCCCTCCACCCTGAGACTCTGTGCGAAACAGCTGGCTGCTGTATTCACAGACATTTTTAACACCTCCCTTAAGTTATGCCACGTGCCATCCTGCCTCAAATCCTCCACCATCATCCCTGTCCCCAAGAAGCCACGGATCACTGGACTTAATGACTACAGACCTGTAGCGCTCACCTCTGTAGTCATGAAGTCCTTTGAGCGCCTGGTCCTGTCCCACCTCAAGTCCATCACCACCCCTCTCCTGGACCCGCTGCAGTTTGCCTACCGAGCCAACAGGTCTGTAGACGATGCAGTCAACCTGGCCCTCCACTCCATCCTGCAGCACCTGGACTCCCCGGGAACCTACGCCAGGATCCTGTTTGTGGACTTCAGCTCCGCATTCAACACCATCCGCCCCGCTCTGCTCCGGGACAAGCTGTCCCTGCTCAACGTGCCTGACTCCCTCTGCAGGTGGATCATCGACTTCCTGACGGACCGGAGGCAGCATGTGCGGCTGGGAAAGACTGTCTCAGACTATACTAGCATCAGCACCGGATCACCCCAGGGCTGTGTACTTTCCCCCCTACTCTTCTCCCTTTACACCAACTCCTGCACCTCCAGCCACCAGTCTGTCAAGTTGATCAAGTTTGCGGACGACACCACCCTCATCGGGCTCATCTCCAACGGCGACGAGTCCGCCTACAGGAGAGAGGTGGCCCAGCTGGCGTCCTGGTGCAGCAATAACAACCTGCAGCTGAACGCTCTGAAGACAGTGGAGATGATTGTAGACTTCAGGAAAGTCACTACTCCTCTGCCCCCCCTCACCCTCTCAGGCTCTCCCATCACCACTGCTGATTCCTTCCGCTTCCTAGGCACTACCATCACCAGGGACCTCAAATGGGAGCTGACCATCAGCTCACTCATCAAAAAAGCCCAGCAGAGGATGTTCTTCCTGCGGCAGCTGAGGAAGCTCAAGCTACCCACCAAGATGTTAGTGCAGTTCTACACAGCCATCATCGAGTCCATCCTCACCACCTCCATAACCGTGTGGTACGCAGGAGCCACTGCCAGGGACAGACTAAGGCTGCAGCGCGTCGTGCGCACTGCTGAGAAGGTGATCGGCTGCAAGCTCCCATCTCTCCAGGATCTGTACATCTCCAGGACCCGGAGGCGTGCTGGCCGGATCATAGCCGATCCCTCACACCCTGGTCACGTACTGTTTGCCCCCCTCCCCTCTGGTAGAAGACTTCGGTCCATCCAGACTAAAACCTCCCGTCACATAAACAGCTTCTTCCCCTCTGCCATTAGACTGCTGAACACTAAGTGACTCTCATGCACCATGTACAGCAGCTCAACCAGACTCATGTCAATCATCACTGTTTTCTTCCTGCATTACCGACTGCACTATATAGTTCTCCACAGTATCTGCTGCTGGCTAATATATATTTTAACTGTTGACCAGTATCACTTAATCTTATCCTACACTTTATTACATGTATAGTTTATTTCTCTTATCTTATCATGTTTAATGTTGCAGCATTGTACCGAGACAAATTCCTAGTTTGTGTACTACATGAACAATGGCAATAAACCTGATTCTGATTCTGATTCTGATTCTGATTGGATGTCGTCTGTCACTGTGTGGTGAGAAGCCTCCATTTATCCAGTCTATTGGCACAACCATGAACACCAGCAAGTACAAGAACTGTGCAAAAACATTCAAAAAACACAAAAACTAGAAGAGCTGAAATTAGCTGCCACTTGAGTGCAAAACACGTATGTGGACTATACATTAAAATGAATTTGCAAAACTTTTAAAAACGCTATTTTAAATGCCCCTGCTACTCCACTCTTACTGACTGATTTAACTCTATGTCAGCCGAAACCCATAATCGTTCCTACAGTGGCATCCCCAGGAATAAGGTGGATAGAACACTCAAATTTCCCTCGAGCCCTCAAGTCACGTGATGTGACCATCATAACGAGGCCTCGCTTGCTACGGTCACGTGACTGTGGGCGTGCTGAAACAGCGCTCGATGCACTGCTCATGATGCAAACAAAATTGCAAGAGACACTGGGCAGCTCCTATTACTATAATAAAAAAGACAACAGGAAGTTTGACTGATTGTATATTTTTGCAAAAGTTCTGATTTTGTAACTCTTTTGTAACCTTTATCCTCATCGAGCGTTTATATGTTGTATTCTGTCGTATTAAATTTAAAAAAAAAAAACTGCTCATGACACTTCCGCTTTATATTGCGCGAATCAGTGTTGAGTGGGCGGTGTCATCACTACCCCTATGGATTGGGACACCCCTTCATGGCAGCACATGGCCAAAGTGGCTGTAGAGTGTAGCTGTCTTACCGGCCACTGCTGAAATTCACCAGCCATTGGCTGGTGTTAATGTGAAGCCCTGCATTCTCTCTCTCTCTCTCTCTCTCTCTCTCTCTCTCTCTCTCTCTCTCTCTCTCTCTCTCTCTCTGTATATATGTATCTCTCAGAGGTTTTGTTCACTGAAAACTGTCCTTCCACAGAATTTTATATGAAGGGTGATCTAATTAAAGTCAATTAAAATGATAGATAACTGATTGACAGAATTTTTACAAGCCTGTCTGAGAAAATGACATAACAAAAAGTGTAGTGCAACCTGTGATATAGAGTATTGCCCTTTTTCAGGTTTACAGCTCAAATGTAGTTCTGACAGTCAGACACCAGATGGCAGTCTTTATTAGATGTTTCATAACACTGTGTCCCTCATGAAGCAATTGTCTCAAAGTTGCTCATTGTTTCATGAGGCCTCGGTTTTAACATCACTGCTGGACAGAAGCGTGTAATCATGCCAACAAGCGACAGGACGCCACCACTGACAGAGACTGACATACACATATATAAACAGGAAAATAATTGGCAGACAACGAGGAACGGGTGGGTATAATTAGGGGTAATCAGAGACAGCAGGGAGTGGCTATAGGTACAGAAAACATGAGGGACTGAGATAAAGGGGTAAACAAGAAATACAAACACAGGACCAAGGAATACACAACCTTGACAAATGATGATAATAAAAAGCAAAGGATCAAACTAACAAAGAGCAAGAACATGACAGAACTCATGTCCTGAGAATAACAGAAAGATCAAATATGAACATCAAGTGAGGTCATGAGCACAGCCATATCCAAACCTTTACAACTGGTGCACAGACTAAGGCTCACTGTTCTGTTTGTTAAGTAATGTAAAAGCTGTTAATGGAGGTTTTAACAAGGTTAACTGGTCTCTTTTCTGTCTGATATGTGCTGTAAATGATAAAGCAGACAACTTGACTGTCATAATTAGTGTACTTTAATTCTAACATAAGAAAATCCCGTGTAATAAACTAATGTATTTATCATTGGATGACATGCATGTTTTTATACTGTCATTGGTGTAAATTTTACATTTGATGTTGTTTTACAGATGACACAACTGAAATAAAGCCACTCTTCAGTTGAGTGCATTTATTCACTGGTGTCACTTTTCAGAGTGGTTTGTTTTGTTCAACTGCATTCTGAGGTAATCACATCCTGTCAGTGTATCAGTGGCAGGTGTGACAGCGGCTGTGGAGTGGTGAATCTCCTGAACAAAATTTGGAGCATACCTCTTTTAGATGCCAGTCAGGATAGAGGCTTTACAGTGAGTCTTGGATTATCGCAGAAATTTATGTTAGTTTCATTTCCAGACATATAGAGTGTGTTTTCACTCATTGTTCAAAGGATTGTATTTGTTAGTGCATATCCTAGAAGACAAGGATATATTACTATCTGTTATTGCACAGCAGGACCTTTTTTTCATGTTGTTTGAAGCGACCTTGACAATGAGAGTGAGTCTTACCTGAAGGCAGATGTACTTTACATTTTAATTGTTGTGGATCTGTAAAGAGCAGGATGGCTCGCTCAACAGGTGAGTGCTTTCATTTCCTCATTGACTTTGCTGTGATTATACAGCTTTTTTTTGCTACCTCAAGTGCACAGTTTGCCAGTCTAGAGTATGAACTTGATTATGTGCATGTGTGTTTGTGTTTTTAGCTGACGTTGGTCTCCCCTGCACTTTGGAGCCCAACCTATGTGATGATGTCCAGGCTCTTTTCAGTTACATGAGCATTCAAAGTTCTTCAATGAAAGGTACACCGTAAAAAAAAAAAAAAAAAAAAAAGCATGTAGATTAGGTTACCAGCCAATTATCACGTCAGTCAAATATTGTAAACTGTGGAAAGGTGAAATGCTGTTTATCAGTGAATTACCCTGAATTTATATATATTAAAACTGGCATATTTTTTGTCTATTATCTGCAAAAGTTACATTACATCCCCCTTAAATAATCTTGCATTGTGTTTAATGGGGACATGTCCCATAGTTAATCACTGGGTGGACATTACTGCGAGGACTTCTGGGTAGTCACCATTTTTAACAGAAATATATCTTACTTACCAGGGCTGCTCAATAAAGATTTCCCCCAACTCATTTCCCATGGATTTAGAGGAACCAAGCTTGGCACCATTATTAGCCTCTCTCTACACAGGTACCACCAAGGGTCACACACTTCTCCCATTGCTTTATACAGCTCTAGAGACCTCACCTGTAGAAGTCTGCAGGTTGCAACAGAAGCCACAACTTGACCTCAGAAATCAGCATTTCATCATCTTGGAAGTGCTCATCCTTAAAAAAATGACTTCATGGATGGAAATAGATGTAAGTCAAATTGTGCGAGGTCAAGAGAGTAAGGGGGGTGAGAACGGATTTCATACCCAAAAGACCGTGCTTCCATCTGGGCAACATGCGAGTTGTGAACCAGGGTGTTGTCTTGCAGGAGGTGGACATCTTTGGTCAGCAGACCACACCTCTTGGTTGTGATGGCCTTCCGCAATTTTTGCAGCAGTGAAGAGTAGTAAGTCCCAGTAATTGTGGTACCCTTTGCCAGGAAATCCATCATCTGTACAATGACAATAATTATTATTAAAGTAGAACTGAAGTGAACGGCATTGAACGGCACTGGGTGATAGTACATATAATTATAAAGATAATTTATCATTGGCACCCCCTCCACCAATCCCGGAATCTTGGAGAAAATCGCGATTTTGAATTTCCCGCCCTGAAAAATCCGACGAATCCGCCGATTATCGGGAAGTGCAGCCGGAGTTCCGCGTGACGTCACGAATTGGGCACAGTCCTCCATGTTTACCATTGCGAGCACGTCGACACTGGTTGTTTTTGGTGCATTTTGTCATGATAGTCAACTACAAAACACTTCCAACACCTGGGAAGATCTGTTCAGTGGCCAAGGAAAGCTGTCATGGCGACGAAAGAAAAGAAAGGGGGAGGAAAAGCTGCACGGTGGCGCAGTGGTTTAGCACTGTGGCAGCACAGTTTACCCTCGGCCGGGGGATCGCGGGGATCATGAGATCGTGGGTTCGATCCCAGCCCCCGACCAACAGTGAGCTGTGTGGAGTTTGCATGTTCTCCCCGTGTTGCGTGGGTTTTCTCCGGGATTTCTCCGGTTTCCTCCTGCATACCAAAAACATGTAGGTTTAGGGCGCTCGCGCACGCAGCAAATGGCAGCCGGTGGCTTGTCACCAGACTGCAAACCCAATCTACCTACGGGTACAAATAAGTAACAAAAAAAACAAAAAAAAAAAAATAAAAAAAAGGCGACCGGGAAGCGATGCATTGCATGGTCACCAGCTGGTCACTGCACTGATTGCATCAGACCATTGGCACCACCCTCGGACCGCATTGTCCCTTTTCTACTGGAATTATTGTTATTGAAACACAAAAATCGTCTGCAGTCCAGACTTAATTTTCCTTATCCTGACACCCCAAACATGCCAAAGTAGAGAAGTAAAGACTCACCATTCTGTATTCAAAAAGCGACTCTCCTCCCCATCACTGCTGCGGTCTGACTCTGAGTCGGTGCCGGAATCCCCCGACAATTCTGGCTCGAATCTGTACGGCTCGATGCCTCCCTCGCTCTCTTCCTGTTCACTTGACACTCCTGCATCCTCCTCTGTCTCGTCACCGATCCTGAATGCCTCTTCACTCTGAAAACTCTGGTGTTCTTGACTGCTGGAACTGCTATCATCTGCCATTGTTGTTTTGCTAAGGCTCACACTCGTGACGTCACGCAGCGTCGTCTGCACTACTTCCGGTTTGTTTGGCACTGCCAGCCAGAGGCAAAAGTTTATCGGCTTATAGCTTGGCCATCGCACGGCCTAAAAATTTCTTTTATGTGTTGAAAAATACAATAGGTAATAAGGAATTAATCCGCTATTCTACTTTTTGTGCAAAAAGGTGGGTTCAGTTCTACTTTAAATACTATTCTATTCTGTTCTAATCAATACAACATGCTGGTCCCAAAAAATCACCAGCATGACCTTGCTTGCCAAGGGTTAGACACGTGCCTTCTTCAGAAGTGGTGAGGCATAATGCTTCCATTGCTTTGACTGGGCTTTAGTCTCTGGATTATAATGATGGACCCATCTTCATCCTGCATGATTAGTCTGTCAAAGAAGTTCTACTGGTTTTCTTGGGACATGGCAAAAAGAGCCTGGGAGAACATGACTCATTCCTGCCTCCTGAAAGTTGTGACCAACCGTGGAATCCATCATGCAGATAACTTCCACATGCGTAAATGTTCATGGATGATTTTATTTCCCACAGACACCACTGTTACACCCCCACCCCCGCCAGAAATGAAAGTTGGTCGCTAATGGGGAAACTAACAAAATAAACACAGAAAACTAACCAAAACAAGGTTTCAAAATGCGTTCTAAAAGATGGCTGGGCAAACCCAACTCACCCACTAAATCTATCAAAATGATAGAAGAACTTAAAGAGTAAAGCCCCAAAAAAGAAAAGTAATTAACTTGGGGGAAACCAGCAAGAGATAAAACCCACAGAAAACCAACAAAGAGAGAGCAACTGGTGGTGTTGCCTTTCTGACCATCAAATGTCTACTGAGCAGAGGCAAGCTGCCTCCTTATATCTCAGCAGACTGATCCCAGGTGTGAGGTGTGCACAGGTGTAATGCATCACTCCTGATTAAGTGAGTGACTGAAGTTAAGTCTCAGGACTCCACATAGACCATAACACCACACTGATCTTGACATCTTGGGCTTGTTGATGAATGGTTATGCAGCGGTCCTCCAAAATAGTGACCTCCACTGGCCAGATAGATGGTGTTTTCATCAGTGGTGCACTGTGTTAGCCCAGGAATGGGTACCATTTCCACCAATGTCCAACCACACTTGAACTGTCGATGCCAGTGCTTGACTACATCATATGATGGAGCATCTCCCACAGGTCTCTTTCATCTCATTGAATCGCTCCCGTTGTGTATAATTTCGCAATTACAGAAACCTGATGGCTGGTCTGCATTAAACTGTTCCCATTGCCACACCTTACTCCAACTAAGCACCTGCAAAAGAAACTCTTAGAAGTTCAGAGCTGCAAATTGCCAGGTGACCTATAGAGAGATGTGTTATACAGGTACATATGCAAATTCAGCCTCCTACAATAACCAGAAGTGGGTCAGGAGAAATCTTTAATGAGGAGTCCTCGTACACTGGGTCCTTGTTAAAACCTTTTCATGGGGATCTGTTTGACCACTTTTGTCCGGCCCTTCACCCTGGAACTGTTTGCCATGGGAGAAACTACTAGGGGCAAGCTGCCCCAGACAGCATAGCTCCTGGGATCATACGAGCATGCAAACCTCTCCACCATGATAAGGTGGTGATCCACATGAGTGATTTTGAATCGTTTTGTTAAAAGAATGACAGTGAATGAGGAGAAGAAAAAAACTGTCATAGTTTAGATAATAATGGATGTCGGCATTTCGCACTTTGAATCTATCCCAGCATCTTTACACGAGAGGCGGGGTACACCCTGGGCAAATCACCAATGGATGAATGAATGGAAGAAAGATCAAGTAAAGGATTATAACAGATATTTTACAAAATCAGTCCATTAAAATAATGGACACTGAGAAATTCTAGCCCCAGTGTAGGAACAGGCATACACACACACTGCTAAAATAGCGGTTGATAATGTACCCCTAACTTTAGACTGTTATGACCCCTCGTGAGCCATTACGCAGTGCACATAGGGAGGAATGGAAACCCTACGAGCAGAAGTAGATTTGTGCACTTTATTGAACATAAACCCAAATATTGTCTAGCAAAACAGTCACGTAGTAAAGCAGAGTGTTGATATGATTGTAATTGAGGCCACCAGGAAAACAGGGATGCCACCTGGACGCTCAGTAGCCTGACGGAGGGAATGCCTAGTGCCACAGAACAGCTGTCGGCACGAGGAGAAAGGCAAACATTAACTTACGGGCTGGAGCGATCCAAGACTGTCCATGCAGTCCGGTGGATGAGGGCGAGGCAGGACCAGCCGCTAACACCAAATAACTAACAACAGTCTAGTAGTGTTAGAGAAGACTAAACGAGTCAGGCTGAAAGTAACCGTAGGAGATGAAAGCTTGCATACACAGACGAACACGCGGCTGTGTATATTGTGCAATGCTCCGGCGATCTCTTCCCACTCAAACAGAGCTTAAGTAATAACAATACTAATGAGGGAAGAGACCGCCGGTGTGAAAGAGCATGGGCTAGACAAATTGAAACCATGTGTGCATGAGTGAGTGTCTGAGCATGTGAATGGGGTGTATGTGTGTGAGACACTGATAATAAGGAACAGCTGGTGATACTGACAGGAGGAGGGGGTGTGGCTGAGCTGTCTGTCAGGGAGCGGAGGACCCAAAGGGCTCCCTGAAGAGCCTGATGGAAAATAAACAGTGAAATGGGACAAAAAGCCACGGTGTCCGAACTGGGTTTGGGACCACCAAACCCAGGTTCATGACATAAACCTGCTTTTCGTTGATCAAAGGTGCATTATACAACATACTATAAATGTGCCAAACTTTGCACTAACCTTCATCCACTTCAGATGAGTCCCCTCCTACAACTGCAGGCCACGTGCACAGTCAGTTCTTAATTAGGTGGCAAGGATGCACAGTGGAAAACAGACAATGACAGACAGAAATAATGAAAGCACCTGCACAAGGCAAGAAATTCTGCCTCTCTGCGCTGCTCGTTTGATCTCATCATGTTAGTGGCTTGTTGTCCATTAACTTAATCAGCTGCAACATGTTGCTTCAGCTTGCTTTTGTTATTACCACTTAGTTTCCCTGCCTTTTGTTGAACCTATCCCAACTCTTTTGAGATGTGTTGCTGCCATCCGAGTCAAGATGATCTAATGTTCTTCATGAAATAGCAAAATGTCTCACTTTCAACATTTGGTGTTTTAGAGAATACTGTTTTTTGACATTTGTGAATCATTGCATTCTGTTTTTATGTAGATTTTACTCAGCATCCCAACGTTTATGGAATTTGGGTTCTGTCTAAATTCTGAAAACACAGTAGACTATTTTCAATGCTGGTCATTTCATGAATGCATGCGGAGTTACTATTTGCTGTATCCATGTGTGCAGGGATGCTTATATGGACACTTCAAAAGAAGGTTGTGGCAAACCCTTCCTGCAGTATTCCATTATTCACAGTTCTGCTTACAGAGCTGGAGAAGGTTTGTCCTTCATTCTTCTTGCAGCATTAGATAAGGAGTTTTTCAGCGCTGCCAACAAGCAGTGCTGTAGGTGAACTGAAGACAGTTTGATTTTGACTCCATTGTACTAGTTAGCATAGACATGAACAATGTTTATATGTGTTTATATTTTATCTTTATCCTCTATAGTTTGTTTAGGGTACATGTACTCTGTATTTTTGTTATTCACTGTAAAGGCAGAGCCAAAGATTGTCTGGAACAGTCACATGCTTGTACAGAGCATTGAAATTAACCAAAAACATTCTGTAACAAAATTAGGTATATCCTGCAGAAAGTATGTGGATTTTAAGATGTGTTTTTGTGATCGGATCTTTTTACAGATGTATGAAAATCAGTCTTACACGTCTTTAATACAAGTACTGCATACACTCAGCTATGTTGTTATTCAGGTAAGACACACCTGTATGACTCAAAGCAGACATGGTTTTGCTCATAGACACTATTGAATCCTTTTGGAAAGCTGTCAAATTTATGCATTGTTTGCTTTTCCTGCATTTCATTTTCTAGTCAGGAGTCAAGATTCCTGACAGCCTTTATCAGAGAATGTACCAGTGTTTGATGAGACTGCTGACACTACCAGTGCCCTATTGTTCTGTGGCCTTGCGCACGCTAAGGAACATAAAAACAGAAATGATTACACCTGGTACATTATATCATTGCACACATTTCTTAGAAACATTCATACTCCCTCACTTTTAACTGACAGACTTTTGTCAACAGGGTCTTTGTATCTGAAGAGAGTCATCGCAGAGCAGAACTTGAAGAATCTGTATTTTCCCTTGCAGGAAAAGTGAGTACAGCAAGACTGAAACATATTCAGTCTGTACTGAAAACAAAACAGACTTTTAACTGCGTATTACAGTGTACTGTTGCCCACTCACATGTTTTCTGGTTGACTCCAGAGTTTTTGTGCTTGCAGACCCAGCGTTGTTTTCTCCTCCCTTGGAAGCAACAGTTCGCGCATACTTAAACGTGTCAAGCTCGCTCAGGGGCAAATGCAGTATAGAGAAGAATGTGCTTCTTCATGTGCTGCAGAAAGGGCTGGAGATGACCAGTCAAAGTTCCAAACTCGCTCAAAGCATCGAGGTAAAGTAAAACATAAAGCTGGTTTAGAGAAAGAATGAAAAACACAATAAAATTTTGCCTTTTGTGACATGCATTGTTACTGTGGGAAGGATTAAGTAGGGTCCACTTACATGAGCTATAGCAGGCATTGTCTACATGTGTGTTACACATATCAACTTCAAGGTCTCAGAGTTATACAGAGTAAGGTAAACAGTCTTGAAAAGAAAAATGCATGGCTAAAATCAATAGACTGGTATTGGGTATTGGACAGGCTTTGCATATACAGTACTCTCAAATTAGTACCACACCCAAGCACAATATGAAGAAGGCTATGGTGCATATACAGTGGGGGAAATAATTATTTGAGCCCCTGCTGAATTCATAAGTTTACCCCTTTACAAAGAAATTAACAGTCCATAATTTTTATGGTAGGTTTATTTTAAGAGAGACAGAATATCAACAACAACAACAACAACAAAAAAAAAAAACTAGAAAAAAATAGCAACTCACAGTTTCAGATCCCTCCAGATTTTCCATGGGATTAAGGTCTGGAGACTGGCTAGGCCACTTCAGGATCTTAATGTGTTTCTTCCTGAGCCACTCCTTTGTTGCCTTAGTCATATGTTTTGGGTCATTGTTATGCTGCAAGACCCATCCATAACCCACCATCAGTGTTCTGGCTGAAGCCAGGAGGTTCTCATCCAAGATTCTACTGTACATGGCCTCGTTCATCGGCCCCTCAATGCGATGAAGTCTTTCTGTACCCTTAGTGGAGAAACAGGTCATGTTTATAAATGAGAAGTGGTTCTCAAACATTTTACTTGGTAAAATAAAGGTTAAAAAACAGCCCCAAGGCAAAATGTTTCCACCTCCATGTTTGACAGTGGGGATGGTGTTCTTGGGGTCATATTCAGCATTTCTCTGCCTCCAAACACGGCGAGTTGAGTTGATGCCAGAGAGCTCAGTTTTGTTCTCATCCAACCACACCACGTTCGCCCACCCCTTCTCTGAATCATTCAGGTGTTCATTGACAAACTTAGATGTGCCTTCTTGAGCAGGGGGACCTTCAGGTACTGTGGGATGTCAGCCCATTACGATGAAGTGTTACCACTGGTTTTCTTGGTGATTGTGAGCCCGGTTCTCTTGTGATCATTAACAAGCTCCTCCCATGTAATTTTGGGCTGATCCCTCACCTTTCTCAGAATCATTCTTTACCCACGAGGTGTGATCTTGCATGGAGCACCAGCGCAAGGGTGATTGACTGTTTTCTTGTATTTCTCCCATTTTTTGAATTATTACACAGTGTTCTCTTTCTCACTAAAATTCTTGCTGATGGTCTTGTAGCCCATTCCAGCCTTGTGCTGGTCTACAATCTTGTCCCTGACATCCTTTGACAGCTCTTTGGTTTTACCACATGGTGGTGGAGAAGTTTGAATTGAAGAGACTGATTCTGTGACAGGAGTCTGTGAGTTGAGATTGGGAGCACTTTCCGAAAGGGACAGGACTAATCAGTGTGCCTTATGGGCCTATAAAGGGTCTGTGTGGGTCAGTATTCTTGCTGGTTGGTAGGGGATCAAATACTTATTTCACCAAATCAAAAGCAAATGAATTTATAACCTTTATTTAACGTTCTTTTCTGGATTTTTTTTATTCTCTCTCTCTCTCTCTCTCTCTCTCTCTCTCTCTCTCTCTCTCTCTCTCTCTCTCTTTCTGTCTCTGTTAAAATAAACCTACCATAAAAATTATGGACTGTTCATTTTTATGTAGCTCAAATTGAACAACTGGTACTCGATCTGGAAAAACTGTGGCTACTATTTGACAGTATAAGGAAAATAAGGCCGTACCTGGCCTTGCTGTGGCACAGAGGCCAAACTGCTACCTCTGGGGGCTGTGTCTGTGTGGCAGATACCGAAAAGGATCCTCAAGAGGACTGTGGACTGAAAGTAGGAGATGGCAAAGGCCTGAAAAGGGCAACCAGCTCACTACTGGTGAAACCTCCTGAGGCTCCAACATTTGTCTGATCGCAATAACCAATGGATGTGCATGTGATTAACTAATGCATGCCTGTAGAAAGCAAGTATTCTTGTCTGAAACAGGCTTCACAGGCCCAAATGTAGGGTGTGTTTGAAACGGGAATGCAAAGAGGTGTAGCCTATATGTAGGCAATCACATGTTAGACTTTGACAAATGTAAAAGGGACTGAATGCCACTGAGATTTATTTGATTGTGTGAATATTAATTACAGAATACCTTATTATTTAAAATGAATGGGACATCCAATATTAGCGACTGTTTAAGGACCCTTGTTTATTTGTTTGTCAAATCACTTATTTGTGTGATCTTTTATCACTTATGTTCACTAGTGCATACCCGTGCATGCCTGTAGAAACCAAGTATAAGCAAGTATTTCTGCATGCCCGTAGAAAGCAAGTGTAAGCAAGTTTTTCTGCATGCCCATAGAAATTTACTGTTACCATGGCAACAGTAACCATGGTGATGCCTGCCTTTGATCTTTGAAATGGTTACTATGGCAACAGTAACCATGGTGAAACCTGCCTTTCATCTTTGACGTTACCAGTCATTCAGTGATGATCTCTCTATGACATCATAGATGCATGTCCATGCATCCATGATGTCATAGTTATGTCATAGCTATGAACATCCACAGCTCCCCTATGGACGTTCATTAAAGATTTCCCCTCCTAAACCGCATATCCGGGGAGGCTGAAATTTGGAGATGCACACCTTCGTAACCTCAGCAAAGCATGTATAAAATCTGAGGCCAGTCTGGCAAACGGTTCGGGAGATATGCGCGGAACAGACACACAGACAGAGATTCCTTGCATTATAATATGATTGTTCAATCCATTTTTATTTTTACTGTTCAGTATTATTGTCCTTGTGTCTCTAGTCATGTTGTGTCATCCCTTGTCATCATTGTAGTCTTGTTTGCATATTTCTTCACCTATTGCCTCCAGTCCCTCGTGTTTCCATACCCAGGGTTTCCTCCGGTAACATTTCTGGGTGGCGGCCCGCCTCGCCAGAAAAATTACCGCTGCGCTAATGAGGAGATATGAATTTAAGGAAACTGTATGAAGCAATGACTTTCCGCAAGCGCGCACACGAACAACGCACATGGCCGTCATCCACGTGGAGTTTAGAAGCACCTGGTCACACAAGCTTTCCAGTCAGGCAGAGTCTCTCGCTAGCGTGACTATCTGAGAGAAATATGAGTTTATTGTTATGTCTGTATAATGGTGAACGGAGAGCTTGTTCAGACAGGTGCAATGTACTGCTGGAACCTCAGGTGTTTCATCTTCATGGCATCTTTTCTGACGTGCAGCAGTTGTCAACATTCTATTGCTCTCCATCTGGTGGTTCTTCTTCTTCTTCTTCTTCTTCTTCTTCGTTGAGACCACTGGTTGAGGGATAAGTGCATTGTAATTTCAGTTCATGGACTGGATCATGAAAATAGATCTGAGCAAAAAGAGGCTTTCCGGCATGGACTCACTATATACTGTATATGGCATCATAAAGACATGAAGGCAGCCTTGATGTACACAATATATGACATCATAAAGACATGTTGCCTGATGTCTGTCACTGTATATGACATCATAAAGACATGAAGGCAGGCTTGATGTATATGACATCATAAAGACACATTTGTCTATGTGCCATCATATAGGCATCGCGGGTCGTCCTGTGATGCCTGAGTTCATAGGACGTCCTATGATGTTTAGGCAGAGATCATAGGCCGTCCTATAATGTCCTATAAACGTGAGAGACACACACACAGACAGACACACACACAGAGATTTCTTGCTTTTATAGAGTGATAATAATAGTGTATCTTCATCTTGTACTTTGGGGAATGGGAGTTGTTCAGTCACCATTATACAGTATACTGTATGTAGTTAATAGTGTATCACCAATAAACTCATGCAGTACTATAACAGGACACATTTACAAATATTTGAGACCTATTGTAGTGCATCTTTTTATATTTTAACAATATAAGTACAAAACATCCAACATTATTATACACAGCAGAATGACCTGTTTGGCTGCAACCGGTGCATCAGTGTTGCCCATTTGTAAGTAAATATTTAAATAAAAATGATTTATTTCATTATTTGAGTGTTTTTGTGTCCTGTTTGGTGACGGTCATTGTTTAGTCAAAACATGCATATGTGTCCGCATACGTATGCAATTGATCTGGCCATTCCACTCCACAGTCATAGCGGTATTATTATTAACTTTTAATTTTTAGATAGCCGTGTGAGCACACCTGGAGGAGCGCCATTGGGGACTTGTGGTCCTGCAAAGGACAGTGGTAGAACACGGGTGATGCAGCAGCCGGGATTCACGTCTACTGCTAACAAGGCAGGCTGGGCTTGCTTCCCTGCAAAGGACTGTGGTCCGCTGGTCCGGCTACTGCTTCTCCAACACCGGTGTTCTTTGTCAGACCCCGCGTCCCTGCGGGCCTTGTATTCTCTACATATGGCATATTATCCTTTAGACATATGCAATCACGGCAACTTTATGGTATAATTTTTTCATTAAATCTTCAGTATTATCTTTTTCTGTTCAAATTTGTTGCTTCTGACTTCCTTGTTTTGTTTACGGAGTGCTGTGGTTACTGGTCGTGATGCTGCATATTATCCAATCAATATGGAGTCAATCCAAAAGCCCGCAAACACTTCCAGAAGCCTGGACATGATGAGACAGAGCGGTGGATAAACTTTTATTGATAAAAATTACATATTTTCACTGAGCAACTCCATACTCTGGCATGCACACCTTCATAACCTCGGCAAAGCACTTATAAAATCTGAGGTCAGTCTCACAAACAGTTTGAGAGCTATGCAAGGAACAGACACACATACAGAGATTCCATGCACTTATAGAGAGATAATCAAGGAAGCCAGATCACCACTGGGACTAAGACGCATTTCAGCTTGTTTCACAGGTTCATTAGAGTCCATGCATTGTTATCTGGAATCTGTAAGTGACAAAAACAATACCACGGCTATGATGGCAAGGCTAGACGTGCAAACATCAGCCACAGGATGCTGGGAAATAAATTAATAATACAGATTACAACTGGAAGTAAGATGTATGCTTTGGTGTGATTCAAAAGTTCATTAAAGCCCATTCAGCATTATTTGGAATGGGAAAATTTTTGATAAGAGACTTAAATACTAGCTATGTTATGTGATGCTGTCTGGCAGAGATGGGGCTTGAGTCTGATGCTTGGACTCAAGTCGCACTTAAGTCACATACAGTGGGGCAAAAAAGTATTTAGTCAGCCACCAATTGTGCAAGTTGTCCTACTTAAAAGATGAGAGAGGTCTCCAATTTTCATCATAGGTATACCTCAACTATGAGAGACAAAATGAGAAAAAAAAATCCAGAAAATCACATTGAAGGATTTTTAATGAATTAATTGGTAAATTCCTCAGTAAAATAAGTATTTGGTCAATAACAAAAGTTCATCTCAATACTTTGTTATATACCCTTTGTTGGCAATGACAGAGGTCACATGTTTTCTGTAAGTCTTTACAAGGTTTTCACACACTGTTGCTGGTATTTTGGCCCATTCCTCCATGCAGATCTCCTCTAGAGCAGTGATGTTTTGGGGCTGTCGCTGGGCAACACGGACTTTCAACTCCCTCCAAAGATTTTCTATGGGGTTGAGATCTGGAGACTGGCTAGGCCACTCCAGGACCTTGAAATGCTTCTTACGAAGCCACTCCTTCGTTGCCCGGGCAGTGTGTTTGGAATCGTTGTCATGCTGAAAGACCCAGTCATGTTTCATCTTCAATGCCCTTGCTGATGGAAGGAGGTTTTCACTCAAAATCTCACGATACATGACCCCATTCATTCTTTCCTTTACATAGATCAGTCGTCCTGGTCCCTTTTCAGAAAAACAGCCCCAAAGCATGAGGTTTCCACCCCCATGCTTCACAGTAGGTATGGTGTTCTTTCTCCTCCAAACACGACAAGTTGAGTTTTTACCAAAAAGTTCTCTTTTGGTTTCATCTGACCATATGACATTCTCAAAATCCTCTTCTGGATCATCCAAATGCTCTCTAGCAAACTTCAGATGGGCCTGGGCATGTACTGGCTTAAGCAGGGGGACACGTCTGGCACTGCAGGATTTGAGTCCCTGGCGGCATAGTGTGTTACTGATGGTAGCCTTTGTTACTTTGGTCCCAGCTGTCTGCAGGTCATTCACTAGGTCCCCTCATGTGGTTCTGGGATTTTTGCTCACCGTTCTCGTGATCATTTTGACCCCACGGGGTGAGCT
The DNA here is from genome assembly GCA_020510985.1 of Pholidichthys leucotaenia. Lineage (NCBI taxonomy): Eukaryota > Metazoa > Chordata > Actinopteri > Cichliformes > Pholidichthyidae > Pholidichthys > Pholidichthys leucotaenia. The sequence goes on from CM035838.1 coordinate 349,951,976, forward strand.
CTTGCGTGGAGCCCCAGATCGAGGGAGATTATCAGTGGTCTTGTATGTCTTCCATTTTCTAATAATTGCTCCCACAGTTGATTTCTTCACACCAAGCTGCTTGCCTATTGCAGATTCAGTCTTCCCAGCCTGGTGCAGGTCTACAATTTTGTTTCTGGTGTCCTTTGACAGCTCTTTGGTCTTGGCCATAGTGGAGTTTGGAGTCTGACTGTTTGAGGTTGTGGACAGGTGTCTTTTATACTGATAACGAGTTCAAACAGGTGCCATTAATAAAGGTAACGAGTGGAGGACAGAGGAGCCTCTTAAAGAAGAAGTTACAGGTCTGTGAGAGCCAGAAATATTGTTTGTTTGTAGGTGATCAAATACTTATTTTACCGAGGAATTTACCAATTAATTCATTAAAAATCCTTCAATGTGATTTTCTGGATTTTTTTTTCTCATTTTGTCTCTCACAGTTGAGGTATACCTATGATGACAATTGGAGACCTCTCTCATCTTTTAAGTGGGAGAACTTGAACACTTGGTGGCTGACTAAATACTTTTTTGCCCCACTGTATACAAGGACTTCAGACTTGACTTGGCCTTATGAATTAGGATTTGTGAACAATCTTTTATTCTTAATGTTTTTTGTCAAAAACATCCAAAACACCAAATTTCTCTTAGGAATTAAAGTCAGGTGAGTTTCACTATTAAAACAACACAGATAATTGATGTCATATGCATGCGTCTTAGCGCAGTGCATATGGGAATTGAACATGAAAACCAAAATACAGGAGTAAGTTGAGTGTGTTTTATTAACAAAAAACATGTGAGTGTACCACATACAACGAAAGTCACTAGCTTACAAGGGTGACTGCCAGGACGCTCAACAGCTTGCAGGAAAACGGAGGCAGAGGAACCCAGGACGCTTCCAGATGGAACTGGATGGCGTGGCCCATATAGGAAAAACTTACAGAGCTGGAGCAGTCCGTGGCAGTCCCAGATAGCCGTCCCAGTGGAACAAAAAACAGCAGCAAGCAGGCTGGTGGAAAAAACAATCCTCAACAGCAGGCCTAGCGGTCTAGTTCAACGCTGAGGGAACAAACACTGTCTGGAAACAATGACCTGGCAGTGCACATCAGTGAACACGGAACTAAAATACTACAACTGATTAACCAACTGAGTGCATGCCGATGCGTGTAATGGGTGCGTGGATGTGTGAGCATGTGAGTGAGACTGAATGGTGTGTGCGTGTGCAGAGACAGCATGTGTGTCAGTGAGTGAGTGCGCTGAGTGAAACACAAATGACAAACAGCTGTGGCCCTGACAAGAGGAGGGAGGCGTGGCTGTCGGCTGTCAGGAAGCAGGCAAACCCCAAGGCTCTCAGCAGCCTGACAAACGGACCTGACAGACGACAGACACAAAAGAAATAATAAAGTGAACCGAGCCTCGTCATGGAGCAGGGTAGGATAAAACTTAAAACCCCGCTCATGACAATTGGATCCACATAACTTAATAGTTCTCAAGAACTGTCAATTTTTGAGAAAAATGCAGATGTTGAAGCTATAATGGAAACTTTCACTGTGTTTTATTGAATTTCATCGCCTGTTTAAAGTAATTATATCAACAGCTGACCAGTTCTGTTACTAAATGCTAATAGATACATGATAACATATTATAAATTCCTTAGATATTACAACCATAAAGTGACATAAGACTTGACTTGGACTCAAGATCAAAGACTTGAGACCTGACTTGCAAAAAATGACTTGTGAACATCTCTGCTATCTGGAGTAACAAACGACAGCCAAGAACAATGTGCGCATAAGTTAATACTACAATAAGCCACAAAATAACTGGGAGTAAGATACATGCTTTGGTGTGTTTGGCGGGGTCATTGAAGCCCATGCAGTGGAATCTGGAACAGGTAAATTTTAATAACGTGAGTAAACAACACACTAGCTGAGCAATATATTCACTCCCATAATAATAATAATGAGTAATGGATTGCATTTATATAGCACTTTTCAAAATACCCAAAGTGCTTTACAATGAGTCCATTATTCATTCACTCCACAGACAGACATTGGTAACTACTACTACTACTGTAGCCACAGCTGCACTGGGGCAGACTGATGGAAACGTGGCTGCCAATCCATGCCAATGGCCTCTCCGACCACTACCAAACATAGGCAAGGTGGGTAAAGTGTCTTGCCCAGGGACACAACAGCAGGATGGCTGGGGAGAACGGGATTTGAACCATCAACCCTCTGGTTATTGGATGACCTGCTCTACCTCCTGAGCCACTGCCGCCCACATTTCCCTCCTCTGTTCCATTTTTGCTAAGCACCAAGCTGGACGGCAGGAAGTTCCACTTTCATATGGTCTTTGGCATGACGTGGCTGGGACTTGAACCCCAACCTCCCGGTTGTGGGGTGGATGCTCTGCCTCTTGGCCACCACTCCAGTACATATGCCTTTGCAGCATGATGCGCTTGATGTCACGTTGCCAAGCAACAGATGCAGGCAAAAGGTTTCAAGGACTTACAGTGGGTGGACAGGCCGGCTATGTAAACAAGAGTCTGAGCATCAGCAGAAAGACAGCCAGTGGGAGTCAGTAGCTGACAGCATTCAGCCACTGCTGAAGAATTCAGTTGTTAATCTATTGTAACAAAAAAAGTGCAAAATATTACTTGCTACACCTAAGTCAAATCTGCTTATATCTGGTGTGTGGAAATACAAGCACACAGGGCAGAAACTGGTCACAATACCTTTGCTATCCCCTCAAGGGGCAAAGTAATATGCTTCATTGAAATACACGAATGAATAAGTAATATATTCAGCTTAATTTTGCATGACTTATATTTTCAATATCTGCTTTCATACTTCAGGAATTTGGGGACCATGATGCAAATCTTCTTTTCCTTGAGTTGGTTCTAGCTGTGAAGTTCAGCATTAGCCATGGTACTGGTGGTCAGGAAGACTATCTGAAAACACTGCAGAACCTTTATGAAGACATCCTGGCTCCTGCTGAAGAAGGTATATGATCTATAACACTGGTCAACACCAAATTTATTGTCTAAGTTTTTTTAGCTGATTTAGGACAGTTTTGATGCGCTGAATCCAAAAATCACATTGGTTTTGCTCAATCAGGTCAACTTTTTGAACTATGGCCGCATGTTTTTTTTACGTTTTTGTTTACATGTACAGGTATTTTCATTTTATATGATGCAAAATTCTTTTTTATTTCTTGAAATTCTCTGAATTTTGAACAATGATGACGTAACATTCAATTTACATGTACTTACCTTTATCAATGTCTACTATTCAATTTACATTACAACTGTACAACTGCTGTACAATTGCTTACAACTTAGCATAAAAACCTGACCTGATTGAAAGAAACGGATGTCATTTTCGGATTCAGCTGTGCAAAATTGTCTTAAATCAGTTGAAAAAACACAGACAACTTACAAAAAAATTACTTTTGTTATGTTGTGTAATAACTTACAGTGTAGCCAAATTATTATGAGTAGTGATATGGAAATTACTTATTGCCTTTATTTTCTCAAGGTTTCTCAGAAATGGCAGGTAGCATTCATGGCTCTAGGAACAACACTGCATTGCCCTTTCCAGAAATTAACTTCCATCTTTGGAAAGATGAAGATACTTTATGTGAGTCAGTCAAACAAAATGAAGCAGTTGATCTTGTTATACTACTTTCTATTTTAACATCTTCAAGCAAATAAACATTGAAGAGGTCACTGATTTACTTCATAATGACAATGTTAATGTCCTCTGAAGGGGAGCTGTTGCAAAACTTCACACATTCATGCTGCAGCTCCATGAAAGACAAAGAAAAGAACACAAGAGACAGTGGCATAGTGAAAGATATAGCTGAGACACCACCTCCAAGTACCAACAAGTCTGTATTCAAACGGAGACATGCCTACAAGAAGTCAAGCTCGTCAGATAAACTGAGTCTGATGAAGGAGAAGATGGAAAGAGTCCCTGAACGATCTCCACTTCTTAAAGAGGAGCAAAAACACACGGCTCGAGTGGTGGTGATGGGGGACAATCGTGTGTTGGGACAGCTCACTCAGGCTTATTACTCCATTCGGTGAGTGGCTGTTTTTTTTGTTTGTTTTTTAAGTTAGCCTCGTCCAAATAGTGTAAAATACTCCTTCAAATCTATTCAGGGCTCTCCTGTAACATTTTCTCTGGATTTATCAACAGTAAGAAAGAGTCCAAACATCTATGGCTGACCAAGAAGGTGAATCTGCAGTTCTACTACATCCCAGTCAGCGATGAGGCATCATCCAGTAACACTCCTGAAAGCCTATGCAAGGATGAAGGGAGACTGTCTTTGGCTTCCTTTTTGGGGCAAGTGGACCCATGGTACAACAGCAACATTAGAAACCTGGGAAGTGCAATACCAACACTGCCTGAAATGGTAATAATGCTGTTGAAATGGCATTTTGTAAAGCACTTAAAGTTTGTTAATGCTTATCTGATTCTTTCTCCTCCACAGCCCTCCAATCAGAGTGTGCCGTCGGAGCTGAACTTGTTCTTACTGGACACCCTGTGTTACTACCTCCGTTGTGCGACACAACCAGTTAACCTCCCGCTTTATTCAGTTGAGGTACAGCAACTATCATGTGCACAGAAATTAAGATTTACCTGCTTACATGTCATAATACCTGCTCATAAAAAACAACCATATAGAGGGCCCTATTAGGACGATCATCTGCAGACTTTTCCGCCAGACTTACCCCTGTATGTCAGTGTTTTTGTTAGTTTCTGTCAGCGCATTGTCTTTTTTTATGCGTTGTGTCACGCCATCCACACCGTGTTCTAAATTATTATGCAAATGATATTTGTCTCTGATTTTCCTAAATAGTCGATGCAAATGACAGTCAGTATAATTTTCAAGTCATCAACTGTTAGAGCATAATTCAAATTTTATTGAACAAACCTTCCAATGATAATTACTTTTTGCAAAAAAAAAAATCAAAATACACTGCTCCAAATTATTATGCACAACCAAGTTTCAAAACATTTTATTGGTTGTAAAGAAACGAAAATGGTCATTCGTTGAATTTGCAGCATTAGGAGGTCATATTTACTGAAATCAAAAGCTATTTCAATCAAAAACATCTTAACAGGCCAAGTTACATGTTAACATAGGACTCCTTCTTTGATGTAACCTTCACAATTCTTGCATCCATTGAACTTGTGAGTTTTGGAGCATTTCTACTTGAATTTCTTTGCAGGATGTCAGAATAGCCTTCCACAGCTGCTGTTTTGATGTGAATTACCTCCCACCCTCATAGATCTTTTGCTTGAGGATGCTCCAAAGGTTCTCAACAGGGTTGAGGTCAGGGGAGGATGGGGGCCACTTCATGAGTTTCTCTCCTTTTATGCCCATAGCAGCCAATGGCACAGAGGTATTCTTTGCAGCATGAGATGGTGCGTTGTCATGCATGAAGATAATTTTGCTATGGAAGACATGGTTCTTCTTTTTGTACCATGGAAGAAAGTGGTCAGTCAGAAACTGTATACTTTGCCAAGGTCATTTTCACACCTTCAGGCACCCTAAAGGGGCCTACCAGCTCTCTCCCTATGATTTTGGCCCAAAACATGACTCCGCCACCTCCTTGCTGACGTCGCAGCCTTGTTGGGACATGGTGACCATCCACTAACCATCCACTACTCCATCCATCATTTTAGAGTTCATTTTAAAATTCTTTTATTTGTTTTTAAATCCTTGAACGGTCTTGCTCCACCTTACCTCTCTGAGCTTCTGCATCCCTGTGCTCCCATCTGGTCCCTCAGGTCAGCTGAACAGCTGCTTCTGGGGGTGCCAAAGGCGAAGCGCAAGCTCAGAGGGGACAGGGCCTTTTCGATCATGGCCCCCAGGTTATGGAATGATTTACCCCTGAACATCAGACAAGCATCTTCACTGTCCATTTTTAAAACCCGTCTTAAAACACACTTTTACTCCCTGGCCTTCGACCCAGTAAGAGACACTGATTTTATTGAATGAAATGGATTTTTATTTATTTATTTTACCTTTTATTTTATTTATGAATTTATTTATTTTTTACTGTGGTTCTTGTGTCAGCGCCCTTTATGTTAGTGTCCTGCTTTTATGCTTTCTTGCTGTACAGCACTTTGTGTAGTGAGTGTTGCTTTTAAAGTGCTTTATAAATAAAAGTTGATTGATTGATTGATTGATCTGGACCATCCAGGGTTGCACGGCACTCATCAGTAAACAAGACTGTTTGAAAATTAGTCTTCATGTATTTCTGGGCCTACTGCAACCATTTCTGCTTGTGAGCATTGGTTAGGGGTGGCCGAATAGTAGGTTTATGCACAACCACAAGCCTCTGGAGGATCCTACACCTTGAGGTTCGTGGGACTCCAGAGGCACCAGCAGCTTCAAATACCTGTTTGCTGCTCTGTAACGGCATTTTAGCAGCTGCTCTCATAATCCAATGAATTTGTCTGGCAGAAACCTTCCTCATTATGCCTTTATCTGCACAAACCCATCTGTGCTCTGAATCAGCCACAAATTTCTTCACAGCACGATGATCACACTGAAGTTGTCGTGAAATATCTAATGTTTTCATACCTTGTCCAAGGTATTGCACTGTTGGACACTTTTTGGCAGCAGAGAGATCCTCTTTCTTTCCTATACTGCTTGAAACATGTGGCATGCTTAATAATGTGGAACATCCTTCTTAAGTAGTTTTCCTTCATTGGGCTCACCTGGCAAACTAATTATGACAGGTGTGTGAGATTGATATCAGTGATCCAAAGAGTCCTGAGACACAATACCATCCATGAGTTTAATTGAAAAACAAAAAATTGAATGTTTATGACACTAAAACCCTATTTGCATAATAATTTGGAACGTGGTGTTATTACCAGTAGACAGTACGCCCACTATGCGCTGGTAGGGGAAGGCTCATTTCAAAGAGGTGTGATGGCGCACAATGTAATGCGTACTACAGTTATAGTGCATGTCATGACAATCTGCTTTTGATTGGGAAAAAGGAGGTCTATCGTCAGAAGTGCATTGTTTCATGCTGTTTCAGTGGCGTGTTTTGAAAGTGCGCAGCTCCAGAGTTCATGAGGAAACGGCAGCACTGTGATTTTCTTTAATTTTAATGGAGAGAGCTGTAACAGTCATCATATAATTGCCCATCATTTTAATTATATAATGATCACACACTAGTTTTTTTTATTATTCCATCCAATCTCTCTGTCAAAACAACTCTTTCAGGGCAGAAATAAGGCACCAATCACCTGCTGCGAGTTTGCACATTTAATAACAATAATAATAACAAACACAAATATTAACCATAAAGTATAATTTACAGAAACACAAGATAACCACGAAGGGTAACTTACAGGTTAACAGGTGAGGCTGCGAATAGAGCAGGAATAAACAGGAAAAAAATGGGATTCCTGTCTAAGCACAGGGAAGGTTGCTGTGAGGAATGAACCACGGGAGCGACCTTAAATAGACAGCTGGGGGAAAACCAAAATGTGGAACAGCTGAGGATGCATCAGTGAGAACACAATCAAAGATAACAGAAAACAGCTGGGACAACCCGCGAACAGATTTGACAGCCGGAAACCACATAATGGCGCTGTCAAAATAAAAGCACTAACCATCATGAATGAAACAAGAACAAAAACAGAAACAGAAAATCAACAGAACCCAGAAGACCCGAGCACAACAATGACCCATGCTCGGAATCATAACAGTGCTCCTCCCTTAAGGGGTGGAACCCAGACAACCCAGACGTAACATCAAGGACAGAAAGTACACCCACCCACCCACCCCCAACAGGAATAACCCTAAAAACAGACCCCGGGAGGGTGGTGGGGGAATCCAGGCCCTGAGGGAGAGAAACAAAAATAAACAAAACAAAACCCAGATAACCCACAACACTGATCAAATAAGGTGCAAAGAGAACCTTGAAAAACTGGGTGACCGAGGAGATGGTTCAGGTGGCCTACCAGAGTACTGGCTCCACCCGACCATCAGGCGGAAAAGGTCGGGCGGCCTACCAGGTCTCCAGAGCCACCAAAATGGATAAGAGCATCCACTGGGTGGTCTTCCAGAGTTCAGAATCCACCCAAACAAGCAAGAGAGTTCGTCAGGTGGCCTCCCCGCATCTCTGGGCCGGGAGGTACGGAACACCACCCACCTCCCCCAGGAGGCAGCAGTTGGAATCCGTGCTTACCGCGGACCCCTAAAATCAGGAGATGGCCACCCAGAGAAGGAGATGGCGGAGGTCAAACCACGATGGAATCAAATGCAGACAGAGGACCTGCAGCAGCCTTGGGCATCGGCGCAGCACCCCCGGTGACCACGGACTGGGGTGAAGCAGCACCCTCGGTGGCCCCAGACTGGGACATAGCTGCACCCTTGGTGGGCCCGGATTGGGACAGAGCTGCACCCTCGGTGGGCCCAGATTGGGACAGAGCTGCCCCCTCGGTAGGCGCAGATTGGGACAGAGCTGCACCCTTGGTGGACCCGGACTGGGACACAGGTGCACCCTTGGTGGGCCTGGACTGGGACAGAGGTGCACCCTCGGTGGAGCCGGAGGGGGACAGAGGTGCACCCTCAGTAGACCCGGACTGGGACAGAGCTGCACCCTCGGTGGACCCGGACTGGGACAGAGCTGCACCCTTGGAGGTCCCACGCTGGGATGAAGCCCCCATGACAACCTCAGCAGGAGGGGGAGCAGCACCCACGGAGGTCCCAGGCTGGGATTGAGCCTCCATGACTACCTCATCCAGAGAAGCTGGATCCACAAAGACCTCAGGTGGCGGGCCCGAAACCACAGAGACCTCTGGTGTAGCTGGATGATCCTTGGTGACCCTGAGGGAAAGCTCAGATAGAAGAGGAAAAGGAACAGGGTCAGGGTTACTGGTGGCAGTGGAAGCCGGTGTGGCGAGCTCAGGCACAGCTGACAGCTGCACCCGGCTCTCTCCACCAAGAGCCAGGCAAGATCTCTCCAATACAGAATCAACGAAAACAAAGGACAGTACTTTCCTGAGCTCAAGCTCCACCACTGTCCAGGACTCCGTCAATCAAGATGACTATATCTCGGGCCCGGCCCTCTGGAGGTCCAGCTCAGACTCTGCTGTGGCAGCCCCAGCAGCAGGCATGATGGACAATGCAGTCCCGGAACCCTCCAGCGATGTGACCCATGCAGGTGGCTCGCCTGGTGTGGCGACAGAAGATCCGCTCCCTGTTGGTGCTGAATGCTGCACAGTTGAAATCTGGGAATGCTTTCTTGTTGGCGCAGGCTTCGGATTGCAGGCAGCCCTCTTCCTCCATCCGGACCATGGCTGTGGGGCTGGAACCAGGTTTTCCAGGGCCACAGGCTCCTCCTCCATCCGGCGGTTTAATCCTGGAACCAGCGGACACTCAGGGGGCATTGGAGGAGACACAGAGAGAGAAGGTGAAGTCTTTGTGGCTGCAGATGGTGGTGAGGACTGAGCCTCAGCCCCGGGAATCAGGCAAAGTAATTCATATGATGGTGATAAAGAGTGAAAAAGCACTTGCCTGTTTTCCCAGGGCACGGTGGTTTCTGCTGCAGCAGGCCCAGTATCTTCCCTCTCCATGACTGCGGTGGTAGTGGGCACCTCTGGAGAACATGGAGGAGCCGCCCCTGTAGACACAGTGACAGGTGGAGCCGGGGAAGAAACAGCTGGGCTCTCAGCAGCAAGAGGAGGCGCCGTGGAGAAGGGGGGAACAGCCTTTTGACACGGCGATAATGAAACTGCTGGCTGAGAGACGGAGGAGTTCCTCCGCCGGCCTGTAGCTGGGTAATGGTGGGAGGTTTGCGGTGTCTTCACCCGGTGACTCTCCTCCACCCGCTTTGGTTCAACCGTGTCACGGGAAGGAGTCGAGGTCTGTGTCGGGAGGTAGCGTCTACGGGTTGGTGAAGCGGGAGCTGGAGCTGGAGCTTAGCGAGGAGCCAAGAGCTAATTTCAGCTCTTCTAGTTTTTGTATTTTTTGAATGTTTTTGCGTAGTTCTGGTACTTGCTGGTGTTCATGGTTGTGCCAGACTGGATAAATGGAGGTTTCTCACCACACAGTGACAGACAACATCCAAGCACGGTGTTATGGTGTACGTCTGCTCAAAGGTAAATTTGATTATGTCCAACATATTTTAACAAAATGCAGCCACCCTTATTGCAATGGAGATGTGCTGGTCTGAATGTGCACCGCGTCATTATGAGTACAGGCAACGAGAAGTCATAAATCATAACTCTTTCTTTGTTTGGTAGCGGCAAAGTCCCGGGAAAACCCCATGAGTGCCTGGTATCATTGGAAAGCTTAGAAATCATTCTTTCTAAAAATACCTATGTTTTTGCAGAAGACCTAACTCCTGACCGATTGAACGCAAGTTTTCAGCCTAGCTAAAATATGAACAAATCGTCTTTTTCTGGGTCAGTTTTCATGCACTTCCTACAAATTAAATATAATTTTGAAGGTCTTTCAATACAGAATATGGAAATAATGTTACATCAGTTTTGAAAATGTCCTCAAAGTGACTCATTTTGCCAGCATGGGTCATTTGTTTACACCATTAGCGTCTTAGCAGCGGCGCTAACTAACGGAGCTACTATCTACGAGGCCACTTTTTAAGGTCATCTTCCCATCCCTTGATAGTCGTGGGAAGTGGTATGATTATATTACTGTTTTGAGGTGCAAGAGGCCGTGTTCCCGCATTTCTGATGCTGAAGTCATTGTTTTTGAACGAGGAAAAATGTCCCGTTTCAGTGACAACCAGATGTTCTAAACTAGTACCGGAAGTTGCTACCATAATTCACGCAAGGCATCATAGGGTCTAGGAATAAGGTGGATAGTGAATCACACAAATAATGATCAAAAAGTAAAAAGACATAAAATAATTTTAAATCAAAATGAATTCAGATTAAAAGGGAACTTATGGCGCATATTTAGGGCACATATATGGCATTCATATTCACCCACATATACCTAGTAGGCATGACGGTGCATATTCTGGAAGCTTCACGTCTCAATGGCCAAAGAGGACCTGACCCTGCAGAGACCTACGGGAGGTGTGAAGTTGGTTGCTTAGGAGACGAGAAGTGGGAGAGAATGTCCCAGCAGGAGCCCCGGAGGCTAGAAGGATGAGAGAGACAATGGAGACGCCAAGGAGCCAAGGAGGGGCTGTATGTTTGCTCAAGGACTGTGGGTTGGGGGTGTGTTATTTGATGTTGGGGGTTTTGTGTCTTTGGAGGGTATAAGAACTGTGAAGGATGATTGTTCTACCTCTTTACTGAGATTCTGTTCTTGTTGGAGGATGTGACCTCTCAATAAACCAACCCTGAGAAATAAACTCAGTCTCGTTTGTGAAAGGCATCCTCTACAAACTTAACATTAATGAAAACAGACTGAGATTACATTACAGGAAAAAACAAAGACTAGTACTTATATTGAGAATACGTGACCAAACATACTAAAATAATAGATTATGAAAAATCAGAACGCAGTAGGGCCAAAGCCCCAAAAAAGAAGCCTGAGCTGAAGTTGTCCACTGGTTTTATGAAGGTGGTCTGAAGTCTCCGCCCTGGTCCTGGTGAGACCCATCCTGTAGATCAACTGATGCAACTCTGAGAGCAAGTTACCTTCATATTTGGATTTGCCGCCCTAAAGCTGTTGCATCATCTTCGGCTGGATCCAGTTCTGTCTGGTTGAGTCCAAGATGGCTGTTGTTGTTCTGTGGCTCCACAGAGAGCCCTTTAGTTGCCGCTGTGACTTTGAGGCTTGGAAACAGCCAGGGTAAGAAGAATGTGCAGTAGGTTGACTGTGGTCATAATTAGGCCTTTATTGTCACATGAATTGATGTAAGGTCATAACGTTTTTGCCATATGTCACTCTCTCAACAGCCAAACACCTCATTAAAGCTCCTTTGTTTGGTGTAGTATGAAGGATGCTCAATAAAGGTTTGTCCTGACTCATTTCCCATGGACTGAAAGGAACCAAACCTGGCACATTTATTAGTCTTTCTCTACATAAGTACCACCAAGGGTCACACACTTCTCCCATAGCTTTATGCAGCTGTGGAGACCTCACCTGTAGAAGTTGGCAGGTTGTGTCAGAAGTCACAAGTTGACCTCTGAAATCAGCGTTTCATTATCTTGGAAGTGCTTGTTCTTCAAAAATGATTTCATGGTTCAAAAGAGGTGGAAGTCAGATGGAGTGAGGTTGGGAGAGTAATGGGGTGAGGAAGGATTTCATAGCCGCAAGACCGTGCTTCTGTCTGGGCAACATGTGAGTTGTGAACCAAGGCGTTGTAATATAGGAGGTGAACACCTTTGGTCAGCCTGCTGCAATTTCTGCAGCAGTGAAGCGTAGTAAGTCCTGGTAATTGTGGTTCTCTTTGCCAGGAAATTCATCATCAGTACTCCATGCTGGTCCCAAAAGACCATGAGCATGACTTTGCCCGCCGAGGGTTGGGCGCATGCCTTCTTCAGAGGTGGTCATAATGCTTCCATTGCCCCGACTGGGTTTCAGTCTCTGGATCATAGTGATGGACCCGTGTTTCATCCTGCGTGATTAGTCCATCAAAGAAGTCCTCCTGGTTTCTTGATACATTTTTTCCACAGACACCTCACTGATCTTCACATCTTGGACTAGTTGGCAAACAGTTATGCAGCAATCCTCCAAAATGGTGGCATCCACTTGGCAGATGGTGTCTTCATCAGTGGCTCATTGTGGTTGCCCAGGAATGGATGCCCTTTCTACCAATGTCTGACCGCACTTGAACTGTTGATGCTAGTGCTTAACTACATCATATGATGGGGCATCCTTCCCATAAGTCTCTTTCATCTCATCAAACATGTGTGACCTTTCAAGTACAGAAACCTGATGCTCTATATTCAACTTGGCTCCATTATCACACCTTATTCCACCTTAGCACCTGTAAAAGAGAAATTCTTAGGAGTTCAGAGCTGCAAATTACCACGTGACTTTTATAGATATTGTTGTGTTTTTATTGGGACGTATTATTGTGTGAGACGGGTGGTGGCTCCACTTTTCCAGTTCTGCCATCACCCGGGGTATAAAAGGGCTGTGTGGAAGAGGGGTGGTCTCTTTGACCTCACCTCTGCCTGACGGGAGCGCCTGTACTCTAGTAGTGAGTCAACAATAAAGTTGTGTTCAGTTCAACATCCAGCCTCATCCTTGGTTCTTGTTTACCGACATAACATTTGGCGATGAGGATAAAAGTATGGATACAAGAGTTGCTAATATTCGGCCATTTTTGGAGGTTGCCAGTGAGCCGCCAGTCCCTTGGGTGAGGTGGTTTGCCGCATTCCAGAACTATTTGGTGGCACTGAACTTTGGTAAACTGGAGAAGTTGCGGGCATAGGCAGTGTTGGTTCACAACTTGGGAATGGAAGGACAATGTACCCTTTTTTTTTTTTACTTATTTTGTACCCGTAGGTAGATTCGTTCTGCAGTCCGGTGACAAGCCACCATCTGCCGGTCGCTGCGTGCGCAAGCGCCCCTTAACTCCCTAACCTGCATGTTTTTAGCATGTGGGAGGAAACCGGAGAAATCCCGGAGTAAACCCACGCAAACACGGGGAGAACATGCAAACTCCACACAGATCACTGTTGGCCGGGGGCAGGGATCGAACCCACGATCTCATGATCCTCGCGATCCCCCGGCCGAGAGTAAACTGTGCTGCCGCGGTGCTAACCACTGCACCACCGTGCAGCCCCTTAGTACCTTGGGTGATAGTGATAGCTTTGAGGACGTAGTTGAGCTAATGGCGTGACATTTTCACACCCCGGAAAACGTCATTGTCCAGATTATTCAGTTTTGGCAGCGCCACCATCAGACTGGCGAGTCAGTGCAGCGGCATGTAGCAGTCAAGCTATCACAGGAGCTCGGTGAGGGAGCGTCACCCCGATATTTTGAGCCACAGTTGATGGCACAGTGGACCTGGACAGTGACGATAGCATGGAGGATGAGGAGGAGCACGCCAATGCCGTGAAGATAAGGTCCGCCCTGGAATCACCCAGGTGTTTGGGTTGTGGGTCCACCAAGCACCGTTATAAGGCTAGAGAGTGTCCGGAAAGAGGAAGACACTGCAGCACGTGCGGACTCTTGCATCATTTCACCAGGGCATGTTACAGGTTCAAGCGAGGGGATCCGAGACACTTGGAGGATCTCCCTGTTTCACCTCCCATGGTTGTTCACAGTGTATTCCCAAGTGCCAACGGCCGTTCTTACTGTTTGGTAGAACTGGACAGGGTGATAGTGCCAAGGTACCAAGGACCAAGGGGTCACAATGGCTTTGCTGGCGGCGAAAATGAAAGTGAGCGGGGCAGGACCGGCTGGCACGGTAAAACGACGTGCCACACAGGGACGCTGGAAGCCGAGTCAGGCTCCTCTGGGGGTCGCTGATGTGGTCTGACCCAGAGAGGAAGCCCAGTCAAGAGGTGTTCGAGGCAAACACAAATGACAAGATGACCAGGGGTGGCTGCAGGTGTTGGCTGTTGGGAGGATGGCTACCTTCAGCTGTCTGGTGGCTCATGGAGGCATCCCAACGAGTTGCGGCATGCCAAAGAAGAGAAGGAGGTGTTTGGGCTTCGACGTGGGTCATCCGTCTGACGGTTTTCCGGGGGGTGGTTCCTCTACTGGGGCAGACTGATGGTTGGGCAATGTGTTTATTGTATGATGTTGGAATGGGGGATAACTGGATTGTATATTAGTTCTGTTAATGGGATTGTTTTGTATTTTAGGCTGTTTATTTTAGGAGCATGGCAATTTTCTGTTTAATGGACTGTATTTTAGCAGAGACGGCAGAATAATCCATCTGGCTGTGTGGAGGTGGAACAGTAGTCGACCTGTCCCACCTAGCTTTATTTGTTTTGTGTGTATGTTATAGGCCTTCAAATATTTCTGTTCAGTTAAGCGCATGTTTCGGGTTCCAAATTGGGGAGGGTCTCGATTGCGTGTGTGTTTTGGACCATTTTTTGAAGGGGAGGAAAGTGTTGTGTTGTTATTGGGATGTATTATTGTATGACACGGGTGGTGGCTCCACCTTTCCGGTTCCGCCGCCACCTGGGGTATAAGAGGGCTGTGTGGAAGAGGGGCGGTCTCTTTGACCTCACCTCTGCCTGACAGGAGTGCCTGTACTGTAATAGTGAGTCAACAATAAGGTCGTGTTCAGTTCAACATCCAGCCTTATCCTTGGTTCTTGTTGACCGACATAACAGATATGTGTTATTATACATGCACAATTTCAGCCTCCTACAATAACCGGCATTGGGTTGGGGAACTCTTTAATGATTTCCCCTGGCCCTCGCACTTTCAAAAAATGTATTTAAATATTTTTTCCCAGTGAAACCTGTTTGCTATTTGTTAGTTTTTTGATTCCATGTGTTGGTAGATGACCTGCTCCTCTTCTGCTGAGAAACCTGTGGTGAGGGATGTGTTTGTATCCCAGCTCGAGGCTGACATTCCCGAGTTCAGACACCTAAAAGAAACGTGTCCAAGTATGTTAATAAATCTCTGTGTAGAGTACACGTGTGCACATGCATGCAGATGTGAGCAGCTCAAACTGATGCACTGTCTTTAACAGAGAACATCTCACGAAGAAAGAAGACATCAGTGCAAGTCTTTGGAGCAGTCATCTCAGTCCGTTACACAAAGGTACCATCCTCATCATTAATGGTCATTAATTACCTTTTAGCTGATGTCATTAACAGCAGCGCTAACTAATATTTCCAACAGAACTCTTTAAGCAAACGAGGGGTTGTACAGGGAGCCGTCCCAATGGCCTGTGGGGTGGTGGTTACATCCGTGCCAAGAGGTTCATCATTAGGTAACCTTTCATATGAATTTGTATTTATTTTAAAGACCATTAATTAAATGGGAATAATAATTATTTGGGGGAAAAAGACAAAATCACTGTTCTGTCTGCTTAGGTGACGATTGCCTTGGAGTGAGTTTTGACAGCTTGAACCCAGAATTCAAAACAGTAAGAAATTATCCTTTTCAACTGTATTTTTCAGTATTTTTTACTATTAAACCCGTGGTAGTTGCTGTACTTAATCTAAATCTTATTCTGTCACAGAAAATCCAAACCAGAAGCATCAGCATCAGAGCCATGGAGAATCGCACACTTGCCGTTTGTTTGGACAAAGACTCCCGCCGGACATACACTGACGTCCAAAAGTAACTGATGAAATGATAACACCAAAGCTGTTTCTCCCTGTAAAGCAGAGAATGCAAATGCAACGTGGATGCTCGAAAGCTACAACTTTGCCCTCAACATTTTTTGGAGGGAGAATTAGAATTAGCTTGAACTTTTTTCTCTTAATCTTGCAACGGTTTTCTTAAGGATTTGCTATTTTTTCTTGCAAATTTGCAACTTTTCTGTAAATTTGTGGCTTTTTTGTCATAAACTTGTGACTTTTTCATGTAAGCTTGAATTGTTTTTCTTCTAAATGTGCAGCTTTTTCTTGTAAATTTGTGACTTTTTCCTCATAAATTTATCACCTTTTTTCTCATAAATTTGCAATTTTTTTCTTGTAAATTTTGAACTTTTTTCTTATAAACTTTCAGCTTGTTTTTGCATAAATCTGCTACTTTTTCTCTTGTAAATTTGCAACTTTTTCGTGTAAATTTGTGACTTGTTCTCATAAATTTATAACCTTTTCCCATAAATTTGCACCTTTTGTCTCATGAATTTGCAATTTTTTTCTTGTAAATTTTAAACTTTTCTCATAAATTAGACATTTTTCTTGTAAATTTGCAACTTTTTTCTTAAATTTCTGATTCCTTTCCTCGTAAATTTGCAACTTTTTTCTCATAAAAATTCATCTTGTTTTCTCATAAATTTGCTACTTTTTCTCTTGTAAATTTGCAACTTTTTTTCCTTGTAAATTTTGAACTTTTTTCTCATAAATTAGATGTTTTTCTTGTCAATTTGAAACTTTTTTCTTAAATTTCTGATTCCTTTCCTCATAAATTTGCAACTTTTTTCTTTTAAAAATTCATCTTGTTTTCTCATAAATTTGCTACTTTTTCTCTTGTAAATTTGCTACTTTTTTCTTTTAAATTTTAAACTTTTTTCTCATAATTAGATGTTTTTCTTGCCAATTTGCAACTTTTTTCTTAAATTTCTGATTCCTTTCCTTATAAATTTGCAACTTTTTTCTTGTAAAAATTCAACTACTTTTCTCATAAATTTGCTACTTTTTTCTTGTGTAAATTTGCAACTTAAATTTTCCTTTTTTCTTGTAAAGTTTTCACTTTTTCTTATAAATTTGTAATTCACTTTTTGTAAGTTTGCAACTTTTTTCTTTTTAACTTTCATCTTGTTTTCTCATGAAACTGTTACTTTTTCTCTTGTAAATTTGTGACTTTTTCTTATAAATTTGCAATTTTTCATAAATTTGTTACTTCTTGTCTAAAATTGGCACTTTTTCAAGAAAAAAGTCATAAATTTAGACTTTTTTTGTAAATATGTTAATTTTTTTTCTTGTAAATTTGCGATGTTCATATGGATGCTAGTTAAATTTTTATTCTATCTAAAGGTTTTATTTTATTTATCACCCAATGACCCAAGTTTATTTTCAAATGTTTTTATTAGGAGGGAGATTTTTCTTTAAAAACAAAAAAAAAAAAGATTTGAATTCTCCCTCATTCCAAAAACAGGCCTCCCTGAAACACACAATCTTGCATAGTTTCCCCAAAAATGCTAGAAACAGCCCTGGATAACATTTTAACATTAATATCTCCTCGAATAAAGTATAATTTCTGATAACGATTTGTTGTTACAGAATAGAAATATGTCCGTGCTTGGATCCAGGATGCAGGATATGGTCCAGCTTCAGCAACAGCACAGAGCGAGAGCTGCCTCTGAACAAATATCTGGACAAAGTTCTGTCGCTGCCAATCAACACGTTCACTGGTGTGACCATCTGAGGGCTTTAAACAGTCTGGTTTACCACACACTAATCTGATGTCGAGGACGTCTGTAAGATAAGTTGTAGTTTCTGTACATCCTGACAACAATCAGTGTATCAGATGTTTGTAATATCAAATAGGAATCAAGAAAGCTGATCTAGTTGCCATGTGTGCATTCATTGCATGTAGACTCTGGCTAGTCAGATGTTTCCTGCTTAAGACCAGAATTTATCACAAAAATCAGTGATAAAATCAGCAGCATTTTCCTCCTTGGCTGCTCTCCTCTCCCCACCACCTCCATCTATAGTCAGCAGCCCTTTGGCAGAGTATCTTTGAATGGAAGGGGTGGGAGTTCTATCAGATGTAATTTAGTGATGAACTCCATGTAATTTCCCAGTTTGGGATCAATAAAGTACATCTATGTTGGAATTAATATTTTCTGCTGTTCTCTCTTTAACATCACCATTGTACGTGATACATGTAATGATACTCTCATGTAACATCTGATGAATTTTAATGTGTCTAAGGGGCTTTAAAGTTGTGTATAAATGTCATTATATAACCTGGTATCATGCTCATTGCCAGAAAACAGAGGTTTAAATTGTTGTATCTTAAGTGAATTGTATGCATTTTCCATGATCTTTATAGCAACTTTTCTTTGGTCATTGCTATTGATTACAATGTGAATCCAGATTTTTTTTCCCCCTTTTTAAAGCCTCATCAGCCTGATTGAATGTACACAGTCTGTTCAAATGTTGACATCGTTTCCATCTGTTGGTGTAAAAGAACACCACACCCAAAGCACTGCCAGACATTCATTTCAGAATCTTCCTGTGCTGTGTCTCTTCTAAATAAAGCATTGCAGCAAGCAGTTCAGTCTTGGCAGAGGTGTGCAGTCTCTGATTGTTCTTGCTACAATAAGGGGTGATTCATATTTTTTACTTTGCTGCAAATTTGTAAGAAAAGTCTTATATTTACAAGAAAAATACTTAAAGGTGAGCAGGATATTTTCATGAAAACATAATCAAAAAAATATACTAAAAATGTTTAGAAAGGTGCAGAATTAAAGTCTTTGTATTCTTCAAAAAATATATTGATGATATTTTTTAAATAATTTTTACAGGACCAAAATAATCACAATATTTATATGTGAGCAGTAGGATGGAGAGACTGGTCAGTAACATACAGTATGATACCACTGACAGGACATGGCGAACATTTGCATGACAAACACGTGCCATATCCTGTAGGTAATTATAATGGTTGACAGCACCTTCAGCATTGTGATAACAGGATACACAATTATTTATTGTATTTTTGTGATCGTATAAGTAAGCTATGTACTGTGGTATGAAAAAGTGTTTGCCCCTTTCCTGATTTCTCATTTTTTGTATGTTTGTCACACTTAAATGTTTCAGATCACCAAACAAATTTAAATATTAGACATCGATAACACAAGTAAACAAAAAATGCAGTTTTTAAATTAAGGTGTTTATTATTAAGGGTAAAAACAAAAAAAACTCTAAACCTACATAAAAATGTAGGTTTAGAGTAAAATGTAGGTCATAAAAATGTTTCGCTTTTTACTTTTAAAGATATAGGCAAGAGTTTAATGTCTGGAAGCGTCGTGAACAGACTAGAAAAGCCCACCCACCAGGAGTCGCGGTGACCAATAATGTGCAGGTTGGGGTAGACAGAAAAACCTCATCAAACACTTTTTCCCTGTGTGAAAAAGTGACACCCCCCCCCCCGTTAAAACATAAATTAACTGTAGTTTATCACATCTTTGGAAAGCTGAGTTCAATTTCTCTAGCCACACCCAGGCCTGATTACTGCCACACCTGTTCTCAGTCAAGAAATCACTTAAATAGGGCCTGCCTGACAAAGTAGACCAAAAGATCCTCAAAAGCTAGACATCATGCTGTGATCCAAAGAAATTCAGGAACAAATGAGAAACAAAGTAATTGAGATCTATCAGTCTGGAAAAGGTTATAATGTAGAGAATGCGTTGAAGAATGAGGCTGAGTTTATTTCTCAGAGTCAACTTTATTGAGTGAACACATGCTCTATCAATCTCTATGCAGGAAAAGAGGCTGAGCAATCGAATACCACGTTCTTATACTCTGCTGGGGCCACAACCCACAGTCACATGTTACATAAGCAAACATATAATTACATGGCACATAGCCTCAGTCACAATGCACTCTTTCATGTCTCACTATTGTCTCTTGTCCTACGGTGTTCCGAGAATCTTCCTGGGACATCCTCTCGGAGACAAAGGTCAAGACTCACACCTACTCGTCATCTCCTGTAGATCCCTGCAGGTCCAGACCTCTTTTGTCCCACCAGACGTGGAGTCACCAATACACATACAGTCATGCATTTGTGGGGAGATATGAACTAAATATCTGCGCCACATAACCCCCCCCCCCCCCAAACGTCTATTTAGGGACAAAATGTAATCAGAGTTGTATGGCAGAAACATCACCACATAACACAAATCAATCCACCAATCGCCCGAGTTTAAACTTCCTGCCAAATCTGCTGTAAGCCGGCTTGGCTCCTTCTGCCGCAGCTCCCTGCATCTGTGAATCAGACTTATTAGCACGTCTCTGTGATGTCAACGAACAATGCCTTTTCGGCGGCCTGCCACAGCGGGGGGCCCTGGCCACTTGCACGTGTTCATCAGCCAGAACAAAAGCGGGTTTGAGTCTGTTAATGCAAATCAACTCTTTTCTGTCACCCAAATCAAGCAAAAATTGTTTCTCTCTTGTTTCCAACACTCTGAAAGGCCCGTCATAAGGGGGTCGCAAACCTGGTCTTTGAGCATCATGTCTAACAAAAACGAACTCCACATTCTTTAAAGCTTTTGGCACAAAAACGCGTGGAAAACTGTGATGCACCGGGCCGGGGAGGGTATCTGATCCTGTGCTGCTCTGCAACAGTTGAGCGGGGGAGCAATTTGGCGCGGGGTTGTCAGGGAGGAAATCCCCCGGCAAACAAAGGGGTTGAGCAAAAACTAACTCAGCCGGGGAGGCTTGCAAATCCTCCTTAGGTGCAGAACGCAACCCCAATAAAACCCATGGAAGTCTATCCACCCAATTTGTATCCGTGAGAGACGCTCTGAGGGCTGCTTTCAATGACCTATGAAAGCGTTCGCACAAACCGTTAGCCTGAGGGTTATACGCGGTAGTGCGGTGGACTTTCACCCACAGGCAGTGAGCCATGGATGACCAGAGTTCAGAAACGAATTGGGGACCTCTGTCGGATGTTATGTCCGACGGGACTCCGAAACGCGCGACCCAAGCCGTTAAAAACGCGCGTGCAACGTCTGCTGCCGTAGTTGATGCTAGAGGGACCACTTCCGGCCAACGCGTGGTGCGATCTACCATCATCAAAAGGTGTGTGCACCCCTGCGACAACGGGAGGGGGCCCACCAAGTCGACATGCACATGATCAAAACGTTTAGCCGGGATGTGAAAAAGTTCTAAAGGAGCCCTAGTGTGTTTGTGTATTTTGGCTCGTTGGCACGCTACGCAAGCCGCTGCCCATTCTTTGACCTGTTTACGCAACCCCGGCCAAACAAATTTTTCCCCCACCATTTTAATCGATGCGCGCACCCCTGGGAGCGCCAGAGAGTGGATTGAGTCGAAAACGCGGCGGCGCCATGCAGCCGGAACTACGGGACGAGGCCGCCCGGTGGAGACATCGCAGATTAGAGGGGGCATACCTATCTGCAGTACCCTGTGCTCCAGCCTTAACCCTGTTGGTCCAGACTGGAGCGCGCGCACATCCGCGTCGTCAGCCTGCTCCGCGGCCATGGCTGCGTGATCTAAACCAATGTGGACCGGGGCTGCGAGTGCTTCTGCGCCACAGACTTGGCCCACGGCCACGGTTGCCGAGCCTGCCCCCGTGGGGCTTGGTGCTGCTACTGCACACGAAAGACAGTCTGCCACCACATTATGTTTGCCCGCAACATGCTGAATATCGGTGGTGAACTCTGATATCGCGGCCAGCTGTCTCTGTTGCCGGCCTGACCAGGGCTCTGAAATCTTGGCCATCGCAAAAGTTAATGGCTTATGGTCCACGAACGCGGTAAAACGGCGCCCTTCTAGCCAGAACTGGAAATGGCGGGTGGCCAAATGTAGGGCCAAAAGCTCCCTGTCGAATGTGCTGTACTTCCGCTCGTTATCGCGCAAGGTTTTACTGAAAAACGCGAGGGGTTGCCAGCTCCCCGCCACGAACTGTTCAACGACCGCCCCCACCGCTAAATCAGAAGCGTCCGTGGTGAGCGCCATACGTGCCGTTGGCACCGGGTGTGCCAACAAAACGGCGTTCGCCAGGGCTGATTTGACCTGGGAGAATGCGCGCTCCCGCTCAGGGGACCACTCGATCTTATTCGTGGGTTTTTGCTTTTTAAGCGCTGCGTACAGGGGTTGCATGAGCTGCGCTGCGCCTGGGAGGAAATGGTTGTAAAAATTGACCATTCCCAAAAATTCTTGCAATGCTTTGACCGTTTGAGGTTTGGGAAAATCCGTTATTGCGCGTACTTTATCGGGCAGAGGAACCGCTCCTTCTGGTGAAACGCGATGCCCCAAAAAATCGATCTGCGCGACCCCAAACTGGCACTTCGCTGGGTTAATTATTAACTCGTGCTCTGCCAGCCTCCGAAAAACCGCTGTGAGGTGGCTTTCATGTTCGTCCTCGGACGTGCTGGCTACCAAAGTATCATCCAAGTAGACGAACACGAAAGGGAGGTCGCGTAGGACTGCGTCCATCATGTGCTGGAACGTCTGCGCAGCCCCTTTGAGTCCAAACGGCATACGCAAAAACTCGAAAAGTCCAAAAGGAGTTATTACCGCTGTTATGAAGAATTATCTATCTGGTTCTGGATAGTTGTGATCGCGGAGTGGGCATCGGTTAGAATGCCAAGAACTGGGCTGGATGAATTCTTTATGGTCTTTATTCAGACTTGCTTCAACACTTGTTCCAACATGTGTGGGTGTGTATGTGTGTGTGTGTGTGTGTGTGTGTGTGTGTGTGTGGTTCTGTAACAAAAAAAAGGGAAGAGCATATCAGATATAAATTCTACCTAATACTTCAATAACATAAATAACCAGGAAAATAACTAAAGCATGGGTGAAAATATAACATCTTATAATAAACAAAAATAATTAGTCAAATCCAATCTTAAATAGACACGTGCTGCCCTTATAGGTAGGCCTCAAAGCCTTAACTACTACACTAATTATTAAAGTAAACAAAGGCACACTTCTCTCATTTACAATATACCCATAACTACACAAGCTCAAATACAGGTGACTACTTTAAACAATATATATATAGACCTAAGAACCAACAACTAAAATAATAATACAGTAACAAGAACATAGTGTAGCTTAGCCCCTTAGTCTATAGCTAACAATGGTAAACAGCGGAATATCATGTCCTTAAAATTATCCAGGTGAACAATAACCATACTAAACGTCTTAATAATCTTCTACAAATCACTCACCTGTCTCATGGACGCACACTCTAATAAAAAGGACAACTAAAGGGACATATGCTACTATCAGCGATACTCAGGGCAAACTAATGAACAGTGTAATGAGTTCCTTCCTCACAAAAACGGCCGCGCCCCCAGTGGTCAGTCTGAGAACTGCAACCAAACCTGTAATATCTTTAATCACAGTCCTGCCTTCATAACACAGCCGCCCCCAAACTTGCTCCGGCAAGTTTGAAGACTGTTCACTGTCCATCTTGGTCTGGTACAGCTGGGAGGCGAATGAGGCGACTCACAGGTCTCACATAAGTGCGGTCCTTAACCTTGACTTCAGCCGATCGGATTAAGCCATCAGGTCCTGGAAAAACTTTACTGATCTCACCAACTGGCCAGGATGCTCTTGGAAGTTGGGGGTCCACTATCAGTACAACTGTGCCAACTTGAATGGGGGAGGTGTCCCTTTGCCATTTGGACCTGGTCTGGAGAGTTGGTAGGTAGTGGCGTAAAAACTGCGTCCAAAACCGGTCACTCAATACTTGACAAGTTCTCCAGTGACGGCGTCCAATAAGCTCAGAATCATGGTACAACACTTGGGGAAGTGAGAGATCCAGCCGCCCCATCAGCAACATGTTTGGGGTGACGGGGTCTGGATCGGCCAGGTCTGACGAGACGTACCCCAATGGTTTTGAGTTGAGGATTCCTTCTATCTCGATCAGCACCGTTTGGAGTACTTCAGCGCTTACAACTTGAGAGCCGAGAGTGGATGTTAAAGCAGCCTTAATGGATCTAATCTCTCTCTCCCAAGACCCGCCAAAATTAGGAGCGCTGGGAGGGTTAAAGTGAAACTTGAGCTGGTACTCTGCAAGTTGAGCCTGCAGGGAAGGACGCAGGGCATTGAAGGCTTCTTGAAGTTCACGATTTCCACCTCGGAAATTAGTGCCTTGGTCACAAAGTATTTCAGCAGGTTTCCCACGGCGAGAAATAAACCTACGTAGTGCCATCAGGAAGGAGTCGGTACTGATGCTGGACAATATTTCAATGTGAACAGCTCTAGTTGTCAAGCATTTAAAGAGCAGGCCCCAGCGTTTTTCGTTACGGCGACCCACTTTTACTAACATGGGGCCGAAGCAGTCAATGCCAGTGGAGAAGAAGGATGGCTGCTGTAACCTGAGACGAGACACAGGAAGGTCAGACATCTTTGGGTTCACTGGTTGGGCTCTCCACCTTTGGCACTCTGGACAGGAACGCTGCTCACTCTTTATGGCTTCACGGCCTCGCAGAATCCAAACTTTCCTCCTCAGTTCCGCAAACAACCTCTCCGTCCCTGGATGCTTCAGGTCACGGTCAGTCTGCCGGATGAGCAACCTGGTTACAGGATGCTTGGGATCCAGGACAACAGGATGTTTAACATCAGCTTCCAGATTAGGGCAGCGTCTGAGCCTCCCACCTACCCTGATGAGCTTAAGTGACTGATCAAATTCAGGCGCGAGTGTGTAGAGGCGGCTTGAGGTAGGTATTGGTTTTGCTGCTGAAATACACCGGACTTCATCAGGAAAACTGTCTCTTTGAGCAGATCTTAGAATGCGGAGCTCAGCCTCCTTGAAATCGTCTGCCAATGGGCTCCCTCCTGATGTACTGGCCGCCCCATGAAGGCGGGTTGCAGTTTCCTTTAGTAGGTCATTGAAGCTGTCATAATTTGTTGCATCGGGTATAGAGTCGGTGCTCACGGATGTAGCCAGACATGTCATGGCTTTGCGCTGCTCCTCTGTGAAGTCCTCACAAGGGGGAAGTGGATGATCTGGCCATTGCTGTGGGGGAAGCAACAAGAAGGGAGGTCCACATGCCCAGCGGGACTGACTTGTGAGCTCTTGTAATCTTTTACCTCTGGTGAGGTCATCGGCGAGGTTGTCCATTGATGCCACATAATGCCAAGTCTGGTTGTCCGTTTCATAGGCTTTAGCCTTCTCAGGGTCTCGACTCAAGCATTTTCCAGTGCCTCGCAGGCTGGGGAGGACTGCTTCGGGTGGCACGGACAGAGTAGGCATGTTATTGACACGCAAAAGAGGGGTTGCATATCTCTGAGTGCCTTCCACCCTCACCCTGATTGTCTTTGCTTCCAGAAGGTCCATAGCCTGTTGCTCTCTCAGAGACCGTGTAACCAGCCTTTCATTCCTGTATGGCAGAACATCAAGTTGCCATAGCTTCTCTACATGACTGAAGAGCTCTGCTGAAAGTGAGGCTGTGGACAAGAACAGACATTGTTTGGGCTGATAGTTCGGGCAAGAAGAGTTGACAGGTCCTTGTAGTGTCCAACCCAACCTGGTCTTAACTGCAGCAGGGCCTCCAGGTGGACCTAAACGTACAGGTTGGATGGGAGTAACCAGATGGGGACAGTCGGAGCCAATCAGCAGCAATGGCTGGGCATTTGTGAACGACTCCAATGGTAGCTTCTTCAAGTGTCTGTACTTCTGCTGAAGTGATTTCACAGGGTATGAATGCTCAGCCAGCCCTAAGTCATCTGCGGTGAAGGCCTTATTGGTGGTGAAGGTCTTCGATGGGTGGTTCACAGGCGAAACTTTAACCGTCACTGATGCCCCATGCAGTGTTCTCAGTCCTTGTCTCACAGTCCGCAGGGAGAGACTCTCTGGGGTCCCCTTTAACTTCAGCTTCTGGGTAGCCTCTGGTAGCAGGATAGTCCTCTCCGATCCGTCATCAAGTATAGCGAATGTCTCCAGCGTATGCTCACCATTTCGCAGCAGAACTTTACTGATCTTTAGAAGGACCTGGTTGCACCCTGCTCGACGATCTAGGTAGAGAACATCTGCGGATGATTTATTCTCTGGCTCTGAGGTTGCTGGGTTAATTGGTTTAGATGCAGCTGCACGCAGATTCACTTCATGCAGGGCTTCCAGATGCTTCCCTTTGCATATTTTACATTGCATTTTAAGTCAGCATTGGGCCGCTTGGTGGCGCCGACCACAACGCCAGCAGCAGTTGTTAGACTTAATCCAGTTAATTTTCTGATCCTTTGTCAGTTGCTTGAAGTTAGCACACTGATCCAGAAAATGTAGGGTATTACTGCAGTAGGGGCAGTATGCTTTGGGCTTGTCCTGTGCATCTGAGGTGTGATGAGTTTGAGCTGGAGACTCTTTTGATTCACTATCTTGCGTTACGCCGAGGAGGACCATTGTAGCTCTCTTAGCAGCTCTTTTATCTCTCTTTGAACTACCGCTGTCTCTCTTGTTATCTCTGTCCGCTTCATCACCGCCCTCTTGGATGACCAACTCATATTCCAGCCACTCTGCAAAGTCTCTTAATGATGGCACTCCACTATTTTGTGGGTAGAGGTAGCGGCGGAAAGCAGCTCGAAGGTCTTGAGGTAGCTTCCTTGTGAGTCTCGCCACATGAGACCCACACTGTAGCTCTACTCGTCCATCTTCTCCAAGCTGCTCAAGCATCCCAACTAATGCTCGAACTCTGAGAGCAAACCTTCTGAAGCCTGCCGTGTCACTGGGACGAATATTGGGCTCATCCATCAGCTCTGCTATTCTTTGTAGGGACAGGTGGTGTGGCTGACCATAGTGCTTAATGAGAGAAGCCATTGTGTCTGTGTATGGACAAAGAGAGTTACTGTATGAGTCCGCAAGAAGAAGCGCATCCTCAAATTTAAGGTGATCACAGAGCACTTGATACTTAAATCTCTCTGTTGCGTCAGTTGGGAGGATGTTGTCCAAAGCCAGTCTTAGCCGAGTAAACTGCCTAGGATCAGCCTGGGTGAATTCCGGGATTGAGGGCTTTGGGCCTCTGTAGAGCTTCTCCTTCGGAATGAGAGACTGAGTGGGAGTAGACACTCGCTCTGGAGTTGCCCTCCAAAGGGCCAAGAGTTTGAGATGCCAGGGCAGACTGCTGCATATGGGTCTGAGTGTCTGTATTTGTAGTTACTGCCGCCGCATCTTGCTGCACTCGTAACTCTTGTAGACGCTGGCTAAGCTCTTGGACAATGCCTGGTGGTTGCTGGGGTAGAGCAAATTGCACATGTGGAAGATCAGGATGATCCCTAGGGAAATAAACTGGTGGTGGAGGTTGTGGCCACTCCTCTTCCTCTTGTGCACCTCCTGGTGCTGCAGGTAGGGCATCTTGATGTAAAGAGTCTTGGGTGGGCGTATCTGTGTAGAGCCACAAACCATTAGCCGAGACGTTAGTGCTTCCTGGTTCCACAGGTTGTAGACTTGTAGCAGCCAGTGTAGGAGTACCACGGTCTATCTGTCTTCTCAGATCTGTAAACATCATCTGCAGACGCCTGTTGTCCTCCTGCAGCTGCTGTACTATGCTCATAAAGCCGTGGGGGGCACCGGATAATACTGGTCCGGTGAAGGGGGTTCCAAGATACCCAGGAGATGGGTCACTGATCTGTCCTGGGTGTTGCGGGAGGGGCGTCATCTCGGCGTATCCCTCTGTGGCCCTGTACTGCTCTTGTGGGGCAGGTGGCAGCGTGTATCCCTCATAATCGTTCATCCATCCTGGTGGTCGCACTGCCCTTCTTGGACGGGCACCACCTCTCTGCGGACCATACTCCATCTTCACTCCATAATCACCAGATCCCGGGTTTCGGCACCAAATTTTGTTATGAAGAATTATCTATCTGGTTCTGGATAGTTGTGATCGCGGAGTGGGCATCGGTTAGAATGCCAAGAACTGGGCTGGATGAATTCTTTATGGTCTTTATTCAGACTTGCTTCAACACTTGTTCCAACATGTGTGGGTGTGTATGTGTGTGTGTGTGGTTCTGTAACAAAAAAAAGGGAAGAGCATATCAGATATAAATTCTACCTAATACTTCAATAACATAAATAACCAGGAAAATAACTAAAGCATGGGTGAAAATATAACATCTTATAATAAACAAAAATAATTAGTCAAATCCAATCTTAAATAGACACGTGCTGCCCTTATAGGTAGGCCTCAAAGCCTTAACTACTACACTAATTATTAAAGTAAACAAAGGCACACTTCTCTCATTTACAATATACCCATAACTACACAAGCTCAAATACAGGTGACTACTTTAAACAATATATATATAGACCTAAGAACCAACAACTAAAATAATAATACAGTAACAAGAACATAGTGTAGCTTAGCCCCTTAGTCTATAGCTAACAATGGTAAACAGCGGAATATCATGTCCTTAAAATTATCCAGGTGAACAATAACCATACTAAACGTCTTAATAATCTTCTACAAATCACTCACCTGTCTCATGGACGCACACTCTAATAAAAAGGACAACTAAAGGGACATATGCTACCATCAGCGATACTCAGGGCAAACTAATGAACAGTGTAATGAGTTCCTTCCTCACAAAAACGGCCGCGCCCCCAGTGGTCAGTCTGAGAACTGCAACCAAACCTGTAATATCTTTAATCACAGTCCTGCCTTCATAACAACCGCTGTTTTGGGTATGTCCTGAGCGTGAACTGGGACTTGGTGGTACCCGCGCACCAAATCTATTTTAGAAAAAATACACGCCCCCGCCAAATGTACCAAAAAATCTTGGATGTGTGGGATCGGGTAGCGGTCGTGAGCTGAAGCGTTATTCAACCTGCGGAAATCACCGCAAGGCCGCCACGAGCCATCGGTCTTGGGGACCATATGTAGTGGCGATGCCCAGGGGCTGTTAGAGCATCTAATGATGCCCAGTTTTTCCAGGTCGGCGAATTCCTCGCGCGCTATGGCGAGTTTAGCTGGGTCCAAGCGCCGAGCTTTGGCAAAAACGGGGGGACCGGTAGTAGTTAAAAAGTGCTCCACCCCATGTTTAGCCACTGACGCCGAAAACGTTGGGACTGTGAGTGCTGGAAACTGAGTGAGCAATGCTTGAAACTTACCACCCGCAGCTGTGAGGGTGGGCTGTGCAGTGGGTGGGACCACCCGGGCTGTGCAGGAAATGCTGTAAAAAGACAGTGCATTAACCAGACTTCTATTAGCAAGATCAACCAATAAACCATTCGAGCACAAAAAATCAGCACCTAACATGTTATGACTGACTGCTGCCACGACGAAGGTCCATTCAAATGACCGACCGTGGAAAGACAGGGGGAGGGTGTTCTCCCCGTAGGTCTTGATCGTCGAACCGTTCGCCGCCAACACCAGGGGTCCGCTGGAAGGCGCCAACCGATCAGCGTGGAGGGGTGTGATGAAACTCAGCTGGGAGCCCGTGTCCACCAGGAACTGCCTCCCTGATTTCCCGTCCGTGAGGTAGAGCAGCTTAGTCTTCGCACCGAGAGCAGCAGCTGCTACCGACTCTCAGGCTTGGCGTTTCCCGCGCGCTTGAACTGGCAGGGGGGAATGCATCTGCGTGCCCTCTCGGCGAAGCGTCGATGATAAAAGCAGAGGGCGTCATGCGCCCCGCGTCTCCTGGTCTCCGCCGCTGCTGACGTCAGTGCATCTGGTGTCGTAGCCTCTGGCCCCTTGCCGTCTCCGGGTTTTGCGCTCAGCTCTGCTGCCGCCGTCGTGGCCGTGTGCCGTCTATGGGCGTCGACGAGTTGCTGTGCCTCCTGGCCCAGCTCGTAGTACTCTCAGTTGGTCAGCAGTTGCGAGCTGGCCAGGGTGACTCTCACTGCTGACGGTAGTGTCCTGAGGAAGAGATGGGCAAAGATAAAGTCGTCATCATCCTCGCCTCTCAGGTTCAGCATCCTCGCCATCAGGTCAGCGGGCCTGTCTGCTTCGCTTTCGGTCAACATCAGGAGCCTCTCTGCCCGCTCTCCCAGTGAGGGAGTGAAGGCACGGATGAGCGCGGCTTTCAATGCGCCGTACTTGTCGACCTCTGGTGGATGGTTAGTCAGGCTCTCCACCCGCTGTGCTGTGAGGCTGTCCAGCTTTGCTACCACGTAGAAGAATTTCGTTGCATCTGCTGAAATTCCCCGAAGGTGAAACTGCGCCTCGACCATGTTGAACCAGGCACGTGGGCTGTGCTGCCAGAATTCGGGCAGCTGGACTGCGGTAGCTGCGCTGGCCTGGTTGGCTCCTGATGAGTCTGCTGTATGAAGTTCGTCCATACTTAGTCGTAGGGTCACCAGTGTAGAGAATGCGTTCAAGAATGAGGCTGAGTTTATTTCTCAGAGTCAACTTTATTGAGTGAACACATGCTCTATCAATCTCTATGCAGGAAAAGAGGCTGAGCAATCGAATACCACGTTCTTATACTTTGCTGGGGCCACAGCCCACAGTCACATGTTACATAAGCAAACATATAATTACATGGCACATAGCCTCAGTCACAATGCACTCTTTCATGTCTCACTATTGTCTCTTGTCCTACGGTGTTCCGAGAATCTTCCTAGGACATCCTCTCGGAGACAAAGGTCAAGACTCACACCTACTCGTCATCTCCTGTAGATCCCTGCAGGTCCAGACCTCTTTTGTCCCACCAGACGTGGAGTCACCAATACACATACAGTCATGCATTTGTGGGGAGATATGAACTCAATATCTGCGCCACAATAAAGCCATTTCTAAAGCTTTGGGACTCCAGTGAACCACAGTCAGAGCCATCATCCACAAATGCCGAAAACATGTAACAATGGTGATCTTTCCCATGAGTGGCCGGCCGACCAAAAGAGCACAGCAACGACTCATCCAAGAGGTCACAAAAGACCCCACAACAACATTGAATGAATGAATGAATGAATGAATGAATTTATTTTTATTTCGGATAGTACAGCACAGGTTAAAAGAAACTGTATAATATAACAACAAGGTCAAATTAGACAAAGACTCCTTCTTCTATACAATTCCACGTGAGTTATCCGAAATGGGTGATGGCTGAAGCCGCAGCTTATATTGCCCACCCATATTCCATCCAAGAATTCAAAAGAGAAAAAAGAGAAAACAAGACAACAGCGATTACAATTTAAAACAAAGCTAAGACAAAATGTGACTGAGAGAAAAAAGAAAACTAAGCTAAGTTAAGCAGTTACTATTCAAAACAAATCTAAGACAAAATGTCACAGAGGAAAAAAAGAAAAAAAAAAAAAAAACTAAGCTACAACACAACACAGGCTGGATATGTCAATCCTTATGTGAGTTTACATGTCGTCTTGTGAATATGTTTGGAGTATTTCTTCCTTTAGTTTTTGTTTAAATTGTCCAAGCGTTGTACATGATTTTAATTCAGGTCCAAAATCGTTCCATAATCTGACTCCTTGCACTGAAATACAGTGTTGCTTGGTGGTTGTTCTCACTGTAGGCTTTTGAAATATACATGTTCCTCTGAAGTGATATCGTTTCTCCCTTGTTTGGAACAACTTTTGGATATTTGCGGGCAGTGATAAATTCTTCACTTTGAACATTATTATTGCGGTTTTAAAGTCAACCAGATCTTTCAACTTGAGAGTTTTTTGTTTGAGAAAAAGTGGGTTTGTTGGTTCCCTGTAAGCTGCTTTGTTTATTATTCTAATAGCTCTCTTTTGAAGCATAAAGAGTGGATATATGTTTGTTTTATATGTATTTCCCCATACTTCATTACAATATGTCATGTATGGGAGTATTAATGAATGATACAAGGTGTATAGTGTGGGCTGATTCAGCAAATATTTCACTCTGTGTAATATTGCAATTGATTTGGATACTTTACCTTTAATATAATTAATATGTGACTTCCAACACAGTTTGTTATCAATTATTACTCCAAGGAATTTAGTTTCAGATACCCTTTCAATCTCTACACCATTTACATTGAGTTTGGGTACTGGGTTGTTGTGATGGTTGTTAAAGACTATAAATTTTGTCTTACTTAAATTGAGCGTTAATTTGTTTGAATCAAACCACAGTTTAAGCTTTCCTAATTCCTTTCCGAGTGTATCCAGAAGTTGTTCCAAATTGTTTCCACTGCATAGCAGATTAGTGTCATCGGCAAACAATATTAAGTCCATTTTTTCTGAAACTTTACATATATCGTTTATATACATATTGAATAATAATGGTCCCAAAACTGAACCCTGTGGGACTCCACAGGTGACCTTCAGCAACTCTGAGTTTTTGTTGCTAACACATACATACTGATATCTATTCTTTAAGTAACTACTTAACCAGGACAGTGCTACCCCTCTAATACCACAATTTTGTAGTTTCTTTAATAATAAATTATGATCTACTGTATCAAATGCTTTTTTAAGATCTAGGAATACTCCAACTGAATACTCTTTATTTTCAATGGCTGTTGATATTTTTTCTGTAAATTCCATTAGGGCATATGCAGTTGTCCTCTTGTGTCTGAACCCATATTGCTGCTCACATAATAAATCATTCTTCAGTATGAAGTTGTCAATTCTCTCATAGAATATTTTTTCAAGTATCCTGGAAAATTGCAGTAATAGTGAACTTGGTCTATAGTTTGAGAGTTCCCCTCTGTCGCCCGTCTTGTATATTGGAATTACTTTAGCTATTTTCATTGCATCAGGAAATATACCTGATTGGAGAGACAGGTTACAGATATACGTCAGTGGTTTTACTATGCATTCGATAACAGTTTTGACTAGTAGCATGTCAATACCATCACAGTCAGTAGATGTTTTACTTTTGAACGATTTAACAATTTCAATGACCTCTCTTTCGTCTGTGTTCTTTATGAAGATGGAGTCTTTTACAGCAGTGTTATTGCATATTGTATTTGTATTTGTATTTGTATTGTATTTACATTCAAAGAACTGCAGGCCTCACTTGCCTCAGTTAAGGTCAGTGTTCATGACTTAACCATAAGAAAGAGACTGGGCAAAAATGGCCTGCAAGGCAGAGTTCCAAGACAAAAACTGCTGCTGAGCAAAAAGAACATAAAAGCGTGTCTCAGTTTTGCCAGAAAACATCTTGAGAATCCCCAAGACTTCTGGGAAAATACTCTGTGGACTGACGAGACAAAAGTTGAACTTTTTGGAAGGTGTGTGTTCCATTACATCCGGCGTAAAAGTAACACAGCATTTCAGAAAAGGAACATCATACCAACAGTAAAATATGGTGGTGGTAGTGTGATGGTCTGGGGCTGTCTTGCTACTTCAGGACCTGGAAGACTTGCTGTGGTAAATGGAACCATGAATTCTGCTGTCTGCCAAAAAATCCTGAAGGAGAATGTCCAGCCATCTGTTCATGATCTCAAGCTGAAGCGCACTTGGGTTGTGCAGCAGGACAATGATCCAGAACACACCAGCAAGTCCACCTCTGAATGGCTTAAGAAAAGTAAAATGAAGACTTTGGAGTGGCCTAGTCAAAGTCCTGACCTGAAACAGATTGAGATGCTGTGGCATGATCTTAAAAAGGCGGTACATTGGAGGGTTTGAAAACCCTCCAATGTGGCTGAATTACAACAATTCAGCAAATATGAGTGGGCCAAAATTCCTCCACAGTGCTATAAAAGACTCATTGCCAGTTATCGCAAACGTCAAATAGGTTCATTTTGTCTTCTTTTAATTATTTATCTTTTGTTCATATAAAAGACAAAAAATAAAATAGAAAGATGTCTTTACCTTCTTTACATGTTTCAACTGCACTGCAGCCTTCGTCAGAAGAGTCAGCTGATTGCAATCATGTATATGTATGAATTGTAATCGCTCTTGTTTTGTTTTTCTTTTGAATTCTTGGATGGAATATGGGTGGGCAATATAAGCTGTGGCTTCAGCCATCACCCATTTCGGATAACTTATGTTGAACTGTATAATCAGAGGAGTTATTGTCTAATTTGACCTTGTTGGATTTTCTTTCCACCTTTGTTATATTATTCAGTTTCTTTTAACCTGTACTTTTAATCTATCCGAAATAAAGATTCATTCATTCATTCATAACTCATGGCAAAATTTGATCGGGATCAAAAGATAATTTTGCTCTTGCCATTCATTTTAATGAAGAATTTTTTTTTCGATTTAAGGTCCCATATGCACTGATCTGTATCTACCGTATTCCTAGGCCCCATGATGCCTTGCATAAATTATGGTAGTGTGGCACATATGTTGGGCTCATATTTCCCACAAGATATGACTGAATGTTTATTGGAGGCTTCACGTCTCGAAGGACAAAAGGCCTGCAGCTGCAGAGGATGATGAGGAGGTGTGAGATCGGGCCTTTGTCTCGGAGAAGATGCCCCAGAGAGATTTCCGGTTCATCAATGAAGAAGAGACAACAGTGAAAGTTCAAAGGGTTGCATTGTGGCTGGGATTAAGTACTATGTGACTGTATGTTTGATTATGCACCATGTGGCTTGAGTTCCGATGCCGGAAAGGTATAAAAAGGTGATGTGATATAGTTCTTTCTCTTCTTCCTGCTTTGAGAATGGTAGAGTATGTGTTCTGTCAATAAAGCTGAATCTGAGAAATAAAACTCAGCCTCATCATTGAACGCATCCTCTACAGTAGCAACTTCCGGTACTAGTTAAGAACATATGGTTGTCACTGAAACGGGCCTCATTAAAAAACAATGACTTCGGCATCAGAAATATGGGAACACGGCCTCTTGCACCTCAAAACAATAATATAATTGTACCACTTCCCACGACTATCGAGGGATGGGAAGATGACCTTAAAAAGTGGCCTCGTACACAGTAGCTCCATTAGTTAGCACTGCTGCTAAGATGCTAACGGTGTAAACAAATGACCCGTGCTGGCAAAATGAGTCACTTTGAGGACATTTTCAAAACTGATGTATCGTTATTTCCATATTCTGTATTGAAATACCTTCAAAAATATATTTAATTTCTAGATAGTGTGTGAAATCTGACCCAGAAAAAGACAATTTGTTTATATTTTAGCTAGGTTGAAAACTCGTGTTCGATCAGTCAGGAATTATGTCTTCCGCAAAAACATAGGTATTTTTAGAAAGTACGATTTCTAAGCTTTCCAATGATACCAGACACTCATGGGGTTTTCCCAGAACTTGCCCTACCAAACAAAGAAAGCGTCATGATTTATGACTTCTCGTTACCTGTACTCATAATGACGCGGTGGACATTCCAACCAGCACGTCTCCACCATAATAAAGTCAGCTGTATTTTGTTAAAATATGTTGGACATAATCAAATTTACCTTACAGCAGATGTACGCCACAACACCGTGCTTGGATGTCGTCTGTCACTGTGTGGTGAGAAGCCTCCATTTATCCAGTCTGGCACAACCATGAACACCAGCAAATACCAGAACTACACAAAAACATTCAAAAAAATACAAAAATTAGAAGAGCTGAAATTAGCTGCCACTTGAGTGCAAAACACGTATGTGGACTATACATTACAATGAATTTGCAAAACTTTCAAAATGTGGGACACATATGTGGGTTTCATATGCTTCACATGTACAGTATATTACTGTATGCTTATTGTATGCTTCACGTCTCAGAGGAACAAAAGGACTGAACCTCCAAGGAGATAACAGGAGGATGTGAAATGTGGCCTTTTGTATGCAAAGAGATGACCTTGAGGGATTTCCTGACCACCAGTGACTTTAGGTGGGGGTGAGAAGACCTGGAAGAAGACGCATTGTGACTTGGGATTAAAAGACAATGTGACTGTGTGCTTTGATGTCCTGGGGTATAAAAGGGACAGATGTTGGGGGATTCTTTCGCTTTCTGTTTTTGGATGATGTTGGAGAATGTGAATAAACCTAACTTGTGAAATAAACTCAGCCTTGTCCTTCCACATTCTCCACACTGGTGACCCTAAGACGTATCATGAGTGGAAGAAATTCTCCCGAGCCAGACTCGTCAGGAGCCAGCCAAATGAATGCAGCCACAGTTCAGCTACCAGACTTCTGGCAGAACAATCCGCGCTCCTGGTTTAACATGGTCGAGGCGCAGTTCAACCTCCGGAGGATTTTGGTAGACGACACAAAGTTCTACCATGTGGTTGCAAAGCTGGACAACCACACAGCCCAGCGGGTGGAGAGCCTGATCAACCAGCCGCCGGACAGCGAGAAGTACAGCGCGTTGAAGGCTGCACTCATCCGTTACTTCACCCCCTCGGTGGAGGAGCGAGCAGAGGGGCTCCTGGCGCTGACTGAATTTGAAAGCGACAGGCCTGCGGACCTGATGGAGAAGCTGTTGAGGTTGAAAGACTCTGACAATGATCACTTCATCTTCACCCACCTTTTCCTCAGGACCCTACCGTCAGCGGTGAGAGTGACCCTGGCCAGTTCACCACTGTTGGCCCGACGAGACTACCACGAGCTGGGCCAGGAGGCACAGCGACTCGTCAACGCCAATAAATGGCGCGCTGCCATGGCCTCGGCAGCGGAGCTCGGCACAACGTCCGAAGATGGCAGGGGGCCAGAGGCTGCAGTACCAGACTCACCGACGACGGCGGCAGCAGGGGCCAGGAAACACGGAGCAGACGACGTCCTTTGTTTCTACCATCGCCGCTTCGCAGAGAGGGCACGCAAATGTACACCACCGTGCCATTTCAAGCGCTCGGGAAACGCCAAGACCAGGGGTCGGTAGCAGCTGCGGCCCTCGGAGAGGAGAACAAGCTGCTCTACTTGAGGGATGCGCGCTCGGGGAGGCATTTCCTCGTGGACACAGGCTCCCAGCTGAGTTTCATCACACCTTCCTCCACTGACCGGCTGGCGCCTTCCAGTGGTCCCGGGGTGTCAGCAGCGAACGGCTCGGCGATTAAGACCTTCGGTGAGAGGACGGTGCTTCTGTCCCTACACGGCCGTACATTCGAGTGGACTTTCGTCATAGCTGCAGTCAATTTCAACATGTTAGGGGCTGATTTTTTGTGCTCACATGGTTTGTTGGTTGATCTTGCTAACAGACGCCTGGTTAATGCACTCTCTTTTTATTCTATTCCCTGTACAGCTCGAGTGGCCCCGCCAACAGCACAAGCCAACGTCACAGCTGCAAGTGGTAAGTTCCACACACTCCTCACTCAGTTCCCAGCACTCACGGTCCCAACATTTTCAACGACCGTGGCTAAATACGGGGTGGAACATTTTATTACTACCACCGGACCGCCCGTTTTTGCAAAAGCTCGGCGCTTGGATTCAGCTAAACTGACCATAGCACGCGAGGAGTTCGCCAACCTGGAAAAGTTGGGCATCATCAGGCGTTCGAAAAGCCCATGGGCTTCACCGCTTCACATGGTCCCGAAAGCTGATGGCTCGTGGCGACCTTGTGGTGATTTCCGCAGGTTGAACAACGCTACAGCGCACGACCGCTACCCGATCCCGCACATCCAAGATTTTTCAGTTCATTTGGCGGGGGCGCGCGTTTTTTCTAAGATAGACTTGGTACGCAGTTACCACCAGGTCCCAGTGCGCGCTGAGGACATACCCAAAACAGTGGTAATAACTCCGTTCGGGCTATTCGAGTTTTTGCGCATGCCGTTTGGGCTTAAAGGCGTGGCGCAGACATTCCAACGCATGATGGACGCGGTGTTGCGCGATCTCCCTTTTATGTTCGTCTACCTGGACGACATATTGGTAGCCAGCGCGTCTGAAGACGAACACGAGAACCACCTCACGGCAGTTTTCCGGAGGTTGGGGGAGCACGGGTTAATAATCAACCCAGCGAAGTGTTAGTTTGGGGTGACACAGATTGATTTTTTGGGGCATCGTGTCTCTCCAGAAGGAGCAGTTCCTCTGCCTGACAAAGTGCGCGCAGTAACAAATTTTCCCCAGCCACAAACGGTCAAAGCGTTACAGGAGTTTTTGGGAATGGTGACTTTTTATAACCGTTTCCTCCCTCGCGCAGCGCAGCTCATGCAACCATTGTATGCTGCACTTAAAAAACAAAAACCCACAAAAAAAAAAAATCGAATGGTCTCCAGAGCGAGAGCGCACATTCTCTGAAGTCAAAACAGCCCTGGCAAATGCTGCATTGTTAGCACATCCAGTCCCAACGGCCCGCATGGCACTCACTACTGACGCGTCAGATGTGGCCATAGTGGCGGTCGTGGAACAGTATGTAGCCGGAGCCTGGCAACTGCTCGCCTTTTTCAGCAGGACCTTGCGCGATAGTGAACGAAAATACAGCACATTCGACAGGGAGTTGTTAGCTCTCCACTTGGCCATTCGCCACTTCCAGTTCTGGCTGGAGGGACGCCGTTTCACCGCGTTCGTTGACCACAAGCCGCTGACTTTCGCGATGGCCAAGATTTCAGAACCTTGGTCGAGCCGGCAACAGAGACAGCTGGCCGCGATCTCGGAGTTTACTACCGATATCCAGCAGGTGGCGGGTAAACTTAATGTAGTGACAGACTGCCTCTCGCGCGCCGTGGCGGCTCCAGTCCGCGTAGGGGTAGATTTTGCAGCCATGGCCGCGGATCGGGTTAGCGACGCAGAAGTGTGCGCGGCCCCAGTCCGTGTAGGGATAGATTATGCAGCCATGGCCGCGGATCAGGTTAGCGACGCGGACGTGCGCGCACTCCAGTCTGGACCAACAGGGTTAAGGCTGGAGAACAGGGTGCTGCAAGACGGTATGCCCCCCCTAATCTGCGATGTCTCCACTGGGCGACCACGTCCTGTGGTACCAGCCGCATGGCGCCACCGCATTTTTGACTCAATCCATTCTCTGGCGCACCCGGGACTGCGCGCGTCGGTCAAAATGGTGGGAGAGAAATTTGTATGGCCGAGCCTGCGCAAACAAGTTAGAGAGTGGGCGGCAGCCTGCATGGCTTGTCAACGAGCCAAGGTACACAGACACACGAGAGCTCCCTTGGAGCCGTTTCACATTCCGGCTAAGAGGTTTGATCATGTTCACGTGGACCTCATAGGCCCCCTCCTGCCCTCACAGGGGTGCACACATCTTCTGACAATGGTTGACCGCACCACGTGCTGGCCGGAAGTGGTCCCACTGTCGTCAACCACAGCCGAGGAGGTGGCACGCGCGTTTTTAATGGCATGGATAGCGCGTTTTGGAGTCCCGTCGGACATTACGTCTGACAGAGGCCCTCAATTTGTTTCCGAACTTTGGTCAGCGATGGCCCGCAGCCTGGGGGCAACGATCCACCGCACGACCGCGTACAATCCGCAGGCTAATGGGTTATGCGAGCGTTTTCACAGGTCATTGAAGGCGGCCCTCAGAGCATCGCTTACGGGTGCAAATTGGGTGGACAGGCTACCATGGGTTTTATTGGGGTTGCGTTCTGCACCTAAAGAGGATTTAGAAGCCTCCCCAGCTGAGCTAGTTTTCGCACAGCCACTTCGGCTGCCCGGGGAATTTCTCCCAGATAATCAGGCGCCAGAGTGCTCCCCAGCTCAGCGGTTAAAGAGTAGCACGGACTCGAGCACGCTACCTGGCCCCGTTCACCACAGTTTTCCGCGTGTTTTTGTGCCTAAGGCTTTAAAAAATGAGGAGTTTGTTTTTGTCAGACATGATGCCCATCGCCCACCGTTACGACCACCTTATGATGGACCATATAGAGTGCTGGAAACAGGGGATAAGCATTTTTTGCTAGATTTGGGGGGCAGAAAATAAATGATTGGCATAAACAGGCTCAAACCCGCTTTTGTGGTGGCTGACAAAGGTGTGCAGTTGGCTAAGGCTCCTCGGCGCGGCAGACCCCCTAGAGGGCATTCCCCAGAACACCCACAGAGATTGACTAACAGTTCTCATCCTCAGGCAGCAGCTCTCCAGCAGGAGGGCGCCGCGGAGGTGGTAAAGCCTGCTTACAGCAAATACAGGAGAAGACTGAGGCCCAAGCAGCATGTGGACTGATGTGTAGTGATTTTACTATGACATGCAAACTGTTATTACGTTGTTCCATCTTAGACGTTTGGGGGGGGGGGGTCATGTGGGACACATGTGGGTTTCATATGCTTCACATGTATATTACTGTATGCTTATTGTATGCTTCACATCTCAGAGGAACAAAAGGACTGAACTTCCTAGGAGATAACAGGAGGATGTGAAATGTGGCCTTTTGTATGCAAAGAGATGACCTTGAGGGATTTCCTGACCACCAGTGACTTTAGGTGGAGGTGAGAAGACCTGGAAGAAGACGCATTGTGACTTGGGATTAAAAGACAATGTGACTGTGTGCTTTGATGTCCTGGGGTATAAAAGGGACAGATGTTGGGGGATTCTTTCTCTTTCTGTTTTTGGATGATGTTGGAGAATGTGAATAAACCTAACTTGTGAAATAAACTCAGCCTCGTCCTTCCACATTCTCCACAAAAAACACTATTTTAAATGCCCCTGCTACTCCACTCTTACTGACTGATTTAACACTAGGTCAGCCAAAACCGGAAGCTCCGCCCATAATCATTCCTACAGCGGCACCCCCAGGAATAAGGTGGATAAAAAAACCTGGATAGCTCACACCCCATTAGTGAGTACAGAGCCGAGTGACGCCACTGGGCCGCCATTTTAGTACACCCAAAAGAGTCAGCTAATCAATGGAGAAGGAATGGATTTAGGAGTAAATGGTTCCACTTTTACCTCAATAACTTCCCAAAGGATTAACATATTTTGAACTTCTTAGTATGGAGACACAGCTTATAATCTTGCGCAAGCTTTCTATAGTTCAGTGGTTGTGCAAGATTATAAGCTGTGTCTTCACACCAAGAAGTTCAAAATCTGTTAATTTTTTTGGGAAGTTATTGAAGTAAAAGTGGCACTGTTTACGTCTAAACCCATTCATTCTCCACTGACTCGCTGAGTGTTTTGGGTGGACTAATATGGCGACCAGGTGCCTTCATTTCTGGCGGCCAGTGATCTATCCAGTTTTTTTCGTATTATGGCACTGCATATTGGTGATATGGCAATGTATATTGTAGAGGAGTCAGCAGACAGCGTCTCAGTCAGGATGCAGTGGTAAACATAAGAGAATAATAGGCAGGGACGTCATGGGGAGTTGGCAGGAAGAGGGAGCTGGGGGTTGAAGGGAAATGTATTGTGGAGTTGGATATCATGCAGTGTGATGTGAAATGTCATGCAGATGTGAGATGATCTGTGGAGTTTATAAGGAGAAACTTGGTTTGGCTGGTTCATTGCTTTTCTGTGTATGGATGATGTGAGAGTGTTAATAAAGCTTCGTCTGTTCGTAAACTGGCCTCATCATTTCCCACACTCTCCATAATATAGAGATTAGTGCCCATTTGCGAAGTAGAGGGGGCGTGACTTAAGCTGGGAGCTGGGAAAGCTGTCCACTGGGCTGTGGTCACACAGACTGCAAAGCAAGCCCAAATAAGCAACTACACGTTAAAAAACAAGCCCAAAAACCCGCAACCTGCAACTGACGAGATCTGCAAGCGACTTTAGAGAAAAACAAGCCCAAAGTCGTTTATAATAACTAGACTTGTCAACAATGGTTTACATATAAGATAAGATAAGCCTTTATTAGTCCCACAATGGGGAAATTCCAGGATTGCAAAACACAGGGATAGCCACACTCAAAGCAATAATTAAGAAGATAAGAAAAATAAAAATAAGAGCAGTGAATATACATACGTACACATAAATATATAAATATATATACACAGTGCAGAGCATTGTAGCTAGATGGAATAAACAGCATAACCGTCTACTTAGTTATCCTACATAGTACATACTTGTCAAGTGATACGGTTTCGCCGTATTTCAATACGGGGAATATGCAATTTTAGCAAATACGGGTGTATTGCCATTTCTGTACGCCAAATAGAAAAATATACGGGAAAAAAATTTATTGAGAGTGTGGAGGAACACCTCGCGTGTGACCCCCACAGCGTACGGGGCTGGCAGAGCGCTCAGCGTGAGCAATTATCAGAACAGTGAGAGGTATGGACTGTTCATTATGCAGATGCACCTCGCACCCTCTTCTGTCCTGCAGCTCTGGAACAGAGAGGAATCCCGGTGCCAGTAATCCTGCGGCTGATATGTGTGACTCTAATACAAATGTCCATGCTTTCCTGCTGTATACTGTGATGCTAATGTGCCATGCATGCATTGTCTGAGCTGGGTAAGTTGACTGCATATCTCTTGCTCTCTCTCTTTTTGATCACTCGCATTGTTTGTTGCTGACTTTGAGACGCAGGGCTTGCTCCAGCATGCTGCCACAGCGCTGAGCGAGCCTCGTGATGGAGGATGAATAAAGCACCCTTTTAAACTTCAGTTCACCGTGTCCGCCTGCACTTATTTTGTTCCTCCACAAGAGAACCTAAAATCAACTGAACAGTAATTCGATGCCTGGCGAAATTGAGCGCACCTAACCAAGTTCATCCAAGTGCATTAGTGTAACAAAGCTGACAATTAAAAACTCTTTAATTCCAAGTGTATATATCTAGCTGACAATTAAGAACTATATTCAGAATTATTCTTATTGTGTACTTTCAAATTAAGCAATCTACCTTGTGCTAATGTAAATTTGAAAAATATTGTTTTTTATTTACTTTCATTTGTTTATTATTAATATTATCATTTTTTAAGTTTATTTATTTTTTATTTTTTTATTTATTTTTTGTGCTACTTGGCTTATTATTTTCACATTACCAAAAAGTTATGGCTCAAGATTGTGTCCATATAAGTGTACATTTGAATAAATATGTTTGAAATAGTTCATGTTGCAATTGTTGTTGTTTGTTTGTTTTTGATTTTGTTTTTTGTTTTTTTTTGCTTCAGTTTTCTTTCATCTGCCAGTAAATACAGTTTTTAAGTACTCAGTACAGGTGTGAAAGCCCCCCCAATGAGGGAGGCATGAGGTATGCCTTGACAGGTATGATAGTATGAATATCAGAATCAGAATCAACTTTATTGCCAAGTATGCTTACACATACAAGGAATTTTATTTATCACTAAGGTGCGCTCATTTCTAAGCGCTCCCTAACGACGCGGCAGCCATACAGGCGCCTTATACAGTGGGGGGTAAAGAGGGGGAGGGGGATGACACATTGGGCAGAGAGAAAAAACAAAGTTATCAAAATAGAGCTCGAGTGAGCAAAATTGTGATCACATAGAAAAAAACCCTCTAATTGCACAATTAGCAGACAAGATACAGATCCACACATTAACAAAGCAAACGAGAGAGACCAGTGTGTGTATATCAGTCATATGATATCAGTGTGAGTGCAGTGTGAATGTATCAGTTACTGGTGCACAACAAAAATCGTCTCCTAGGCAACGGCTAGATGTTATGTCCATGTATTCTAAACATAGATAAACATGTCCACAGAGTTCATCTCTCTTCATGCCAGATGGTAAAATTCCATGTTAGTCACATGATAATGCTGTCCTTGGAGAGTTCAGATTGTTGTACAACAGCAGTTGTTTGGGTTAAGAGAAGCCAAAACTCCATTCTGCTTTATCTCTTCTCCTGGAGGAATGAGTTCTCCCAAGGACGCCGAATCAAGGCCAAATGAGCACAGTTCACTTAGAGCATAGAAATTTCCTCTCTCATGCGATTCTGTGCATCACAATTTAAACTAAAATTAACAGGCTTTAAAATCATTCC
Organism: Pholidichthys leucotaenia; assembly: GCA_020510985.1. Taxonomy (NCBI): domain Eukaryota; kingdom Metazoa; phylum Chordata; class Actinopteri; order Cichliformes; family Pholidichthyidae; genus Pholidichthys; species Pholidichthys leucotaenia. Next base: position 349,995,841 of record CM035838.1, read on the forward strand.
CTGGAGGGCACCCAGCGACTCCAAGATGTTTCCCACCTTCCGATTCAGTTTGCCGCTATCAGTGCTTCTCCCCAGCTGGTCGAATTGTTGAAGGAGCAACGCCGGGTCCGCATTTTGATTAGCTCGTTCCAACTTCTTTAATTTCCGATACACCAGGAAAACTCCAAAAGCCAAACAGCAGAAATCCTGTGATCATGAAGCCAAAACAGGTAGATGTCTTCCACATCTTCAATCGAATCACACAGACACATGAGTTCCAATTGTCCCATGAGTCTCTCCACTTGGGCTCCCCCTAGCCCGATTTTCTGTTTAAAAGTGGTGTCAATTGCATTAAAGCCCAGCTCACCAATTCCATTTTTTCCGTTTGGATTGAGATCAGCGAGAAGGAGAGCGAGACACAGACAGGACACAGCAAGCTGGGATCAGTCAGGGAGGCGGAGGAGGAGAGGAGAAGAAATGCGTCTGCTCTCTCTGAAAGCCGGAAGAAGGCTTTTTTATTGTATGGGTACATACAATATGTATGTACCCATACATATTGTCACCCTCCGTAGCGACTGATATTGTCCTAGTTGTATAATGGAGGGGACCATTTGTGTAAGTCTGTTGCATCTTTTGCATTCAATACTGTTAGGTCGTCATGTTTTTTTTGCTATCTCTGCGAGCAGCCCTGCTTAGGTTATACAGTCTGACAGCCGTAGGTAGGAAGGACCTGCGAAATGGTTGCGCACCTAGGATGATGTAGTCCTCGGTTGCGCACCTAGGATGATGTAGTCTACTGCTAAATGAGCTCCTCAGTGCATTCAGTATGTCCTGCATAGGGTGGGACTCGGACTCCAGCAGAGATGACAGTTTAGCCACCATCATTCCCTCTCCTATCTCCGCCACTGGGTCAAGGCGTTGCCCCAGGACAGATCTAGCTTTCTTGATCAGTTTGTTCAGTGTCTTCCATTCGGCTGCTGTAATGCCACTGCCCCAGCAGACCACTCCAGAAGATCCAGAAGCAGCAGAGCTGCTCCCAGGCAGTGGTTTCAAAACAGTCCTTTAAAGCGTCCATTGCCTCCTCAGACCATAACTTCACTGTGCGCATGACTGGAGGTTGTCTGTGTACTAGGGGTTTGTACACCAGCAGGAGATGAACCAAGTTGTGATCCGATCTCCCGAGTGGGGGGAGTGGTGATGAGATGTACGCCTCCTCAGTATTTGCATAGAATAAGTCCAGTGTTTTATTGTCTCTAGTGTGGCGTGTGACATACTGGGTGAGCGTGGGTAGAATGGGGGACAGTGAAATATGGTTGAAATTACCTGAGATGAGGAGGCGAGCATCTGGGTGTTGTGTCAGCAGCCTGCCAGTTACTGAGTGGATGGCGTCATGCGCTATCCCAGCGTTCGCTGTCGGATTTGCATAAATAACAATGCAGATCACGTGGGAGTATTCCCTCGGGAGATAGGTAGGCCGCATGCTAACAGCTAGCAACTCAATGTCTTTGCTGCAGTGCTGTTCCTTAATCATTCTCCAGGGAATGATTTTAAAGCCTGGGAATGTAAATGCAAATTGTGATGCACAGAATCGCATGAGAGGTGAAAATTCTATGATCTAAGTGAACTGTGCTTATCAGGCTTGATTCGGTGTCCTTGGGAGAATTCATTCCTCCAGGAGAAAAGATAAGGCTGAAGGGAGTTTTGGCTTTTCTAACCCAAACATTCTGATGTGCAGTAATCTGAACTCTCTATGAACAGCGTCATCATGTGACTAGCATGGAATTTTACCATCTGACATGCACTGAAGAGAGATGAACTCTTGTGGACATGTTATCTATGTTTAGGATATCATGGACATAACATCTAGTCGTTGCTTAGGGGAGGAGTTTTGTTGTTCACCAGTAACCTGACACACACACACTGGTCTCTCTCAACTTGCTCTGTTAATGTGTGGAACTGTAACTTGTCTGCTAAGTGTGCAATTAGAGGGGTTTTTTTCTATGTGATCATAATCTTGCTCACTTGAGCTCTATTTTGATAACTATGCTTTTTTCTCTCTGCCTAATGCGTCACCCTCTCCCCCTCCCCCTCCTTACCCCCACTGTATGAGGCGCCTGTCGGCTGCCGCGTCATTGGGGAGCGCTTAACATGAGCGCACCTTAATGTCAAGTAAAATTCCTTGTATGTGTAAAAGCATGCTTGGCAATAAAGTTCATTCTGATTCTGATTCTGATTCTGATATGTCCCGGTCTACACCAGCTGTTATTGACATACATTATCACTCCCCCGCCTCTTGCCTTCCCACTGTCTGGTGTCCGGTCTGCCCGTATTGCGTGGAAACCCTCCAGTTCGATGTTAGCATCTGTTGCTAGTTCTGTTAGCCACGTCTCGGTAAACAACATCAAACTACTCTCTCTGTACACGCTCTCGTAGCGGGAGATAGCCGCTAGCTCGTCAGTCTTTTTGAGTAGTGATCGTACATTCCCCATAATAACGGATGGGAGGATGGGTCTGTACCTTACATTCCTCGCCCACCGTCTTACTCCAGCTTGACATCCACGCCGTTTCCGTCTTATTTCTCCCGGTATGTTGAGTTTTTGCGTTTGCATCGTGGGCCGGTTAAGTGCTAACAGCTGGTCTCTATTGTACTGCCTCCTGCAATAAACAGTGGCTCCGTCCGCTGGCTCAGGAGACATTTGGGCGATCTATTGTGTCTGGATGGAATAAAGGTGTCGCTGGATCAGAAAGATTAGCAAGATTGCCAGATAGTAAATTGAAATAGGAAGAAACTGATCCGCTATTGCAAAAAGGCAGCCTACTCGTGTGGCGCCAGCAGTAACACATATTTATGACTGGAAAAGATGCCACAGCCAATAACATGACTGGGCGATGTCACATGTCTCCACTAACCACTTAGTGCAAGAGTAAGTGTAACACCTACTGGCCAGGAGGTCAGAATCTTGTCTCTATCACCTTTATGAGAAAACCCTCACAAATTTAAAAGAAGAAAGTGTTAGATGTACAAGAAAAAAAAAACATTGAAATTTATGAGCGAGAAGAGTCCCAAATTTAAGAGAGCAAAGTTGTCACTATTTAGGTAGTGCTTTTACTAGATACTTTTGATTCAATTAACTTTTTATTCATTCATCTTTTTATCCACTTAATCCTGGTCCTTGATCCTTCTCTGGGGGAGAGGCAGGGTACAGTTTAGATAGATCGCCAGTCCATCGCAGGGCCAGCACAGAGAGACAGGCAAGCCTTCACTCTCATATTCATACCTAAGGACAATTTATCCCCAGTTGATGCCAATTAAGCTTACATGTATGTTTCTGGACTGTGGGAGGAAACCAGAGTACCTGCAAAAACCCAAGCAGATATGGGGATAACATGCAAACTCATATATACAGTGGGGCAAAAAAGTATTTAGTCAGCCACCAATTGTGCAAGTTCTCCCACTTAAAAGATGAGAGAGGTCTCCAATTTTCATCATAGGTATACCTCAACTATGAGAGACAAAATGAGAAAAAAAAAAAATCCAGAAAATCACATTGAATGATTTTTAATGAATTAATTGGTAAATTCCTTGGTAAAATAAGTATTTGGTCACCTACAAACAAGCAAGATTTCTGGCTCTCACAGACCTGTAACTTCTTCTTTAAGAGGCTCCTCTGTCCTCCACTCGTTACCTGTATTAATGGCACCTGTTTGAACTCGTTATCAGTATAAAAGACACCTGTCCACAACCTCAAACAGTCAGACTCCAAACTCCACTATGGCCAAGACCAAAGAGCTGTCAAAGGACACCAGAAACAAAATTGTAGACCTGCACCAGGCTGGGAAGACTGAATCTGCAATTGGTAAACAGCTTGATGTGAAGAAATCAACTGTGGGAGCAATTTTAGAAAATGGAAGACATACAAGACCACTGATAATCTCCCTCGATCTGGGGCTCCACGCAAGATCTCACCCCATGGGGTCAAAATGATCACGAGAACGGTGAGCAAAAATCCCAGAACCACACGGGGGGACCTAGTGAATGACCTGCAGAGAGCTGGGACCAAAGTAACAAAGGCTACATCAGTAACACACTACCCCGCCAGGGACTCAAATCCTGCAGTGCCAGACATGTCCCCCTGCTTAAGCCAGTACATGTCCAGGCCCGTCTGAAGTTTGCTAGAGAGCATTTGGATGATCCAGAAGAGGATTGGGAGAATGTCATATGGTCAGATGAAACCAAAATAGAACTTTTTGGTAAAAACTCAACTTGTTGTGTTTGGAGGAGAAAGAACACCATACCTACTGTGAAGCATGGGGGTGAAAACATTATACTTTGGGGCTGTTTTTCTGCAAAGGCACCAGGACGACTGATCCGTGTAAAGGAAAGAATGAATGGGGCCATGTATCGTGAGATTTTGAGTGAAAACCTCCTTCCATCAGCAAGGGCATTGAAGATGAAACGTGGCTGGGTCTTTCAGCATGACAATGATCCCAAACACACCACCCGGGCAAGGAAGGAGTGGCTTCGTAAGAAGCATTTCAAGGTCCTGGAGTGGCCTAGCCAGTCTCCAGATCTCAGCCCCATAGAAAATCTCTGGAGGGAGTTGAAAGTCCGTGTTGCCCAGCGACAGCCCCAAAACATCACTGCTCTAGAGGAGATCTGCATGGAGGAATGGGCCAAAATACCAGCAACAGTGTGTGAAAACCTTGTGAAGACTTACAGAAAACGTTTGACCTCTGTCATTGCCAACAAAGGGTATATAACAAAGTATTGAGATGAACTTTTGTTATTGACCAAATACTTATTTTACCGAGGAATTTACCAATTAATTCATTAAAAATCCTTCAATGTCATTTTCTGGATTTTTTTTTCTCATTTTGTCTCTCATAGTTGAGGTATACCTATGATGAAAATTGGAGGCCTCTCTCATCTTTTAAGTGGGAGAACTTGCACAATTGGTGGCTGACTAAATACTTTTTTTCCCCACTGTAGATACTAGAAAGGTTACTGCTGGATGTTGGCGAGCTCGAAACAATGACCTTCTTGCTGTGAGGTGACAGTTCTAACCACTGCCCCCAATTAACTGAGTAATTAGTTACATTTTAATTTCTGGATACTCTAACCACACTGTGATATGGGGATTCGGCCCTTGGGGCTTGCCATAGTTGACGCCGGGATGTGTACGTGATGACGTCAGGCGGGCTACGGCCATTATGTATAATTTGTGCCTGTCTTGTAACTTAGATTTTTATTCATTTTTCATCATATATAATGCATTCAGATCACATTCTACATTTAAAAAACAAAGGGGTTAGGGTAGGGAAAAATAAAAAAAAATAAAATAAAAAAAAAAAATAAAAGGGGGGGGGACAAATGTTGGAGCATCAAGTTTTTAGTTTCCATCTCTTAATTCTTCTGTTTTTTTCAGTGTCTTTGGTTATTCTTTCAATTTCTGCCTCGTTGTTGCACTTTGTAGTGTGTCCATTTCCGCCATTTTTTCTCCCATATTCCTTCTTGCATTCTTCGTCGATATGTTAGTTTTTCCATCATACGTATGTCCTCAACAATGTCAGTCCATTGTTCTTGGTCAGGAAGAACTTCTGATCGCCATTTTTTTGTGATAGTTTTTTTACATGCAATCAACAAGATTTTAACTAGATATCTGTCCTCAGCCTGTATAACATTGTCTTTTTTAAGATCACATAAGTACATCAGGTTACAGTTCATTGGTATATTATATCCTAATATCCTCTGTATTGTCACATGCATAGATTTCCAAAATGATGATATTTTGTAGCATTTCCAAAACATATGTGAGTGGTCTGCATTTTGAGCCCCACATCCCCTCCAGCATAAAGATTGGGTATTTGTATATTTTCCTTGAATCTGTGGTGTAATGAAAAAGCGAATCAGGTTTTTCCATCCAAATTCCCTCCATGCCCTTGAATTTGTTGATGTGTGTTGTGTTTTCCATATTTCCTGCCAGCTTTCTTCTGTTATGTTTAAATTGAGCTCTTTCTCCCATTTCTCCTTTATATAGTTACTTGTATGATTGTTTGTCATAAGTTTCTGATATAGTTTTGAAATAATTCTTATTTTATTTCCTGCATATGAGCTTAAAATAAGTTGTATAATCTCGTTCACATCTGTTTGGAGGTTATGCCTAATCTTCTTCATATAGTAATCTCTCATCTGCAGATATCTGAAAAATTCCGATCTTTCTAATTTAAATTTTCTCCTGATATTTACAAAGCTCCCGAGATCTTTTTTTCCGATATTGCCCCATGCTGTGATTCCCTTGTTCACCAGATTTTTGTATCCCCTATCTTGTTTTGCCGGTTCAAACTGACTGTCAAATGCTACCCATTTCAATAGTTTTATGTCTTCCCTTATATTATATTTTTGTACTATTTTATACCACAGTTCTAAAGTAAATTTAGTGATTGGGTCTATTTGTTTGATTTGCTTATATGCATCTTTATCCCCTATTATGCTTTGTACTGGGAGTCCCTCAATTTCCTTTTCCATTTCTTTCCATTTTGCCTCATATCCCTCGTCGCACCAACATATGATATATCTTATTTGTGCTGAGTAGTAATATTCCTTTAGACTCGGTAGGCCCATGCCTCCTTTCTCTTTTGGTAATTGGAGGGTTTTATATTTCACTCTTGGTTTTTTACCTCCCCAAACAAATCTCGATATCATCCTGTCCCACTTTGAGAATTGGGCATCTGGAATCTCTGTTGGTATAGCCTGGAAGAGGTAAAGTAATCTAGGTTGTATGCTGATTTTGACTGTCTCAATTTTTGAATTCAGGTCCATATTTAAGATTGACCATCTATCAATATTTTTTTTTATTTCTTGTTCCAACCTATCATAGTTTGCTTTATATATTTTGCTTAGGTCTTTAGGTATGTTCACTCCAAGGTATTTTATTTCTTTTTGGTTCCAGTTTAGTTTGATCTTATCAGTTATCTGGTTTAGAGGGTTATAGTGGAATGTCAGTATTTGTGTTTTTGTTATGTTTATCTTGTATCCTGATAATTTTCCAAAATTTTCTATCAAGTTCATCATTTCCATTATTGATTCATCTGGTTGTTCAAGGTAAACTATAATATCGTCTGCAAATAGCCCAATCTTGTGTTCCGCCCCCTTTATTGTTACACCTTTTAATTTCTTATTTTGTCATATCGCTTGAGCCAATGGTTCTATGAACAGAGCAAACAAGGTGGGCGATAAGCAGCATCCCTGCCTAGTTGATCTTTGTATATTTACTTTGTCTGTTAAGCTACCGTTTATCTTGATTCTTGCCACAGGTTCTTGATATAGCGTCCTTATGCATTGTACTGATTTTTCGTTAAATCCAAAGCGCTCCAGTACACTATATAGGAATTTCCAGTTAACCCTGTCAAATGCTTTTTCTGCGTCTAAACTCATTATTACTGCGCTTTTCTTTTCTTTATGTATTTGGTTAATTATATGTATTGTTCTCCTGATATTGTCATGTGTTTGGCGTCCCTCTATGAATCCAGTTTGATCATCTTCTATCAATTCCGTCAAGAATGTCTTTATTCGTTTACATATAATTGTTGTGTATATTTTATAATCTACATTTAATAAAGAGATTGGTCTATAGTTTCCGCATTGTTCTTTTTCTTTCCCTGGTTTTAAAATAACTGAAATGATTGCTTCGTTCCATGATGGAGGTATTTTGTTGTTGTTCAGCGTCCAATTAAATGACTTTAGGAGTTGTGGCATGAGTTCTTCTATAAACAGTTTATAAAACTCAGATGAGTATCCATCACTACCTGGTGATTTACCGTTTTTAAGTGACTTAATCACATCTCTGATCTCTTGTGTTGTTATTTCTGCTGTTAGTTTTTCATTTTGTTGATTTCCTATTGATGGCAAGTCCAATGTGTCTAGAAATTTTTTGATATCTTTAGTATTTGTTTCTTCAGGTTGCGAGTATAGTTCTTGGTAGAAATTATGGAAAATTTCTTCGATGTTTTCTGGGTTAACTGTGGTTTTATTTGTGGTGGGGTCTTTAATCTTGTATACATTATTCATTGTTTGTTGTTTTCTTAACCGTTTTGCCAGCAGTTTTGTGGCTTTTGGCCCCGTTTCATAATATTTTTGCTTTAGATATCTATTTTTCCTTTCAATTTCATCCATTTGTGTTTCTTTTATCTTTGTTTTTTCTTCTTTAATTTCTTGATATATTTTTGGATCATTTGTGCTTTGATGTTTATGTTCTAATTCCCTCAGTCTCTCACATCTTTGTTCATACGCTTCCAGTTTAGTCTTATTTGCTTTTCCTGTTTCAACAATTAATTTACCCCTTAACACGGCTTTTAGTGCGTCCCATAATATTGTTGGGTCCACTTCTTCATTGTCATTCTCTTGGATATATTCGTTTATGTTTATTTTTATTCTTTCTTTCATTTTCTCATCATTTAACAGTCCTACGTTAAGTTTCCATGTTGTTTGTCGTTTTCTATTGTTTAAATATATTTCCATGTATATAGGATTATGATCTGATATTTCTGCCCCTCCAATCCAACAATTTCTCACCCTGTGTCTGTCACCTTCATTCATAAGGAAGTAATCTATTCTAGAGTGTACTTTATGGGCTGCTGAATAATGTGTATAGTCTTTTTCGAGTGGGTGTAGGTCCCTCCATATGTCTACCATACCCATTTCTGCCAGTGAGGTTCTTATGAACTTTGTTACATGTTTTTTTGTCTTCTTAACACTTGTTGTGTCAACTTCATGATCCATGACAGCATTTAAGTCTCCTCCACAAATTAGGACTCCTTCACTGTGTGTTGCTATGAGATCAAACAGATGTTGAAAAAAAACCTTGTCACTTTCTGGTGGGGCATAGATGTTCACTAATGTAATCTGCATACCATCTATTCTTCCCTTTATTATTACATACCTGCCTTCTTTATCCTGGATTTCCTGTTCACTTTCAAATTGTATTTTGTTTGAGATTAGTATCATAACCCCCCTTTTTGCTCCTCCCTTAAATGAACTGTAGTAGGAGTTCTTATAGCCAAATCTCTTTAGTTTCACATGTTCTGTCTTGCTCAAATGTGTCTCTTGCATAAATATAATTTCAGCTTTTTCCTTCTTGAATTTTCTTATTATTCTTTCCCTTTTAACAGGTGAGTTCAGACCATTCACGTTTAATGTCATTATCTTAAGATTTTTACCCATATTCATGTTTTTCCATTTTTTTAACTTGTGCTCCTAACCCCTTTAACAACAAAAATAACACATATTTATATAAAAACACATTAAAAAAACTCGACCTCCGTACTTTGGGCCTTTCTTCTGCCCACTGGTCCCTGTTGGTGGGTGGGGGGTTTGTCTTCACAGAGTGAAGGGCCCTCCCTAGACCTCTAATTACTATCCAAATAATAGTCATTAGTCTAGAAATGTCCAACAAATATCACTTAAACCTCTCCTAGCCGTCTGTTTCTCTTTTACCTTGTCTTCTTGGCCTTCATTTCTTCTGTGCCTTTCTTAATCTTTGTTATGATCTAGGCTTTCAGTTGAAAGCTTTGTAGCTTGTCCTGGGCCCGCTGCTCTACGTCTCTCCCCCTTCTTCCGCCGTTCACTCGTCTCCACTCCGTCTGTCGTGGTGCGTTCAGGGCCGCCGCTGCTCCAGCCGTCTCCTTCGGCACGCTCACCTCAAGGCCCCGCTCCATCATATCCCGCGCTGCCTCTTCGGCCGTGTTGTAGGTTCTTGTGCCTTCCTCCCAATGAATCCTCATTTTCGTTAGCGGCGTTTGGAATCTAATTTTTTTCTCTTTCAGCGTTTTTTTAATATTGGCATATTTCTTCCGCTGCTGCACGATTTCTGTCGGGTAGTCATGGTCAAAAAATACCTGTTTGTCGCCGATTCGTATCTTTTTTTTCCATGCTTGCGTCAGGATTCTTTCCTTTATGTCATATTTCACAAAGTTTACCACAACTGACCTGGGTGGAGAGTTTGTTTTCGGGTTCTGTGCCGGTGTTCTGTGCGCCCGTTGAATCTGCAGATCCGTTTCTCCGGGTATTTCCAGTTCTTTTTTTAAGAACTGATCCATGAATTTTGTCATCGAGTTGCCTTCAATGCCCTCCGGAATTCCAAAGATGCGCATATTGCTTCGTCGGGATCTGCTCTCCAAGTCGTTTATTTTCTCCTGCATCCTCTGCGTTTGCGTCGTCAGGGTCTGTAGTTGTTCGTTTGCCTCGCTTTTCCAATCTTCTAGTTCCGAAATTCGGGTCTGCGCTTCTGTCATACACACCCGCTGGGAGCGCAGCTCCTCCATGTTTTCCGTTAATTTACGCTCCATTTCTCTTCGGAGGTCCATGATTTCCTCCTTAATTTCTTTTTTCAGTTCCTCCTTAAGAGCCGCTAAATCCTGTTGTAGCTGTCGCTTGAATTCTCTTAACTCTTCACCCAAACTGGCGATGCCAGCGTTCATGTTGTCGAGTCTGGTGTCTTCCATTTTCTCTGCTGTAGACACCTCGTTTTTTTGGGCTTTGCGTACAGCGGTTTTTCCTGCGTTGTTGGAGAGGAATTCTTCAATTTTACCCTGTTTTTGTCCTTGTGCCCGGTTCCTTCGTGTTTTCATCCCTTAGTTTATTGATTCGTTTATGTCGAGTTGGCCATTTACCGATGATTTTTAATCCGGCTAGGGAGAGCTCTTTGTTTAAGTGTTATGTCTCTCCGCCATCTTCCCGGAAGTCGTCCTCGCACATATGCTTCAATTTGTGCCTGTCTTAATAAAGTTCAGTTCGTTGCTTGGTTCTCAGGGCCTGAGCCCCCTGCACTCGAACATGGAGGCAGTCCTGCACCTCCCCAACCCCACAACACCTGCACAAATCTCCTCATTCCTGGGCATGGTGAACTTCTATGGGCATTTTATTCCCCATTATTCAGAGACTATCGAACCCCTCCGGGCCCTTCTGAAGCAAGACACACCGTGGCAGTGGACTCGGGCTTGCTCAGCAGCGGTCGCTAGGCTGGAGTCCAAACTCACCTCCCCTCTAGTGTTGGCCCACTTTGATCCAAAATGGTCAACTTTTATGACTTGTGACGCATCTGGTTCGACATTGGGGGCAGTTATGGCTCAAGTACAAGACGGCACCGATTGCCCAGTGCCGTTTGCGTTTCAGTGGCTGAACAGAAATATGCCGTGGGTGAGAGGGAGGTGCTCACTTGTGTCTGGGCATGTGAACGGTGGCATATTTACCTCTACGGACACCATTTCGCACTGCGAACGGACCACCAGGCGCTGACAACACTGCTGGAGATGATAGGCTCAGGACACAGGCCTCTACGGACCCACTGGTGGACTGAGCAACTGAGGGCCTACAACTTTACTACCCAGTTCACTCCTGGAAAAGAGAACATAGTGGCAGACCTCCTGTCCCGTGCCATGGCCAACACCACACAACCGGACGATGACGATGACCCCACGGAGGCGGATCTGGTCAAGGCGCTGCACGGACCCCTCCGGGACATGGTGTCTGTCCAGGAGCTCCAGACGGATTCAGAAAGCGACCCTACATTGTCACAACTGTGCTCGGTCATCAGGGAGGGTTGGCCCACAAAAGTACAGGGCGATCTGGTGCCTTTTCACCAGTTCAGAGACAAACAGAATTGTTTGAACAGGATGTGTGTGCCAAGGGGACAGTGCATATTGATCCCGGTGTCTCTGAGATCACAAGTTCTGGCATTGCTTCACGAGGGTCACCTGGGTGGGGTCAGGGTGAAGCAGCATTGCAGGGATTCAGTTTGGTGGCCTGGTATCGATAAGGACATTGAAACTATAGTAAAGAACTGTGTTCCGTGCTTGGAGAGCAGAAAGACCAGTGGGGCACCCCCACTCCCCCACCCCTGCGACCATTACCATACCCAGAGGGCCCTTGGAAGCACATCCAATTGGACATTTGTGGTGAACTACATACAGCAACCCCAAACAACCATTTTTTTGCTAGTGGTATACAATCTGTTCTCAAAATGTCTGGTGGTGCTACCTACTAATTCGGTCACGACGGATGTAGTTACGGGTTTTGTCGCTGTCCACCAGATGGGGGGGTCCCAGATCCCATCACTACAGACAATGGCCCATCGTTCACCTCTAGGGGGTTTGAGGAGTTTTTGGGTGTTCGGAGTGTGGAGCATATCAAAACTGCATTCTACCACCCCCAAGCCAATGGGGGTGTGGAGCGTTTCAACAAGACTCTAAAAAACAGTCTGAGAGCCCATTTGGCGGACGTCTTTACATTTCCTGATGCCCTCCAGAACACACTCCTCCACTACAGGGCAAAAGCCCACGCCACAATAGGGTGCTCCCCGGCGAAACTCATGCTGGGGTGCAAATTCCACCTGCCGCTGGACCGACTGAGGACCCCCACAACTCCCCCTCCGGGGAATTCAGACCCTCCACGAGATTGGTTCATCGCCCAACAGCAGAAATGAAACAACATTTCGAAAAGAAGCACAGGACAAAGGCCCATGGACTCAATGTGTTGGACCGGGTCTGGATTAAGCATCCCAACTGCATGCATAAACTGCAGCCTTTCTGGACGGGGCCCCTACAGACTGTGAGGCGGCTGGGCCGGGACACGTTCAAGCTCTCGGATGAGTCACGATGGCATTCCAGCCGACTCAGGAGGTTGTTGCCTGCACAGGGTCTGGGAGCTGTGGCAGACTGGTCTGATGAGGGTTGGGACTTATCTGATGGGGGTGTTGGGGACTCTCAAGGGTGGCCGACGGAGCCTGGAGCAGGTCCTCCTCTGGTGAGGCCCTTGGCTAGGATGCGTCAGAGGCCCAGATACCTCGATGGCTTTGTAGTACAAGTAGCTTTAGCTGAAGCATGGTGGGTATGAGTGGCAGAATAATCCACCCCAACACCTAAGGGTATCCTGGCAGTCTACCCAGGTGCCCACTTCGCCTACTAGCCATCGTTCTGTCTGTTCAAAAAAAAAAAAAAAAAAAACATTCAATGTATGTATTGCATGTCTTCTGTGGGGTTCTTTTATGCTACCGTTAATGGTGGTGGGGGATTTCTGGGGAGCTTTTCACGTTTTGTAAAGGGGAGGAGAATGTGATGTGGGGATTTGGCCCTTGGGGCTTGCCGTAGCCAATGCCGGCGTATGGATGTGATGACGTCAAGTGGGCTACTGCCATAGATATAAAACGCTAGATTGGCAGTAGGTCACTGGAGCGCGAGATTTCCGGCCGCCATATTGGTACAGGAATCACAACAAATCCACAGCTCAGGTTAACGCACAACACTCTGATTAAGTCTTCGTTTCTGTCACCATGGAATGAGACGCTGGGTTTTCCGGCGCTCAGACCATGTCCCTTCTCATCCCTGTCTCTCATTGGGCAGCGTGTCTGCGGGCTCCCAGCTGTCAGTGTTACAGGACGGCTGGGGCCCAATTAATCCTCATCAGCTGAGGCGCTGCTAATGAGGATAAAAAGGAGCAGCTTCGATCATTCGGGGCTGCGACTTAAGCACTGTTAGGCTGGAACCCTTACGGTAAGTGTTGAGCATTTGTTTTTAAATAATTTAATGGCGTGTTGTCAAAAATAAAGGTAAAAACTCTGATTTTCATTTGGGAGGTCACTGATTTCTGTACATGCATGACTGCCATGAGTGTAATATATATTGTAATTCAGTATCGATAGTTATGGCAATATTTCTCATGTAATATTAGTATACAGTGTTACATTGTGTTCTTTGTTACTGGGTCAGTATTGGTAGCCAATATTATCAACAATGAACTTTGGGTTCTTGTAACTAGTTTGGTAGTTACTCAAATAGCGTGAGGATAGTTTTTCTTTTTCCTGTATACACTTGGCCTAATGAAAGATTTGTGGTATATATGACTCTTATATCCCATATCTACATATGTTAGAACAAGTGGAAATGTTTTGTGACAGCATATGTAAGGAGCTTCACACCTAGAAAGGACAAAGGATCTCCCCCGCCGGGTTAAAGACAATGGACCTCCCAAGACGCGGCAGCGGAGATGGACTTGACACCTTTACCCCCTAAAGCGAGAGGAGGAGTTCCCATCACCTCCCAAGACAAGGAGAGGGGATAGCAGAACAATGGGGGTTAAGATAACGGGGGGATGTCAGCTTTTTCAATGAGTGGCTCTGATGTCAGCTTTTTCAATGTGTGGCTCTGATGTCAGCTTTTTCAATGAGTGGCTCTATGTGTGCTTGTATTTAACCAGCGAGCGGAGCAGAGATCTGTCTCTTGCCTTCTGCCAAGCTCTACACCTGATGAGATTCGATAGAGGAGCTATTCATTAAAAACCCTGTTTTTAATACAAAATCGCCTCGTCATTTCAGCTCCACTACAGATTTAGGTTTATCAAACCGTCTTTACACAATAATTACACATATATGTGTACAAACATCTACCTCCTGTATCAGACCAACATCATGAAGGTTTGCAGATAGTAATTTACAGATATGTTATTTGAAAATTGAAACTTTACAGATAGAATTTTACAGTACCTATTTCGCATTTGTCTATTACAGGGAGGGGGTACAAGAAGATCTGGTGATGACTAATGCAGTCATATCTCAGACATTACTATTTCTGTCTTATATTACATTTTGACTGACATTACTATAAATATTTGCTATGATGGATAGGAGGGGACAGGGTGGATATTACGTGTGATGTAACTCCACAGTATCTGCTGCTGGCTAATATATATTTTAACTGTTGACCAGTATCACTTAATCTTATCCTACACTTTATTACATGTATAGTTTATTTCTCTTATCTTATCATGTTTAATGTTGCAGCATTGTACCGAGACAAATTCCTAGTTTGTGTACTACATGAACAATGGCAATAAACCTGATTCTGATTCTGATTCTGATTCTGATTCTGATTCTGATGAAGATGATGATGGTGATGATGATGGGCTGGGCTCTGGGTTAAATTAATAAAGCCTACATCTACTGCTTTAAACTGTGTTTTGATTCAATTAACACTTCACCTCACTTTGCAATTGATTAATATGAGCTTGCTGCTTTCATGTTGAGTGCATTATTCTATGCAATAAATTTAATAAATTTGTAATGAACATTGGTGTATTGTATAAATTTGTTATGTGGGCCTAAAATCAATAAGAATTTCAAATTGATTTTAAACAACTGCTATACAGATCCAGGTAGATGGGGGGGGGGGGTGTATAATGTCTGTCTAGTTAAATGAAGAAACTTGAATAATTGATTTGTAATTTTTTATTCTCTTTATTTATTTCAAAGTTTACATATCTAGGCCAATTTGTATAACACAGGCTGAAATATTTCTTTGATAAACATTTTTGACAATGGGGGGGGGGGGCAATAAGCTGGTTGCCTGGGGTGGCAAATATAACAAATACAGCCCAGGACAAAGTATGAATTAATCATTTTCGGCCATACTCTCACACTGCTTTTTACTTCATTCACATTATATCACTGAATCTGAGTCCACATTGAAATACTGTGTGATTGTATATTTTTTCATATATTTCTGCAAAGTGTGGTTAGTCCGAGTAAATAACTGCATATATTCCTGTATATATTTGCATCCTTTTATAGAAACGTGGACAGACTGTAATTTACTGTACATACTCTGTTTGTCATTGAATCCTTATTTAAATCCTTCACCTGAACAACAAGAGCAAGTTTTTAGCCAAAGTCAAATTCCTTGTATGTGTTGTGCATACTTGGCCAATAAAGCTGATTCTGATTCTGATTCTGATTCTGATTCTGATATTTATGCATAAATGGCCACAATGAAAGAGCTAGCCTTAATTATTAATCAGGGGGTATGGTAACTTCTTTTTCAGCTCATTTGACAGTTCTTGATTGAGACACTGCAAAATGCCATAATTTAATAATTATGAAGCTCTTAAACACCTAATATTTATGCAGATTATGCTGAAAGTAAACCACTATGCGCTGTGTTGTACTGTGTTGTAAACATGTTCACTGAAGCCTGTCAAACGTTTAACAAAGGAGAATGACCCAAGCAGGTGTCTGCACTGGACCACAGGGATGTGCTACACATATCCTGTACCAAGATGGCGGACGCGCGTCACGCTCCCGCGACCACGGACTGGCCAGCGCTGCCAATCTAGCGTTTTATATCTATGGCTACTGCCTGTAATCTGTGCCAGTCTTAATAAAGTTCAGTTCGTTGCTCGGTTCAGCATGGCTCAGGTCTCTCGTTATTAAGACATAACACACACCTGCTCCTCTGGTATTCTTTTCATTGGCATCTTGTTTTCTGTTTTATCTTGTACGAGGATGTATTGAATGATTGTAACAATAAACAACTCTCTTATTCATTATATACACTCTCAAAAAAAAAAAAAATCACAGAACATACAAAGCAACAGCAGTATCTCCCTTTATTGTTCACATGGTCAAAAACAGTTTGTCACTTGTTGCGGCTGAAGCAATGACCCGCCCTCCAAGAAAAAAAAACACGCCACCTGGTGGCTAGAAATATTAGTGAAAAAAAGTATGAATGAAAAAGACTACGACGCCAACTTTTTTTTTTCAAAACGTTTTCTTTATTCTTGAGTTGCTATTTTGATTTAATCGAATGACCTTTAAACTACCACTTCTGGCTTTAAATTCAAAATGAAATAATAATAGCAAAAATAGTAGTAATGTTTTCCTCT
The DNA here is from genome assembly GCA_020510985.1 of Pholidichthys leucotaenia. Classification (NCBI taxonomy): domain Eukaryota; kingdom Metazoa; phylum Chordata; class Actinopteri; order Cichliformes; family Pholidichthyidae; genus Pholidichthys; species Pholidichthys leucotaenia. The sequence goes on from CM035838.1 coordinate 350,012,528, forward strand.
CTGTGCGATCCTCTGTGGTGTACAGAATCACCCACACCGCTAGGGGGTGCTGTAGTCATGGAAACTGCTGTCCCCGTGTAAACTCGGTCGGCTCACATTCAGACTGTGACAAGCGTCCTCCGTGTGAAACACCGGACACACTTCTGGATTGTACTGTGGGAACTGGAGGAGGAACATGTCCCGTGGAGGAATATAATAAAGTCGCTTTGTTGGGGCAGAAGTGAAAAGGTAAACGTTTATCTTTTCCTTCCTTTTTTTTTTTTTTATCTCTACCTGCGGTGACGTGGGCTTGTTTGCTGACAGGTGCCTCCAGTCTGACAGGTGTTCATCTTCCTACTTTATTTCATGGCGGTATTTCCGCAAAGAAACGAACACACTACACCGTACTCTTCCTGAGTACTTTATTAATGTTTAATAAAGTCTTTAGATCTTAGTCTATTTTTATTTTCCTTTAAATGCCATACTCTGGTGTTCCTCACTGCATTTAAGGTTCATGATAGCGTTTTCCTCACGTCCTGTTTTATCCATGTCCAGCTTTATTCTGTACTTTGTTTTTAATGTGACAATTTTAAATTACTTCTGTGCGTCCATAAGTGTGAGTGGATTTGTGTGTGTGTGTGTGTGTGGCCATGTGGCCTGAGTGGGGCTGGGGAATACATTCTTCTTTAGTTTCCTTTTTTTGTAAATATGTAAAGCACTTTGTGCAGCATTGCTGTTTGTTTGAAAAGTGCTATATAAATAAAGATTGATTGATTGATAATGCTTAGAAAAAATTCCATTATCTTATGACATAAGTAACTCAGCTGTGTGTATGAACGGTGACCCAAAAAATGACTTAACAGTAGGGCAGTGCCCAAAAAATGTTGGCGTACATGCAGGGGCGGACTTAGTTCATTTGGGGCCCAAGGCAAAGACAGAAATGGGGCCCTACTTTTTCTTTGTTCTACTTTCTTTTCATATTAAAATCCTACCTGAAACTTATTGTCCCCCGAAGTCTTCATATGATGATATCATTCGGGCATCAGGAATTACAAAAACAAAGAAATTTATGTATGTATTTATTTACGCATGCATGCATTTGGATCCCCATTAGCTTCCACAATGTGGCTGGAAATTGAATGTAGACTCTTAAAAACAACAACAATTTACATACAACAGGGATGGGCAACTGGCAGCCCGCGGGCTGCATGTGCCCCCCTCCCCCTTCACTGCAGCCCACCAGTGCTTTTCCAAAAATCCATCCATCCATCTTCTTCTGCTTAATCCTTTTCGGGTCGCGGGGGGGCTGGAGCCTATCCCAGCATCTTTGGGTGAGAGGCAGGGTACACCCTGGACAGATCACCAGTCCATCGCAGGGCCAACACAGAGAGACAGACAACCATTCACTCTCACAGTCATACCTAAGGACAATTTAGAATCCCCTGTTTGTTGCCAATTAACCTAACTTGCATGTTTTTGGCCTGTGGGAGGAAACCGGAGAAATCCCAGAGTAAACCCATGCAGACACGGGGAGAACATGCAAACTCCACACAGATCACTTGGGATCGAACCCAGGATCCCCCGGCCAAAGGTGAGTTGCTGTGCTGCCGCAGTGCTAACCACTCCTCCACTGTGCTGCCCCAAAAATCAATTTATTTATTATGTTTGACCGTATTTGGAACTGCATTCTTAAATGCAATTATAGAATCGGCCAGCAGAGGGAGCTCTAATCGGAACCTAGGTGTCACTCTGCCAGTCTTCAAGTGAGAGAGCAAGCCACAGGGATAGGAGCAGTGTGCACCGGAGTACATGTTGTAAGGTATGTGTTGCATGCTGAGATTGCTGTAAACAGCAATAAATGCACAAAGTAGGCTGCTTTTTAACAAGAATAAATGCTACATCTCCTCATGATGGCAGGTGAAGCCTCATGGAGCTCGGAGGCTTTCCTTCTAATTGTGCTGAAAAAGATTAAAAGCTTTGAGGTTTCTTTCTAAAGAGCGCAACTAAACCACTGACACCGTTTCAATTCCATGTCAGTAATAAAAGTTCAGAGACTGTGGTCGTTTTAGTCTGCTGATTTTTTTTTTTTTTGTTCATTTATACCAGTGGCTCTTAAAGGTTTTTTTTGTTGTTTTTTTTTTTATTCCACATTTTGGGGATCCAGATGATTACCAAGCCCACCTACACACAACTATTTCTCTGCCCCTCCACACCCACAATGAATCAAAGAGCAAGCTAAGCCTCATCATATTTCCTTTTCTTTTTGGCTTTTTTGATAAAGTCTGGAATTTCTCTTTGCTCATCATTTTGATGGAGAGAATTTTAAAAATTAGGTAATGATATAATTTTTATCAGTAATAGTAATTTTATTCTAATATGATAAAACACTGAGTAGCTTTTATTTTCATTTACAGTTTACACCCCCTTCCCCCCACAGAAGGTTTACATGTAAATCTGGCCCCCGGGAAGTGAGGAAAAAAATCTGTGGCCCTCTATACCACCAAAGTTGCCCATCCCTGACATAGAACATCTGTTGTTTGTTCACACTTACCCATGTTTGCCAGCAGGGTCCTGGTCATGGTCTGCTGCCTGGTCGATTTTGCAGAGGCATTTATTGCGCTTCTTCCTCTGTGCTATGTAGACACATGGGAGAATATATCACACAAAACAATATACATACATACATTATACATACTTGGAATTTATATTCATTTGCATACTCTTTTCCTTTTTCTTCACTTGTGACTTTCTCTTCCTTTTTTCTCTTCAGTCTTTTTCCATCACTTCCTCTCCCTTGTCTTTATTTTTCCTCTGTTCATCCTTCTCGTCTTCTCCCTTCTCTCTTTCTGTCCATTTTATTCTCTTTTTCAATCATTTAATGATTATTTGTTGGTCAAGTTTATTTTACATTCTCTCACCAGTCTGCTGTCAACAAACTATCAAGTGTAATAAGGAACATTCAAAGACAACATTGGGCCTTTGCTCCAATAATGAACAATATAAACAGGACAGTGGTTGAACTCTTTAATGTATACTCAAAATTACTATATTTCATCTCATGTAATGTTATCTGCCGTGAGGCTGTAGATATCCTGTGAATGGCTGGGGAGCACAGTTGGTCATACCGTATTTTTTGGACTAGAAGGCGCACTTAAAATCCTTTAATTTTCTCAAAAATCGACAGTGCGCTTTATAATCCGGTGCGCCTTATGTATTAATTCTGGTTGTGTTTACTGACCTTGAACCGATTTTATGTGGCACACGGCGCTCAAAAATCTGTCAAAAATGTTTTAGTACGACTTTGGTAAGCTACGAAGCCGAACCGCTTGATGGATTGTCGGAGCATTACGGTAGTCAGGGGCCTCGCGGAGTAATATGTGCTTCAACATAATGGCCGGATGGCTTTTTCCACAAATCTCCATCCCTATTGATCTGCCACTCCATGCTCGCCCATCTCACCGATACTGTCAAAACCCAAGTGAAGCAAACTAATTCGGAGCTTGCCATCATTCCGGGTGGATTAACCAAAGAACTCCAACCGCTATATTGGTGTCAACAGGTCGTTCAAAGTTAAATTGCTAGCGAGTTACGCCACTATCTGCCAATGGATCGTGGATCGAAACTGCTCCTGTTTAGCTGTAGTTAATATTCAAAAATGATATTTTCGGGACGAAAGAATTCAAGCATCCCGGCATTTGTTTGCATTGTTTACTTCTCGGGGCTGCCGCCGGAGAGCGAGCCATATCGATTACTGAGCGAGTATCCTGGCGATGTAAACAGCCACAGACCAAAAACGTACATTTGCTCATGGAGCAGGTCACTCACACTCGCAGACAATCGTGCTATATGTGTCTATAATGACTATAGATAGGATTTTCTTTCCATGTGAGGCGGCATGGAAAAATAAGCAGCAGTGCTGCAGTGGTTTTAAGCAGGTTTTATTATATCATGTCGCCTTCACGGGATCCCCTCTCCAGTGCATAGTGGAGCAGCCCGGAGCGGGATCCCTAAGCTCTCAGAGAAGGAGAGGAGGACACGTGTGTGTCTACCAGTTGCAGGATCAGAGTGAGAGAAGAAAGAGAGATTGCGTTACAGAGTTGCACCTTAAATACTTGATCATAACAATACATCAAAAAGACATACCCCACAGTCTAGAATGATCAAAGGGACAACAGAACAGGCAGGAGGTATTTGCATTTGTAAGCCATACATCACAATGGGCAGATTAGCTAGACCTCGCTCTAAGTGCAAGACAAAGAGGCTAACAAGCACATCTACATATTGATCTGAGTCTCTAGGTCACAGTAAGGACAGGACGCATGAGTACAAAGGATGAAAGGCATCGATTAACATCACATAGGTGAGACAGAAGAAACTCGTCTACCTGTAGACATTAATACACCAAAGCACATCTAAGATGCTCAGAAAAAGCACAGTAAGGACAAGCCATATGCACACTATACCGAATGGCGCATTACATCACAACACATGCATGTTTGCATCACAAATACATGAATGGCACATTGCTTCTCAGTAATTCAGCAGAAAAACAGAGAAAAGAGGGCTGAGTGTCCTTAGTCTGTTGTGGGGTTAAAACGAACCGCCACACATGCACGTAAAAAAAAATAAAAAATTCCCAGATCCGACTACCTCGCGAGATAGTCGATACCCAAAAGCCGATGGTGTATAGAACACGTATATTAGGATTTGTATGTGAAATTTCGGCATTGAAACTGCTCCCGTTTAGCTGTGAACGGGAGCAGTAAATGCGGCTGTAAATACGTATTTACGGCTGTAAATACGGCTCGCTCTCGTATCGATTACCGAGCGAGTACCGAACGAGTATTCTGGCCAATATGGCGATGTAAACAGCCACGGACTAAAAACGTTCCGCCTGCTCATGGAACAGGTCATTCACACTCGCAGACAATCACGCTATATGTGTCTATAATGACTATAGATAGGATTTTCTTTCCATGCACGCAAATTTTTTTCTTTTTCCCGGCTCCGACTACCTCGCTTTAATGCGCCTTATAATCCGGTGCGCCTTATAGTCCCAAAAATACGGTATTTAAATTTAACTTTGTTGAGCCTGGGCCTCAGCAAATCTTGGAATTAGACAAAAAATAGTAAAACATTTTGTTGTTTACCTGTACTGTCAGCAACTAGTGTTGCCACTGCTTCCTCATTAACAACAGGTGGCTCTTTCTCGTCAGGAACACATGTGCTCGTTCAAGCAGCATTGCTCTCTATCTGCTCCTCAGCAGAGTTAGTCTCCTCACTGGTTGAAATGAAAAAGGTTGTCCAGTAGCTTTGGTAAAAAATTTTCTGTGCTCTTCCCTTTTCTCCATTTCTCTGCACCGCTCAGATAACTTTGTTTTATTTTGCCATTATTCCAGCTGTACTGTTTATTTACAATGTAACTAACGATATGTCCATGTGCATGGCTCAGAGACAACATGGAAGAGTCCAACAGTCTGAAGAGAAGGGGGGAGAACGCTACGTCAATGATTTGATTTGCCGTTTTTGTAAATACTCGTGTTTCTTTACTTTATCAGACATCATGTTAAATATGCTAACATTTAAAAAAAAATATGGGGCTCCTAGCAGATCGGGGCTTAAGGCAGTTGCCTACCTTTGCCTAATGGTAAGTCCGCTTCTGCCTATGTGAGTAATAACCAGTGTTTCCTCTGGCTTAAAGACCTTGGCGCGGTGGCAGCATATTTTTCACCCGGCGGGGGGGGGGGGGGGGTGTAAATGTACCGGAATATGTTAATTTTATACTATTTATTTCTTTTTAAAATTTTACACCGTAACGTTGCATATGGAACTTACCATTTGAAGTATTGTACAACCGAGGCTTGAATATTGGGCCAGTTGGGGTCCCACCCAGACATCCTGTGTTTCGACTTTTTAGTGGTGTTATCCTTCTCTCCTTCCTCTGCCTGAACACTTCTCTCTCCTTGGATCCTCTCTTCTGTCTCATCTTGCCCTCTCTGAGTTCTGTCTAATTCAGGTTCTCTCTCTTGTCTATGGTGGTATACAAACAGGTTAGAAAATATCAAGTGTCATGTTTTGTCCTGCAAGATTTTTTTGTCATGGTTTACATAAATGAGAAAATATGTGTATTTTTTGTACTTTTATTCTAGTATTTCTTTTTTTCCATTGAGAGAGTAGGGAAGGGAAAGAAACATTCATAATAGTAATGTACTCAAGCATACTTAAATTACTGTATATGATCAGGTGGATATAGTAACCAGAAATTCTACTCATGTAAAAGCAGTGCTTTGAAATTAATAATTAAGAGTAGGCAACCAAAAATTTTTAATTGAGTTAAGGGTACAAAGAGCACCCACTTAAAAACTTGAGTAATGACTTCAGTCTTCAAGATTTGAGGTTTTGCTCAAAAATTTATAACAGTTTTCTTATAGTTTTCTACTTTTCTCTGTAAATCTAAAGTTGAAACCATGTTCCTCAAATTTGTCATTTCCTCTTGTAAAATTGAAACTTTATTATAAATTTGTGGATTATTTTATGACTAATTTTTGTCTGTTTTTTAAAATAAAATTAGTTTTGTTTTGTTTTTTTGGTAAATTTGAAACAGAATGTGGTCATTTTTTTTTACTTTTTCCTTATAACAATTTACATTTTTGACCATAATTTTGCAGTCAGAACAGAACAATAATTTAACTCTCATTACAAAGAAAAAATATTAATAAAATTGTATTTAATGAAATAACTTAAATGACCAAGGATGCTGTTATTTCTGTTATAATATTTCTTGATATTTATAGTTTGTTTTTGTTTTGTTTTTTAGAAATCTCCTCACCACCCAAACAGCAGGAAAAACCTCCCTTATTTTGAAATCAAATGTTGACAACATAACCCGAACCAAGTGGTGGACACCAGTGGTGAGGGGGGCCATTAAGCTGAAGATGGAGTCCTATCAAGCTTGGTTGGCTTGTGGGACTCCTGAAGCAGCTGAGGTCTACCGGCAGGCCAAGCAAAGTGCAGCTCGGGTGGTTGCTGAAGAAAAAACCCAGGTATGGGAGGAGTTCGGTGAGGCCATGGAACAAGACTTTCGGTCGGCCTCGAAAAGATTCTGGCAAACTGTCCGGCCGCTCAAGACGGGAAAGCAGCTCCCTGTCCACACTGTGTATGGTGCGGATGGGGCACTGTTGACTTCGACTGGGGTTATCATCGGGCGGTGGAAGGAATACTTCGAGGATCTCCTCAATCCCACTGATACGCCTTCCACAGAGGAAGCAGGGTTTGTGGACGAGGGGGATGACTCGCCTATCACAGGGGCTGAGGTTGCCAAGGTGGTTAAAAATCTCCTTGGTAGCCGAGCCCCAGGGGTGGACAAGATTTGCCCTGAGTACCTCAAGGCCCTGGATGTTGTAGGGCTGTCATGGTTGACACGCCTCTGCAACATTGCGTGGAGGTCGGGGGCAGTGCCTTTGGCATGGCAAACCGGGGTGGTGGTTCCTCTCTTCAAAAAAAGGGGACCGGAGGGTGTGCTCCAACTTTAGAGGGATCACACTCCTCAGCCTCCCTGGGAAGGTCTATGCCAAGGTACTGGAGAGGAGAGTCTGGCCGTTGGTCGAACCTCAGATTCAGGAGGAATCCCACGTCAAATGTGTCCCACGAGGGACGCAGTCAAATGCGTCCCTCGTGTTTTTTTGTGGGGGGTGCTTCAGGAGAATGGGGTATCGGGCTTGTTGTTACGAGCTATTCGGTCTCTGTACAACCGTTGTGAGAGTTTGGTTCGTATTGCCAGCACTCGGTCGGACTCATTCCCAGTGAGAGTTGGACTCCGCCAGGGCTGCCCTTTGTCACCGATCCTGTTCATAATTTTTATGGACAGGATTTCTAGGTGCAGCCAGGAAATGGAGGGCGTCATGCTTGGTGACCACAGGATCTCATCTCTGTTGTTTGCAGATGATGTTGTCCTGTTGGCTTCATCCAGCAATGACCTACAGCTCTTGCTGGGACGGTTTGCCGCTGAGTGTGAAGCGGCTGGGATGAGAATCAGCACCTCCAAGTCCGAGTCCATGGTCCTCAGCCGGAAAAAGGTGGATTGTCCTCTCTGGGTTGGGGACAGGCTCCTGCCCCAAGTGGAGGAGTTTAACTATCTTGGGGTCTTATTCACGAGTGAGGGGAAAATGGAGCGAGAGATTGACAGACAGATCGGAGCAGCATCTGCAGTCATGCGGACGTTGTACCGGTCTGTTGTGGTGAAGAGGGAGCTGAGTTCTAAGGCAAAGCTGTCGATTTACCAGTCAGTCTACATTCCTACTCTCACCTATGGTCACAAGCTTTGGGTAATGACCGAAAGAACAAGATCGCAGATACAAGCGGCTGAAATGAGCTTTCTCTGTAGGATTGCTGGACTCACCCTCAGAGATAGGGTGAGGAGCTCAGTCATCCGGGAGAGGCTCAGAGTAGAACCGCTGCTCCTCCACATTGAAAGGAGTCAGTTGAGGTGGTATGGGCATCTGATTAGGATGCCTCCTGGATGCCTCCCACTTGAGGTGTTTCGGGCACGTCCCACTGGGAGGAGACCCCGGGGCAGACCCAGGACTCGGTGGAGAGACTATGTCTCCCAGCTGGTCTGGGAACGCCTTGGTATCCTCTCTGAAGAGCTGGAGCAGGTGGCGGGGGAGAGAGAAGTCTGGGCTTCTCTGCTTGAACTGCTGCCTCCGCGACCCAGACCTCCGGAAAAGCGGTAGAAGATGGATGGATGGATGGATGGATGACACGTTTAGTTTGTCTGAAGGCTACTGACAGATTAAAGTCATTGACTTTGTGAATTTCAGTCATCTTAACCTGCCAGGTACATAATAGGGAACTGTAGCGGACTCTAAAGACATAATTCACCACAATATGTGTTCATGTACAGAATGATCTGTTTAGGCAGTTATAGTTGCGAAGTGACTACACCGCCGGGAGCCGGTCTCCTAGTATCACAATATCTGGCCGGGAAGTGACTACAATTTGGTTCTTTATTTTTTTATTCAGTAGTAGAAAATACACACAATACACACAAATTACAAATATGCTAATAATAAAAGTAAGTACCTCCTAATTTGGCTATTAGGTTAAAAAAATGCACATATTTATTTATTTTCCATCAGGCGCATCAGGGAGCCCTTTGGGTCTGACAGCTCGGGCACTTGGCAGCTCGGGTGTTTCACACACATACACATCCACACTTCATTCATTCCCATTAACACGTTTTGGAGTTTTGTTCAATACAACGCACGAAACCACTCCTGCACGTGAGTTTTTCATTCACTAAGTGGCTTCTGGCCACGTAGTACAGACATAAATGGCCGGCTCCCGGTCGTTTAGCAACAGCCGTTATGCGCTCAGGCTTTCTCATCAGGCACCTCTCTAGGCAGCCGCTGAAGGACCTCAGTTTAGAGCCAGCGTTTTTAGCTGTTGCTTTGTCACTGCCACTGGAGAATAAAAACGGCACGCCTGCTCATGCGAAAAAAGAGCGAAATTGCGAGTCTCACAGCTTAATATTATAGTAGTTGGTGAAATATATCCTCAGCAATTCATCAGTCCCCCTGCCTTTCCTTTCATATAAAGCCGGCTGCATTTGAATTCTAACCACATCTCTTAGCGAAGCAACTCTTCCATTATGGCTCCCATTTCCAGCGGGTTAAAACCATGATAAACGCCAGTGCTTACATACCTCTTATGATTTTTTTCCGCGTTTAAAGTACTTTAATAAACTCATGTTTCTGTCGGACAGTCACGCTTAGCGAGACACTGCTGATTGACTGGAAAACTCGTGTGAGCGGGGTGCTTCTAAACTCCGCGCGGATGACGGTCACGCACGTTGTTCATGTGCACGCTTGCGGAAAGTCATTGCTTCATATATTTTTATTAATAAAATCATATCGCTTGGCGTGGCGGTACGATTTCTGGTGAGGCGGGCCGCCACAGAGAAATGTTACCAGAGGAAACCCTGAATAACGTCTTTACTCTCACCAGTATATACAGTCACATTGGGGGTGTTTTGTCTTAAAATTGTGACTCACATTACATTTAAAAATTTTCATGTAGAGTTACAGTTTGAGTTTTTGTGATTTTTTTTTCCCCAAAGTAATTTATAACACTGAAACACCAAATTTGTTGTCTAAGTATTTTTTTTAGCTGATTTGGGACAATTTTGATGTGCTGAATCCAAAAATCACATTGGTTTTGCTCAATCAGGTGAACTTTTTGAATTATGGACACATGTTTTTTTATACGTTTTTGTTTACATGTATGCTTATTTTCGCTTTATATGATGCAAAATTCTTTTTTATGTCTTGAAATTCTCAGAATTTTGAACAATGATGACATAACATTCAATTTACATGTACTTGCCTTTATATAAAGGTAAATATATACACAGTACTAAGTAAGTACAGGTTTTTACTTAGCACCTGATCGAGAGAAACTGATGTCATTTTCGGATTCAGCAGTGCAAAATTGTCTTAAATCAGTTGAAAAAACACAGACAACTTACAAAAAAATTATTTTTGTAACCCTGTGTAATAAATTTCTATCCACTTTATTTCTGAGGGCGCTGCTGTATAAATGTTTATGGGGACAACTTCTGGTTCTGGCTGAAGTAGTGTTAAATCAGTCAGCAAGCGTGGAGTAGTGGGCTATTTAAAATAGCATTTCTAAAAGTTTTTTAAATTTATTTTAATGTATAGTACATATACTGTGATGGCTGCCTATCATCTTCAGCTGCACGCACACCTGCTCCCCATCACAGCCAGGGTTATTTAGACCACGCTGCCCTCGGATCAGCATGGAGTCGTCTGTCTCCATTCCCATGAGACCTGCACTTGCCTTCATCTTTGTTCCTGAGCTTTCTAGCCTCAGCCTACCTTCGTCATTGTATCCAGCCTACTGCCAGCCAGAGTCAGGAAGAATCTACTCCTCACTTCAAGTAAGCCTTCGCTCATTCTCCTTAATCCTCTCTCAATCCCCTGTGCACAGGCAGAGCTCCGTGGCGGTGGACCTCACTCTCTCCTGGCAGCGGACCGAGCTGCACCACACTCACCAACCATCTCCGGCCACAACCAAGACGGCGGACACTGTCTTCCTGGCCGTAGGTGCTGAGCTGAACCTGAGCTCAACTCCATCACTGCAAACAGTAAGCACTGGACAATTCTGTACATCCTCTCCGGGGTCTGCCACTAACTCACCCTGTCTCTGTCCCTAGGGTTGCCAGGTCATACGGTGCTCTGCTCGCCCCAGCTGCTACACGATCACACACACACACACACACACACTCACACACATACACTTATTACAATAAAGATAATTGTGTCTATTTCCAAGTCCAAGTCTGCTCACTGGGTCAGAGAACCATGTCAGTACGACTCCACCAGAACGACCCAGCAGACAGCGCGCTAGTGCGCAAAGTTAACAACCTTGAGGCTCGAGTAGACCAATTAGCTTATCAACAGCAGATTATTCTCACCCAACTGACTCATATAACTGATCGATTTGATCACCTGGCTGGTCCGCAGGCTTCCCCTCTGGCCCCAAGTAGCTCCTCTGCTCCCGCTAGCTCCCTGTCCAGTCAATCCATGCAGGGCCCCACTTCCCAGCTAACACCCATCCCCACTCCCACCCGCTTTAGTGGCAAGTTAAGGGAGGCTAGGGGGTTCATTCCCCAATGTGAGATAGTGTTCCAGCGGGTACCCGGAGACTTTCCCACAGACCATAGCCAGATGGGCTACGTTGTCAATCTTTTGGAAGGGCGAGCACTAGCTTGGGCATATGCTGTGATGGCTAGAGCGAATTATGCTAGTTTGACTTATCACCAATTCGTCAGTGAGTTCAATGAGGTGTTCGACCACTCCGACCGAGACAGTGTGCTTACCTCCCGGCTGTTAAACCTGAGACAGGGAACCAAGTCCGTAGCAGACTACGCTGTCGATTTTCGGGTGATGGCCACGGAGGTGGGGTGGGAGGACGCCTCGCTCTGTAGCATTTTCATTAGAAGCCTTAGTCCTAGCCTGCGGGACGAGCTAGCCTATTTAGAAAAACCAAGTAGGCTAACTGAGTTGATTTCCCTAGCCATTAGCTTCGATAACAGGCTAACGAAGCGGGCGACCGAGCGTAAAACTTCCGGTCGCTCGGATACCCAGTATTGCCACTCCCTACAGCCCCCCCTATTGGCCCTACCCTCCTCTGATTCCCCGGAGCCTATGGTAGTGGAATAGTCTAAGCTGCCGTTAGCGGAGAAATAACACCGCCGCGAGCTGGGGCTGTGCCTCTACTGTGGGAGCGAGGAACACGAGGTAACATCATGTCCCATACAGCCAAAAGGGGGAGTCCGTGCATCGCAGTAGGGGGACTCATGGACTCACCTCAGTCCAATCCCCTCTCTAGGTTTCTCCTTCCTATTCGCTTTATTCACATTCACACTGAAATAGTCACACACGCATTGATTGATTCAGGGGCTGAGCAGAGCTTCATCTCGGGGGAACTGGCAACCCGGCTGGGGCTCCCCTGTCAATCGTTAAAAACTCCACTCAAACTCATCGCCTTGTCTAAAGCCCCCCTTGCCATAGTATCCCAACAGACCACCCCAGTGTCAGTCATAGTATCTGGTAATCATCAGGAAGAGTTGAGGTTTTTCATGCTGCCGGTTTCCTCTTCCCCAGTAATCCTCAGCTATCCCTGGCTCCGTCTTCGCAATCCCTCCATTGACTGGCGCTCCGGGAGCGTGGTCTCATGGTGTTCATTTTGCCTTAGTGCCTGCCTGCAGTCTGCTGCATGCTCACCATCCATGCCCCTGGGTGCCCCCGTCACCCCCCCCCTCCCAACTTGTCTAAGGTCCCTCCAGAATATCACGACTTGGGGGCTGCCTTCAGCAAGACCCAGGCCCTTTCCCTCCCCCCTCACCACCCATATGACTGTGCAATCAATCTCCGTGCCGGAGCCCCACTGCCATCTAGTCGACTCTACAGCCTGTCAGCACCGGAGCGGGAGGCCATGGAGGCTTATATAAAGGAGTCGTTAAATTCGGTCATAATCCAGCCGTCGTCCTCGGCAGTGGGGGCGGGGGGTTTTTTGTGGGCAAGAAGGACGGCTCGCAGAGGCCGTGTATTGACTTTCAGGAGTTAAATAATATCACCATCAAGGACAAGTACACTCTTCCATTAATTAATACGGCATTCGATTCCCTCCGGGGGGCCTCTTGGTTCACCAAGCTGGACCTCCACAACACTTACTATCTGGTGCGGATCCGGGAGGGTGACGGGAACTCCTGGCAGTGACGCTCGCACTGGAGGAGTGGCGCCATTGGCTGGAGGGGGCCTCCCAGCCGTTCGTCGTCTGGACTGATCACAAGAACCTGGAGTACCTCCGGACAGCCAAGCGCCTGAATGCACACCAGGCTCTCTGGTCCCTGTTCTTCGGACACTTTGACTTCACCATCACCTACCGCCCCGGGTCCAAGAATACTAAGCCGGATGGCCTGTCCAGGCAGTTTGCCTCAGATGCTGCGGAGGTGGCCGAGCACCCTATTCTTCCCCCCATCGTGTGTCGTGGGTGCCCTCTCGTGGGGCATTAAGGAAAAGGTCCTGAGGGTGCAGGAGGTTGAGGCGGACCCGGGCGGGGGGCCAGCGGGGAGACTATTTGTCCCATCTGCCGTTCGGGGTGAGGTGATCCATTAGGCCCATTCTTCCAGGTTCTCGTGTCACCCCGGAAGGGCTCGCATGGTGGAGCTCCTACAAAGGACGTTTTGGGGCCCTTCACTCCAGAAGGACGTCGGGGAGTACATCCGTGCCTGCCCCCAGTGCGCCGCTGGCAAGACGTCCTCTTTCCCTGCCGGCCGGACTGCTCCACCCCCTCCCCGCTCCCGGCAGGCCTTGGTCCCATGTGGCGTTGGACTTCGTCACCGGTCTCCCACCTTCTAACCACCACACGGTAATTCTCACCATCGTCGACAGGTTTTTTAAGGCCACCCATTTCATTCCCCTGCAGGGGCTGCCTAAGGCGAAGGAGACGGCGGACCTTCTCGTCCAACATGTGGTGAGGTTACATGGGATTCCCCTGGACATCGACTCCAACCGGGGACCCCAGTTTGTTTCCCAGGTTTGGAGGTCATTTTGCAGCACTCTTGGGGCTACAGTGAGCCTGTCATCTGGTTATCACCCTCAGAGTAATGGACAATGTGAGCAGGCGAACCAGGAGTTGGAGGCTGCACTGCGGTATGTCGCCACCGCCACCCCGGCATCTTGGAGCACTCATCTCCCTTGGATCGAGTACGCCCATAACACCACCATCTCCTCAGCGATCAGCATGTCCCCATTTGAGGCCTCGCTGGGCTACAACCCCCCTTTGTTCCCTGAGGAGGAGAAGGACATCGCCGTTCCCTCCAGCCGAGCTCATCTGAAGCGCTGCCGCCAGCTCTGGAGGGCGACCCGGTCCACACTGTGACGCACGGCAGAGCGCAACTTCACGGCTGCTAATCGCCGTAGGACACCCCCACCACCACCACCAGGTGGGTCAGCAGGTATGGCTCTCCACCAAGCATATTAACGTGAAGGCTGAGGCGAGAAAGATGTCGCAGCGGTTCATTGGGCCTTTCGCCATAACCCGCATCGTTAACCCTGTGTCTGTGCACCTAGCTCCCCCCCCCCCCCTGCATCTGTCCAACCTTCCATGTCTCGCAGTTCAAGCCTTTTTGTTCCAGCCCTCTGTGTCCCCCTCCCAGGTCTCCACTTCCGCCAGTGGTGGTTGACGGCGACCCAGCGTGGAAGGTCAACGCCATCCTGGACGTCCACCACCGGGGTCGCGGCCTGCAGTACCTGGTAGACTGGGAGGGTTACGGCCCGGAATGGAGGTCCTGGGTGCGTCCCTCCTTCGTGTTGGACAATCAACTCATCAGGGACTTCCACCGGACGCACCCAGGTAGGCTGCATTGACCGCCGAGAGGCGTCTCGTGGGGGGGGGGGGGGGGGGGGTACACACACACACACACACACACTCACACACATACACTTAATACAATAAAGATAATTGTGTCTATTTCCGAGTCCGAGTCTGCTCACTGTGTCAGAGAACCATGTCACATACATGTTTTACACTCAAGTGGCAGCTAATTTCAGCACTTGTAGTTTTTGTATTTTTTAAAAGTTTTGGCATAGTTCTGACACTTGTTGCTGGTGTTCGTGGTTGTGCCACAGACTGGATAAATGGAGGCTTCTCACCAGCAATGCGTAGATCATCCACTGAAAACTGAAAAAGGGCTGTTCATGTGATCGGTGGTACAGACGCAAGAGCACCAGGTATGTTTTCACTTTTATGAATGCCACAGATCTAACGTTTATGTGTCATATATGTCACCAGATGCAAGGCTGCATGAAGTAAAATAATAAATAAAAAAATAATGCAGAAGTGTTGTGAACAGTGTCAACATGCCTACAGTCACATGACTGTAGTGAACGAGGCCACATTGTCACATCATGTGATTTGAGACCTGGCGAGAAATTTGAGAGGGCTGGGCATTGCATACGTCAATAGTGAAGGATTTAAAAGGGGTCTGATTCACCACTCAAACTGAGGGTTTTTTGAGAGGAGGAGATTTGTTATCATCATTGCATTCGTTATTTGAGTAGAAGTCAGGGACAGTATTACACAAGTTAGAATTAGGTTTAGTAACATTAAACAACACATTACATTTACTAAATATTACACATAGATTAGTGATGGTGAAACTGAGGCCTTATAAAACAATGAACAACTTTGAGACATTTGCTTCATGATCAACACAATGTTATGAAACATTTAATAAAGAGTGTCATCTGCTGACTGAGTGCGAGAACTGCATCTGAGTAGAAAACCTGAAAAAATCTCAATACTTTTTTTTTTTTTGAGCATTTGCCCATCCAAAGTCTATTCAAAATTGGATGGCAGGAACAAACTAGAAAAGCACTCGGACAGCGCAGACCTCCGCCAAGCGCCACAGTTCCCCCCATACAGTGTTTGTGTGTACATTTTCAGATTCCTTGACCATGAAAACATGACTAGCAATTGGATTGACAGTGATAGGATTAGTGGTTCAGTGGTTATTCACGAAAATGGCATTTTCCGTTATGGCGGCCACAGTTCCGCCCATATAGTGTTTGTGTGTACGTTTTCAGATTCCTTGACCACGAAAACGTATGACTAGCAATTGGATTGACAATGATAGGATTAGTGGTTCAGTGGTTATTCACGAAAATGGCATTTTCCGTAATGGCGGCCACAGTTCCCCCCATACAGTGTTTGTGTGTACGTTTTCAGATTCCTTGACGATGAAAACATATGACTAGCAATTGGATTGACAATGATAGGATTAGTGGTTCAGTAGTTATTCACGAAAATGGCATTTTCCGTAATGGCGGTTTTCTTCTGGACGGTGATCCGGATCATCCCCAAAATTTAATCAGTTCTTCCTTGTACCATTTCCAACAATGCCTGAAAGTTTCATCGAAATCCGTCCAAAACTTTTTTAGTTATCTTGCTAACCAACAGACAAACAGACAGACAGACAGACAAACCCCGGCAAAAACATAACCTCCTGGCGGAGGTAACAAAGGCCTTGGAGGAGGTATGCACTCTCAGATCATCACCAAAATGTAATCATCTGTTCCCCGTGCCATTACACACCTTTCCTGAAAATTTCATCAAAATCCGTTCATAACTTTTGGAGTATTGTTGCTAACACTCTGTGAGAAGATAAGAGCCATGGCTGAGGTATGCATTCTCAAATCATCACCAAAATATAATGGGTTCCTCTCTAGCCCAAGAAGCGCCTCTGGTGAAAATTTCATCCAAATCCATCCTGTAGTTTTTGTGTAATCCTGCTGCACAAATACAAACAAAGCCCTTGGTGGAGGTGTGCACTCTCAGATCGTCACCAAAATCTAATCATCTGTTCCCTGTGCCATTACACACCTTTCCTGAAAATTTTGTCAAAATCCATTCCTAAGTTTTTGAGTTATGTTGGTAACAGGCAAACAGACAGACAAACCCCGGTAAAAACATTACCACCTTGGCGGAGGTAATAAAATAATGGCTAAGTGGGCTTCTTCTGAGTGTTTATGATCCTGATGATTAACCCCTTGCACTCCGGTCAATTTTCCTAAAAACGCCAAAACAAAAAATGTGCCCAAAGTAAATCGAAAGCTGTTCTTCAACCCTTTGCAGCATCTTCATGGGGTTGGTCTCATTTAAAAGAAAACACTTTGAATTTTTTGGCAAAAAAAAACATGCTCTCTCTAAGTGCTCCGGCCGCTGAGTTACAGTCATCTAAACATAGTGAACTTGAAGAAAATAAATTTGGCCTGGGTGTTTTTTTGGATACAAATGCTTGCAAATAACACACAGCTTCAGATCCGGGCTGGAAAATGCAACAGTAATGTAGAACGAAGTGTTATCCAGCTGAGGTAAGGATAATCAAAGTTTGGATGACTTGTAATTTCCTGCTATTAAATTCAGATAAGACTGAAGTCATTCTTGTTGGTCCAAAAAACCTTAGAAATTCCTTTCCAAATCAAACTTTCAGTTTGGATGCAGTTACTCTTTCTCTTAATAGCTCTGTGAGGAACCTTGGAGTTATTTTTGATCAGGATTTGTCCTTCAATTCACATATTAAATTTGTTTCTAAGACTGCCTTCTATCATTTGCGTAATATTGCCAAGATTAGGAGCATCTTGTCTCAGAGTGATGCTGAGAAGCTGATCCACGCTTTTGTTAGCTCGAGATTAGATTATTGTAATTCTTTATTATCAGGTTGTCCTAAAACATCTTTAAAAAGTCTTCAGCTGATCCAAAATGCTGCAGCAAGAGTTTTAACAGGTACTAGAAAGAGAGATCATATCTCTCCGGTTCTGGCCTCCCTTCATTGGCTTCCCATAGAGTTTAGAATTAAGTTTAAAATCCTTCTTCTTACTTACAAAGCTCTAAACAATCAGGCTCCTTTTTATTTAAAAGATCTGATACTACCGTATCATCCTAACAGAGCACTACGCTCCCAAAATGCAGGTTTACTTGTAATACCTAGAATCTCCAAAAGTACAATGGGAGGCAGAGCCTTTAGTTATCAAGCTCCTCTCCTGTGGAATCAGCTGCCAATCTGGATTCGGGAGTCAGACTCGATCTCTGTTTTTAAGAATAGGGCTAAAACCTACCTTTTTGATATAGCCTACAATTAGGGAGGGATCATGTGTTTTCTGAACCCTCCCTTAGTTATGCTGCTAATAGGTTTAGTCAGCCGGGGGACCTCCAGTAATGCACTGGGCCTCACTCCTTTCCTCACTCTCTATGAAATATTTTTTTTTTGCTGGTCATTAACATTTGTTTGTTCTCTCCCATAGATTGAGTCCCCATCGTGCTGTTTGCTCTCTACATGTCTGTTCTTTTCTTCTTCTCTATCCCCTCACCCCCCAGCCAGTCGCAGCAGATGACTGCCCCTCCCTGAGCCTGGTTCTGCTGGAGGTTTCTTCCTGTTAAAAGGGAGTTTTTCCTCTCCACCGTCGCCAAGTGCTTGCTCACAGGGGATCGCCTGATTGCTGGGGTCTTTCTGCAACTGTGGGGGTTCCCCCTACAGCACTTCGTGCGCCGTACAGTTGTAATTTACCGATCGGTCAAAAGTCATTTTTTATTATAATTTTCAGGGATAAATAATGATTTAGCTTATAACACCTTACCTCTTCACAGCCACATTGTCCTGGCGAACTTCTCTTCCCCATTGTCAGACGAACGCGACGCTGGTCCGCTCGTGGATCCCGGTCAAAACATAATTCCATTATTGCGGTTTTGGCGAATGATTTACGACCTTTGTCGTCGGCCTCCGTCGGTCTATGATGACGGAAGAGAATCCTAAACGTCTATTCTGCTGGAATGAGTGCAGGTTGCACTTGTGGGTGGTCTCCGTGCTGCTGGGTCTGTAGCAGGTTCTTCCTGCATCCTTTTTTTTCATCTGCGGCAGCAGTAAGTCTCTCTTCACCCAGCCCGAACTTCTGTGCTTCAATTGGCTCCTGCATTCACAGTAGGCGGGTCCTCCTTCCTAGGTTTTCATTCATTGGTTCTTCAAGGTTTCAGAAACCCAATTCAAGGCTCTTATTAGTCGAATGAGAGGTCAATCAGATGAACTAATCTGTTCGCGGCTGTGTCTGCAGCTTTTATTTTCAGTGTGCGCTTGGACGCCATACACCACCTACATCAAAATCTCCATCAGGATCTCCATCATGCGTCTGAGAGCGCACGAGGGCACTCTCGTGCGCCCTCATGCGCCCTAGGACACAGAGACTTGCCCGCCCGCGGTACAACGGAGCGCAAGAGGTTAAGCTCTGCTACTGCATTGCTTGTTTGCTGTGTGAACGAGATTTTTCGGACAGCGGCATTAGACAACGAGACAAGACCCATGTGGGGTCCTGCAGGGATTCTGTCCTTTTAAAATGAGCTGAATGTTGCAGCTGTCTCTAACCAATCCACACACCCTGTAGCTGAAATGCTGGAGTTACTGCCACTGCTTTATGAAAATCAGGTTTTTGGGGTTTTTTTTGTTGTTTTTTTTAAAACCAAATCGGCATTTCATGACTGTAGGAAGAGCCCTGTCACACATGCACATATATTGAGAGCAGAGCTGCAGCTGCAGCAATTGTCAACATAGCTTCCATCATTTGCCACATAAGTTATGAACCCTATCTAAATTACAAGACCACTGAGTCCTAAAAACATGTGCAATAATACCGCATACTGCACTTTTGAGCTATCCACCGTCACTGCAGGGAAAATTCCTCCACCGTGACAGCCCTAATGTACAACAGTGTTCCAGCTCATCGAGATCGCATCATTAAGGAATGGCTGTTGGAGGCTGGGGTACCTTAAATGGAGTGGCCTGCACTTTCCCCAGACCTGAATCCCATAAAAACGTATGGGATCAGCTGAGTCGACAAGTAGAGGCTCTGTAACCCTGCACCCCACAACCTCAATTGGCCTCTTTCCACCAAACCGGTTCCAGTGCTAGTTTGGTTCTGGGGCTGGTGCTAGTGCTTAACCAGTTCTTCTGGAGTGGCTCATAAGAACCAGTTGGCTTTCCACCGATATGGAGCTAGTCGGGAATTATGTCAGAGCTACGACATTACATAGTGTGAAGCGCCCAACCCCTGCAGAACACCAGAGAAGACGGAAGGTGGCGGTATGCACCTCTCACTTGTTTGCTATCCGCCAGTAACCGAGAGAAGAAGAAGAAGTAGCAGCGCTAGCTTGTCAACATGTAGGAGTTTGTTGTCTCTTTGGGAGCGCTGCTTTTATTCCAAACCCGTATTACCATCCAAAAACAGTTTTATTCTTAATGGCAGAGAACGGTGACTACGTTTAAGGACACCGGTAATCATCAATATTTCAGTTATCAGCCATTGTTAGATAAAGTCTGTAGCGCGAGCATTGACTACACTTTTAAACATAATATTTATGTCATTTCTGTAATAGGTGGTGTTATGGCGCATTACAAGATGGAGGTCGCCTGTTATGTCATGCCAAAAAGTGATCAGCTGTCCCAAAAAATGATCGCCAGGGGCCATATTGTTATGGGTTATATTAGCCGGTAAATTACTAACTAACTAACCTGCACTTATATAGCGCTTTTCTAGTCACAAAGACCACTCAAAGCGCTTTCATTAATACTAACCCTCTATTCTAAGGGCCTATAGGAAACAGATATCTAGGGACAATTTAGAACAGCCAATTAACCTAACATGCATGTTTTTGGCATGTGGGAGGAAACCGGAGAAATCCCGGAGTAAACCCACGCAACACGGGGAGAACATGCAAACTCCACACAGATCACTGTTGGTCGGGGGCTGGGATCGAACCCACGATCCCACGATCCCCACAATCCCCCGGCCAAGGGTAAACTGTGCTGCCGCAGTGCTAACCACTGCGCCACCGTGAATATATATATTTCAACAGATAAACAGTACTTAGGTATAACAAGATATATTTAACACTTACGATGCATTTTGAACCCAAAACAAACTTGATCTGGGATTAAAAGCAATTAAAATAATGCAGTCACAAGGTTACATGGAAAAATGTATAGATTTACTGCATATATACATGAAGATACTGTATAAATGCATATTCTATGCACCTCCAAACTACAGAGTTGTGAAGGGTATACCCTTCTGTACTTGTATGTCATCTATTCTGGTTAAAGTACTGATTCAAGTTTTTATTCATGTAGGGATAACAAGAGACAGACTGTAAAGTGTTCAAAGTTCTTTCCCCATCTTGTCCAGAGCTGACAGAATGTCATGTGGTACGTTGTCAAAACAAGATAAACTCATCATTTTTGAAGCTGGCAACTTGGAACATTTTCCACAGAAAAAGTACATAGATTTAAAGTTTGTTGCTGCTTGTTCTTTAAAAAATGTGAAAGAAGTTGTCAAAAATATGAGTAAGTCCACAAATACCTGATATATTGTCCTATACCTGGAAAAATGAACTTAAGTGCAGTAATTCAGTACTTGTACTTTCACTTCCCACCACTACAATGTTATAGTGATTTGCATTGTCCTAAATAACTTTATATTTCATGCATATGAAATGTAAAGTCTTTAACTTTTTAATATGACCCTTCTCTCTTATGTTTTTTCTCTTATCTCTTTGTCTTATGTCCTGATTGGTGGAGCCTTTTATCATGTCTATAGTCAGCTCCATGTGTGCCTGTGTTTGTGTTCATGTTGAATGTAACTGTAGTTTGTAAATATGGATGCCACCTGAGTGCAAAACAAATCTACCTACGGGTACAAATAAAGGAACCTGAACCTGAATATGTTTGGTGTGAGGATAACAATGTAGAAGCAGAAAAACACTTAAGGAAAGAAAGCTTTTATTTCCAAAATGTGCAAAAACTTCAGACTGCTACATATGAAATATTATGTACACACAGACAAAAATATCAATGCTGTGGTAGTTACTTTTTTTTACAGTCCCTCAAGCACAGACACAACACGTCCCATCAGTCCAACAAAGGTGTTGATCTGCTTTGCAGCAAAGCGAAGTTCAGCTGCTCCTCCCTCCTGCTCTGCTCCTGCTGTCTCATCGGACCGTAATCAAGAAGGAGGTCCATGTTTGTGTCACACTTCTGTTTCCCTGTTTTAAAGTACAAAAATAAGCAATACAAAATAACCACACACTGAAAAATGCAGGAATCGTCAATCCAAGATTGAATGTGTCTATTAAACATCCATTTACTGTTAGTGGCATCACAACATTCAATTCAAGTGTATAATTGGTTTAATTCACTCCCTCCTTTGCGTGAATGGGTCATGATCCATCCAGGTGGATGCCCTCAATTTCCCCTATGGGGATCAATAAAGTACACAAAATCAAAATGATCTGAACATAAATTACCTAATCTGGTCTGATTAGAAGAGCAGGAGGAGGACAAGCTTGGAGCTGGTGAAGGTGAGCTGGACACCACAGGTCTGGCTGCTTCTCCCTCATCATCCAGCTGTGATAAATCTATAAAAAAAAGTGTTTTAGTTTGTGCAGTGAACAACTTAAGCCTTCCATTAAATGTGCAGACATAGAAGACAATTTTATTCAATATCAATGTTAGCAAAGCTTACATGTCTGATTATGGAATAGAAGAATAGGAATAGATGAAACTTCATTGTACTGTACAGTTGTACAGTACAATGAAACTGTAGGTGATCCAACAGGCTAGTGCACAATAAAGTAAGAGAAGGATTAGATAAAATACGGCTACACAACATACAATTAAACACGAGTGAAATTTAAAAAAAAAAAAAATGGCCTAAGATTATGGAAATATTACCAAAATAGTAAAAAAGACGACGTTACTAGGGTCTGGTAGAAAAATCTCCCATAACACAATGCAAGGCACCCATTCATACACAGTATTCATACCACAAAAAACGTATTTTGTGCTGGATGTCTTTATAAAAAAAGTATTCTGTAAGATGCTAAGATTTCTGTTCTAGTTTCTCAAACGCGCATTTCTGTATGGCGAGGAAACGTTCGTGCTAAAAACAGTTAGCTTGTTACATAGCTAACCGAAAATACTATGGCCACAAGAGTGAGTAAAAAAAAAAAAAAAAAAAAATCTGCACTTTGACCGTTACATATCAATACAAGCGGTATACATCTGTCAGCAGAGACGACCTGTTCATTTCTTTATGGTGAGGAGAAACGTTTGGTCGTAGTAAAAGTACTGTTAGCATAGCTAACCGAAAATACTATAGCCACAAGAGTGACTAAAAAAATATCCGTACTTTGGCTGTTACATATCAATACAAGCGGATATATATGTATACATATATTGGTTAACGTCTGGCATTTTAAAGACAATACACTTACCAGCGTGTTTTAAGCAGTTTGTTGTCCAGACTAATCCACGGCAGTGACAATGGTCCAGCTGGCAGGCCTGTCCTCCAAAACAGTTCAGATGAGTGGCCCCCTCCAGCTGATCTTGTACTTCTGCTTATGTCCATAGAGCCAAGAAATATGTCTCCTCTTCGCTCTAAATCTGATTGGTTTTGGAATCCGTTGCGTGCTCCACTGTTTGGAAAGCAACATGGCGGTCAGTAATGTTTTGAAGCTGGTCAGTTAACCACGCCCATGGCTGTGGACGTAACCAACGTAAACTGGTGCTGCCGTTGGCCCAGCTAGGAGTTGGGGCCACGATAGCCCCACTTTTGGGAGCCCGGGACTGGTGCTTTAGTCGGTGGAAAACCAAAGAACTGGTGCTAATGACACTCTGGCTCCAGTTAAGCACTGGAACCGGTTTGGTGGAAAGAGGCCCAATGACCTGAGGGCCGCCCTTCAAGAAGAGTGGAATGCCATGTCTCAGCAGACAATAAGTCAACCTGTGAACAGCATGAGACGTTGTTGTCAAGCTGTAATTGATGCTCAAGGGCACATGATGATGTTATTGAGACATTGACATTTTTTGTTGTGGTATACCCACCACTGTTTTTGGGTTTTGTTTTAATAAGTTGTTTGAGAAAAGGAAATCACCATTGCATGCTTCTACTTAGGGCTGTGCGATATGACGATATATATCGGATGATGATATAAAACCATCTATTGTTTCATAGAATACTCTATCATTTATATCCTATTTAAAATGCACATAGTCCCGTTTTTTCAGTAAAGCTCCTACCTCACCACTGCTTGTCAGCGCCCCGTCTCTTCCCCGCAGTGCGCAACTGCGCACAGCAGAACAGGTGTGGTGGGTGGCTAGGCTTCAGTCTGGTGGTTGCTAATGCTAACTCCAAACTACCGGTTCAGATAGCTGCTACTCCTGTTTGCCAGGGATGTGGGACCGTTTTTCATTGTGCTGTGTCAGAGAGGATAGTTTGCTAACCTCATTTTAATAGGAGGTAAGTAACGTTAACACCATGTCTAATTATAAAATGCTAAATGGTGATGCTAAGTTGTGCTAACTGGAAACCGTAGCAGACCATCGTGTTTTTTTGGTTTGTTTGTTTAAATTAGTGCTGAGTTTCTTAGTTTTGTCTGAAAAAATTTATTAAAGCTTCAGCAGTGTATGATGGTGGCACATACACACAAAATAAATAATAAATACATTAAAACGGGTCGGAGGAGCAAGTTGGCGCTTAATGTAATTTATTTGATTTCTAATCATTTTAATTAGTCAAGTAGTGTGGTGGACCACTCCCAGTTACACAGGCTGAGACTGGACATCCTGGCAGATAAGCACATCTGTCGCAAGGTCTGTGGTGGACTTTTGCCAGTCGGTGCATCGTGATATGCACTACACAAAGAGCAGAGATAAACAAACCTATCATCTGGTCAGTCACTGCAACAGATACTGGAGTCAGTTTGTCTTGGCCTGTCCTTGCCACTGATAATACTTCTATCTGCCAAGAATGTGCCACTAGTCCAGCAAAAGCTAGCGGTACTCAAATGCTTTGCAAGCAGTTTCATGAAATGGTCAGTCAGAGAGCAACTCATACCGGCTCAGACGTCACCCAGGTTATCAAGGTCAGGAGTTCCTGGCAGCGGAAGGCGAATTACAGAGCTGTGTGGAGGAATCTGATCAGACCTAAATGAAACAGTCATTGTCGCCCCCGACAGACTGCTATGATGATGGTGATGATGGCATGCCATTGCACCATTTCCTCCTTTCCCACTGGTGCTCAAGATTTTTTTCAAGAAAATATTCAGTTCAGATGTCAGAGATTTCCAAAGCTATAACTTGAAAGTGGTAAGAGATAATGGCTTACTGTCAATTAGAAAGATGTAGAATGTGATCCAAAGTTTGAGATGGGAGTAAATTTATGCATCTAATTTGCATAATGCCACGGCAGTCATTTCGAATTACATAACTTTCAGTCAAAAGCGGACTTTGGACATATTTGCGAAAGGATGGTTTTGTTTTTTGTCACTGTTTGTTGTTTTGGGCATTTTGTTATCTTACCTTTAAAGTATACAGTATGAACCAGAAAATCAGTTACAATGTAAACAAACAAAGTCATTGCTTACCGCTGGCCAGGCGGCTCTCACTTCATCCATTTTTGTCCACCCTGGTCGTTATTTTGCCTTCTCTCGGTCATTTTTCGCTTTCTCTCCCACATCCAGAAACTCTTATGATTATCCCACCTCAATTTCGCTTTTATTCCACCTCAATTTATCTCATATGATGACCGGGAACCGACGCGATTGTTCTGTCCAGTCACATGGCACAGGGGTTGATGTCAGGTACAAATCAACCAGCTTCGGCCGCCCTCTGTTATAACAAAATGTAGATATTTACCTTCATAAGCTAAATAATCTCTTTTTAGAATCATAGTTGGCAAATTTGGGAGCAAATGCCTCCTCCGTCTTGCGATCAAACACAAAAACATTTGTTTACAAACTCTTCTTTTCTGGTGTCCAGAAGTGATGTTTTTTTTGAGGGGGGGGTATTTGGGGGCCATTGGTCCTCCAAGGCAAGAGCAGTAAGTTATACGTGTCTGCCACCTTGTGAGGTGGAATACTTAGTACAACTGGGGGGGGTTATGGCATCACATGACACGTCATATGACAGGCACAGCACTGCGACAGACAGTGAGGGCACTTTTTGTGTCCATAAATAGAAGGATGTTAAAGAGAAACAAAAACAAGCTAAAATAGAATATGATAGAAATAAAAATTTACAGTGCATTGTAGGAGATTAACAATTGTTCTACTGAAAGGCTGCGGCAAATAGGAGAGTTTTTAACCTCGATTTAAAGCAGCTGAGAGTTTCAGCAGCCCTGATGCTTTCTGAGAGTTTGTTCCATATGTGAAGGGCATAAAAACTAAACGCTGCCTCATCATGTTTAGTTCTAACTCTGAGTACAGATAGTAGGCCTGACCCTGATGACCTGATGGCCCTGATGATTTAACCACCAAGGTAGGAGCTGATAGGGAAGGGTGTGTGTGCAGGGATTAGCTACTCTCTGCTGGGACAACAGGGATCGGGGCAGTTCTCCTGGTAATCTGATCGCTGAGAGTGGGGACAGGTGTGTTCTGCCATCTGCTGTCTGTTCATCGCCATTTCTCCAGACTGACTGCAAAATGAATTCACCATGGGCAGAGTCTGGCTCTACCGCCACCCATCACAGCATTTCTTCCCACCAGGCTGAACAGGGGCAGGACGGAAGACCGACCCATGGAGTAGACTAGACTGTCCACAGCTTCTCCAGACTCCGTCCATGGTGACAGTGGACCAATGATCACACACTGTGTGCAGATAGTGCCTATGGGAGTTGTAGTTTCGTAGTCTCACATTGCAATAGGTTAATTATTTCAGATACTGCTACCACCTCCCAAAGTGGCTAGTGGGAGTGGGTGTCTTACTGGCCACTGCTGAAGTCCACCCGCCATTGGCCGGTGTTAATGTCAAGTCCTGTGTGTATATATATAAAAAACAAATTATTAAAATTGAATGATTTAAATTTTTTTAAGTTAATGTTTTTCATCTTATTGACTATTGTATTCATACACAAATAAGTTATAACCAACTGATTATGTGAATCATATAGCACAGGAGGATTCTACTTGCATATACAGTGGAGATCAAAATGAGAGAACAATGTATTAATACTTGATTTATTCAGAAAAGTTATTCTTCATTGTTCAGAATTTGACAGAATATCAGCTGTGACTGTGTGTACCCTGCCTCTCGCCCAAAGATGCTGGGATAGGCTCCAGCCCTCCCGCAAACACAAACATTTATTTTGTAAAAAAAAAAAAAATAGTGAGCAAAAGAGAACAGTAACCATTGTGTCAAAAGAGAAGATTTAAACAGTGTTTTGTTTTTGGGTTTTTTTTTTTGGGGGGGGGGGTGCTATAGGATTCAAGAATTCATAGGAAGTGTAGAGGCCCTTGCTTTGAATGACTTCAGCACATCTGCACCCACAGGACATCACTAGTTTCTCACACTGCTCTGGTTTGATCTTGGTCTATTCTTCTTGCAGTCTCTTCCACAGTTCAGTAACTGTAGTGGGTTTCTTAGCCATTACTTTGTTATCAAAGATTTTCCAGAGATTTTCTATGGCAGGGGTGTCCAATCATGTGCCATGGAGGGCCAAGACCCTGCAGGCTTTACCTCCAACCAGTGTCTTCAATAGCAGATTTCACTGAATTTTTTCCCATTGATTGCTGATCAGTGAAAACACCTGCTGAAGAGACTGGGTAGAAGAGAAAACCTGCAGGGTCTTGACCCTCCAGGGCACATGATTGGATGCCCCTGCTCTATGGGGTTTAGATCTGGACTCTGGGCTGGCCATTTCATTGTTTCAATATTGTTAGATTCAAGGATCTGTTTAACCCATTTTGCAATGTGACAGGGGACATTGTCTTGCATGAAAACTGCAGGCTGATTGAGAGACAATTGCACTAAAGGAATTTCAGGATCAGGACTATGGGCTGTGCCCATGTCCTCATCCTAATTTGGGTTTTGGGTTTCTGTTATTATTGGGACATGAGCACAGCCCATATTCTCACTTTATTTTCTCATTATCATCATTATGTTTAGTATGCTTATTCCTGTCTTGTCTTCTGTTTTGGTTTGGCTTTCCTTGTGACAGTGCTTTTTGTCCATTGCCACTCTGGTGTGCTCTTTGTGTTCCCGGCCATTTTTTTATTGCTGATTGTTTAATTATGCACAGCTGTTTCTCATTTGCTGTTCCCTTTATATGTTCGCCGCAGGTACTACTCCCCATGGTATTCTACTGTTATTTTTCCAGTCCTATTGTTGTGCTCCCAGTTCTGTCCAGTGTAGCTTTATACTGTTATTTTCTCCTGCCTAGTTGTCATGCTCCTGTTTCAGTCTGTTGAGGTTCAATATCATTCTTATTCCTAGTCGTGTTATTTAGCTCACAGTTCTGGCCTGTAAGCTTTTATGTATTATGCAAGCCTGTAAGTTTATTTGTCACATGGCATTGTTTCCTGCGTTTTCAGCCCTCGAGCTGAGCCAGTTGTTCGGCTCAATAAATATTCAAACAGAAGTCCAGCACTTGGGTCCTATATTCTGCCCCACAGGAGCTCAACTCTGACAATTACATGTTGCTGAAGGAGGTTCACATCAACATTTGCATTCACCCTGCTCTGTAGCTGTACAAGAGGCCCAACACCTGCTGTAAAAAACATCCCCCAAACTGTGACACTTGCTCCTCCATATTTAACTGACTTCTTTATACACTTTGGGTTCAGTCTTTCCCCAATTTGATGCCGAACATATTGTTTCCAATCAGATACAAATAAATTGAACTTACTGTCATCACTGATGTACACTCTGGACCAGTTCTCTGTTCACACAACATGCTTCTCAGCAAAGGCAAGTCTGGCCTTTTTATTCTTTCTGCTGATGAGAGGTTTGGTCACTGCAGAGTGAGCTTTGAGTCCATATTGTCTTAAACATCGAGACACTGTGTACCGAGACAGATCCTTGTCCTGTTGGGCAGTGAACTGGCGAGTAATTCCAGCTGCAGTGTTGAATCAATTCCTCAGTGAGAGTCTTCGCATAATCCTGTCCCTCAAAAAAGAACAGTGTGAGAAACTAGTGATGTCCTGTGAGCGCAGATGTGCTGAAGTCAATCAAAGTAAGGGCCTCTATACTTCCTATGAATTTTTGAATCTTTTAACCCTAAAAAAAACATTGTTTAAATCTTTTCTTCTGACACAGTGGTTACTGTTCTCTAATTTTCCTCACTGCTTTTTTGTTTTGCAAAATAAATGATTGTGTTGAAGTGCCGTGATTATTTAAAAAAAAACATGCTAGTACAGCAGTGGTACAGCCACAGCTGATAGTCTGAAAAATTCTGAACAATAAAGAATATCAATATTTCAGAATAAATCAAGTATTAATGCATTGTTCTCTAATTTTGATATTCACTGTAGATCTAGTTATCAATGGCATTGATATAGCTCCATCCATCCATCCATCACTACTTTTAATAATAAAACTGTTTTCATTATATCCTCAGATATCTCTTTTCTCTCAAGTTTATTGATGTTATTTCCCACATACAACTGATAGTAACTTGGTATAAAAGCAAGTCAGAGCAATTTGCTTGCTTTATATTTAAAAAATAACATACTGTACATGCTACTGTATATTGGCCTTGTAAATACCCATTTATCTGCGTTTTTTCTAAATGGGAGATAAGATCCTATGAAAAGACTGCACCATATTTTAACCTGGTACTAAAAAAGTACAGAACCCCTCCAGTTTGAAGATGCAGGAGCAGTTTTACTGTGAAGAAAGGGGGAAAAACAGATGTGCCAAGCTCATAGAGACATACAGTGGGGTAAAAAAGTATTTAGTCAGCCACCAATTGTGCAAGTTCTCCCACTTAAAAGATGAGAGAGGTCTCCAATTTCCATCATAGGTATACCTCAACTATGAGAGACAAAATAAGAAAAAAAAAATCCAGAAAATCACATTGAAGGATTTTTAATGAATTAATTGGTAAATTCCTCAGTAAAATAAGTATTTGGTCAATAACAAAAGTTCATCTCAATACTTTGTTATATGCCCTTTGTTGGCAATGACAGAGGACAAATGTTTTCTGTAAGTTTTCACAAGGTTTTCACACACTGTTGCTGGTATTTTGGCCCATTCCTCCATGCAGATCTCCTCTAGAGCAGTAATGTTTTGGGGCTGTCACTGGGGAACACAGACTTTCAACTCCCTCCAAAGATTTTCTATGGGGTTGAGATCTGGAGACTGGCTAGGCCACTCCAGGACCTTGAAATGCTTCTTACGAAGCCACTCCTTCGTTGCCCAGGCGGTGTGTTTGGAATCATTGTCATGCTGAAAGACCCAGCCACGTTTCATCTTCAATGCCCTTGCTGATGGAAGGAGGTTTTCACTCAAAATCTCACGATACATGGCCCCATTCATTCTTTCCTTTACACGGATCAGTCGTCCTGGTCTCTTTGCAGAAAAACAGCCCCAAAGTATGATGTTTCCACCCCCATGCTTCACAGTAGGTATGGTGTTCTTTCTCCTCCAAACACGACAAGTTTTTTTTTTCCACAATATCTTTATTGAACCTTTTTTTTTAACAAACATGATACAAACAATCAAACACTAACACTAAAGTACTACAAAAAAAAAATGCACTAAAAAACACCAACAACCACCAACAAAATCAAATCTTCAACAATGCTCCTCTGTTTAGTCTAGACAATCCAATACATAAGTATACATATTATGTTCACCAGTTTGGAATTTACAAGGTCCACACACATCATTCACCTTCTTCTTCAAGAGTTATGTTTAAATTTTTTACATAATCAATAAAAGGTCTCCATATATTCTCAAACACAATTTCCTTTGATTTCAGTATATACTGTATGTTATTCTTTCTAATGGAAGGTTTGTTAACATCTGTCTTAACCACTGAGTCACATCTGGTCTATGAGTCTTTTTCCATAATAGTGCAATACATTTTTTGGCATTAAGCAAACTGAGGTCTATGAATGTTCTTTCACTTTTATTAAAATTATGCTTTTCTGGGTACAGACCCAACAAAAACAGTTTAGGATTCAATATGATTTGTTTTGAGATTATTTTTTCAATTGTTACCCTCACCTCTTCCCAAAACATTCTTATTAATCTACATTCCCATACACAATGAAATAGAGTTCCTTTACTTTCCATGCATTTTGTGCATGTATCTGGTATATTTTTATTATATGTATTTAACTCCTCCGGTGTAACATACATCCGCATTAACCATTTGAAATGTATCAATTTAAGGCGTACATTTATTGATTTGGTTTGAGCTTCTGTACAAGCCAATTCCCATTGTTCCTCTGAAATTTCAGTTTGCAGATCTTCTTTCCAGTAGTTTAATCTTTTCAGTGAATTTTCACTTGAAAATAGTGTCAATGAGTTATAAAACTCTGAAATAATACCCTTTCTTTTACTATCTTTCATCAACATTTTTTCCAAGGATGAATAGATAGGTCGAGTGAGAGCTTTATTTTGATTTGATCGAATAAAGTTTCTAAGTTGAAGATATTTAAAAAAATGTGTTCTATTGAGATTAAATTTGATCCTCAGCTCTTCAAAAGACATTATGTTTTCTGCACATGGCAAATATAAATCCTGAATCTTTTGTATCCCTTTTAAATTCCATACTTTAAATACAGCGTCCGCTCTCCCTGGTTTAAAATATTGATTACCCCATATTGGACTAAATTGTGACAATAACTGTGGTTCTTTTAAATAGTTTTTAGCTTCACACCATATTTTGATCATATGCTTTACAAATGGATTTTTAACTTGTTTTTGTAATTTTTTTGCCGAATCTGAGTATATGAATATGGGAAGAGGTAAAGGCAAATTGTATGATTCCATTTCAGTCCAGTGAGGGAGATCATTTGATGAAAAATAATATGTCATAGACCTCAGTTGTGCCGACCAATAATACAACATAAAATTTGGACATTTCAGACCTCCACGATCAAATGGTAAATATAATAAAGACAGACGTAATCTAGCCCTCCTGTTGTTCCATATAAATTCCACTAACTTTTTTTTAATTCTTGAGAATAAATCTAAAGGTGGTGGTAAGGGAATGTATTGAAATAAATAAAGTATTTTAGGTAAGATATTACTTTTAAGTATATTAATTCTCCCGATCATCGACATTGGTAGTGACATCCATCTCTGAAGTAACTCATCAATATCTGTCATTAAGGCTTCATAATTGACACTGGCGATTGATTCTAGCTTAGGCACAATTTGGATTCCTAAATATTTAAACTGATTTACAACATTGAATTGATTTACCTCAGGGGCTGGGTAATTTCTCTGGGTCTCATTTAGCATTAATATTGAAGATTTAGTTTTATTTATTTTATATCCTGATATTTCCCCAAAATTCTTTATTAAATTCAACAAGGTCGGAATTGATTTTTTAAGATTCGACATAAACAAAATTATGTCATCAGCATACAGGGAGATTTTATGTTCTGTTGGTCCAACTTTAATTCCATATATTTGTGACTGTAGACGTTTCGCCATCGCTAAAGGTTCAATTGCCATAGTAAACAGTAAAGGTGAAAGTGGACAGCCTTGTCGACATCCTCTATTGATTTTTATTGATTTTGAAATATTGTTATTTGTTAGGATTTCTGCAGTAGCATTATTATATATTATCTGAACCCATTTTATGAAATTATTTCCAAGTCCAAACCTTTGTAAGACTTCAAAAAGAAAGGGCCATTCAACTCTATCAAAGGCTTTTTCGGCATCCAGTGATAAGAGAGCTGTATCCGGTGCTTCTTTATTAGAATAAATAATATTAAAAAGTCTTCTTACGACTTCCGGTTATGGCTGCCACGTAGGACGGACGTGTCTCGCTCTGCTCTGCTCCTGGAAAAAAAAAATCGGCAAATAACTCTCTCATTTGGGACAGAACGTATCCCAGCATTTGGGCGAGGATATGTCGGCGAAGCCTAAGGCTGGAAAACCAGGAAAAGGAAAAAGCGAGCCGCCGAAACAGTCCAAATTAACGGACTTTCAGGTCTGTGACGCAGTAAACAAAACTCCATATATGGCGGAGGAGGCTGGCAACGCTGCGATTTCTGCGGGGAATGGCGCAGATGCGCTGATGGCTGCCATGAGTTCAATGAGAGCGGACTTTTCCTCTAGATTTGATGGGATTATGACAGCGTTGGAAGGAATAAGAAAGGAATTGGGTGACTGTGTAGAACGAACGGCGCAGATGGAGCTCCGTCTCGCTAGTGCTGAAGATGACGTCACCCGTCTTCAATTAAAGGTGCGCACTTTGGAAAAAAAAAATAAATCTCTGGAAGATAATATTTTGGATTTGGAATCTCGGTCGAGACAGAATAATTTGAGGCTGGTGGGTCTTCCAGAGGAATCAGAAGGTCGGGACGTATGTTCCTTTCTGGAAAAGTGGATTCCGGAGGTGCTGGGCAGCGAGGAGTTGCAATCAGCAGTGGTTCTGGAAAAAGCACATCGTATTGGCCCACGGAGAGATAAGGGACCGCCGAGGACCTTAATTATGAAGTTTCTTAGCAACAGAGACAGGATGAAGATCTTCAACGCTGCACGTGCTAAAGGAGAGATTAAACACCAGGACCAGCAGGTGCGGTTCTACCCAGATTTGGCCACAGGAATCCAGCAATTGAGGAAGCAGTTTGATCCCGTACGTAAGGAGCTGCGCAACCTTGGGATTCGTCATGGTGTAATCTATCCTGCGAGACTGCTGACCACGTATGAGGGCAGAACCCACATCTTCAAGACCCCAGAGGAGGCGCAGGAGTTCATCAAGAAGATCAAAGAAGAAGAAGAGACTGGTGGGAGCTAAGCATGAACAAAATATAAGGTAGAATAATTAAGCATTTGCACAGGCATCTGACTGACTTGAAGTAAATAGTAAGTTTACAAAATATAGATTGTATTATATATTAAAAAAACAAAACAAAAACAAAACAAACAAACAAAAAAAAAAAACTATGATGTACAAAGTTGTTAAAAATTTTGGAGTTAAGTTGGAAAACTACAGAGGAGAGTTAATGTTACGTCATTAAAAGCAGTAGAGTTAGGGTGATTGGGAGGATGAAGAAGGAGTGGCTTAGGCTGTTCCCCGTGGGTGTGGAACGGTCGATGGCTATATCGGGAGACAGAATTTTTCTTTTGATTTTGGGGGGTTTGCCACAAGTGTGGGAAGGGGAAATTTGTTTGTGTGTAGTTTGTAGGATGAATGTTCAACCACTCATGTTTTTGCTTCTCTGTATGAGCATGTTTACACTGCAAGGTAATCCCAAACTCTCTATTGATCATGGACCAAAGTGTTAATCTTAATTTAACTTCATGGAATTGCAGAGGTCTACAAAATTTAAAAAAACTTAAACAAGTTATGAATAAAATAAAGGACATGGGTTCAAGAATTGTGTTTTTACAAGAAACTCATCTGATAGAGGAGGATGTTAAAAGAATTAGGAGTAGATGGCAGGGAAGTGTATTCACCTCTTCATTTTCATCCCGAGCCAGGGGAGTTATGACTCTCATACATAAATCAGTTCCTTTTCAAGTGAAAAATGTAATTGGAGACAAATTTGGAAGATATGTAATCATTCAAGGTTCTTTGCTATTAGAAAATATAAATCTTGTGAACTTATATGGTCCCAATATAGATGATCAGAAGTTCTTTGCTAATTTATTTCTCATCTTATCATCACTTACAGGGCAACATATAATAGCAGGGGATTTTAATTGTACATTGAATCCAGGTGTGGATAGATCAACAGGACTGGATTGTACGCACATTGGATGTAGGATGACTATTAATCATTTTATGAAAGAATTGAGATTGTTAGATATATGGAGAGAAATGAAACCACAAGTTAAAGCCTATTCTTGTTATTCCAGTACCTACAAGACATTCTCACGTATTGATTATTTTTTGATTTCCACAGAATTAAGGTCCAAGATTCAAAACTGCTTTTATGATAACATCGTGATCTCTGATCATGCACCCTGTTGTCTAATATATGTAGATAAAAAATTGACAAAGGAATCAGGTAGATGGCAATTTCAGCATAAATGGCTTCAGGATGAGGAATTTGTCAAGTATATAGAAAAACAGATAGACGAGTTCTTTGACATCAATACTACACAAACATCAGCATGTGTAAAGTGGGAGGCTTTCAAAGCTTTTATTAGGGGACATATTATTAGTTATACAGGATCAAAATCTAAGAAGACTCGAGAGGAGAGAGCTAAATTGGAACATAAAATAAAAAATCTTCAGGAAAAAGTGTATGCAGGAAGTGACCCAAGGTTGGAGAATGAATTACTGATTTTGAGAGCTGAATATGACAAAAAATCAGCGAATAGAGCTGCCTCGAGTCTTCTAAGATTGAAACAATCTTTTTATGAACAAGGTGAAAAATCAGGAAAATTATTAGCATGGCAGATTAAACAATTGGAAATTAAAACACCAATTACCAGTATTATAAGTAGCGGACAGGTAGTTATAGATCCTTTAGAAATTAATAGAGCCTTTAGAGATTACTATGAAAAATTATATGATACCAAAAATGAACCTGATTTAACAAAACTAAATGGGTTTTTGAACGAACTATCTATACCGTGTATTCCAAATGAAAACAGGGAGATATTGGAGTCTAAAATTAGTCAAGAAGAAGTTGGGCTAGCCATTGATAATATGAAATCAGGAAAAAGTGCAGGACCAGATGGTCTTCCAGTTGACCTTTATAAAAAATTTAAGAATAAATTAATAAAACCTTTTTTGGAAATGGTTTTAGAAGCATTTCAAAATAATAATTTACCATCATACATAAATAATGCCTTAATTATACTGCTGCCAAAACCAGGTAAGCCCTCTAATAAATGTGAAAATATGAGACCAATAAGCCTATTAAACGCCAACCTTAAGATAATCTGTAAAATTTTAGCAAGACGAATACAAGAAATTTTACCAAATATTATTAATCGAGATCAGAATGGCTTTATAAAGGGTAGACAAGGCTTCCATAACGTAAGAAGACTATTTAATATTATTTATTTTAATAAAGAAGCACCGGATACAGCTCTCCTATCATTGGACGCCGAAAAGGCCTTTGATAGAGTTGAATGGCCCTTTCTTTTTGAAGTCCTACAAAGGTTTGGACTTGGAAATAATTTCATAAAATGGGTTCAAATAATATACAATAATGCTACAGCAGAAATCCTAACAAATAACAATATTTCAAAACCAATAAAAATCAATAGAGGATGTCGACAAGGCTGTCCACTTTCACCTTTACTGTTTACTATGGCAATTGAACCTTTAGCGATAGCGATACGTTTACATTCACAAATATATGGAATTAAAGTTGGACCAACAGAACATAAAATCTCCCTGTACGCCGATGATATAATTTTGTTTATGTCGAATCTAAAAAAATCAATTCCAACCTTGTTGAATTTAATAAAGAATTTTGGGGAAATATCAGGATATAAAATAAATAAAACTAAATCTTCAATATTAATGCTAAATGAGACCCAGAGAAATTACCCAGCCCCTGAGGTAAATCAATTCAATGTTGTAAATCAGTTTAAATATTTAGGAATCCAAATTATGCCTAAGCTAGAATCAGTCGCCAGTGTCAACTATGAAGCCTTAATGTCAGATATCAGTGAGTTAACTCAGAGATGGATGTCACTACCAATGTCGATGATCGGGAGAATCAATATACTTAAAAGTAATATTTTACCTAAAATACTTTATTTATTTCAATACATTCCCTTATCACCACCTTTAGATCTATTCTCAAGAATAAAAAAAAAGTTAGTGGAATTTATATGGAACAACAGGAGGGCTAGATTACGTTTGTCTTTATTATATTTACCATTTGATCGTGGAGGTCTGAAATGTCCAAATTTTATGTTGTATTATTGGTCGGCACAACTGAGGTCTATGACATATTATTTTTCATCAAATGATCTCCCTCACTGGACTGAAATGGAATCATACAATTTACCTTTACCTCTTCCCATATTCATATACTCAGATTCGGCAAAAAAATTACAAAAACAAGTTAAAAATCCATTTGTAAAGCATATGATCAGAATATGGTGTGAAGCTAAAAACTATTTAAAAGAACCACAGTTATTGTCACAATTTAGTCCAATATGGGGTAATCAATATTTTAAACCAGGGAGAGCGGACGCTGTATTTAAAGTATGGAATTTAAAAGGGATACAAAAGATTCAGGATTTATATTTGCCATGTGCAGACAACATAATGTCTTTTGAAGAGCTGAGGATCAAATTTAATCTCAATAGAACACATTTTTTTAAATATCTTCAACTTAGAAACTTTATTCGATCAAATCAAAATAAAGCTCTCACTCGACCTATTTATTCATCCTTGGAAAAAATGATGATGAAAGATAGTAAAAGAAAGGGTATTATTTCAGAGTTTTATAACTCATTGACACTATCTTCAAGTGAAAATTCACTGAAAAGATTAAACTACTGGAAAGAAGATCTGCAAATTGAAATTTCAGAGGAACAATGGGAATTGGCTTGTACAGAAGCTCAAACCAAATCAATAAATGCACGCCTTAAATTGATACATTTCAAATGGTTAATGCGGATGTATGTTACACCGGAGGAGTTAAATAGATATAACAAAAATATACCAGATACATGCACAAAATGCATGGAAAGTAAAGGAACCCTATTTCATTGTTTATGGGAATGTAGATTAATAAGAATGTTTTGGGAAGAGGTGAGGGTAACAATTGAAAAAATAATCTCAAAACAAATCATATTGAATCCTAAACTGTTTTTGTTGGGTCTGTACCCAGAAAAGCATAATTTTAATAAAAGTGAAAGAACATTCATAGACCTCAGTTTGCTTAATGCCAAAAAATGTATTGCACTATTATGGAAAAAGACTCATAGACCAGATGTGACTCAGTGGTTAAGACAGATGTTAACAAACCTTCCATTAGAAAGAATAACATATATACTAAAATCAAAGGAAATTGTGTTTGAGAATATATGGAGACCTTTTATTGATTATGTAAAAAATTTAAACATAACTCTTGAAGAAGAAGGTGAATGATGTGTGTGGACCTTGTAAATTCCAAACTGGTGAACATAATATGTATACTTATGTATTGGATTGTCTAGACTAAACAGAGGAGCATTGTTGAAGATTTGATTTTGTTGGTGGTTGTTGGTGTTTTTAGTGCATTTTTTTTTTTTTTGTAGTACTTTAGTGTTAGTGTTTGATTGTTTGTATCATGTTTGTTAAAAAAAAAAAAAAAAGGTTCAATAAAGATATTGTGGAAAAAAAAAAAAAAAAAGTCTTCTTACACTATGGAAGCCTTGTCTTCCCTTTATAAAGCCATTCTGATCTCGATTAATAATATTTGGTAAAATTTCTTGTATTCGTCTTGCTAAAATTTTACAGATTATCTTAAGGTCGGCATTTAATAGGCTTATTGGTCTCATATTTTCACATTTATTAGAGGGCTTACCTGGTTTTGGCAACAGTATAATTAAGGCATTATTCATATATGATGGTAAATTACTATTTTGAAATGCTTCTAAAACCATTTCCAAAAAAGGTTTTGTTAATTTATTTTTAAATTTTTTATAAAGGTCAACTGGAAGACCATCTGGTCCTGCACTTTTTCCTGATTTCATATTATCAATAGCTAGTCCAACTTCTTCTTGACTAATTTTAGACTCCAGTATCTCCCTATTTTCATTTGGAATACACGGTATAAATAGTTCGTTCAGAAACCCATGTAGTTTTGTTAAGTCAGATTCATTTTTGGTATCATATAATTTTTCATAGTAATCTCTAAAGGCTCTATTAATTTCTAAAGGATCTATAACTACCTGTCCATTACTTATAATACTGGTAATTGGTGTTTTAGATTCTAATTGTTTAATCTGCCATGCCAATAACTTTCCTGATTTTTCACCTTGTTCATAAAAAGATTGTTTCAATCTTAGAAGACTCGAGGCAGCTCTATTCGCTGATTTTTTGTCATATTCAGCTCTCAAAATCAGTAATTCGTTCTCCAACCTTGGATCTCTTCCTGCATATACTCTTTCTTGAAGAATTTTTATTTTATGTTCCAGTTGGACTCTCTCCTCTCGAGTCTTCTTAGATTTTGAACCTCTATAACTAATAATGTGTCCCCTAATAAAAGCTTTGAAAGCCTCCCACTTTACACATGCTGATGTTTGTGTAGTATTGATGTCAAAGAACTCATCTATCTGTTTTTCTATGTATTTAACAAATTCCTCATCCTGAAGCCATTTATGCTGAAATTGCCATCTACCTGGTTCCTTTGTCAATTTCTTATCTACATATATTAGACAGCAGGGTGCATGATCAGAGATCACGATGTTATCATAAAAACAGTTTTGAATCTTGGACCTTAATTCTGTGGAGATCAAAAAATAATCTATACGTGAGAATGTCTTGTAGGTATTGGAATAACAAGAGTATGCTTTAACTTGTGGTTTCATTTCTCTCCATATATCTATCAATTTCAATTCTTTCATAAAATGATTAATGGTCATCCTACATCCATTGTGCGTACAGTCCAGTCCTGTTGATCTATCTATACTGGGATTCAATGTACAATTAAAATCCCCTGCTATTATATGTTGCCCTGTAAGTGATGATAAGATAAGAAATAAATTAGCAAAGAACTTTTGATCATCTATATTGGGACCATATAAGTTCACCAAATTTATGTTTTCTAATAGCAAAGATCCTTGAATGATTACATATCTTCCAAATTTGTCTCCAATTACATTTTTCACTTGAAATGGGACTGATTTATGTATGAGAGTCATAACTCCCCTGGCTCGGGATGAAAATGATGAGGTGAAAACATTTCCTTGCCATCTACTCCTAATTCTTTTTAGATCTTCCTCTATTAGATGAGTTTCTTGTAAAAACACAATTTTTGAACCCATGTCTTTTATTTTATTCATAACTTGTTTAAGTTTTTTTAAATTTTGTAGACCTCTGCAATTCCATGAAGTTAAGTTAAGATTAACGCTTTGATTTATGATCAATAGGGAGTTTGGGATTACCTAGCAGTGTAAACATGCTCAAACAGAAAAGCAAAAAAATGAGTGGTTGAACATTCACCCTACAAACTCCACACAAACAAATTCCCCCTTCCCACATTTGTGGCAATCCCCCCAAAAGCAAAAGAAAAATTCCGTCTCCCGATATAGCCATCGACCGTTCCACACCCACGAGGATCAGCCAAAGCCACTCCTTCATCCTCCCAATCACCCTAACTCTACTGCTTTTAATAACGTAACATTAACTCTCTTCTGTAATTTTCCAATTTAACTCCAAAATTTTTTATCAATTTTGTACTTTTTTTTTTTTTTTTAATATGTAATACAATCTATATTTTGTAATCTTGTTATATGCTTCTAATCAGTTAAATGCTCAAATATTCTACCCTATATTCTGTTCATGCTTAGCTCCCACCAGTCTCTTCCTGGATCTTCTTGATGAGCTCCTGCGCCTCCTCGGGGGTCTTGAAGATGTGTGTTCTGCCCTCATATGTGACCAGAAATCTTGCAGGGTGAATCACACCATGACGAATCTCAAGGTTGCGCAGTTCTTTGCGGATGGGGTCAAACTGCTTCCTTAATTGTTGGATTCCTGAGGCCAAATCTGGGTAGAACCGCACCTGCTGATCTTGATATTTAATTTCTCCTTTGGCCCGCACCGCGTTGGAGATCGTCATCCTGTCTCTGTAGCTGAGAAACTTCATAATTAACGTCCTCGGTGCTGCCTTGTTACCTCTCGGTGGGCCAATTCGGTGGGAGCTTTCCAAGACGACTGATGATTTTAGCTCCGCGTTGTTCAGCGCCTCCGGGATCCACCCCTCCAAAAAGGAGCATGAATCACGACCTTCGGCTCCCTCCGGTAAACCCACCAGCCTCAGGTTGTTCCGTCTGGACCGAGATTCCAAATCCAGAACGCTATTTCCCAGATCTTTATTTTTTTTTTCCAAAGTGCGCACCTTTATTTGAAGTCCGCTAATTTCATCCTCCGCACTTGAAACACGAAGCTCCGCCTGCGTCACTCGCTCCACGCAGTCACCCAACTCCTTTCTCATTGCATCCAACGCTGCCATAATCCCATCAAGTTTAGCGGAAAAGTCTGCTCTCATTGAGCTAATGACAGCCAGCACTGCACCTGTGCCGCCATCGTCAG
This sequence comes from Pholidichthys leucotaenia, assembly GCA_020510985.1. Lineage (NCBI taxonomy): Eukaryota > Metazoa > Chordata > Actinopteri > Cichliformes > Pholidichthyidae > Pholidichthys > Pholidichthys leucotaenia. The sequence goes on from CM035838.1 coordinate 350,053,813, forward strand.
CAGTTACCGCATCACCGCTAGTTTCATCCGCCATATCTGCAGCTTTTTCTACTGCGCCACAAACTTTAAAGTCCGTTAATTTGGACTGCTTCGGCGATTCAATTTTTCCCCCTCCTGATTTCCCAGCCTTAGTCTTCACCGGCATATCCTCACCCAAACGCTGGGAAAAGTTCTGTTCCGAATGAGAGAGTTATTTGCCGAATTTTTATTTCCAGGAGCAGAGCAGAGTGATACGTGTCCTTCTAGGCGGCCGCCATAACCGGAAGTCCCAAACACGACAAGTTGAGTTTTTACCAAAAAGTTCTATTTTGGTTTTATCTGACCATATGACATTCTCCCAATCCTCTTCTGAATCATCCAAATGCTCTCTAGCAAACTTCAGACGGGCCTGGACTTGTACTGGCTTAAGCAGGGGGACACGTCTGGCACTGCAGGATTTGAGTCCCTGGCGGCGTAGTGTGTTTCTGATGTAGCCTTTGTTACTTTGGTCCCAGCTCTCTGTAGGTCATTCACTAGGTCCCCCCATGTGGTTCTGGGATTTTTGCTCACCGTTCTTGTGATAACTTTGACCCCACGGGGTGAGATCTTGCGTGGAGCCTCAGATCGAGGGAGATTATCAGTGGTCTTGTATGTCTTCCATTTTCTAATAATTGCTCCGACAGTTGATTTCTTCACACCAAGCTGCTTACCTATTGCAGATTCAGTCTTCCCAGCCTGGTGCAGGTCTACAATTTTGTTTCTGGTGTCCTTTGACAGCTCTTTGGTCTTGGCCATAGTGGAGTTTGGAGTCTGACTGTTTGAGGTTGTGGACAGGTGTCTTTTGTACTGATAACGAGTTCAAACAGGTGCCATTAATACAGGTAACGAGCGGAGGACAGAGGAGCCTCTTAAAGAAGAAGTTACAGGTCTGTGAGAGCCAGAAATCTTGCTTGTTTGTAGGTGACCAAATACTTATTTTACTGAGGAATTTACCAATTAATTCATTAAAAATCCTTCAATGCGATTTTCTGGATTTTTTTTCTCATTTTGTCTCTCATAGTTAAGGTATACCTATGATGAAAATTGGAGACCTTTCTCATCTTTTAAGTGGGAGAACTTGCACAATTGGTGGCTGACTAAATACTTTTTTACCCCACTGTACTCTGAGAGACCTTGCACCAAAAGGTGGTTCTACATATTTTTGACTGTGTGAGGGTAAATGGTTTTACACATTCAGCTTTTTTGTCTTATTTCTTGTTTGTTTCACAATTTGAAAATGTATCTTCAGAGTTGGGGTTATAGTGTGTAAGTCAACTGATACAAATCCCCCAAAATCCACTTAAATTCCAGGTTGTAAGGCAACAAAATGGAGAGAATGTGAAGGGGCATGAATACTTTCACAAGGCACTGTCCATTTAGAGAGTGAAGTTTTTTTTTTTTTTTAAGTAAAGGGTCTCTGTGACGTCAGGTCGTGTTTATCAGGCTGAAATGAGGTACTCCAGCACTGACTGTTTGGCCATAGACTAAACAACAGATTCATGAGTAATTTAAAAAAAATAGCTTTCAAAGTGAAATTAATTTATGCCAGTAGCATTTTTACCCTCTTTAACCACTTACACCTTTCTCCATCTCTGTCTTTTTGTCTTTTAGTTTCCAGCCTCCATCTAACAGCTGTTAGGAGAGACTCCCAGCTGCTCAGCACAATGAGGAACCAGCAGATTGACATCAGGCGTACTGTCGCCCTCGCTAACACCTTTAAATTCCTGCACTCCTGCGCTAAAGCATGCCTGCTGCCCTTCCTTACCCTGTACTTCAGGCAGCTCGGCCTCACTCCTGCCACCACGGGGATCGTCATGAGTGCGGTGCACCTCATCACGCTGGTGTGGAGCCCTTTAGCGAGTCTGTTCTCCAAACACTACAACAAGAGGCGTGTGGTAATCTGTGGCTCCCTTGTGTGTTCAGCAGCCGTTGCGCTGCTTCTGCAGCTCATCCCTCCTATGGATGTGCACACACAGATCAGCACCTGCAACATGTCTGACAACACTGTTCCAAACCAAAGTCTGCTCATGAATAGCACTGGACATCCGTCATCACGGCCAAACCTTTCTGTCATCCCCCAATCTGTTGTCACAACTCCTTCCAGCACCCTTGGTGATGTGAAATCTGCTCCTGTTTCACCTAATACAGCTTCATTTTACCGCCGTGATGTCGTAGAATCTCATCCTCTGCTGCCATCACAAAACCAATCAGTGGCAATCAACTCATCTGTCTTTTATCATTCTGCTGTGACACCAGGGTGGGATAAGAGGGCCGTGTCAAAAACAGACCAGCCTAAGGAGGACAAACGCGCAAGTGGTCAGGATTTCCTGAGCAGCCTGAAGACAATGGACCCTCAGCACCAGCTCTTCTTCCTGATACTCTTCATCATGTCTGTCTTTGAGTTTGTATCAGCCCCTCTGGAGTGGACGGCAGAGGATGGGCTGTTTGACTATCTAGACTTCGCAGATGCCTCTGACCGCTACAGCGACACCGAGCTGTGGTGTCTGCTCGGAGCAGCGTGTGGGGTCGGGGGGGTGGGGCTGCTGGTCAGCCAGTTGAGCTGCTTTATAGCTGTCCAGACACCTAGAAGCACCGTGCATTTCTTCTGCTATGCTGGTGTGATGGTTATGGTCCTGCCTGTGGCCACCTATCTCCCCCTCTACCTGAGCAAGAAGCGAGACCGGCCCAGTGGACTCCTGAAAGCCATGCAGCTGGTGCGCAGCTCCCCCTGCGCGGTCCTCTGTGCCCTTACCACCCTGTTGGTTGGGGCGGCGAGCTCAGCTGTGGATAACTTCCTACTCTGGCAGATGCAGGATTATGGGAGCACAGAGCTGCACATGGGACTGTCTCTAACCCTCGCTCTGCTCTCACAGGCTGCGTTCCCTCTACTGGCAGGCCGGGTGTCTAAACTGCTCAGCCCAGGAAGGATGCTAGCAGTTGGAGTGGCTAGTCTCAGTTTACAGTGCATCTACTACTCCTTCCTGTGGGGACCGTGGGCCGCTTTGCCCGTGCAGGTGCTGAACTGTTTTAGCAGCGGGGCACTCTGGTGGGCTATAAAGGTCCAGTGTGAGGATGTTGCTACACCAGGCGCTGAGAGGAGTGTGGAGAGGGTCTATAACTCTCTTTCTTTTAATCTGGGACGTGGACTGGGCAGCTTTGCAAGTGGGTTTGCTGTGCAGAGTTTGGGGCTGGGGTGGCTGTTCAGGGTAGTGGCTATAGGTCTGATGGTGTGGTGCGTGTGCCTGCCTCTGCTCCAGTGGAAAGCCCCTCGCCAGCGCAGAATCAACTATTCCCGCCTCTTGGCAGCGGAGGCGAGCGACGCTAGCGACTCCGAATCTGAACAAGAGAGAGACTGGCTTGATAAAGCAATGCAGAGTGACAGACGCAATAATAACACTGGGAGGAGAATAAACTTTTGAGCTCATACAAATTGTCATTTTGATAAACCACAAAAAAAATTCAGTATAAAGGGCAATCACAAATTCAAATGATTAAATTATAAGCCTACCTCACAACAGTCTGTGTATTTTGAAATGTAAGGACCTAAATGGAGCAAAATCTTTGTACAGCTTGACTGTTTTAGTATAAGTTTTTTCCAGTTTTGGAGATATCAGCAGCAGTGATTTATTGTAGAAAATGTCTTTATCATAATGATATTTGCCTCACTGAATCTGAAGTGCCAAAAATAATTTTGAACAGCAATAAATCTCTCCAAAATCACAAACCCCAGTTTGTGTACCCAGCGAATATGATTGAAACACTGCTAAGTGTACTCTAGGGGGACAAAGCGTATTGTTGTTTTGTGGTTCAGCCAGAATCTCTCTTTAAATGATCAGAATGATCTATTATTATGTAATATTATTACTGCAATAAATAGTGGTGGGTGGTTATGAATTTTATTTATTCAAGTAACTTTTAAGTTTCATTGTTGGAGATTTTTTACTTTTACATGAGTACACTTATGAAAGAAAACCTGTACTTTTACTCAAGTACATTTGGTTGTACTCTGTTAGTTTTGATTTCATTAATTTGAAAACTTGTTTGAAATGTGCTTGTTTATCCTGTAATAACTTTACCAGAAATGACCAAAACTTTAGTCATTTTTAGTGACTTTGTCATTTAATTGAAATGAAAGTGGAATTAATCTTTTTTCTCTTCTGGATTAGTTGTAAGGGAAAGAGCAAAAAGTTTACTTAAACAAAGTCACAAAGTTAAGAATAAAAATCCCAAATATGAGGTATTAAATTGAACACTCAGGCAGGGAAACTGTGTTTCTTTAATGGGTATTTTGCACCTGATTTACTGAATTTACTGCATGTTTAAGGAAAAGTACAAACAGGTGGCGGTGAGAGTATATAAATGATGATTTAGTGTTTCACTGTGCCCCAGTGGATGTTTTTGGAGACAGACTCATGCAAGAAAGACAAAACAGGAAGACAATGGCATAAGGTGGTGAACGAAGGGAAGGTGGCCTTTAATAATGCATCGGCCATTAGTGTGGTGTAGGGAAGTATGGCAATGAATAAGATTCCTCTAATGTAGAGGAGCAGGTGTCGCTCATTATGATGCACAGCAGTGTATAGTGGAGATTGACTTGCTAATTGCAAAACAACAGGAAAACAAATAACCATGCCATTTATTGTATTTATCAAATAAAATTGGTGTCATCCAAAATTGCCCTGAGAACGAAGAGATCAGTCTGCACCTATAAAAGGTGAATTATCATGCTTTAGGCACCAAAGTGAGAACTGTGTCATCAGTGGCACGATCACTCAGGTGGGATACAATCCAGTGTCTGGTGATGGGGCTTGCCGTGCGGAGCTCTGGAGTATGCGCTGAGTAAATCCAGGAAGTATTTTGCTCCAGGAAGTATTTTGCGAAGCACATATCGAGGCGTGTATTGATGACGTATGTGATGACATCTGAAGCCTCGCTGGCCAGTCATACCATTTAATTGAGTCAGGAACCTGTTCATGATTTTGTAGAAGATGCTAATAGGACAGCTTCCATCAAACTGCTTTTGACAGGTTTATGCCCCCCTTAGCCCCGCCCACACCCCACCCATGCCCCACCCCTTTCCCCCACATGCCCCCCTTTCACCTGACATGCCCTTGACCTCCCCTTTGATTCGTAATTGTCCTTTGATCAGCGATGACCTTTATGACCCATAATTATCCTTTGATCAGCGACGACCTTTATGACCTGTAATTATCCTTTGATCAGTGACGACCATTGATCCGTAATTATCCTTTGATCCATGACGACCTTTGATCCCTGCCCTGAGGGGTGAGTGTGGGAATGGAATGTTAACATAAGGGAAATGGTGGGGACAGCGCATGTTGTAGTTGTAGAGTTTTATAACTTTTCTGTTGACAAATGATCTCTCTTATACATTCGGCTGAAGTAACTCCGCACAGGAAAAAAAGAAAATGCACAATTGCAGAACGAAACACTTTGATTTAAGTTTTAAAAAAATAAAATGGTAAACGGCGATAGCACTTTTTCCACGAACAAGAAGGGGATTTACAGGTCCCACCCCTCCATTCCCACGTGTATAATGATTGTGTTTTTATGTATTATCATTATGAATTTCATTTCATTCATTTATGTATTTAAATTGATTCTTGTACTGATGCAACATGTCCAGATAAATCATTCAAACTGATGGATGATATTTGAGGTTTATAAACTTTTTGATCTGGCCTTAGCCAATGAGCGGCAAGGGAGGGTTTGACGGGCTGTCCAATGATGAGCTAGAGGCATACCCTTGCGGTTAACAATGACACTACACTGTGGTGCATGCGAAAATTGGATCAGAAAATTAAACAATGAAGAAGAGAAAAAACTCACCACAAGTGTGGGTTAGCGAGACACCTGCCTCCAGCTTTTGGTCCAGACTGGTCGAGGATGAAGTGGGGAAAAAAGAGAATTGTCTGAGCTGCATCCAGACCCCTGGGGCCGACAGCACCTCCCACAACTAACCCTGCCCAACAATTTAAAAGAAGACCACCCAACCACCCATTTTGTCCTGACAGCACCTCCCACAACTAACCCCGCCCTCCGATTTAAAAGAAGACCCCCCCAATCAGCCATTTTGCCCAAATCAAAATGGAGACAGACACCACGGCCTAGCCAATGGCATTCTAGAGGCGGGGTAATCCCCAACCCCGGTCAGGGATCAACCCGACGTAGGAAAAAACAGTGCATTGGCGATCCAGAGGTCTTCACACAAACAGGGATAGATTGAACTGTGCAAAAAGTAAGCCTTTCAAGCGTGCATTTTCGCACCCACTTCACTCCTTTTTTCCTTAATCAAACAGCCCAATAATGACAAAAAATGTTAGTTTAACAACTTTAAAAAAAAAATTATCTACATGGTTGTGACGATTAGAGTTTATTTTTTGCTGGTACTAGGAAATTTAACATTTCTCCTATAAAATAATTTTATATTTTTAAATGACCATACAATGGCATTCTAAAGATTGTCTGTGTGAAACAATTCTGTAAAACATCCCACAACTTGTATGTGATATTTACCAACAGTTAAATAGTTTTTACTCAAACCTTTTATCATCTGCTGTGATCTGAAAAAAGTTTTAAAACTTTAAAGCAGACTTTTTTTTTTCAACCACTCATGACAACTTTAAACCAGAATTTGAAGAGGGTTTGGGCTGTCTGTGCATCTGCGTGTTCTTTTACCATCCCATATGACTTGTGCTTTTGTACAGGGTGGGTAATTTTAAAATATATATATATATATTTTAAATCATGGATGTTTTTCTTAATCACTACAAAATATTTTCACATCTCCCTCAATCGTACATTAAAAAAAAAATTATTACATCAGTCTACAGGGGTTTTTTTTCAGCATTTTAACTCCCCTCCCTAGTGTTCTGTCCAGCTTATGTCAAAGCTTATGTCAAACTGTCTATAGCTTTACGTCAAAATTTGCCAGATAGTTACATCAGAGCATGGGTCTTAAATTACATCTCCATTTGGCTGTCTGGCCACCACTCAAAAAGTGTTTGATGTTGAGACACGCACACGAAAGTTTAGTTGTTTTACCTCCTGACCTATACAGTGGGGGAAAAAAGTATTTAGTCAGCCACCAATTGTGCAAGTTTTCTCACTTAAAAGATGAGAGAGGTCTCCAATTTTCATCATAGGTATACCTCAACTATGAGAGACAAAAGGAGAAAAAAAAATCCAGAAAATCACATTGAAGGATTTTTAATGAATTAATTGGTAAATTCCTCGGTAAAATAAGTATTTGGTCACCTACAAACAAGCAAGATTTCTGGCTCTCTCAGACCTGTAACTTCTTCTTTAAGAGGCTCCTCTGTCCTCCACTCGTTACCTGTATTAATGGCACCTGTTTGAACTCGTTATCAGTATAAAAGACACCTGTCCACAACCTCAAACAGTCAGACTCCAAACTCCACTATGGTCAAGATCAAAGAGCTGTCAAAGGACACCAGAAACAAAATTATAGACCTGCACCAGGCTGGAAAGACTGAATCTGCAATAGGTAAGCAGCTTGGTGTGAAGAAATCAACTGTGGGAGCAATTATTAGAAAATGGAAGACATACAAGACCACTGATAATCTCCCTCGATCTGGGGCTCCACGCAAGATCTCACCCCGTGGGGCCAAATGATCACAAGAATGGTGAGCAAAAATCCCATAACCACATGGGGGGGCCTAGTGAATGACCTGCAGAGAGCTGGGACCAAAGTAACAAAGGCTACCATCAGTAACACACTACGCCGCCAGGGACTCAAATCCTGCAGTGCCAGACGTGTCCCCCTGCTTAAGCCAGTACACGTCCAGGCCCGTCTGAAGTTTGCTAGAGAGCATTTGGATGATCCAGAAGAGGATTGGGAGAATGTCATATGGTCAGACGAAACTAAAATAGAACTTTTTGGTAAAAACTCAACTTGTCGTGTTTGGAGGAGAAAGAACACCATACCTACTGGGAAGCATGGGGGTGGAAACATCATGCTTTGGGGCTGTTTTTCTGCAAAAGGACCAGGATGACTGATCCGTGTAAAGGAAAGAATGAATGGGGCCATGCATCGTGAGATTTTGAGTGAAAACCTCCTTTCATCAGCAAGGGCATTGAAGATGAAACGTGGCTGGATCTTTCAGCATGACAATGATCCCAAACACACCGCCCAGGCAACGAAGGAGTGGCTTCGTAAGAAGCATTTCAAGGTCCTGGAGTGGCCTAGCCAGTCTCCAGATCTCAACCCCATAGAAAATCTTTGGAGGGAGTTGAAAGTCCGTGTTGCCCAGCGACAGCCCCAAAACATCACTGCTCTAGAGGAGATCTGCATGGAGGAATGGGCCAAAATATCAGCAATAGTGTGTGACAACCTTGTGAAGACTTACAGAAAACATTTGACCTCTGTCATTGCCAACAAAGGGTATATAACAAAGTATTGAGATGAACTTTTGTTATTGATCAAATACTTATTTTACTGAGGAATTTACCAATTAATTCATTAAAAATCCTTCAATGTGATTTTCTGGATTTTTTTTTTCTCATTTTGTCTCTCATAGTTGAGGTATACCTATGATGAAAATTGGAGACCTCTCTCATCTTTTAAGTGGGAGAACTTGCACAATTGGTGGCTGACTAAATACTTTTTTCCCCCACTGTAGGTGTTATCCTTTAGAAAAACTTCCCTCCGTCTCATCTCCCATACTGTAGAAATCCTAATCTATTTTCACTACATGAACAATCCTTTTTTTAGACATTTATCAACTTTCTAATCATTCAAAAGTGGAATTTTTAAAAGAATTACCTCAGGTCTGTGGCTGGTTCTTGAAGGTGTTAAACACTTTGCACCATACTGCATCATCAGCATTAGAGTTACCAGATTCTGAAACAGTTCATTTGTAATAACGGTGTTCTTACTTCTTTGCATAAGAATAGTTTATCTTTTGTAACAACAAATTACATGTTGCACACTATTGTCACAAACTCTAATTTTGAAACTAGTATATTCACACAAAGTTGTTTCACTATGATTAATGTGGTTAAAAACATTCACTACTTTCAAAAAAGAAACATTGAAACAAGTGTTTGTTTGGAGGAATTGCAAAAAACATTTTTGTGTAGTTGTACAGAAGCATTTAAGGATAAACTAATTTGCATTACCTTCCCTTAAACATATATCACTGAAAGGCAGTGTTAACTCCATCAGTTGTATACTTGTTTCTTTGCATAACACCAGTTTAGGGACCTCTTTTTTTGTTAATCACACAAGTACATGTCTGAAGTATATTTACATGTTTGAAGAAAGAATTTTTAATTCCCTTATTTTTTGTAACAAGTTATTCCACTTGTACTAAACATTTGTTTATTAAACACCTGATACAAGTTTGTAAACGGTCAACATCACCCTGTTTTTATTGTGGTTTGAGTTTTTAGGTGTTTTTGTACAAAGTTGCTAAACAGTATTTGGTATATTTGGTGTTTTTTGTTACACAACATACATGGTGCCAATGTTTGATGAATTTAGCATAACGCTGTACATGTTGTGTCATACACAATTATGCTTTTCTGTTTACAAAAACTGTTTTAAAAACTGTGTTCCACAAATTGAAACTGACAAATTTCTTGTATGTATTTCACTCACCTGCTTTATTTTCATACAGACTTGTTTCAGCATGGTTAATGTGGTTAAAACATTCACTAGATTCAAAAAGAAACATTGAAACAAGTATTTGTTTAAAGGAATTACAAAAACATTTTGTTTAGTTGTACAGTCAGCTATGTTACACAAAACATGTCACATACTTTTAGGATAAATTGATTTGCACACAACAAAACTAAAACTTTGTTAATCAGACGTGTATCCTGGCCGTAATTGTAATTTCCTCCTTTGGGACTAATGAAGGTTGATCTTATCTTTGGCTCAGTAAAACTTTGAAACTGACAAATTTCATGCATATATTTCACTCACCTGCTTTGTTATTTTCATGCAAACTTGCTTCAGCATCATTAATGTGGTTAAAACGTTCACTAGATTCAAAATGAAACATTGAAATAAGTATTTGTTTGGAGGAATTACAAAAAAACATTTTGTTTAGTTGTACAGAAGCATTTAAGGACAAACTAATTTGCATTACCTTCCCTTAAACATTTATCACTGAAAGGCAGTAGTAACTCCATCAGTTGTATACTTGTTTATTTGCATAACACCATTTTAGGGACTTCTTTCTTTTAATCACACAAGTACATGTGTGAAGTACATTTACATGTTTGAAGAAAGAATTGTTAACTCCCTTATTTTTTTAAAACAACTTACTCCACTTGTTTGTTTGTCCACTCATTTGTTTATTAAACACCTGACACAAGTTTGTAAATGGTCGACATCACCCTGTTTTTATTGTGATTGCAGTTTTTTAGGTGTTTTTGTACAAACTAAACACCCACTGGTATTTTTTTGTTAGACAACATATATGGTGGTGATGTCTGATGAATTTAGGAAAACGCTGTCCATGTTGTGTCATACACATTTTTTGCTTTTCTGTCGACAAAAACTCTGTTTTAAAGGCTACATGAAAGTAAACCTGAATCAAATGAAACTATATTAAACAAAGTTACTTCAACCTGATTAACGTGTACAGTGGTACCTCTACTTACGAACGTCTCTACATACGAAATTTTCAGGTTACGAGACGCCTCAACGGGAAAATATTGCCTCTAGTTACGAACAAAATTTCAGGATACGAAAGGCAAAAAAAGTACGCGCTCCTCGCAGCTCCCGTATTTTACCGAACGTAAACATACCTGTAGCTGCTCTGCCATTGGCTATCGCCTAGCATCTTCCTGGTATCCCACTGGCCACGAATGGATGCGTTTGGTTGATCTCGCTTTATCTTATTATTATTTACTATTCTTACTACTTTATTTTATCCTTCTTACCTCTTGTAAGACTGTTGACTGAACTACACAATTTAGAGAAAAAAAAATTGTTAACTGCCATGTTTATCACCATCTACGTTATAACTCTGTACTTTCACCTTGTTCTTAATAAAGTTTTGGGAAAAAAAAAAACAACATCAACGATCAGCACGGTATTAAAACAAAAGGAAGCCCTTACAAGCCGATAAAAGCAAACGTCCTTGGATCGTTTCATCACAAAACGTCAGGCAAAAACCACTGATGAGGCAGAACATGAACCAAAGAAGGCAAAAGGTGACGCCGACGCCGACGCCGACGATCGCAGTTAAAAGGTAAATGAACATAATTTTTATTATTCTTTCGCTTTTATTATTCTTTCTCTCATTTTAAACTCTCATTTTATGTTTATTGTGCAGTAATCTAATTGTAACATGTATTTGTTACATGTTTTGATGCGTTTTTACGATTTATAAAAAATTTATGCCCGAATTTTGGGGGCTTGGAACGGATTACGGCATTTACATGTAAAACGCGCCTCTACTTACGAATTTTTCACGTTACGAGAATTCTTCCGGAACGAATTAAATTCGTAAGTAGAGGTACCACTGTAATGTGAAAAAAAAACATAAGTACCCCACAATCTTACTTGATTAGTAACTTTTGATTTAGTTTATTCTTTTTCCACACAACTTTTTTTTGTCGTAGTAACACTAAAATATTTCACAAATCCCTTTTTGGATTGCAGATTTGTTGTAGACAAGTGATTTTTCTTTTCCTCTAGGCGGACTTGACTCTGATTTACTTTTCGAACATCTTGTAACCAGTTTTAAATTTTTGAATCAATATCATCAACAATGGAAAACTGAGTCACAAGGGATTTGCCATTTTTTGAATAATGTGGATGAAAAAAGTAAATGGAACAGATTTGCTTTCTTACAATCACAGCAAAAGTTAGACAAAAAAACTCCAATATTATAAAAATTTGTTTTGTACAACACACATTGGTGTTCATGTTTGTAGAATCTAGCATAACGTCCGTGTTGTGTCATACACAATTATGCTTAACTGTTGACAAAAACAGTTTTAAATTGTTACATTAAGATAAAACTGTGTTCCTCAAATTGAAATTTACAAATTTCATGTATTTACTTCTCTCACCTGCTTTGTTATTTTCATGCAAACTTTGTTCAACATGTTCAATGTGGTTAAAGTCTTCACTAGTTTTCTCAAAAAGAATCATCAACAAGATGTTGGAAAAGTAAATCAGAGTCAAGTCCGCCTAGAGGGAAAGAAAAATCTTTTATCTACAATGAATCTGTGTGGAAAAAGAATAACCTAAATCAAAAGTTACTAATCAAGTAAGATTGTGGGGTACTTATGTTTTTTTACGTTACATATTACACGTTTATCAGGTTGAAGTAACTTTGTTTATTATAGTTTCATTTGATTCAGGTTTATCTTCATGTAGCATTTAAAGCAGAGTTTTTGTCAACAGAAATGCAAAAAATGTGTATGACATAACATGGACGGCGTGATGCTAAATTCATCAAACATCACCACCATGAAAAAAATACCAGAGGGTGTTTACACCTAAAAAACTGCAATCACAATAAAAACAGGGTGTTGTTGACTGTTTACAAACTTGTGTCAGGTGTTTAATGAACAAATGTTTAGTACAAGTGGAGTAAGTTGTTGCAAAAAAAAATATAAGGGCGTTAACAATTCTTTCTTCAAGCATGTAAATGTACTTCACACACGTACTTGTGTGATTAGACTGATCTTTGAAACTGATTAAATTTGTCAGTTTCAAAGTTTTACTGAGCCAAAGATTAGATCAACCTTCATTATTCCCCAAAGGAGGAAGTTACAGTTATGGGTAGGATACACGTCCAATCAACAAAGTTTTAGTTTTGTTGTTTCCAAATCGGTTTAGCCTAAAAAGTGTGTGACATGTTTTGTGTAACATAGCTGACTGTACAACTAAACAAAATGTTTTTTGTAATTCCTTCAAGCAAATACTTGTTTCAATGTTTCTCTTTGAAACTAGTGAATGTTTTAACCACGTTAATCATGCTGAAGCAAGTTTGCATGAAAATAACAAAGCAGGTGAGTGAAATACATACAAGAAATCTGTCAGTTTCAATTTGTGGAACACAGTTTTTAAAACATGTACAGTGTGACATGGGTGGTCCTCGTGGACCACTAATGAGATGCTGTAGGCAACCAGTGAGTTTGCATATTTATTAAAGGACTGGTAAAAGCTACAAAATAATGAGCCATGAGGGGCAAAACACAAATAAAGACTATACTAGACACACTGACGATATACACAGACTAAGGAGTAAACTTACTGAGAGAAGCGAGGATCAAGAGGATGACTGGAGCTGGGAAATAGGGACTCCATGTCCTGACGGCCGCTGGGCCGTCATCTGCCTCATCATCTCCAGCTGCGCATACACCGGCAGGTGTCAATCAGCGGCCTTTAAAGGCCGGCATCACTGACGGCTCGGCACTGAGTCATCTGTCGTCTTTGCCTGGGAATGAGCCAAGACCACGACCTCAAGCCAAGCCGAGAACGTCACGTCAAGACCGGTCACGTAAGAGATCTCTGCACTCATCATCTCCTAGCCTTTTCCCCTGTGCACAGGTGGACCTCCCTGGCGGCGGACCAGCCTCCCCGGCCAACGTGGCATCGCCTCCTCCATCACGGAGTTCCTCCTCACCCTCGCAACTACGGGCACCATCACTACCACGTCACACGGGCACTCGGAGCCAGCAGAACACAACCTGTGGCACATGCAAGTAAGCCTATCATCTGCAATTACCCGCCATCGCTGAACAGCTGTAATTGTTTATGCTTGTGTGTGTTCCAGGGTTGCCAGGTCGCCACCAGAACTGCTCAGCTCCTGTGACCAGACATCAATACTCGCACGCACACACGCACTACACTCACTTTCGATTAATAAAGAATAATTGTCCATATCTGCTCGTGTCAGCGTCTCTCTCCTGGGTCCTGAAACATGTCACTCCAACCTGACATTGGGGAGACCAGCGTTATTCGTACGTGAGGTCGCAGCGTAACCTAAGCTGCTCCCTTAAGTAGGGCTAAGGATTAATCAGCTGATGAGGTAGTCATCAGCTGAATGCAATTCAGCTGTCACAGAGGAGCTTTCTACAGTATGGGAGATGAGACGGAGGGAAGTTTTTCTAAAAGATAACAGCAATGTGTCGGGAGCTAAAACAACTGAACTTTCGTGTGTGTGAGTGTGTGTGTGTTTCAACATCAAACACTTTTTGAGTGGTGGCCAGACAGCCAAATAGAGGCATAATTTAAGGCCCATGCTCTGATGTGACTATCTGGCAAGTTTTGATGTAAAGCTATAGACGGTTTGACATAAGTTTTGACATAAGCTGGACAGAACACTAGGGAGGGGAGGTTGAATGTTGAAAAAATACTGTAGACTGATTAATAAGTTTTGTTTTGTTTTGTTTTTAAAGTACGATTGAGGGAGATGTGAAAATATTTTGTAGTGATTAAGAAAAACATCCATGATTTAAAATGTTTGTTTTTTTTCAATTACCCACCCCGTATAAAAGCTCAAGTCATATTGGATGGTAAAAGAACACGCAGATGCACAGACAGCCAAAACCCACTCCAAATTCTGGTTTAAAGTTGTCATGAGTGGTTGAAAAAGAAAATCTGCCTTAAAGTTATAAAACTTCTTTTCACAGCACATGATAAATGGTTTGATTGAATAAAAATAATTTAACTGTTGGTAAATATCACGTACAAGTTGTGGGATGTTTTACAGAATTGTTTCACACAGACAATCCTTAGAACGCCGTTGTATGGTCATTTAAAAATTTTAAATTATTTTATAGGAGAAATGTTAAGCTTGTGAAATAATCTAAAAACAAAGAAATCATCTTAGTCCAAAGACTGTTGAAATGTTATTTCTTAATAAAAATGAACAAGTAGCACAAGCACACCAAGTAACACAAGCACATTCACTGCAGTCACCCCAGTTTTATTGTTTCTTTTATTTCCCTTATGATCATTGATTTTTCTTAAAGGATAGTACATTTATTGAAATGGGGAAAAAAATACACAAACCAATAATGCCCTTGTAAAAATCTGCATGTTGTATACTTGTTGCCCAGTAGATGGCTTAGTAGAGCAAATGAAGTTTCACATGAGGGGTCGTCCATATGAACCAAATTGATGAAAAGCTTCAATGCTTCAAGAAAGCCTCATCTGGTCATCACTACCAATTACACACACCATTTACCTGATCAGTGTTTTATCTGCTCTGGCAACGGGCATAAATGCAGTGTCAACCAGAGTCCATGCACGCCCATAGCAGAGCAGCTGAGAAAGCAGAGACATGTTTTATTTCATCTCAGTGAACATGTAACCACTTGACACCAATCCTCTGGGGTAGGAGGATTATACCATATTTACCACACCTGTGGATGGCTTATATATGCCCTCTGCATCCACTCCTTCTTCCTCTTTCTTTCCTCCTGACACGGTAAGAGCTTGTACTGGTCTGTTAACGTTTGTTTGTGCTGTGCGGGCTGCCCTTTTTGCTTGGGTACCCCTGCTAAGTTGTAACTGTTTCTCTGCTCAGTGTGAGAAGGTGGTTAAACTAGCGGCTGTGCAGTGTGGTTTACACCGTCCGCATTTGCTTAAGGTACATGATTTATATTTACCTTCCTTCCAGCCAGGACAGTAGCGGTCTAACAGTATGAAGTATGCACTACCCTTACCTGGTTAAACTTGTGATGTTTTTTCCTTGTAGACCTTCTCAGGCAGAAAACTTCTTGCAGCTTAACAGCACGCAATGTACTTGTCTGCTTGGGTATGTGATACATGTTACCGTCAAGCAGAGTTTGTTGATAGTTAACAGCAAGCGGTGTACATTGCCATTAATTCTGTATTGTTTCTTTTTTCTCATCTTCTCTAAAAAAAGGGAAAAAGAAGAAGTCTGCTTTGTCTTGGTACTGAGTGCTCCTGTGTGTGGTGCATTCTCGCCACCTTTTGGTGGGGGAGTGGTACAGCATTCACGTGGGAACTGAAATCTGATATTTATGTGTTGCCTTATGGCAATAATGACAATAATAACAATAATGAGGAATAACTGTCTTATTTTCTCTTCTATTGTTCTCCTGGAGGAGTAATAGCTTCTGCAGGTGTGAAGGAGAAGGAAGTGGCCCGGACACTGGTATGCACCAGCCCAGGGCTCTATTCCTCCAGCCTTAGTCGCCCCAGATGAGACTAGGAAGGCCAGCAGGAGGCGGAAGCTGGTTAAAGGAAGTCAGCTGCACGTCCCATGGGTGGACTTCATGCAGCAGTTGGAGGAGATGCGTAAGACCATTGAACATATGGCGGCAGAGCAATGTGTAAGACCATTGAACATATGGTGGCAAATCAACATCACCTTTGGGTATGCCGCTCAGGCTTCCGTATGTGCCCTGGGACTGCATCCTGATGCTTTGTCTCGTTTGGCCTTTGATAACTTGGGTAAGACCACTGGCTCCGGCAGTGGCTCCAGTGGGTGAGTGTATGTCATTGAGGATGAAGATGAGGATGACAGTGACTCTCCAGCCAGCAAGGGCCATTTGGAGCCCCATGATGTATCCCTCAAGGAACTGCTCTCTAGAGCAGCATCGGCTGCTGGGTTGTCTTCTCCACCTAGGGCTTTGGCTTTGGACAGGGGTCCTGCAGCCTGTAGGCGGTTGTCCCTGCTGGTGTGTCCTGATTTTGTAAGTCATCTGCTGAAGTTGTGGGCTCGTCCAGGGGAGGCTGCTGCTCTTCGCTCTGGGCTCAGTGTTCTGAGTGGTGCTGCGGAACAAGGCCTGGATGGTGTGTTGAAGGTGGGCCCTACCTTTGCTGGCTGGAGTCCCCCACACATACACAGGCAGCAGGTTTATACGCCAACCTAATGACAGGTGTCGTGCCACGGTTGGGCTAGTGGCTAGCAGTTATCATCCTGTGGCTGTGGCCTCGAGGCTGGCAAATGCTAATACACTTCTTTGTGGTGTATTTGGAGTGTCTGATGAAGGACCTACAGTAAAAAAAAAAAGTGAAACTAACCTACCAGGTTTGGTAAGGATTGTGGACGCTGTGATTCTAGGAGCTAGCTTTCAAGCTACAGCTCTTGGGATTTCCTTGGCCAGCTGACTGTGGCCGGTTGCATGTGTGACTGAGCTAGTCTGGATTGACAGATATGGACAGGACCCGCAGCAGAGACAGTGTCGGGCGAGGTGCAGAAGGCGAGACTGCATGCACAGTCCTTTCTTCAGCCAGGACCACCCAGGTCGAGTGTCTGGAGACCCTCTTGAGGAGTGTGAAAATGCACAACTGCTTCTTTGACAGAGCCAGGTTCCTTGCAGAGCTTGAGTCACTCAAAGCAGAGGGCCTCTCGGCAGCAGGTGCAGGTTCAGCAACGCTCACGTCCGTGCTCTTGGGAGAGTGTAGGCTGTGGGTCTGCCTAGTCCTGCTGGCGTCCCTGATGGTACGCTTCCTCTGATGTCAACCTTTCCACAGCGCACCTTATGAGTTGGCACGGTATGCCTTGGGTCCATGGGCGATCAATACACTGGTGTGTGGATACCGCCTACAGCTGAGATCTTGTTTCTCCCAACTTCAGGGGGTTGGAAGCAGAAGCAAGAAGGACTCCCTTCCAGAGTTCTGGCCAGCAAGGTCTCTGCCCCGCTGTTAACTTGCTGGGGTGCGTCATCTGCTCATGTGGCCCCGAGTCGGTCAGGTCCACTAGCTACAGATGCGCTGAGCATGCCTGTCCTCCAGTGAACTGTTTGCTTCCCACTACTGTCTCTTCTTCTGCCAGCTTTCCTGGCGAAGGTGAGACTGCTATCTGTTCAAGCAGTTTTGATGACCTGAATCCACCACAAGACCATGGACAGTGGAGACCCACGAGATGTTGGGGGGGGGGGGGGCGTCCTTGGCCTCTTCCAACCGGATGGGACATACTCTCACAGGCACAGAGCGAGAGTTGGCATCCGGATTTCCAGCTCCTGAGGTCTCATGTAAGGCTCTTGGACAGGAGCAATTGTGGAAACTGTGCTTGGAGAAGGAGGTCATAGACACCACGCAGGTTTCGTGGGCCCCATCTACCCAGCTGCAATGCAGTGGGTAGTGGGGAGTGTTTTGAATTGGTGGCGGACCAAGGGGAAGGATCCCTTGTCATGGTCACATCTCTGCAATCTTGTCTTGCCTCTGGTACCTCTTCGCCCTAAGTTGGGCGGAGTCAGCTACCAGGGGCTACCTGGCGCCCGTGTCAACTGTCCATGAGAAATGTGATGGTTTATCTCATGGACTGCATCCCTTGGCTAAGCAGTTTTGAGAGGCGTGGAACGGAGCCATCCATCTCAGCTTCTGTTGTTACCCATTTTGGATCTCCAGACAGTTATTAGGGCTCTATGCTTACCGCTTTTTGAGCCACTCCCCAGTGCTGACCTTTGTCTGCTCTCCTGGAAGATGGCTTTTCTCTTGGCAGTTATCTCAGCCAAGAGGGTCGGTGAACTGAATGTGCTCTCTGTGGACACGGCATGGTTTATCTGCGGCCCAACCCAGCTTTCAGCTCAGGGTGCTGACTAAAGGTTTGTTTCCAGCCTTCTTGTGCTTGACGCGTTGTTCATGTAGTGACATAGGCGTTGCACCCCTGGAGGATGTATGAGCAGCTGCCGGCTGGGCTTCTTCCTCAACGTTCTACCACTTCTATAGGCTCAATCTGGCCTCATCAGCCGTCCCCTCATCTGTTCTGGGAGTTGCAGCAGATTCGTGAGTTCTGTCTTAATTTTGGTTTCTTGTTTTTTTTTCTCATTTGAGCCGGTGGGGGCGCCTTATGCTCAGAATGTTTTTGTTGTTCAGCTCTGGTTACCCGTGGAATTGGCTTGACTTGCAGGTGTCCAGTTGAGTACAATAGGGATCAACTCCTCAGGGGTGCTCCTGAACACATTCTACGACACGGTGGTGGCATCAGCCATCACTTTTGGAGTGGTCTGCTGGGGCAACAGCATTACAGCAGCTGATAGGAAGAGACTGAACAAACTGATCAAGAAAGCTAGCTCTGTCCTGGGGCAACGCCTTGGCCCAATGGAGAAGATAGGAGAGAGAAGGATGGTGGCTAAACTGTCATCTCTGCTGGAGTCCGAGTCCCACCCTATGCAGGATATACTGAATGCACTGAGGAGCTCATTTAGCAGTAGACTACATCATCCTAGGTGCGCAACCAAGAGGTTTCGCAGGTCCTTCCTACCTACGGCTGTCAGACTTTATAACCTAAGCAGGGCTGCTCGCAGAGATAGCAAAAAACGTGACGACCTAATAGTATTGAATGCAAAAGACGCAACAGACTTTCACAAATGGTCCCTTCCAGTATACAACTAGGACAATATCAATCGCTACAGAGGGTGACAATATGTATGGATACATATTCATACTATGTAGGATAAGTAAGTAGACGGTTATGCTGTTTATTGCATCTAGCTACAATGCTCCGCACTGTGTATATATATTTATGTGTACATATGTATATTCACTGCTCTTATTTTCTTATCTTCTAAATTATTACTCTGAGTGTTGCTATCCCTGTGCTGTTGCAATCCTGGAATTTCCCCATTGGGGACTAATAAAGGCTTATCTTATCTTAACTCATCTGTCCTGGAGTTCGCAACGAGTTCTTAGGTTTCGTCTTGGTTTCCCTCATGTGAGCTGGCATGTGTGCCTGGTGCTCAGAAGGGTTTTTCTTTTCTTTTCAGATCCGGTTGCCTGAGGGAACCAGCTTATCTTATATGTATTCAGTTAATGCGGTAAAGAAGTCAAACTCACTTGATTGTGTTTGTGTTTTATGGTGTGTTGGGGCTTTTTGTGCCCCTTCATCCTTTGGGTGTTGCCCTCTCCATTCTTACTCAGGACTTCGTCTAGTACACCGTTGTCACGGTTGTTCACTGAGATGAAATAAAACGTACATTTATGCATGTAAACACAGTTTTATGAATGAAAGTGAACCTGTAACCATTCATTGTCCTTCGTCGGTGGAGGCAGGCTCCTTCCAGTTGTCAAGAAAGAGGAAGAGAGAGTGGATGCAGAGGGCATATATAGGGCATCCACAGGTGTGGTTAATATGGTATAATGCTCCTATACCAGAGGATTGGTTTCACGTGGTGACAGGTTCACTTTCATTCATAAAACCGTGTTTACATACATACACGTACGCTTTGTGTTTCTGAGTGCACTGGCGGAAGGATTTGCCAACAGCAAAAAAAAGCATCATGATATTTGACTTTTTCTGTATGTAATAGTGACTGTGAATATCTGCTTATTGTAATAATCTTCTTTGTATCAAAGAATGCCTCTGGGTACAATTTAAAAAACAATAGTTTTCTTTCGTCATTCCAAATGTATTAACAGGATTGATAATTTTTTGGGAGCATATTCATTTTCATGTTGTTCACTCGTCATCATCAGGCAGCACAGCCTGAAGTGAGATAATTGATTTCCCACCTTGTCACATTTAATTACAATCAAAAAGTGTTGACTTTTAACTCTCGTTACTTTTTCTTCAGTATCAGTGAATCTGTAGTGCTGTACTGATGGATTTGTAGGCTCTTTTCTGGGCCCCTTACTAATGTATGGTTGCATGAGTCACTGTTTTCTAAAGGAAATAGGGAATATAAAATACTACAAGCAAACAATAGTTACTTTTTATTCCATAAATGAATTGCAAAAGGGCAAAGCTCTGCCAAAAAAAAAAAATCACCAAGTATGCCAATGGTCAAGGGGTACTTGAGTATTTAATATAAGTTAAGACTACCTTTACCATCTACCTCTGCTTGATGGTGATGTGCCAAAATGTTCAACTCAAATCTTCAGCATGCCACTTCATGAACTAGTAACTGATGCCATGCTGGCTACATCCATCTTTTAATGGCAGTATACTGCAGTGCCATCAGTGTAAAATTCTGTATTTTTGTGTTTCCAAAGAAAAATGCGGTCTGATATTTTGCTTCAAGCAATGTTAGGAAATAGGAAATCCTGCTGGAATAAGTGCTAAATGAACCTCAAAGATTATATGTGCTGTATAAGGTTAACTCAAAAGAATCGATGTAATGGCTCCTTGGTATGATTTCCTATAATTCAGAGTGCTAGCAGAGACTGTGCAGCACCAACCTGTTACTGTATGTGAAGAATGAATCACTAATGCTCCTGACAGCCCAGTGATCAGTTCTAATTAGGAAACAGGCTGCAGGAAAAAAGCTTAGGTTCTGAGCTTATTCCAGCTCAAACCATCAGCAAGTGCACATTTCTGTTTTTGTGTGGAGTTCCCCCCCCACACACACACACACCACCACTACCACCGGCACCACCCCATTTCAAAAGGAACCTTTATTTGATTCCTATTACTTCTTCAAAAAAAAAACTACAGAATCCAGAGTCCCGTTTGAGCAGTGTTCTTTTTCATTAGCCCTCTTGTCTGGCCAAGGCCTGAGATTTTCAGGATTTATTTTGAGTTTTAGCTTTTTTACAGTAAGTGCCAGGTGATGATGACGATGATGATGATTATTGCCATGGTGATGGACAGGCTGACAGATGAGATCGGGCAGGAGTGTCCATGGATTATGATGTTTGCAGACAACATTGTGATATGTAGTGAGCGTAGGGAGCAGGTGGAAGAGAACCTGGAGAAGTGGAACTAGAGGAGAGAAGAAGAATGAAAGTCAGTAGAAGCAAGACAGAATACATGTGTGTAAATGAGAGGGAGGCGGGTGTAACAGTGGAGATGCAAGGATTAGAAGTAGTGAAGGTAGATGAGTTTAAATACCTGGGATCAACCATCCAAAGCAATGGAAAATGCACAAGAGAGGTGAAGAAGGGAGTGCAGGACAGGGACAGGATTAGAAATGAGTATGTCAGAGTGACAGCTCAGATTGAGCAGTTTGGAGACAAAGTAAGAGAAGCAAGACTGAGATGGTTTGAATATGTGCCGAGGAGGGATAGTGGATATTTTGGACAAAGGATGTTGAAGATGGAGCTGCCAGGCAGGAGGAAAAGAGGGAGACCACAGAGAAGATTCATGGATATAGTGAAGGAGGACATGGAGAGGGTTGGTGTTACAGAGGAGGATTCAAGGGACAGGGTGAGATGGAGGCAGATGATCCACTGTGGTGACCCCTAATGGGAGCAGCTAAAAGTAGAAAAGAAGATAATTATTATAACCCAGCAAGTTACTATTGAGCAGTTATGAAATTAGAAACCAGTAATCTTTTGTTTTATTGTCCTGTGTAATTTAAATTATGAGTCTTTATGGTACAACTATTAAAAGCTGAGTAGTGGCAGCGGTCTTCTGGTGTGCAGACAAATAAACAAAGCTCCTTTTTATTTAGTAGCATATTTGTTGAACCATGGAGTGGAACAGAATACAGACGGGGTTGCAGCTCCTCCATGTTCAGAGTAAACACACACTGCTGTGGCTTATATTATTCATATATCCATACCTACATATGTATAGACATAAGTGGAATGTTTAGAGATTGCATATGTGGAATGACCTCACGTCTCAAAGCAGGACAAGAGGTCTCGACCACCGGCGAAGACCAAGGAGCAGACGGAGTCGCAGCGGTGGAGACCTGATCGAACTTCCTGACCCCCCAGGGTCAGGTGGAGGAGAGAGAGGACAATGGAGAGGGATTACGCTAATGCGGGATGTCAGCTTTGATATGCAATGTCTTTTGTTGAGTGTGGGTATAAGTATGAAGGTCTGACTGCGCTCAGCCTCTTCATTCTGCTTCTACATCGAGATGAGACATGTTAGGGAGTGGAAGCTGCTAATAAAACTTGATTTATAAAATCACATCGCTTCTTCATTTCAAGCTCCCTACAACTGCTGCTCTTCCATTGCTCAGACTCAGTTAGAGAACCGCAAACCCAGGGACATGATGACATCACTTTATAAAGGACAATCACCATAACAACAATACAAACGAAATGAGCAAGGGTGCAAATGAATAATGTTCAACAAAATCTTTAAAATGGTTTAATGTATTATAGAGACGTCTTATTAACATAAGTTTTCTTCCTCTTCTGGCTGTTCCCTTTCGGGGCCACTATAGCGTATCATCACCTGATATTGCAATGACCCACATGTCAATTTGGCAAGCGTTTTTACGCAAGATGCCTTCCTGATGCAACCCTTCCTATTTATCTGGGCTTAGGATCAGCACAGGGAGTACACTGGTTTGTGCTCCCCCCTGTGGCTGGATAGACAACTTTCTTTCCCCCATTCTATTATGCTGAACACCAAGCTAGAAGGCATTTTTTTTTTTATTTAAGTTTTTGTAAAGGGTATACATGTCATTACAGCATTGCATTGTTTACATTTTCATCACATGTTCCCTTTTTTTTGTTTTTTGACAACATTGGAAGAATAATTATTACAACACCCTTTTTTTAAGTGAAAGAAAAAGAGAAATTAAAGAAAGAACAAAAAAAATAAAAACAAAAAACAAAACAAGAAAAAACAAAACAAAAGAGCAAAAAAACAAAAAAAAATGAAATAAATAAATAAATAAATAAAAATAAAAGAGCATCTGAGTAGCGTTGGAACAAAGAGAGGTGCCATTATTGAAATGGTATTTGTCAAAGATTAGATCTAATGGAAGACACATATGCAATCCAGGGTTGCCAAAAGTTCAAGAACCCATCCATGTCCTGTCTCAGTGCGAATGTCAACTTTTCCATCGAGTAAATGTCTTGAATCACGTTAATCCAATCTTCAGGTGTAGGACAATCCTTCAACATTCATTTTTTAGTTAGAGTGTGGCGATGGTGAAATAAAGCATGGCGAACTGAGGTTTAAAAGTGGATTTTATTTCATCGCCATCACAAGAACTCACTCCAGCACTGTATAAGCGTACTGGAGCAAGCCTTCAGGCTCTTGTCAGGAGACAGGGAATGCGTGTAGTCAGAAGCAGTAGTCAGAGAGAGAGAGTTACAGAGCGATATGCAGTTTAAATACCCCACTACAGACAATGCATGAATGGCACATTAACATCACAGTAAACGGCAGGAAGGCAATGGGACATTTGCATCACAGTACAGAGCAGGAAGGAACATTTGCCTTTGAGTCATACATATCAGCAGCAGGATACTGGCAGGAAGGAGCTAGACAAAGAGAGGCTGCCTATTGATATCAATACACACATCTCATTGTTCTGCTAATTGCTCCAGCTGAGCGCTCTGCTTGTCCCAGTATGTTGTGGGGGTTACCCACACTACTCCCCCCCAGAGGGCTCAGCTGGGGGCTGAGGCATCGATCGTCCGGCTTTGGGAGCGAGCTGCGGTGAAAGTTCCGTGCCGGAGGAGGGGGAGGGAGGAGGGTGGGGGTAGCAAGTGCCGGCCCGGGACGGCGAAGTTGTCTGGGCCGTGCAAAAATTGCCTGTGGATCTACGATGTTGAGGGGCTGTCCCATTGAACGTGGCAGAGATCCACAGGCTGTGAGAAGGAAAGTTTGTCTCTGACTCCTCTCGCAGCCATGAAGAAAAAAAGGAGCTGCAGCAGTGAGGGACTTAGCGTGCTGACTTTAGGTGCGTGCACAGCCCTAAAGCCCTTGGGGACAGCAGGCGGCTGAATTCCCTTGTGCGCCGTGGCTGAGACCCGTACAAAATCCTGTGAGCGAGCTGCGTGCGTGCTTCAGGTGTGTGAGCAGCCCTGAAGGTTCTGTGTGCAGTGGCGAAGGACGATGGCGGTCTGTGTGGAGCCGGTATTGTCCCGTGCGTGGTGCGCTGTCCTCGTAACCCCCTGGTGTGCGCGCGGGGGTTCGGTGCATGGGTAGTCCACTGTTGAGAGGCGAGTCAGGGTCAGGGAGCTTGATGGAGATCAGCGTCGTCGGCGCCGATGGTCCTCCTTGTCTTGGCTGTTGCTGTAGTTCGCTGGTGCCGGGTCATGGTGCGTTCTGGTCCAAGCGCTGCATTCTCCGTCGTGCGCGCTCATGTCGATGCAGAGGAGCGGTGAAAGGGAGTAGACGGTCTTTGTCCCTCGGGCTCGTGTCGATGCGGAGGAGCGGCGAGAGGGAGTAGACGATCTTTGTCCCTCGGGCTCGTGTCGATGCGGAGGAGCGGTGAGAGGAAGTAGACGTTCTGTGTCCCTCGGCCGGTACCAGCGTGGATGTCTAGAATCTCAGGCGAGGGTCGCACCATGACGCTTTCTGCAGCCTTCCCGGTCGTGGATGATCTCCAGAGAGTTCGCCTGGTGGTGGCTCTGTGTCGAGGTCTCCCTGTAGCAGAAGGGAGGGCAGTCCATTTGCGTCAGGCTGCTGCGTTCGCTTGTCATCGGAGAGTCACCGCCGGGGGCTGCCAGCATGTTCTTTTCTTGGGGTCACCAGTGTGGCGATGGTGAAATAAAGCACGGCGAACTGAGGTTTAAAAGTGGATTTTATTTCATCGCCATCACAAGAACTCACTCCAGCACTGTATAAGCGTACTGGAGCGAGCCTTCAGGCTCTCGTCAGGAGACAGGGAATGCGTATAGTCAGAAGCAGTAGTCAGAGAGAGAGAGTTACAGAGTGATATACAGTTTAAATACCCCACTACAGACAATGCATGAATGGCACATTAACATCAGTAAACGGCAGGAAGGCAATGGGACATTTGCATCACAGTACAGAGCAGGAAGGAACATTTGCCTTTGAGTCATACATATCAGCAGCAGGATACTGGCAGGAAGGAGCTAGACAAAGAGAGGCTGCCTATTGATATCAATACACACATCTCATTGTTCTGCTAATTGCTCCAGCTGAGCGCTCTGCTTGTCCCAGTATGTTGTGGGGGTTACCCACAAGAGCTTTTTTACTTGCCAATATTAAAACAGTGAATAAGTATTTTTCTCCTCGTCTTTCCGGTGATTCTGGTAGTAAACCCAAATACAAAGTTACAAAAGAAAAGGGGACTGTTATTTTGAGTATTTTCCCCAATATTGTCTGAACATTGGTCCAATATTGGTGAATAACTGGGCATGACCAAAACACATGAAAATGATTTGCAGTCTCTTCACCACACAAGCGCCAACAATTCAACCCCTTACGAGTAAATTTGTTTTGTGCAGGTGTTCTGAAAAATCTTACCAAATTTTTCCATCCAAATTCTCTCCACTGCAGGGATGAGGTACTTTTCCATTGTTGTTTATTTAGCTTTTCCCATATTTCCAGTTGTAAAGTGAAATTCCCCTCTTTTTCCCCATCTCTCTTTTATATATGATGTGTTGTCTCCTTTTAAGTCTTGAAGACCTTGGTATATTTTAGAAATGTATCTGATCCCTGGGATCCCTTTATATGCCATTAAGAAGACTTTCAGAACACCTGGCTGGGCCCTTTCCAAATCCTCCTTTTTAAGTATTTTGTTTATGTGGTGTCTAAGCTGAAAGAACCTGTAAAGGTCTTGATTTATTAGACCTTGTTTTTTCAAATCTTCAAAACTTCTTAAAATTTGCCCTTTAAAAAAATCGTAATATTTTATCAGTCCGTTCTCTTTCCACTTTTTAAATCTGGTGTCTGTTTTATTAGGAGTAAAGTCTTGATCATAGGCAATCCATTGCAGTAATCGATAGGGTTCTTTAG
This sequence comes from Pholidichthys leucotaenia, assembly GCA_020510985.1. NCBI lineage: Eukaryota > Metazoa > Chordata > Actinopteri > Cichliformes > Pholidichthyidae > Pholidichthys > Pholidichthys leucotaenia. The sequence goes on from CM035838.1 coordinate 350,080,380, forward strand.
TTTGATTCTCTCTGACTATCTTAAACCAAATTTTTAGCGGGGTCTCTATCCACGGGTTAGTGTTATTCAAAAATTTAGGTAAGGCATTGTTCCCTATTATCGCCTGAAGGGGGATGTCACTTGTTATTTGGCATTCCATCTCCTTCCATTGTGCAGTGTAGACTGGGTTACATATCTCTACTAAAGTTTTAATTTGTGCGGCTTTAAAATAGTCCCTGATATTTGGCAGCGCAAGCCCACCTTTGTCTTTGTTTAGCTGTAGGGTTCTATATCTGATTCTAGGTCTCTTGCCCTGCCATATGAATCTTGAGATCCTTCTGTCCAGTTCTTGCCATGTTTTTTTGGGAGGTTCTACCGGTATTGTTTGGAAAAGGTATAGAAGACGTGGAAGTATATTCATTTTGACTGCTTCAATTCTTTGTGCAGTACCCAAGAATGGTATCATATTCCATCTTGCTAGATCAGATTTTATTTTTGCCATCAGTGGATCATAGTTTAGTGTTATAATTTTGTTGAGTTGTTTCGGGATATTGACCCTCAGATATTTCATAGATTCCATCTCCCAGTTAGTTTTGAGTTTGCTTAGTAAATATTGATTTGGGTCATAGCTGAATGTTAAAACTTGGGTTTTATGCATGTTTAATTCGTACCCCGATAAATCTCCATACTCTGAAAAAACTGAGATTAGTTCTGGAGAAGAGGTGTCCGGCTGCCCCAGGTATATTAAAATGTCATCAGCAAAGAGTGCTATTTTATGTTCCTTCTGACCAAGTGTAATACCTTGAATTTTCTGATTCTGTCTTATTCATTGGCTCAGAGGTTCTATGAAGATTGCAAAGAGCAGTGGAGACAAGGGGCAACCCTGACGACATCCTCTTTCCAGTTCAAAGATGATGATAATTTACCGTTAATCCTTATTTTAGCTGTTGGTTTTTTATATAATGCCTGGATAGTTCTAATGAAGTTGTTATGAAAATTGAAACTGGATAAGATTCTATATAGGAAAGATCAGTCAACCGAATCAAATGCTTTTTCAGCATCTAATCCCAATATGACTGCATTTAAGTTATATTTTTTTATATGAATTATGTGTAAAGTGCGTCTAATATTGTCTTGTGTCTGTCTTTGTCTTATAAAACCTGTCTGTAGTTGGAGCAGTCTAGTTTATCCTTTTCAGGTTTAGGTATGATTGCAATGACCCCTTCTCTCCAGGAGGGGGGGATTTCCCCTGTGTGGAGGACATCGTTAAATGTTTTCAAGAGGAGAGGAGATAGTTGCTGTTTAAAGGTTTTGTACCCCTCTGCTGTATAGCCATCTGCTCCTGGGGATTTGTTAGCTTTAAGTTTCATAATTGCTTTTTCTAATTCTTTAGGTTGCATTTCTGACAGTAGTGTTTTATTTTGTGACTCAGTAAGTTGGGGGAGGTTTAATGTGTTTAGGAATGCTTCGGATGCGTTTTTATGTTTTTTGAGGGAGTACAAGTTCTTGTAGTAGTTCTCGAAGCTTTTAAGAATATCCTGAATTCTAAATTTTATTTCCTTTGATACTGGGTCTCAGATTATGTAAATTGCTCTCTCCGTTTGTTGTTTCCTCAATTTATAGGCTAGTAATTTTGCCGATTTGCTGCCTGCTTCATAGTATTTTTGTTTCAGAAATGTAAGTTTCTTCTGGATTTCTATTGTGTAGATCTCATTTATTTGTTTTTTAATTTCCTTAATTTTGAGCGAGTCATTAGAATGAGTGTTGCCTTTGTGCTCTTTTTCTAGGTTCTTAAGTTCTGACTCTAATGTGATTAGTTTTTCTTGTCTCAGTTTCTTTTGGAGTGCCAGTTTTGCGATAATCTTTCCCCTTATTACAGCTTTGCATGCGTCCCACAGTATTAAAGGGGATACTTCTCCATTATCATTTTCTTCCAAATATCTGAGAATAACTGATTCCAATTCATCTTTCAGTGGTCCTTTCAGGACATTTGAATTTAACCTCCAAGAAAATGTATTATTTGTGTATTTTTGGATACTTAAGTCCATATAGATCGGACTGTGGTCAGAGAGATCCATCAGTCCTATTTTACATGTTTTTACTCTTCCAATGTCTCTATTAAACATAAAAAATAGTCAATCCTTGAGTATGATGAATGTGGTGCTGAGTAAAATGTATAATCTTTTACACTGAGGTTGAATTCCCTCCACACATCACAGATTCCCATTTCTTTTAGTAGCATCCGAGTCTTCCTACTTTGAGTGTTATTTTGATGTGGAGAATTACCTGATGCATCCCAGTATGGATTCAGTCTTAGATTAAAGTCTCCACCACTTATCACTAAACCTTGGGCTTTAGTTATCATTAGGTCAAATACATTTTTATAAAATTTCCAGTTAGCCCCTGGAGGTGCATATACATTCAGCAGGGTGATATCTTCGCCCTCTAGCTGCCCAAGTACCATACTGTATCTCCCTTCTTTATCTTTGTGTTCTGATTTTTTTTCAAATATAATTTTGGTTGAGATCAATGTCGCTACTCCCCTCCTCCTCCCTGAGTTATATGAAGATGAAGAGATCATTTTAAACCCTAGTCTATTGAGTTTAGTGTGCTCCACGTCTGTTAGGTGGGTTTCCTGTAAAAATATTATTCCTGCTTTGTCTTTTTTCATTTTGCCTAGAATCTTGGATCTTTTAACTGGATTCAGGATCCCTTTCACATTATATGAGATTATTTTGGTTACACCCTGTTTCTCCATTGTGTTGTCTTATTTAGTATAACAGTGTGGTGGCCCTCTTTTATGCTACTCAGAAACTGAAAGAACATTAAGAACATAAAAAACATAGTATATACAACTTTAAAACAAAAAACTGACAAAAGATCTTCCTGAGCTGAGGTCTTTTTAGTGACCTTAGAAGAGCCTTGATGGTGTGTTGGCTCCGAGGGAAATTCCTCAGATTCCGTTACGTGCTGAGGGCCCTCTCTTACCCCTGTAAGTTGTCCCATGTTTTTAACGTGAATTTCAGATCCCAATCCGAACTTGTAATGATTTTTTTTTTTTATGCCTATACCCTATGAAATTGTGCGCAACCTCCCACCACCATCACATCAAACATTCACATTAATACAGTATTTGTTAGTGTGGAGAGATCATGTGGTTCATTGTCACATTTCTATTTTAACAAGTTTTTTTTTTTTTTAAAAAAAAGACTTATTTGTTTCTAATATTATGTCTGTTCCATGAAATGTTTTACCACTTGCTGGTTCTGCATCTCCTTTAATGTTTGTTACCTTGTAGGAGGGGGGTTGGATGTGCAGATTGACTAAAAATATCGTTATTCCCTCCTGTAAACGGCCAGTTTTTCCTTATAGCTCTGGTGCTGGGTTTCCCACTGCTGGCCCGTGGATTTTGAGGGTCTCTGTGTGGACCACGTTTGAGCCTTGATTCTTTCGATCGGGTCTGCTGTGGGTTTATACACCGTTACCGGGAGCCCTCTTCTCGCCATATCTGTGGTTGCTTCTTCCGCCGAGTTGTAGAGACACGTCTCATCGCCGTAAAAAACCCGCAGCTTCGCCGGAAATGGCGTCTGGAAGTGCAGTTTTTTCTCTCGTAATACCTTTTTAGCGTTGTTGTATTCCCGACGCTTTTTAAGGACTTCCGGGGCGTAATCGTGTTCCACGAAAACTTTTCTCTCTTGGTGCATAAATCCTTTTTTTCTGCCAAGCCAGTCTTACAACCTCTTCTTTTATTCTGGAGTTGGAGAACTTCACCACCACCGACTGTGGTGGCGCTTCTGCCGCCGGCCTAGGGGCTAATGTACGGTGCGCCCTTTCTATCTTCAAGTCGGTGGTTTGGGGAATATCCGACTTTTCTCTCAATAAGGATTCCACGCATGCCGCCATTGTGGTGAAACCATCCTCGACTCCTTCTTTCAGACCATGAATTCTTATGTTGTCTCTTCTTAGTCTTCCTTCTTGGTCGGTTAGCTTAGCCTCCAGTCTTGACTGTCTTTTGTGTAGCTCCAGTACGGTATCTTCCATCCCTTTTATTCTTTCCTCTGCTTCCAAGATTCGGTCCTCGGCCTGGTCCACTCTGCTGTTTGTCCTTTTTATTTCGTCTTTGATTTCACGAAATTCGGCCCAACACTCTTGGCGAAATTGTCTTAATTCTTTAAGTACCATTTTTAAGCTAACCTTTTTGCTAGCTTCATTCAGCTCCTCGTCTTCCGAATGGAAATCCTTCGGATCAGATTCTCCGGCCGATGCGTGTCCTGGCCTGGTAAATGTCGATTTCTTTCTGTTTTCCTTTAGGCGTGATGACTTTGTCTTTTGATATTCACTCTTCCAAAAATCCATTAAATCTGATTTTCAAGGTATTTTCCTGGATCGGGTCTGGGAGCTTCAGCGTTAAGCTGCTATCACCATGGTGTCCAGACCGGAAGTCCCAGAAGGCATTTTTATATGGCCTTTGGTATGACCCAACCAGGGCTTGAACCCATGACCTCTCAATTGTTGGGGCAGGTGCTCTACCACTCAGCCACCACTCTGGTCATTTCATCAACATAAGTATTGTTTTATTAGATTTTCCTGCATGTTAGTTGTAATTTTAATCTCATGTTTTGATTTAAAGGGGTCATTGATTGTACATTTTTCCACATTTTAACAGCTCACACATGTCTTAAATGGGTCATGGACTGAAAAATGGTGTGTTTGTAGGTTTTAACTGTCTCAAATGTGTCAACTGGTCACGTAATTAGGCCAAAATTTTCCAAACAGTCAACGATCTGAAAAAAGCACACTGCCTTTATCTTGTTTTTCTCTCATAGAAATTCCCAAAAATGCTTTTTGACTCTTCCTGGTAGTACTTTTACGTCAAGTGTTTAAAAGGCCCACCCACTGCTGTCCTTGAGTATCACAATTCCCTGTGTGCTTTTACGCAGTGCACTGAGGAAGGAATAAAAACCCACATGCTGAGTCAGTTGTGCGTATTTATTATGGGAGAGTGAATAAACAGTTCAAAATAACAGAAGAGTATTACAGGATTACAGGGAATAATAATAATAATAAGTTTATTTAAAGAGCACTTTTCACAGACAGTCACAAAGTGCTTAACATGGTAAATAACAAAGCAAATAAAAATACAGGCACATAAAGCAGTAAAAGAACAAAGTAGACAGCAAAAGCACATATAAGTACAATCAACACATAATTAATTAAAAAGCCAGACTAAAAAGGCTAAAAAGGTGGGTCTTTAGTTGTTTTTTAAAAAACATTAATGGAAGGTGCAGATCTAAGTTCAAAAGGTAAAGAGTTCCAAAGTCTGGGAGCAACAGCAGCAAAGGCTCTATCGCCTTTGGTTCTGAGCCTAGTGCTAGGGACTACCAGTAGATTCTGATGGAAGACCCAAGAGACCTGCTGGGATGGTGTAGATGGAGCAAGTCACTGATATAAGAAGGCGCCTCATCGTGAATGAATAATTTGTTTGAATCAAACCACAGTTTAAGCTTTCCTAATTCCTTTCCGAGTGTATCCAAAAGTTGTTCCAAATTGCTTCCACTGCATAATAGATTAGTGTCATCGGCAAACAATATTAAATCCATTTTTTTCCGAGACTTTACATATATCATTTATATACATATTGAATTACAATGGCCCCAAAACTGAACCCTGTGGGACTCCACAAGTAACCTTCAGTAACTGTGAGTTTTTGTTACCAACACATACATACTGATATCTATTCTTTAAGTAACTACTTAACCAGGACAGTGCTACCCCCCAATACCACAATTTTGTAGTTTCTTTAATAATAAATTGTGATCCACTGTATCAAATGCTTTTTTAAGATCCAAGAATACCCCAACTGAATACTTTTTATTTTCAACGGCAGTTGATATTTTTTCTATAAATTCCATTAGAGCAAATGCAGTTGTCCTCTTGTGTCTGAACCCATATTGCTGCTCACACAATAAATTATTCTTCATTATGAAGTTGTCAATTCTCTCACAGAATATTTTTTCAAGTATCTTGGAAAATTGCGGCAATAGTGAAATTGGTCTATAGTTTGAAAGTTCCCCTCTGTCACCCATCTTGTATATTGGAATTACTTTAGCTATTTTCATTGCATTGGGAAAAATACCTGTTTGGAGAGACAGGTTACAAATACACGTCAGTGGTTTCACTAAGCATTCGATAATAGTTTTGACTAAGATCATGTCAATACCATCACAGTCCGTAGATGTCTTACTTTTAAACAATTTAACAATTTCAATGACCTCTCTCTCGTCTGTGTTCTTTATGAAAATGGAGTCTTTTATAGCAGTGTTTTTGCTTATTGTATCACCCTTAGGTGCCGTAATGGGTATATCTTGAGCCAAATTAGGACCAATGTTAACAAAAAAGTTATTAAATTCATCTGCAGGTGTAAGTGCATTCACACTGAGTCGTATTATTTTTTGAAAAATTGGTTGGGTAGCTTGTATTTCTGTTTTTATTTCCAAGAATATTGTTTAGTATTGTCCATGTATTTTTAATATTGTCTCTGTTTTTCTCCAGTTCTTTACTGTAATAGTCTCTTTTACTACATCTCATTATAAATGTTAACTTATTTTTGTATGTTTTATACCGCTGCTCTGCTTCTTTTGTCCTTTTCTTTAGAAAAGCTTAATATAATAAATTTTTCTTTTTACACGCCTTTTGTAATCCTTTGGTTAACCATGGCTTATCGACAAATTTCTGTTTAAGCTTTTTCTTTACTAATGGACAATTTTTTTCATAAAGAGTGGTTACAATGTTCATAAATGTGTCATAGGTTTCATTTACATCTGATACATAGACTTTTGTCCAGTCCTGCTTCAGCAAGTCTTCTTTAAAAGAACTGATTGCATTTTGTGATTTGTAGCTGAACGATTTTAAAATTTTTTCTGTACTGGCCTCCGTGTGGCCATGGATAAGTGCAAAGGTTGGCAAATGGTCACTTATATAATTTATCAATAATCCACTTTCTATTTTCTTATCAATAATATTAACAAACAGGTTGTCAATAAGTGTAGCAGTGGGAACTGTGATTCTACTGGGATGTGTTATTGTGGGATATAGACTCATACTGTACATAGAATTCATGAACTCTGTAATTACATTTTGTATATATAATATATTTGTGTAATATACACTACCGTTCAAAAGTTTGGGGTCACCCAGACAATTATTTTGTGTTTTCCATGAAAAGTCACACTTATTTACCACCATGAGTTGTAAAATGAATAGAAAATATAGTCAAGACATTGACAAGGTTAGAAATAATGATTTGTATTTGAAATAAAAAAAATTTCCAGATACTCAACCTGCTCAAAAGAAGGTCAGTTTTATAGCTTCTCTAACCAGCTAAACTGTTTTCAGCTATGCTAACATGATTGCACAAGGATTTTCTAATCATCCATTAGCCTTCTGACGCAATGAGCAAACACATTGTACCATTAGAACACTGGAGTGATAGTTGCTGGAAATGGGCCTCTATACGCCTATGCAGATATTGCACCAAAAACCAGACATTTGCAGCTAGAATAGTTATTTACCACATTAGCAATGTATATTAGATATTAGAGTGTATTTCTGATTAGTTTAAAGTTATCTTCATTGAAAAAAACAGTGCTTTTCATTCAAAAATAAGGAAATTTCAAAGTGACCCCAAACTTTTGAACGGTAGTGTATATATTTATATATTTGTATATAATAATTTGTATATATATATATATTTGTATAATAATATGACAGAATCTACTCGACCTAGTTAGTAATCTAGCAGCAGAGCTCTGGACTAACTGTAGGTGGTGTAAAGAGGATTTAGTAAGACTTGTGAAAAGAGCATTACAGTAGTCCAAACGTGACGAAACAAAGGCATGAATAATAATTTCTAACTGACAGTAGGAAACCAATGACCTAATTTTAGAGATATTCCTAAGGTGGAAAAACAACTCCGGGTCAGAGATTTGACATGCTGATCAAATCATCGATTGGTCAAAAATGACACCAAGATTTTTTAGATTAGACCATACATTACAGCTTAATGAACCAATGCTATTAACCATCTTAGGAATTAGATTATCAGGTGCTACAATAAGGACTTCAGTTTTGTCAGCATTAAGTTGCAAAAAGTTACTAGACATCCAGTCCTTAATTGCGGACAGACAATCATGAATAACATTGGTCAACACCAAATTTATTGTCTAAGATTTAGGATAATTTTGATGTGTTGAATCCAAAAATCCCATTGGTTTTGCTCAGTCAGGTCAACTTTTTAAATTATGGCATGTTGTTTTATACATTTTTGTTTACATGTACGGGTATTTTCGCTTTATATGATGCAAAATTCTTTTTTGTGTCTTGAAATTCTCTGAATTTTGAGCAATGATGATGTAACATTCAATTTACATGTACTTACCTTTATATAAAGGTAAGTACATGCACAGCACTAAGTAAGTACTAAGTAAGTACAGGTTTTTACTTAGCACCTGATCATGAAAAACAGATGTCATTTTCGGATTCAATGGTGCAAAACTGTCTTAAATCAGTTGAAAAAACACAGACAACTTACAAAAAAATTATTTTAGTAACCCTGTGTAATTTTTAAATTGTCAACATGGTCAGGTTGAAAAAAGAAAAAAACAATTGTAAATCATCAGCATAGCGGTGATAAGACACACCTTTAAATTTGTTGATGATAGAACCAAGTGGCAGCATATACAGGGCAAATAAGAGTGGACCCAGAATAGAACCCTGAGGCACCCAACAGGTTAAAGGAGCAAAGTCAGATGAATAAGAGCCAACAGCCACGGAAAAACTCCTACCAGAAAGGTCGGAGGAAAACCAATCCAGAGCTTTTCCAGAAATACCTACCCAATCTCTAAGCCAGACATGCCCAAAGTCCGGCCCCCGGGCCAAATCTGGCCCGTGTCCAAATTTCCACCGGCCCGAAGCGTCCTGTCATAAAATCAATAATATGTGGCCCGCCAGCACAGTTTCCCACAATACACGTATACCAAAAACAGCAATTTTATATTTCACCAGAGGGTGGCAGTAGACCTGTGGCCGCATTCTCGTCGCGTGACCCCTGTATGAACTTTTACCCCTGTGGTATGTTTTTAGCTCATTTCTAAAATGGCAACTGGAAATAAAAAGAGGAAAGTTGATAGTGAGGGCCGCCGTTTCCAGGACAAGTGGAAATCGAAGTATTTTTTCACTGACATACGAAACAACTGTGTCTGCCTAATTTGCCAAGAGACTGTGGCTGTTTTCAAAGAGTTCAATATTAAGAGGCACTACCAGACAAAACATGCTAATTACGACAAGCTAACGGCGAACGAACGTGCCGAAAAACTGAAGCAACTGGAAGCTGTTTTGACAGCACAGCAGCGTTTGTTCACAAGAGCCCGTGACACAAATGAAAATTCTACAAAGGCAAGCTACGAAGTGGCAATGCTGATTGCCAAGCACTGCAAACCTTTTACTGAGGGTGAATTCATTAAAGACTGCGTGATGAAAATGGTGGAGAAAATTTGTCCTGAGAAAAAGCAAGAGTTTGCCAATGTCTGCCTGGGTCGTAGCACTGTGGCACGGAGGATTGAAGAAATTTCATCTAACATCAAGGGACAGTTAGAGGCAAAAGGAGTGGAGTTTGACTTTTTTTCGTTAGCCTGCGATGAAAGCGCGGATGCATCTGACACCGCTCAGTTACTGATTTTTTTGAGAGGAGTGGACAATGAAATGAACGTGAGTGAAGAACTCCTTGACCTTCAGAGCCTTAAGGACCAAACCAGAGGAACAGATTTGTTTGCTGCTGTTTGTTCCACCGTGAATGACATGAAACTGCAATGGAATAAAATCACTGGGATTATTACGGACGGCGCACCTGCCATGGTTGGTGAGCAAAGTGGGCTATCAATGCTAGTCTGTAAAAAAGTCAGTGAAGAAGGCGGCAAAGCTATAAAACTCCACTGTATTATTCACCAACAAGTTCTATGTGCCAAACATCTGAAATATGATCACGTTATGAAACCGGTGATAAAGGCTATTAATTATATTCGCTCCAGAGCCCTGTGCCACCGCCAGTTTCAACAGTTTCTACTCGACATCCATGCTGAATATGGAGATGTTGTGTATCACAATGACATAAGATGGCTCAGTCGGGGGTCTGCACTGCAGCGATTCTTCTCTCTCAGAAAGGAAATCGGACTATTCTTGGCACAAAAGGGACAACCGATGCCGGAACTCTGCGATCCTGTTTGGCTGGCTGATTTTGGATTTTTAGTTGACATAACACAACATCTGAACGCGCTGAACACGAGCCTTCAGGGGCAAAATGCAGTGGTGAGCCAACTGTATTCATACATAAAAGCTTTTCAGACAAAGCTGCTACTTTTCCAAAGGCACCTGTCACAAACGCAGCCCAATACCACACATTTCCCATCACTGCAGGAAATGATGACCAGTTTTCCAGAAAACAATATCAGTGCGCAAATGAGGAGGTATGCAGAAAACATCTCATCTCTGACTGAGGAGTTTCAACAGCGTTTCAGGGATTTTGCAGCTATTGAAAAGGAGATCACACTTTTTTCCACTCCTTTTTCCGTGGATCCTAATGACGCTCCAGACCACCTGCAGCTGGAGCTCATTGAACTGCAGTGTGACGCGGAGTGTCACAGTCGTCACCAACAACTCCCTCTCGTCGACTTTTACCGCCAGCTGGACAAAGACAGGTTCCAAGAGATTCGAACATTTGCTAAGAAAATGCTGAGCTTGTTTGGCTCGACATACTTGTGCGAGAAGACGTTCTCGGTTATGAACATTAACAAGAACCGTGTGAGGACAAGACTAAGTGACTCTCACCTGCGTGACATCTTGCGCATCAAAACCACTGCTTTTGAGCCAGACCTGGTCACCTTACTGCAGTCGAAACACCAGTGTCACCCTTCACATTAATGCAGGTACATTTCTTTTATTCTTCTGAGGAGAATAAATTCCAAAGTCTCAGTGAATTGATTTTTTTGTGATGATCAAACCACAGTTTTGTCAAATTTCTGTCATTTAATTTGACTATACTATTCTTTGTCAAAATGCACTGGGATGTGATTTGTTGAAACAAAATCAATAAATACACGTTTCTAAAAATATTCAGTCAAATTTATTTGTATGTAATTTATTATTATTTTAACCTTTAACTATCCTGGTGGTAATGCAGTTGACAACAGATTCTCATTTGCAATGTCAACCTAGCTGCAGACAGCAAAGTGATATTTTTTTTTTTTTTTTTTTGTTACTTATTTGTACCCGTAGGTAGATTTGGTTTGCAGTCTGGTGACAAGCCACCGGCTGCCGGTCGCTGCGTGCGCGAGCGCCCTAAACCTACATGTTTTGGTATGCGGGAGGAAACCGGAGAAATCCCGGAGTAAACCCACGCAACATGGGGAGAACATGCAAACTCCACACAGCTCACTGTTGGTCGGGGGCTGGGATCGAACCCACGATCTCATGATCCCCGCGATCCCCCGGCCGAGGGTAAACTGTGCTGCCGCAGTGCTAAACCACTGCACCATATATTTACATATTTACATGGTAATTTACAATGGTAATGGTTCGAGGAATGTCAGGCTGAATGGTCGGCCCCCATACATTTTCACCTGACCAAATCTGGCCCTCTTTGCAAAAAGTTTGGACACCCCTGCTCTAAGCCTTTGTAACAAAATACAATGATCAATAGTATCAAATGCTGCAGTAAGATTTAGTAACACTAAAACAGAGCATTTGCCAGAGTCTGATGACATTAAAATATCATTCGACACCCTGAGAAGAGTGGTCTCTGTCGAGTGTTTCTGACGAAAACCTGACTAAAATTTGTCGAAAATATTGTGTTCAATCAGAAAGTCAGTGAACTGCTTGGCAGCAACTTTTTCTAAAAACTTAGAAATAAAAGGAAGCTTAGAAATTGGCCTGAAGTTTTTAAAAAGAGATGAATCAAGGTTAGTTTTTTTTTGTTTTTTTTTTTAAGTGGCTGCACAACTGCATGTTTAAAATACGAGGGGACACAACCAGATTCAAGTGAACTACAGTATTAATGATATTAACCAAAGATGTACCCACTGAGCCAATTACTTCTTTTAACCCCTTGCACTCTGGTCAATTTCCCTAAAAATGCCTAAAAATAATGTACCCAAAGTAAATCAAAAGCTGTTCTTCAACCCTTTACAGCATCTTCATGGGGTTGGTCTCATTTAAAAGAAAACACTTTGAATTTTTTGGCAAAACAGTCATAATCTCTCTAAGTGCTCCTGCCACTGAGTAACAGTCATCTAAACATACTGAACTTGAAGAAAATAAAGTTCGCCTGGGTGTTTTTTTGGATACAAATGCTTGCAAATAACACACAGCTGTCAGATCCGGGCTGGAAAATGCAACAGAAATGTAGAACCAAGCGTTATCCAGCTGAGGTCAAAATTTTGTAACAATACCACAAAAAATGAATATATTACACAGCTTTTTTGTCAGGTTGTTCCCAGGCACTTTTGAACTGTGCCAAATGGCACAGTTTGGAAAAACGTCTGTAACTTTTGAATGATTCAATATAGAAGCTTGATCTTGGGCTCTAATGATGTGGTGTAATCTAAGGATTACATATGTGGAGCCACTAGGGGGCGACACAGACCGGATGTTGTCAGGTGGACAACAGGACGGATATTAATATGGCGGAGTTTGTGTGTTAATGTTGTTGCAGCCAGTTAATAAAGGAGGCTCCGTGTTCACCCCAAGCAGCAGTCTTTATTCATAAAAGAACCCAACACAACATGGTGTCAGAAGTTGGTGCGCTTTGAGGTGAGAAAAGTCAGCTTTGCAACCGGCTAGCGGCTATGCCAGACGAAGCTCAAAGGGCTGCAGCTGCGCCAATTGATCCAGTAATGGCGGCGGCTACTCCAGCGGCAACCTTCACCATTAAACCACCGGAGCCCTTCGACTTTGCAAAACCCCAAGAGTGGGAAAAGTGGATAAGACGTTTTGAGCGTTTTAGACTGGCAAGTAACCTGAATAACTCAGCTGAGGCTAACCAAGTAAATACGCTGGTTTATTGCATGGGAGATGAGGCTGACGACATGCTAAGAGGGCTCGAGCTAACGAGTGTGCAGCGCCAGCAGTACGATGCCGTTAAAACAGCCTTTGATAGACATTTCGTTCCCAGAAAGAACGTGATTTATGAACGAGCAAAATTCAACAAGCAAGTGCAACAGCCGGCAGAACCAGTAGACTCGTTCATAACAGCACTCTACGCACTGGCAGCAAACTGTGAGTACGGTGCACTTCATGATGACCTCTTGAGAGACAGGCTTGTAGTGGGTCTGAAAGATTCGTCGCTGTCAGAAAGAATGCAGCTTGACAAAGATCTTACCCTAGCTAAAGCTATAACAATGGCAAGACAATCTGAAGAAATAAAACGACAACAAACTGACCTAAGAGGTGAAACTAGCGTTAACAGAACAGCCGTGGATGCGGTACACATCAGAAAAGCCAAGCCAAACAAGTTCATAATCAAGGAACAAAAACAGATTAAGTCCTCAAGGCCTCAGCAGACAAAACAAGACAGTAAAGTTTGTTCCAAGTGTGGCAAAGCACCAGCACATGCAGCAGTACAGTGCCCAGCTAAAAACGCGGAATGCCATAACTGTAAAAAACGTGGACACTATATTAGAGTCTGTAGTTCCAACCCAACTGTGAATGAGGTCACTGACAATGCAGATGGACTTTTTCTGGGTGAAGTGGATCTAGGGGAGGATCCATGGCTGGCAGACATAAATGTGAGAGGAAATAAAGTGACTTTTAAGTTAGATTCCGGAGCGGACGTCACAGCGGTTTCTGACCAAACATTTGAAATCTTCAAGAAGAAAAATGAACAGTTGGAAAAGGCACAAAAACCACTCTACGGACCGGGTGGAACTGCACTAACCGTGTTGGGGTCTATGACAGAGACTATTACATACGGTGACAAGAGCGCTACTGAGAAAATCTATATTGTCAAAAATCTGCGCATGGCACTACTGAGTAGAACAGCTTCCGTGAGACTGAAACTAATTGCCAGAGTTGACACTATAGACCAAGAGACAGTGAGAAAAGCGTACCCCAAGTTATGCAATGGACTTGGGCTTGTTCAAAAGCCATACACAATTAAACTGAAACCTGATGCTAAGCCCTTTTTGCTCAAGGTGCCAAGGCGTGTGCCACTGCCGCTCATGGGTAAAGTGAAAGAAGAGCTCGAGAGGATGGAAAAGTTGGGAGTCATCAGTCGCGTGGAGCAGCCAACAGATTGGTGCTGTGGCATGGTTGTAGCTCCCAAAAAGGATAAAGAAAAGGTGCGTATCTGTGTGGACATGACACCTTTAAACGAGTCAGTGTGTCGCGAAAGATACATCCTCCCGTCTGTGGACCAAACGCTAGGCATGCTCACAGGTGCTCAGTATTTTTCAAAGCTTGATGCAAATATGGGATTTTGGCAAATACCACTGTCTAAAGAGTCGGCCTTTCTCACCACATTCATTACGCCATTTGGCAGATACCACTTCAACCGTTTGCCATTTGGTATTCCCAGTGCTCCTGAACATTTCCAAAACATGATGGTGACAGAGGTTACATCGGGTCTCGACGGAGTCGTCTGTCACATGGACGATATCCTGGTCTGGGGATCCACCAAGGAGCAGCACGACGCAAGACTGCACGCTGTCTTGAAGCGCGCGGAGAAAGCCGGTGTTACGTTGAATATGTCAAAATGTGAGTTTGGCAAAAGAGAGGTCAAATTTCTTGGGTTTATTGTTTCAGCAGAAGGAATGAGGCCAGATCCAGACAAAACCCAAGCTGTTCAGGACATGAAAGAGCCAAGCAACGTGAGTGAGCTCAGGAGCTTTCTCGGAAGGGTGAACCGGCTGGGGAAGTTCATTCCGAACCTTTCTGAAAAGGACAAACCATTGAGAGACTTGCTTTCAACAAAGAACATGTGGTACTGGGGGCATGAACAACAAAATGCGTTTTGTAACCTCAAACAAGAACTGTCCTCTGCTCCTGTATTGCAGCTCTATGACCCAAACAAACCACAGAAAATATCTGCAGATGCGTCTTCATACAGATTGGGGGCAGTCATGCTACAGAAGGAGAGAGACGTGTGGTCACCAGTTGCTTACGCTTCCCGATCATTGACACCTACAGAGCAGCGCTACGCCCAGCTGGAAAAAGAAGCGCTGGCTCTCACGTGGGCCTGCGAAAGATTCAATGACTTTATCCTGGGTCTGCACTTTGAACTAGAAACTGATCATAAGCCACTAGTGAGTCTACTGGGAGGACAAGCTTTGGATGCGCTTCCACCGCGTATACAGAGATTTCGTATGTGCCTAATGAGGTACTCATACACTATAAAGCACATCCCGGGCAAAAGTCTCACCACTGCCGACACGCTTTCATGCTTACCGCTCACAAACAGTGTTACTCACACAGACACAGATCTTATGGAGGACACTAACATTTATGTTGACTCTGTGTTAGAGGGACTCCCTACAAGCAGCAAATATCTTGCAGATCTCCAAGAGCAACTGCAGTCCGACAGCGTCTGTTCACAAGTCATGAAATACTGCACAGAAGGCTGGCCGGATCGTAACCAGCTACAGGGAGCGGTGAAGCACTACTGGTCTGAGAGAGCCATTTTGAGTGTGCATAACGGACTACTACTGAGAGGCACGAGGTTAGTTATCCCTGCTAACATGAGAAATGCAGTTTTGGATAAGATACATGAGGGCCACCATGGGGTGGTTAAATGCAGAGAGCGCGCCCGTCAGGCTGTATGGTGGCCAGGTTTAAGCAACCAGATTAGTGAAATTGTACTCAAATGCAGAAAGTGCATACAGGAAAGAGTTAATGTGAGAGAGCCTTTAATGCCCACAGATTTACCAGAAAGGCCATGGCAGAAGTTGGGAGCTGATTTGTTCACGCTACAAGACAAAAACTACCTGTTATTAGTGGACTACTTCTCTAGGTATATAGAGATTGCCCAGCTCAGCCCAACTCGCTCTGCCAATGTCATTGTGCATTTAAAATCAACGTTTGCACGTCACGGAATACCAGAGATACTGATCATGGATAACGGCCCGCAGTTTGCAAGTCAGGAAATGGATTGCAGGGGTTGCAGGGACTGAGTTTCACCACCAGGAATTAGGCAAGATAGTTCTTAATCATTGGGGAATGAATGAAAAAACACTTGCCTTTCCTCCCGGGGCATGATGGAAGCTGTTGCAGGTGAGCCAGATGATGTTCTCCCTGGAGCAATGGAGGTGATCCAGTGAGACGTCAGAGTCCGGGGATGCTGAACCGTTGGCACAGACCTTGACGCCAGAGTGCCCCTAGCCCCAAGGTGCGGGGCCCGGGAACCCCTCACTGATGGCACCGGGTCATTCATCAGCGCAGGCTTTGGGACACCGGAGGCGATCCTCTCCCTCGCTGGACGTGGTTGCGGGGTCAGACTAAGACCCTTGGGATCCACGGACCTATCCGTCGTCCAGCAGTTTCCTCCCAGGGCTGATGGACATTTTTGGGAGACAGGAAGAGTTGGTGTAGGCATGGTGACAGCAGCTGATGGTGAGGGCTCAGAGAGCTGCAGCGACTGAGCCTCACCACTGGGAATTAGGCAAGATGATTCTTTAGACAGTGAAAGAGAGTGTAAAAGCACTTGCCTGAATTCCCGGGGCATGATGGTATCTGCTGCTGCTGATTCGGACGATCTCCTCCCGGAATCGGCAGAGGTCGTCTGTCAAGGAGGCGAAGACATAGGCTCATGGCGAGAAGTTCGAGGCCCCTGAGTCAGGGGATGCTCACTTGTCAGCTCACACTCCGGTTCCCCCAGTGAAACCTCCTCCAGTTCCTGGGCAAACTCCAGGAGAAGTCATGGCTTATACTCCAATATTAACTCCATCTCTGCTGCAAAAACCCACTGGTGTTCCTCCAGCTCCTCTGCAGAGGGACCATTGGGGGACGCGAGGAGATCGTGCCCAAGCCGGGAATCTGCAGGCTCTTGCAGGGTCGGAGGGCCAGCTGGTGGTGCGGGCCGTTGTTCAAAAGGAGGAGACAGTGTTGCAGCAGGATGACAATGACAGCTTCAGCACTTCCACACCCAGGGCCGCTTGCTCCAGAGTCCCATTTGCGCTGCAGGGGAGTCCCTCACCTGCTCGCTGAGACGCCGCCGGGAGTCAACCACTGTGGTGAGGAAAGCGGTAAGGCCCAGACAGCTCCAGAGACTGGGACATGACTCAATCAGCCGGGCCACGCTGTCCACGAACCCCAAAATGACTTCAGGAGTGTGGGTGGCTCGAGCCTTTGACGCAAAATCCACAGTGAGTTCCGCCACCCCACATTCCTCCTCACTCAGTCCAAAAACACTGAAGTCCATGGTGGCAATCACACCAAAACCTCCAGATGAAAACAAAAAAATGTGGGAGGAAAAAAAAGAGCAAACTCACAGCTGCTGGTGCCCACACTGGCAGCACTCTTCTGTCATAATTGCCCTTCAGGGCGGAATTAAAGGCACCAAACGCCGGCTGTGAGTTTGTAAATTTAATAGTGGAAGAACACAAATACACAAACAAAACCCAACAAAACTAGTAGGAGCAGGAGGATACAGGAGAAGCCCAAAATAGCAACAGCTAAGGCAAGAAAAGTCGCCGGCTAAACCTGGGGAGTTAGACGTGGAACACATGCTAGCAATACACAGAGAAAAAATAAAGAGGCACTTACGTCCGATCATAGAGAGTTGAGAGTAGGGTGCTGCACCGGAAAATAGTGCACAGCCCCTTAATAAGGCCAGAAACAAAATTCAATAAGTGATCACAGCTGTGGGTTACCTGAGTAGGCAGGAGAAAGCAACGAAACAATTTAGACCAGCTGGGAGTGATGAGAGAGGAGGGAGTGATCGGAGCTGACAGGGCCATGCCCACGCAGGGCAAAACCCCAGAAAGCCACTGAGAGCTTTCAACCCCGAGAGAGAGAACACAATAGAACACAAATATAATGGGATGGCAGAAAATAAAGACAAGTAACCTCAAAAATGTAATTAACAAACTATAATGAACATAGACGGGAAAATGGATCATACTGAGACACAATGCAGGATAAGTGACAAGGTAACCAAGGATAAAATGACAGGAAGGCAACTTAAAATGACAACACAGTACAAATATGAAAAAAAGGCAGAAAGACTGAGCCTGGTGGAATCCCCCTGCGCTCATACCATGACATGATCAATAACTGTCCAGTTTTGTCTGTTTCGTTATTAACTACACAGATCTCATCCACAATATTAGTGTAGTATTGTTTGTATGATAATTTATAATCTGCAACATATCACATGATGTACAGAAACATGATTGTATTAACAAGATGAGCATATTCAGAGCATACTTAGGCTTCATTCTATATTTTCATGTCAGGTGAGTAAATCTCACTAATAAGCAAAAATCTGTGACATGTATACTGTATTTTATTTTCTCAACAAATATGTAGTACATGTGAAGAGTAGACTGCTGTGGTAAAGTTTCAGCCGTAAATACGTTAAACTTAATTATTTTTTAAAGATTAATTTCTGAAAAGAGAATAACCAGGCTTGTGAGTCTTGAAGTGAATTTATAATTGTATCTAATATACTGTAAATCAGTGTTCACATCATTGTCAACTCAGGTTCAGGAAATATGTAGCTCGATTAGGTTCATTTTGTCTTCTTTTAATTATTTGCTTTTTGTTCTTATTAAAGACAAAGATAGAAAGGAGATGTGTTTTACCTTCTTTTCTTTACATGTTTCGACTGTTCACTGCAGTCTTCATCAGAAGTGTCAGCTGATTGCTGCGAGGTGTCATTTATTAGCTGACTTTCCTAGGCGGGGCCAGCCCAGCAGACCTGTCTGATCTGCTGGGCTGGCCCCACTTTCTGCCATCCGATGGTCTCTGGAGAATGTAGCCCCAGGTGTGGGAAAGCATAAATGTCCCCTCATCCCAGTTCATGCTGTCTTTTCCCCGCTTCCTGATTTCTATGACCTTCTTGATCCAGCGTTTGTGTCTGTTACTCTCCAATCCAGTGATTTTTGCGTATTGCAGCGGGGGAAAAACAGCATGGTGATCATGCTGTCTCATGAGCAGGATGGGGGGCATTTATGCTTTCCCACACCTGGGACTACATTCTCCAGAGACCATCGGACGGCGGAAAGTGGGGTCGGTGTTCTGCCATTTTACCATAGGTCATCAGAATACCATAGCCGTATGCTACTTTGTCATATCTATAGTTTATATAATGCTATGATGTTCTGATGGGTACAGAAAACTACAAAATAACTAGACTTTCATACAGTTCAGCTGCGATGCATTAAGACAAAGGAACAACATAACATTTAATAAAACATAGCAAATTTAGTTCAGTACACAGGCATGGACTTTCCGCCATTTTCGCCAGTACAACGGCACTTTTTTAAGTTAACTGCAGCCTGACTATATAACAGATGCACTGCAACAACAAAATTAGATACATCAGCTGTATCTATGCTGAAATGATGAGCGGAAGAGTATTTCCTGTTATTACGCATGCGTGCGCATGCTGCGCATGCGTAGTAACCCAGGTTATGGTATTCTGATGACCTATGGTAAAATGGCAGAACACCGGCCCAGTGGATCTGACAGTTCCGCTGGGCTGGCCCTGCCTACGAAAGTCAGCTGATAAATGACACCTTGCAGCAATCAGCTGACACTTGGGTACACTAGGTTCCTCTGTCCAGGCGAGTCTTCGGAATCTTGGTGTCAGTTTTGACTTGGCAATGTCTTTTGAGCACCACATTAATCAATTAATTAGAAATTGTTTCTTCCATCTGAAGGATATTTCTAAGTTGAGAACCCTGGTGTCAAAGACGGAACTTGTGATGATTATTCATGCTTTTATGTCTTCTCGCTTAGACTATTGTAATAATCTTTTTACTTGTCTGAGCCAAAAGCACCTTCAACGCCTCCAGGTTGTTCAAAATTTGGCTGCCAGACTTTTAATTCACACTAAGAAAAGAGCTCACATTACACCGGTTTTGGCAGCACTTCACTGGCTCCCAGTTGGTTTTGGGATTCAGTTTAAAATTTTAGTTCTTGTTTTTAGAGCTATTCATGATCAGGCCCCGAAATACATCACTGAGCTGCTTAATGTGTGCAACCCCTCGCGGTCTTTGAGGTCCTCAGATCAACTTTTACTGGCTGACGCTCAAACCTATTTTAAAACTAGAGGTGATAGAGCCTTTCAGGCAGTGGCACCAAAATTGTGGAATGCTCTATCATTGTCTTTGCGCTCAGTAGACTCTGTTGAGGCTTTTAAAAAGCAGCTGAAGACACTGCTGTTTAAACAGGCTTTTTAGTTTGATTTGGTTTTTATGGGTTTTTTTTATTGTTTTTATGCCTTTATTATTGTATTTGTGATGTTGTGTTTCATTTTATTGTGCAGCACTTTGTGATCCTTTCTGTGAAAAGTGCTATATAAATAAATTTTACTTACTTACTTACACTTCTGATGAAGACTGCAGTGAACAGTCAAAACATGTAAAGAAAAGAAGGTAAAAAAAAACATCTCCTTTCTATCTTTGTCTTTTATAAGAACAAAAAGCAAATAATTAAAAGAAGACAAAAAGAACCTCCTCCAGCTTCTACGTGGAAGTTATGGACAAAATTGTATCAAAGATTTCCGCCGGCTGGAGAAATTGGAGAAAACACGGGCACGCTACAGAAACCACCTGAGATTTAACCTCCGTTGCAGAGATGAGGATGTCACACCAGCAAGCCTCAACATAAAAAATCCGATCCCAACCAGAAACACAGAGAAAATTATCAATAAAGCACGGAAAGACCTGATAAAAGAACAGGTAAGAATGACAGCAAACAAAGCGGGCAGAATCAACAACTAGATAAAGGAGGAAATAGACATTTTTAAGGAACACTACCCGACCGACCAGGAAACGCAGGAGCAGATAAAAGCACAATTAAAACACGCAACGAACAGGAATTCACCATAACGAAAAACCGCCAATTAAAGAAACTAAAAAAAAAACTTGCAGAAAGGAAGAACGAGCGAAGACAAACACGCACGAAAATGAATGCTACGTGGGTCAAAAATTTATCACAATGCACACTCACAGGCACGGAGAAAAAAGTGCTGAGCAGAGGACTGAATTTGGCCATCACACCAACCAAAATACCCCATGAAGAATACATCCTCGCAACAGAACTTGCATGTGAAAGTCCAGGATCAAGGGGAAAAAGCAACACGATGAAATGCAGTCGCAGGGATCCTCAAAATGGCCAAATTACCACAAAGCAGCATCACAAAAGAAGAAGAAAAAGCATTAAACTCACTCAAGAAAGATAAAACAATGACAATCCTCCCATCAGATAAAGGCAGAACTACAGTAGTAATGGACACGGAAACATATGAAAAACAGATGGAAACCATGTTGGCAGACAACAGCACATATGAAATCATAAAAACAAACCCCACAGAAGAAAAGAAAAAAATGCTAAAAGCCCTTCTCAAACCCCTATTAGAAAGCAAAAAAAATCACAAAGGATGCATACGAACATCTGATACCTGTAGCATCCATGTTTAGGCAAGAATGAATAAATAATTAACTTAGTTTACGGAGCTTTGTGAGAATACACTATACACTACAATAAAGGCTTACGGCACTCTCCTGCAGACCAGGTGTCCTCCATGACGAAAGAGGACTGGTCTCTTCTGCCCACCTCCTTTATACTTAGAGTGGCGTCACCACCGGTAACCGGCAGTTAACCACCCTAGTCTATTCCCTGTTCAACCCGGCCACCATCTTACTATTACCAGCCTTTTACATACATAACATTTCTCCCCCCTTCAAGAAAAAGTGTCAAGCATACAGGTAACCCACCCAAAATGTCACCCTACTCACACACTAAATAAAATATGTACGTACAAAAAGAAACAAACTGCCTATCCATTCACACAACCAAGGCTGGGGGGCTGGGTAGACTACCAGCGCCCCCCACACGACCAGGCGGGTTGTTCTGCCACCATACTTAAACAGTCCAACTCAAAAGAAAAGGCCGTGTTCCTAAATAAAATAATCCCATAGAACAGCTCCTTATACATACAACATACTATAACAATCACAACATACATTAGACATATTGCCGGTGGCCCCCTCCCCAACACCCACCCCACACCTGGGCAGATAGTAAAACAAAACATGTTGGGTAATGTCATCACCACAAATCATTAAACAATAGGATCAAACAATCCAATCATAAGCCATCATGTCTACTTCACAAATCCAGATTCAGATTTATCCAACTAGCAGTGCATTAATTAATTCCCTCCATCGTTAATAAAACCCTTCAAGTTACAATATAGTGATCCTATATAACACACAAATCACAAAATTTGACCCCTAAAATGCCCTTCTCTTTTTATCTATTTAGTTTTTTTAAATTTACCAGGGCACAAAATTAGCAGCAATTAACCATATACAACAGAACCTGGGCAAAATCAAAACACATAAAAGACAAAACACCCTCAGTCCTTGGACGGGTCAATCTCTGAATGTTTCCGTCTTTTGACCTTGGGGCTCCTGCTGCGCCATGTCCTCTCCTCCAACGTCAGACGCAGCTTATTTGGATGCCTCCAGGTCTGGTCAGACAAGCGCAGGTACCCATTACTCCGGGCAGCCTCCACTCAGGACCGCCTCTGGTCGTCACGCCGCTCACATGAACCGTGATCCCCTCTCATCTGGGCCTCGACACTGGGCTGAACCTTGTCTCCAACCCGTAGGGAAGCCCTTTTCTTCCTTTCTGGATCACTCTGGCTTCGACTGGCCTCCTCCACCGATCCGGTCTACTCGCGGGTCCAATTCGTCTTTCTCTTGACAGGCCGTCGCTGTGAGCGCTTTACCACCACACTCTCTGGTCTCTCTCCTTCAGCCTCCAGCGCGGGCACCTCGTCCCTAGGGGCCACCCCGGGGGGTCCCAGCATGCTGTCCAGCACCCTCATCCAGGGCAGCATGAAGACCGGCATCGGGGCCATCCCGAGGCGGCGTAGCACGGCGCCAAACGTGCTTTCCACTTGAATTTGTGTCCAGCCCATCTGAGTCCCACACCTCCACGCCATCCACCACTGGAGCTGGTCGGCCCCACAGTCCACACCCCGACCACTCCTCACCCGACACGTTGGCTATGGAGAAACCCAGGCTGTAAAAGAGATTACACCCCATGATGTTGACTCCCGCAGCGGTGACATAAATGCGGGCCTGGGGCACTACAACTGATTTATATTTGGCCTCCATCTCCACAAACCCCCAAACTGCCAGTCTGTTCCATCCATAGCCGTTGTACTCTCTTTCTTGCTTTCTGATTTGTCGGTGGGGAAACAAACTTTTCATAGTTGCCAGGTTTAAAATAGAGATAATCACTCCTGTGTCCACCAGCAGGGGAACCTCGACACCATCCAGCATGACATCACACCCGATCCGTCCCATAGTCTCCGGGGCAACCATGTGTACTATTGTAGGAGTCTTCTGCGCGGGACCCGGTTCACTCCGCCGGTCCCTGCGTTCAGAGTTTGCGCACACCCTGGCAAAGTGGTTCAACAGACCACACTTCCCATAACGCTTGCCTTTCGCCGGGCACACTCTGGACTTATAGCTGTGACTAGGGACCCACATCCATAACAACATGGCATACCTGAGGTGGACCTTACTTTAACTACGGAGGCATACTCTTCCTCTCCGCTGTCACCATCACCAGGGTCCAAAAACAGCGCCTTAGCTCAAGACTCATCTTGGCCCAGAGAGGCCCCTTCAGTAAGGCCCCTCGCGATGGTCTCTGCTGCCTTGAACTGTTGGGCAAGCTCGATAGCTGTGGCTAACGTCACTTCCCCTGGGTGTGTTAAAAGCCTGGACCGGGCCGCTGGGCAGTGGATGTGCTCTGCCATCTGGTCCTGAATCATCTCGTCCTCCAGGGGTCCGAATTTGCACTCCCTCGCCAGCTCCCGGAGGACCGCCAGAAATCTCTTCACCGGCTCTCCTGACCGCTGGCAGCGCTGTCTAAACTGGATGCGTTGGACCATGACATTTTCCGGCACGCAAAAGTAGCGCACCATAAATTCCACCACTTCATCGAAGCTATTAGCCCCCCCAGGGCTCTCCAGTATTCTCTACCCCTCCATGCCTAAATTATGGACCAACACAGCCCTCGCGCGAAGCCTTTCCAACTCGCCGAGGTTCAAAACAACCAGGTAGTTGGTAAATGTGGCGAACCACCGGAGCCATGGCACTGGTGGCTCGCCTGGGGTCTCCAAAAATGGCAGAAAACTGGCAACAAATCTTCCTACCACTGCTTTTACCTCGTCGCCAAATGTAGCATCCATGTTTAGGCAAGAATGAATAAATAATTAACTTAGTTTACAGAGCTTTATTAGAATACACTATACACTATAATAAAGGTTTACGGCACTCTCCTGCAGGCCAGGTGTCCTCCACGACGAAAGAGGACTGGCCTCTTCCGCCCACCTCCTTTATACTAAGAGTGGCGTCACCACTGGAAACCGGCAGTTAACCACCCTAGTCTATTCCCCGTCCAACCCAGCCACCATCTTACTATTACCAGCCTTTTACATACATAAAAATACCCACAGCCAGCATCACCCCCCGGATCTATGGAACCCCAAAAATACATAAGGATATCCCACTACGACCAATAATAGACAGCACTGGATCAGTAACATACAACTTATCAAAAGCCCTGATTGAAATCATCAAACCCCTCCTTGGACTATTAGAATACCACTGCAAAAACTCAAAAGAGCTGGCACAAGAACTCAAAAATATGAAAATGGAATCAGAAGAGATCCTCATTTCACATGATGTCATTTCATTATTCACAAAGACCCCCGTTGATATCACACTACACATACAGATGTGGACAAAATTGTTGGTACCCCTCTGTTAATGAAAGAAAAAACCCACAGTGGTCACAGAAATAACTTGAATCTGATAAAAGTGGTAATAAATAAAAATTCTATGAAAATTAACCAATGAAAATCAGACAATGCTTTTGAATTGTGGTTCAACAGAATTATTTAAAAAAAAAAAACTCATGAAACAGGCCTGGACAAAAATGATGGTACCCTTAACTTAATATTTTGTTGCACAACCTTTTGAGGCAATCACTGCAATCAAACGATTTCTGTAACTGTCAGTGAGACTTCTGCACCTCTCAGCAGGTATTTTGGCCCACTCCTCATGAGCAAACTGCTCCAGTTGTCTCAGGTTTGAAGGGTGCCTTCTCCAGACGGCATGTTTCAGCTCCTTCCACAGATGTTCAATAGGATTTAGATCAGGGCTCATAGAAGGCCACTTAAGAATAGTCCAATGTTTGGCTCTTAGCCATTCTTGGGTGTTTTTAGCTGTGTGTTTTGGGTCATTATCCTGTTGCAAGACCCATGACCTGCGACTGACACCAAGCTGTCTGACACTGGGCAGCACATTTCTCTCTAGAATACCTTGATAGTCTTGAGATTTCATTGTACCCTGCACAGATTCAAGACAACCTGTGCCAGATGCAGCAAAGCAGCCCCAGAACATAACAGAACCTCCTCCATGTTTCACAGTAGGGACAGTGTTCTTTTCTTGGTATGCTTCATTTTTGCATCTGTGAACATAGCGCTGATGTGCCTTGCCAAAAAGTTCCAGTTTTGTCTTGTCTGTCCATAGGACATTCTCCCAGAAGCTTTGTGGCTTGTCAATATGCAGTTTGGCAATTTCCAGTCTGGCTTTTTTATGATTTGTTTTCAACAGTGGTGTCCTCCTTGGTCGTCTCCCATGAAGTCCACTTTGGCTCAAACAACGACGGATGGTGCGATCTGACACTGATGTACCTTGACCTTGGAGTTCACCATGAATGTGTTTAGAGGTTGTTCTGGGCTCTTTTGTTACCATTCGTATTATCCGTCTCCTACTGCGGCCACGTCCAGGGAGGTTGGCTACAGTCCTGTGGATCTTAAAGTTCTGAATAATATGTGCAACTGTAGTCACAGGAACATCAAGCTGCTTGGAGACGGTCTTATAGCCTTTACCTTTAACACGCTTGTCTATAATTTTCTTTCTAATCTCCTGAGACAACTCTCTCCTTTGCTTCCTCTGGTCCATGTTTAGTGTGGTACACACCATGTCACCAAACAGCACAGTGACTGCTTGTCACCCTTTAACTAGGCCAACTGACTGATTACAAGTTTGTAGACACCTGTGATGTTAATTAGAGGACACATCTTGGTTGAAGGTTGAACCTTGGTTCCAAGGTTGTCATAGCCAGGAGCGGCACTGGGGTTAAGCTCCCAGTGCTCATAAAATGCTCCTTATGGCGTGCGTCTCGAAAAGCCTCTGACAACTAAGTCCAACTCCTAGTCTGCCCGTGTGGTTTAGTCTCTAAGCCCGGCGGAACTGCTTTTACTAATAGGAGAAGGGGCGAGGGCGGATCTCTGGCGCCTTAAAACCAGATGCTTCGGGTAGATGGTGGCTCGTCAACCTGGGAAGGTAGCCCATCTAGGGGAAGGTAAACCCTGATTTCAAACCTCCGCTGCCTTGCGGCATACCCGGTCACGGGAAAGGCTTCGGGAGTCAACCCTGAGGAAAAATCCGGAGTCGGAGCCCCTAAGGCAGTTCTATGTTGTGCTCAACATCGTTCTGGCAGCTCCTGCAACGGCGCTGGTGCCAAACTGTAGCAGCACTGCTGTTCCTTTGGATTCATCAGTGACGTGGAGAGGGGGGACATGCTGCATGGGCAACATCTTGTCCTCCATATCTTCCCGCCCAGGCTTGAATCCTACCAACGCCAACGCTGGAAGGTAGAACACCGGATCACTGGAGAGGACACTCCAGCTTCGCCTTTGGCGTAGAAAAAACACGGGGAATGACAGTTACCGGTTATAAGCCACCGCTCAATTGGCGTAGAGCGCGGCGCCAGGGGTTGTTCCCGACGGTGGGAGGGATCATCGGATCTCACTGGACAGCTACCGCCCGCCTCAAGCTGGGCAGCCCCCAGCCAATAAGGTGTTGTCCCGCCACAGCTTGCTTTCCTCATTGGGTGCATGGGGATGAGGAGAAGTCCAAACAGCAGGCTGAGAACCTTCGCACCAGGCAAGACAAAAAAACAAAAGAGACCAAAAAACAAAAGAGACCAACTCTAAAACTGGGAACTTGGAACGTCCGCACTATGATGACAGGACTTGCTGCTAACCTCAAGGACATCAACGACACCAGGAAGACTGCCATCATCAATAATGAGCTGAAGAGACTGGGAGTGGATATCGTCACTCTCCAGGAAACACGGTTGGCTGACGCAGGCACACTGAGAGAGAAGGACTACAGTGTAGTCCTTCTACAGGAGGTAGTCACTACACGTTCTACTGGCAGGGAAAGGGCAGCGACGAACACAGGGAACACGGAGTGGGCTTCGCAGTGAAGAACACCTTGCTGAAGATGGTGGAACTGGGCAGCACTGGCTGTGCACGAATCCTCACCCTCCGCCTGAACACTACTCAAGGCCCAGTCACCCTCGTCAGTGTGTATGCCCCAACACTGACAGCCACACCAGAGGCAAAAGACGAGTTCTACGAGAATCTCGCAACAACTGTCAGGACCATCCCCAACTCTGAACAATTCATTCTCCTTGGAGACTTCAATGCCAGAGTGGGTGCTGACCACGACTCCTGGCCCTCCTGTCTTGGACCATTTGGCGTGGGCAGAATGAACGACAACGGACAGCGGCTGCTTGAGTTCTGCACATACCACGATCTGTGCATCACAAACTCGTTCTTCAAGACCAAGCCCCAACACAAGGTTTCCTGGCAACATCCACGCTCAAAGCACTGGCACCAGCTGGACTTGATCCTGACCAGGCGCACCTCACTGAAGAACGTGCTAATCACCCGTTCGTTCCAGAGTGCAGATTGCGACACAGACCATTCATTGGTGTGTTGCAAGGTCAAGCTGCAGCTGAAGAAATTCCATTGTGCTAGACAGCCTGGAAAGGCACGGATTGACACCAGCAAGATGGCCCAACCAGAACTTGTTGAGCAGTTTGCCTCCACCTTTGAGAAGGAACTTGGTGTACCACAAGAAGGAGAATCTGCAAAGCAGAAGTGGGAAGAGCTGCAAAACACCATCCACCGCACAGCCTTGGCTACCTTTGGGAGGAAGACCTCGAAGTCACAGGACTGGTTTGATGCCAAGTTGACCGAGATGACCCCCGTCATTGAAGCCAAGCGCTCAGCACTTGCTGAGTACAAGAAGTATCCAAACGAGAAGAATCTCCAGATTCTCAGGGCTGCGAGAAGCAAAGTTCAGCAGACTGCTCGGCGCTGTGCCAACGAGTACTGGACTCAGCTCAGCCAAGACATTCAAACCGCTGCCATAACAGGGAACATCCGTGGTATGTACGATGGCATCAAGAAAGCACTTGGTCCGGCTCAGAGCAAGACGGCCCCCCTCAAATCCTCCACTGGGGTGATGATCACAGAAAAGAACAAGCAGATGGAGAGATGGGTGGAACACTACTCCGACCTCTACTCCAGAGAGAACACCGTGACACCGTCAGCCCTTGATGCCATCGACTGCCTGCCATCCATGGACGAACCTGACGCCGAGCCAACCATCGACGAACTGAGCAAGGCCATTGGTAGCTTGGCCGCTGGCAAGGCACCCGGCAACGACGGCATACCCCTCGACCTGATCAATCACTGCAAGACCGCCCTACTGCTGCCATTGCATGACGTCCTCTGCCAGTGTTGGAAGGAAGGTGCCGTACTACAGGACATGAGGGACGCCAAGATCATCACCCTCTACAAAAACAAAGGGGAGAGAAGCGACTGCAACAACTACAGGGGCATCTCCCTCCTCAGCGTTGTTGGCAAAGTCTATGCACAAGTTGTTCTCGTTTGTCTACAGAAGCTTGCCGAACGTGTCTACCCCGAGTCTCAGTGTGTCTTCCGCGCTGAGCGATCGACGGTAGACATGATATTCTCCATCCGCCAACTCCAGGAGAAATGCATAGAACAGAACATGCCCCTGTACGTCGCCTTCATCGACCTCACCAAAGCGTTCGATTTGGTCAGCAGAGAGGGCCTTTTCAAGATCCTGCCAAAGATAGGATGCCCACCAAAGTTGCAAAGCCTCATCGAATCGTTTCACACCAACATGCAGGGGATAGTGCAGCACGATGGCAACGTCTCAGAGCCATTCAACATACGCAGCGGAGTGAAACAGGGCTGTGTACTTGCGCCAACCCTCTTTGGGATTTTCTTTGCTATGCTCCTGAGGCATGCCTTCAGCACAGCAACAGAGGGAATCTACCTGCACACAAGATCTGACGGCAGGCTTTTCAACCTCGCCCGCGTGAAAGCCAGAACCAAAGTACGAGAGGCTCTAATCAGAGACATGCTGTTCGCAGATGACACTGCAGTCGCAACCCACACACAGCAGGAGCTTCAGACCCTGATGGACCGCTTCTCCCAGGCATGCAAGGACTTCGGGCTTACCATCAACCTGAAGAAGACTAACGTCTTGGCGCAAGGCACGGAAGCACCACCAACCATCACCATCGACGACTACGAGCTGGAGGTCGTGAATCAGTTCATGTACCTGGGGTCCACGATCAGCAACAACCTCTCCCTTGATACAGAGATCAACAAGAGGATTGGAAAATCAGCCTTCACACTCGCTTGCCTCACCACACGAGTGTGGGAGAATCCCAAACTCTCTGTCAAGACGAAGATGGCAGTGTACAATGCCTGCGTCATCAGCACACTGCTCTATGGGAGTGAGACGTGGACAACATACGCCCGGCAGGAAAAGAGACTGAACTCCTTCCACTTGCGCTGCATTCGCCACATCCTGGACATATCCTGGCAGGACAAAGTGCCCAACACAGAAGTTCTGTCCCGCGCCGGCCTTCCCTCCATGTTCACTCTACTCAGGCAGCGCAGGCTCCGCTGGCTAGGCCACGTTCACCGTATGGAGGATGGCAGAATCCCAAAAGACGTCCTCTACGGAGAACTGGCGACTGGCAGGAGAGACGTTGGCCGCCCACAGCTGCGCTTTAGAGACGTCTGCAAGAGAGACATGAAGGCCCTGGAGATCAACACAGAGCGCTGGGAGGACCTTGCAACGGACCGCTCCAAATGGAGAGGCACCCTGACCAGACAGCTCAAGGCGGGTGAAGAGAGACTGACTGCTGCAGCAGATGAAAAAAGGACCCGCAGGAAGAACCGCCACAGACCCAGCAGCACGGAGACCACCCACAAGTGCGACCTGTGTGACAGGGACTGCCATTCGCGCATCGGCCTGTTCAGCCACAGGCGGTGCTGTTCCAGCAGAGTAGACATTTAGGATTCTCTTCCATGGCCATCATAGACCAACGGAGGCCGACAACTTGGTTGAACATGTCCCTATGGTCACATTATTTTCAATCCTTTCTAGGGGTAGCATCATTTTTATCCAGGCCTGTTTCATGAGTTTGTTTTTTTAAAATAATTCTGTTGAACCACAATTCAAAAGCATTGTCTGATTTTCATTGGTTAATTTTCATAGAATTTTTATTTTTTTACCACTTTTGTCAGATTCAAGTTATTTCTGTGACCAATGAGGGTTTTTCTTTCATTAACAGAGGGGTACCAACAATTTTGTCCACGTCTGTAGTGCAAGAATACCTCAGAAATGACAGAACCCTTAAAAGACGCACAATTCTCACAGTTGACAACATATCTGGACTATTACAATTTGCTGCAAAATCCACCTATTTTCAATACAGAGAAAAAATCTACAGACAAAAAGAAGGATTTACAATGGGAGACCCACTATCAGCCGTTATGAGCAGTTTTTTCATGGAGGATCTGAAAAATACAGCCATCAACACAGCACCCATACAATGTAAACCCACCCTCTGGAAGAGATACGTGGGCAACATATTGGAGAAAATAAAGAAAGGACACACACAAGAACTCAGTGACCATCTGAACAGCACGGACAACACTGGGAACATAAAATTCACGCACAAAGAGGAAGAAAATGGCACCATAGCCTTTCTGGACATGAAAATCCACCACGACGATGACGTCAGTATAAAAATTACAGTCTACAGGAAAGCAACCCACACGGATCAATACCTACTATGGACATCAGAACACAACACAGCACACAAACTATCAGTTGTCAGGACATTATATGAACGGGCCACCATCATCACAGACCAAGAAGACAGACAGGAGGAGGAAAACCACATAAAATATGCACTCACACCCTGCCAATACAGTATGGGCCATAAACAAAGGGAAACTGCAAGTCAAAAACAAAGAAAACAAACAGGAAACAAAACACAGAACAAAAGCCGAAATCAAAAACAAGGACATCATAACTATACCATACATCCAAGGGATAACAGAACCAATTCAAAAGATCATGAAAAAACACAAAATAAACACAGCAGTAAAACCACACAAAAAATTAAGACAGTTATTAGTACATTCCAAGGATAAAATAGAACACGGCAAAAAATGCAGCGTAATATATGAAATATCATGCAGATCATGCAACAAAACCTACATTGGAGAAACTGGAAGATCATTCACCACAAGGCAAAAAGAACACCAGAAGGAATGTGAGAAGGAAACACAAGGACGACTCACAAGATCACAAAAAGAAAAGGCAGAACAATCAATATTAAAATCAGCTATATCAGATCACTGCAAAAGAAATAATCACATCATGGACTGGGACAACGCAAAAATCATTGGATCGGAGAGTAACAGACACAAACGCTGGATCAAGGAGGCCATAGAAATCAGGAAGGGGGGAAAAGACAGCATGAACTGGGATGAGGGGGCCTTTATGCTTTCCCACACCTGGGACTACATTCTCCAGAGACCATCGCACAGCAGAAAGCGGGGCCGGCCCAGTGGATCTGACAGTTCTGCTGGGCTGGCCCAGCCTACAAAAGTCAGCTGATAAAGGACACCTCACAGCAATCAGCTGACACTTCTGATGAAGACTGCAGTCAACAGTCAAAACATGTAAAGAAAAGAAGGTTAAAAAAAAAACATCTCTTTTCTATCTTTGTCTTTAATAAGAACAAAAAGCAAATAAATAAGGAAATATGTATTTTTACTGTTTCCTATATGATTTTATTAGAAGTCAGCAAGTCCTCCACCCAGTAAGACCACAGAGGTTGTTTGTTCCAATACATTTTACTGCAAATCTGTAAACCATCCAGATTAGACCCTGGAACATAGATATGAGTGTAATACCCCCTTTACGGTTCCAAGGTTGTCATAGCCAGGAGCGGCACTGGGGTTAAGCTCCCAGTGCTCATAAAATGCTCCTTATGGCGTGCGTCTCGAAAAGCCTCTGACAACTAAGTCCAACTCCTAGCCTGCCCGTGTGGTTTAGTCTCTAAGCCCGGCGGAACTGTTTTTACTAATAGGAGAAGGGGCGAGGGCAGATCTCTGGCGCCTTAAAACCAGATGCTTCGGGTAGATGGTGGCTCGTCAACCTGGGAAGGTAACCCATCTAGGGGAAGGTAAACCCTGATTTCAAACCTCCGCTGCCTTGTGGCACACCCGGTCCAGGGAAAGGCTTCGGGAGTCAACCCTGAGGAAAAATCCGGAGTCGGAGCCCCTAAGGCAGTTCTCTGTTGTGCTCAACATCGTTCTGGCAGCTCCTGCGATGGTGCTGGTGCCAAACTGTAGCAGCCCTGCTGTTCCTTTGGATTCATCAGTGACGTGGAGAGGGGGGACATGCTGCATGGGCAACATCTTGTCCTCCATATCTTCCTGCCCAGGCTTGAATCCTACCAACGCCCAACGCTGGAAGGTAGAACACCGGATCACTGGAGAGGACACTCCAGCTTCGCCTTTGGCGTAGACAAAACACGGGGAATGACAGTTACCGGTTATAAGCCACCGCTCAATTGGCATAGAGCGTGGCGCCAGGGGTTGTTCCTGACGGTGGGAGGGATCATAGGATCTCACTGGACAGCTACCGCCCGCCTCAAGCTGGGCAGCCCCCAGCCAATAAGGTGTTGTCCCGCCACAGCTTGCTTTCCTCATTGGGTGCATGGGGATGAGAAGTCCGAACAGCAGGCTGAGAATCTTCGCACCAGGCAAGACAAAAAAACAAAAGAGACCAACTCTAAAACTGGGAACTTGGAACGTCCGCACTATGATGACAGGACTTGCTGCTAACCTCAAGGACATCAACGACACCAGGAAGACTGCCATCATCAATAATGAGCTGAAGAGACTGGGAGTGGATATCGCCACTCTCCAGGAAACACGGTTAGCTGACGCAGGCACACTGAGAGAGAAGGACTACACGTTCTACTGGCAGGGAAAGGGCAGTGACGAACACAGGGAACACGGAGTGGGCTTCGCAGTGAAGAACACCTTGCTGAAGATGGTGGAACCGGGCAGCAATGGCTCTGCACGACTCCTCACCCTCCGCCTCAACACCACTCAAGGCCCAGTCGCCCTCGTCAGTGTGTATGCCCCAACACTGACAGCCACACCAGAGGCAAAAGACGAGTTCTACGAGAATCTCGCAACAACTGTCAGGACCATCCCCAACTCTGAACAACTCATTCTCCTTGGAGACTTCAATGCCAGAGTGGGTGCTGACCAGGACTCCTGGCCCTCCTGTCTTGGACCATTTGGCGTGGGCAGAATGAACGACAACGGACAGCGGCTGCTCGAGTTCTGCACATATCACGATCTGTGCATCACAAACTCGTTCTTCAAGACCAAGCCCCAACACAAGGTTTCCTGGCAACATCCGCGCTCAAAGCACTGGCACCAGCTGGACTTGATCCTGACCAGGCGCACCTCACTGAAGAACGTGCTAATCACCCGTTCGTTCCAGAGTGCAGATTGCGACACAGACCATTCATTGGTGTGTTGCAAGGTCAAGCTGCAGCTGAAGAAATTCCATCGTGCTAGACAGCCTGGAAAGGCACGGATTGACACCAGCAAGATGGCCCAACCAGAACTTGTTGAGCAGTTTGCCTCCACCTTTAAGAAGGAACTTGGTGTACCACAAGAAGGAGAATCTGCAAAGCAGAAGTGGGAAGAGCTGCGAAACACCATCCACCGCACAGCCTTGGCTACCTTTGGGAGGAAGACCTCGAAGTCACAGGACTGGTTTGATGCCAAGTTGACCGAGATGACCCCCGTCATTGAAGCCAAGCGCTCAGCACTTGCTGAGTACAAGAAGTACCCAAACGAGAAGAATCTCCAGATTCTCAGGGCTGCGAGAAGCAAAGTTCAGCAGACTGCTCGGCGCTGTGCCAACGAGTACTGGACTCAGCTCAGCCAAGACATTCAAACTGCTACCATAACAGGGAACATCCATGGCATGTACGATGGCATCAAGAAAGCACTTGGTCCGGCTCAGAGCAAGATGGCCCCCCTCAAATCCTCCACTGGGGAGATGATCACAGAAAAGAACAAGCAGATGGAGAGATGGGTGGAACACTACTCCGACCTCTACTCCAGAGAGAACACCGTGACACCGTCAGCCCTTGATGCCATCGACTGCCTGCCATCCATGGATGAACTTGACGCCGAGCCAACCATCGATGAACTCAGCAAGGCCATTGATAGCTTGGCCGCTGGCAAGGCACCCGGCAACGACGGCATACCCCCCGACCTGATCAAGCACTGCAAGACCGCCCTACTGCTGCCATTGCATGACGTCCTCTGCCAGTGCTGGAAGGAAGGTGCCATACCACAGGACATGAGGGACACCAAGATCATCACCCTCTACAAAAACAAAGGGGAGAGAAGCGACTGCAACAACTACAGGGGCATCTCCCTCCTCAGCGTTGTTGGCAAAGTCTACGCACGAGTTGTTCTCGTTCGTCTATAGAAGCTTGCCGAACGTGTCTACCCCGAGTCTCGGTGTGTCTTCCGCGCTGAGCGATCGACGGAAGACATGATATTCTCCATCCGCCAACTCCAGGAGAAATGCATAGAACAGAACATGCCCCTGTACGTCGCCTTCATCGACCTCACCAAAGCGTTCAATCTGGTCAGCAGAGAGGGCCTTTTCAAGATCCTGCCAAAGATAGGATGCCCACCAAAGTTGCAAAGCCTCATCAAATCGTTTCACACCAACATGCAGGGGATAGTGCAGCACGACGGCAACGTCTCAGAGCCATTCAACATACGCAGCGGAGTGAAACAGGGCTGTGTACCTGCGCCAATCCTCTTTGGGATTTTCTTTGCTATGCTCCTGAGGCATGCCTTCAGCACAGCAACAGAGGGAATCTACCTGCACACAAGATCTGACGGCAGGCTTTTCAACCTCGCCTGCCTGAAAGCCAGAACCAAAGTACGCGAGGCTCTAATCAGAGACATGCTGTTCGCAGACGACGCTGCAGTCGCAACCCACACACAGCAGGAGCTTCAGACCCTTATGGACCACTTCTCCCAGGCATGCAAGGACTTCGGGCTTACCATCAGCCTGAAGAAGACTAATGTCTTGGTGCAAGGCACGGAAGCACCACCAACCATCACCATCGACGACTACAAGCTGGAGGTCGTGAATCAGTTCACGTACCTGGGGTCCACGATCAGCAACAACCTCTCCCTTGATACAGAGATCGACAAGAGGATTGGAAAATCAGCCTTCACACTCACTCGCCTCACCACACGAGTGTGGGAGAATCCCAAACTCTCTGTCAAGACGAAGATGGCAGTGTACAACGCCTGCGTCATCAGCACACTGCTCTATGGGAGTGAAACGTGGACAACATATGCCCAGCAGGAAAAGAGACTGAACTCCTTCCACTTGCGCTGCATTCGCCACATCCTGGACATATCCTGGCAGGACAAAGTGCCCAACACAGAAGTTCTGTCCCGCGCCGGCCTTCCCTCCATGTTCACTCTACTCAGGCAGCGCAGGCTCCACTGGCTAGGCCACGTTCACCGTATGGAGGATGGCAGAATCCCCAAAGACATCCTCTACGGAGAACTGGCGACTGGCAGGAGAGACGTTGGCCGCCCACAGCTGCGCTTTAGAGACGTCTGCAAGAGAGACGTAAAGGCCCTGGAGATCAACACAGAGTGCTGGGAGGACCTTGCAATGGACTGCTCCAAATGGAGAGGCACCCTGACCAGACAGCTCAAGGCGGGTGAAGAGAGACTGACTGCTGCAGCAGATGAAAAAAGGACCCGCAGGAAGAACCGCCACAGACCCAGCAGCACGGAGACCACCCACAAGTGCAACCTGTGTGACAGGGACTGCCATTCGCACATCGGCCTGTTCAGCCACGGGCGGTGCTGTTCCAGCAGAGTAGACGTTTAGGATTCTCTTCCATGGTCATCATAGACCGACGGAGGCCGACAACGACCCCCTTTACACAGAGGTGCAGATCTATCAATGATATTTAGTGATCTCCACACTCTCCTCAGAGTTTTGACTCAGTCCAGAACAGACACTGATGTCCCAAACCATCCCTAAGATCAAAAATTGGTTCTATATCTCAAAGCTCTCCATGCTGTGTTGAGGGGCCCTAATAGGGTGTAGGTACAAGGTGTAGTAGACTGTAGACTCCAGACAGGTTCCTCTTTGATGCCATCATGTGAATGAATTATTTCACTGTAAAAACTCCTGACTTCACCTCTGTCTCCTCTGACAGGGAGGAGGTGACCATCGGGATCCTGCTGCTCTTCATCCTGACCGCATGTGTCAGTTTCCACTCTCACATTATCAATGCAAGCACATCTGAACAGAATTTCCAGTTCCAGTTCTCAATGTGTTTGATGATCTCTTTTTCAATGTGACAGACCTCCTACCAGGCAGAGGAGAACATCAACATCACACTGGAATGAATGGACCTTCACCTCTAAACATGAGAGACTGAACAGGAGGAATGACTTGAGCACCAGTTTATGTTTTTTTAAACAATATTAATGTAAACTCATTCTGCGATCAAATCCATATTAACTATCAGTATCCACTAGATTCAACTCAAGAAGTTAAAGAAAATGTAGTAAACAAGTGATGCCTCAAAATTACTTAATATACATAATTTAATTTAATTAATTAATTATTAAATAACAGTAATAAGTATTCACTGAGCTAAAAATGAAAAACAATTAGAAAAAAATCCTGATGCTTTTATTCTAGTACACTTGACTGCACTCTTTCAGTATCTTGATTTCACTGATTTTAAACGGGAGCAAAGGTTTTCTCATCATATGTGAAATTATTTTGTAATCGCTTGTATGTTCTGGCTCAGTGAATACTTACTATTTCTACACATGATTTTACTTTTACATGATTTTACTTTACACATGATTTTGAATTTTTCAAGTAAATGAAATACAGTTTCAATTTTATTGCAAAACACATTCAAACCAATAAATTCAATTTCAAATTAGGTCACTCAGATTCAAATTTTAAAAGCAGTTATTCAAACTGATTAATTCAGGTTCAAATTCAGTTATTCAAATTCAAATAATAAAAATTCAAATTTAGGTTCTGCTACCTCCATAACCATAAAACGGCGCTGGGTTACCTCTCACTCTGTAGTGGGGGAAAAACTTCCTCATCGTGGCCCAATTCAGCAACAACCCCTCCGCCCCCATGTCTAGCAGCAGCGGTATCTCCACTCCATCCAGTTCCACTGCGCAGAAAGTGTACCCATTGGTACTGGGAGACACCGTATGAATGGTTGTCGGGGGTGGGCGGAATGATTTCTTCCGTGGGCTCTCCAGCTCAGATACACGGCACACTCTAGCATAATGGTTCAAGCGTCCACGTCTCCTACAATGCTTCCCTCTAGCCAGGCAGTCCATAGCCTTATTTCTGTGCATCGTGGACCTGCAACTCTTGCAAAGGACTTTTCCCGTGGCAGACCTTCGGCTGGCAGCATTGGCTTCCGTAGCGTCGTCGTCCAAGCTATCCTCGCTATCCTCGCTATCTGAGTCCGCTACATTTGCCACAGCGGGAGGCTCCGGCGGCCATTGTGACTGCCACCAGTTTGGCTCTGAAGCTAGCTTGTCTGTGGCCTCCAACTGGACAGCTAGCTCAACAGCCCTGGCTAGCGTTAGGTCACTCGGCGCCATGAGTAGCCTCGCCTGTATGGCGGCGCTATTTGTGTGCTCCGCAAGCTGGTCACGTACCAATTCCTCCTCCAGCGGCCCAAAACAACACTCGCTAGCTAACTGCCTCAAGTCGATGACAAACTGATGTATAGGCTCACCCTCACATTGATGTTGCTGCTGAAAGCGAATCATCCGGACATTCATGCTATCCGGGGTATGAAAGTGGCTTGCTAGCAACTTGATGACGTCTTCAAAAGAGTCCGAAGCTCTGAGTGTGCACAGGACACACTGGCCCACAATCCCAAGGTTGTGAACAAGCAGCGCATGTGCGCTTAACTTGTCAAGCTTACCCAGGTCGAGTGCAGTGATGTAGGTCTGGAAAGCTTCAAACCATCTCGGCCATGGAATGGGCGGCTCGCCTGGGAGCTCAAGAAAGGGGCGAAGTGGTGTAACACACACCTCCATTAGTTAATTCTTGATCGCCAAATGTTATGTATGTAAAATACCTCTGTAAAGGATGAGGCCAGATGGCTGGACGAACTCAGCTTTATTTAACATTAGTAACACAGCGGACACACAGTAGACACCAGGTAGAGGGCACCGGCCAAAGAGGCTGCTGTTATGTCCATAATGTAGGAAGGAAGAGTGAGTCTCACCTTGGTTAACAGGTGTTTATTATATACAATACACAAACTATATACAGAGGCTTACAGCACTCTCCTGCTGGCCAGGTGTCTCCACAACGAAAGAGGCAGAGCCTCTTCCGCCCATTCTTTTATACCCTGGGCGGCGTCACCACCGGAAACCAGTAGTAGCCACCCCGGTCTATCCCATGACCAACCTGGCCGCCATCTTTGTAATACCAGCCTATTTACATACATAACATTTTTCCCCCCTCAAAAAAAACGCCAAGCACACAAATAACCCACCCAAATTTATCACCCGACACACGCACTAATCCAAAAATATGTACAGAAAATAAACAAACACCTATCCACTCACACAACTAAGGCTGAGGGGCTGGGTAGACCACCAGCACCCCTTACACGGCTGAGCGGATTATTCTGCTGCTTGGAACTGGAGAATATACAAACAAAATAATAATAGGCAGTGTTTCTAACTGAAAGTAATCCCTTTAAACACATCAAAACACATACAATAAAGCACAAGACAATTCCTATAGGTGGCACCCCACCCCACAATGGGCACACAGAGTAAAAATGTATAAAAGGGCAAACACAAATAAAACAATCCAATTAAACCAAATTCCAATAAATACTTAAAATCCAATCAATACCAGTCACATGAGCCAGGCAAACTCTAGAAAAATACTAATGTACATTCACACAGAGAAGCCATCGGCCAGACTAATTAAACCCCAAATTCCAACACAATTTACCAGGGTCGAACACGTCCTACCCCCCAAAATTGGGCACATTAAACAATATTTCAATAAAATTTCTTTCAAAATAGCACATAACTTTGCATAGATGAGTCCCACTGGTCAGAACAACACAAAACATACAGAAAATTTACCATACAAAGAGCTCAAATTTATCAAATTCCCTTATTTTTCACCCTCCTTTCTTTCTTTTTTTTTTTTTTTAAATTTACTGGGGTACCAAATAGGAAAATCAACATAAAACAGGACTGAAGAAACAACACAAACATGCAAAATAAAACCCTCAGTCCCCGGATGGATCCCTTTCAAGGCATCTCCGTCTCTTCACATCAGGGCTCCTGCTGCGCCGTCTCCTCTCCACCTCCGGCAGCCACAGATCCCTCGGGTGTCTCCAGACGTGGATAGACCTGCGCCCAACTTTCTCCATCCGACCGGGCTCCACCTGGAACCGCCTCTGGTTGTACCGCTGTTCGCGTGGACTGTGATCTCTGCGTACTCAAGCATCAACCTTGGTCTTCAAGGGAGACCACTTTCTTTTCATCAGATCACCGGTCCTGCGACTGGCCCCCGACTGGCCCCCGACTCCAGCTGCTCTGACACGCGGGCTCTCCTTGGTCTCCTCTTGGCAGGTCATTGCTGGGAGCGCTTTACAATAACCACGCTCCGCGATCTAGCCCCGTTTTCTCCCGGCGTTGGCACCTCGTCCTGATAAGCCTCATCGGGGGTCCCGTCATGCCTTCCGGCACCCTCATCCAGGGCAGCCTGCATGATGGCATCGGGTCTGTCCCAAGAGGTCTCCGTGTGGCGCGGTGTGTGCACTCTCAAATTCACATTGACCATCCAGTCCGAATCCCAGAACTCAGCACCCTCCAAGGCAGGAACAGGTTGGCCCCACAGTCCGCATCCAGACCATTCTTCACCGGAGACGTTCATAATGGAGAACCCAAGGCTGTAAAATAGGTTGCAACCCATAACGTTAACACCGGATGCAGAAATGTTAATGCGAACGCTGGGCACCACACTGTCCTTATATCAGGCCTCCCTCTCCACATAGCCCAATATAGCCAACCTGTTCCGCCCATAACCATAATATTCCACTCGTTGCCTTCTTATCTGTAGGTGGGGAAACAGTCTGTCCATGGTTTCAAGATTCAGGACAGAGATCACCGCTCCAGTGTCCACTAAGAGTGGGACCTCGACTCCATCCAACGTGACATTGCACCCAATTCTCCTTGTCGTCCCTGGGGAGATGGTATGCACAATGGTCGGAGTCTTCTGCGCAGCACCTGGATCTCTCCCACGGCTCCTGCGTATGAAGTTTTCGCACACCCTGGCAAAATGGTTTAAAAGCCCGCATTTGCCACAACACTTTCCTTTCGCCGGGCACACTCTGGACTTATAGCCGTGCTCAGTGGACCCACATCCATAACATTTTGGCGTACCAGGGGCAGACCTTATCCTGACCACGGAGGCAAAATCATCCTCTCCGCACTGGCCATCACAAGGGTCCAGACGCAGTGCCTCAGCGCAAGACACATTCTTCTCCAGAGGGGCCCCTACAGTTAGGCCCCTCGCAATGGTCTCTGCTGCCTCGTACTGTTGGGCAAGCTCGACAGCCTCCGCTAACGTCATCTCTCCTGGGTGAGTCAGCAACTTGGACCGGGCTGCCGTGCAACAGACGTGCTCCGCCAACTGGTCCTGAATCATCTTGTCCTCCAGGGTCCCGAATCTGCATTCCCTTGCCAGCTCTCGGAGGTCCACCACAAATCTTCACACGGGCTCTTCCGACCGCTGGCGGCACTGTCGGGACTGAATGCGTTTCACAATGACGTTCTCCAGCACCTTAAAGTAGCGCGCCATTAGCTGCACCACATCGTCAAAGCTGTCCACTCCTCCCAAATTCTCAAGAATCCTCTGCCCTTCCATTCCTAAATTATGTACCAACACAGCTCGTGCACGGAGCTTCTCCATATCTCCCAAACCCAGTGCAACAAGATAGTTGGTAAAGGCAGCAAACCACCTAAGCCACGGCACGAGCGGCTCGCCCGGAGCCTTGAGGAACGGCCGAAAGCTAGCAACAGAGCGTTCCATTACCTCTTTTAACTCGTTGCCATTTGTTATGTCCATAATGTAGGAAGGAAGAGTGAGTCTCACCTTGGTTAACAGGTTTATTATATACAATACACAAGCTATATACAGAGGCTTACGGCACTCTCCTGCTGGCCAGGTGGCTCCACGACGAAAGAGGCAGAGCCTCTTCCGCCCACTCTTTTATACCCTGGGCAGCGTCACCACCGGAAACCGGTAGTAGCCACCCCGGTCTATCCCATGACCAACCCGGCCGGCATCTTTGTAATACCAGCCTATTTACATACATAATAGCCACATAATGGATGCCCTCTGCTAGTTCCGCAGTGGCGGAACAGGTAGTGCCCACCACTATAAACTGCTAGCTTCAACTTGCCAGCTGAACTGAAAAGAAAACTTTAACCAAGCTAAAACAGCATCTAGAATGAAATATATGGTCAAATGTTGTTAGCTGAACAAGGATTCCAGTAGGGGGGGTGAACAGAATTTATACTAGAACTTGGCGACAAAACTGGCCAGATCCAGGCGGCTTGTCTGTCACTCCCTCTGCGCCGCAGCGATCTGTTTCGGTTGCAGTGATCAACTCAGACTGCATAGCATGCTAAGGCTAACCATTCATCACAAAACTGTGGTGAAAATATAACAAAATAAGCCAGAAAGACACAAGCTACGTATATTATCGACTGTGGATTAGTGAACCAGGTGATAACAGGGATGATTATTATAAGGTGACTGAAATCTAAAGAAAATACGAATATAAAGCCAGAGTTGACAAGTTTTCAGAAACTTGGAGTGAGATTTAGAGGGAAGTGTGCACGATGGAGATTGGGGGATGGGGTGGAGTGAGGGTGCAGGCACACAATACACATAAACAGTTATTTTGTTCAAGGCATAGTTGCACTTCTTTACCACAGAATACATTTTATGTTGAGTACAAGGCCCACACTCAAGCTGTCATCATGCTGCTACTCTGAGCTACACTGTCCTTATGTGGGAATCAAGAAATAATGAGACTGGATGATTTCTCAGTATTGGTTTATTCCATCTCGCATCCCACAGCTCTCTCTCTCAGTCAGGAAATAAGCGAAAGAGCTGCAGTCAACCACATACCTTTATACCCACACATCAAACACAGAATCACATTTACATTTAATCCCTCTATTTACATTTAATCACTCCGGAGTCCTCTTGTCTCTTCTGTCTGACCCCAGGAGGTCAGACCGTCCTTTCAGGCCCCTGCTCCAGATCCTCTGCCTTCCTCCAACATCTGCAGGTGGTCCAGACTCATTGTCCATCTGAGGTGGGATGTTAATACACACCGCAAGCTTAAAGTCCTTCTATGCTTGGGTCTCTGCAGTGTAATATGTGAGCTACATAATGTTATCGTTATGGGCGCCACATCACTCCCCCCGAAACGCCAAAGAATGGACACACATACGGCCATACAGCATATGTCACCCCCCCCCCTTTTCAGAATCTACAGCACAATCTGCACAGTCTGATCGAAACACACATCACTCTGCCCGTAGTTTAGGCTTCAACTTCCTCCCGAACCTGCTGTACGCAGGTTTCACAGTCTGTGTTGTGCCGTCCTGCGGCGAACCTGTGGAATGAGGGGGAGAAGGGTTAATTGCCCCCTGCGGGGAATCCAGGGGCCATTTCCTGGGAGGTCTGCCCCGTCGAGGCGCCCCCGCCGGTCGTACAGATTCGTCACGCAACACAAAAGCAGGCTTTAATCTGTCAATACTGATTGTTTCTTTCCTGCCCCCCAAATCTAGCACAAAATATTTCTCCCCGGTTTCCAGCACTCGAAATGGACCATCATAAGGTGGGCGTAGGCTGTGACGCTGAGCGTCGTGCCTGACAAAAACAAATTCAGCGTTTTGCAAAGCCTTGGGAACAAAAACACGCGGAAAAGTGTGATGAGCGGGGCCTGGGAGCATTTCTGCTCCCGTGCCACTTAGAGGTCCCCGCACCGGGGGGGGGGGGGGGGTCCTGGTGCCTCATGGGCTGGCAGGAACTCGCCGGGCAGCCTGAGAGGTTGTGTAAAAACTAATTCAGCGGGTGAGGCATCTAAATCCTCTTTGGGTGCCGAACGCAACCCCAATAAAACCCATGGTAGTTTGTTTACCCAATCTGCATCCGTGAGCGACGCTCTGAGTGCTGCCTTCAACGACCTGTGAAAACGCTCGCATAAACCGTTGGCCTGGGGGTGATAAGCGGTAGTGCGGTGGACTGCCGCTCCTAAGCCGCTGGCCATTGCTGACCACAGCTCCAACGCGAATTGAGGACCCCTATCGGACGTAATATCTGACGGGACCCCGAACCGCGCTACCCAGTGTGTTAAAAAAGCGCGAGCCACCTCTGCTGCTGTGG
Source organism: Pholidichthys leucotaenia (assembly GCA_020510985.1). NCBI lineage: Eukaryota > Metazoa > Chordata > Actinopteri > Cichliformes > Pholidichthyidae > Pholidichthys > Pholidichthys leucotaenia. The sequence continues at coordinate 350,124,431 of CM035838.1, forward strand.
TCGATTCAATTCAATTCAATTCAACTTTATTTATATAGCGCCATTTCACAACAACAGTCATCTCATAGCACTATCAACTGTAGGGGGGAACCCCCACAGTTGCAGAAAGACCCCAGCAATCAGGTGATCCCCTGTGAGCAAGCACTTGGCGACGGTGGAGAGGAAAAACTCCCTTTTAACAGGAAGAAACCTCCAGCAGAACCAGGCTCAGGGAGGGGCAGTCATCTGCTGCAACTGGCTGGGGGGTGAGGGGACAGAGAAGATGAAAAGAACAGACATGTAGAGAGCAACCAGCACGATGGGGACTCAATCTATGGGAGAGAACAAACAAATGTTAATGACCAGCAAAAAAAAATATTTCATAGAGAGTGAGGAAAGGAGTGAGGCCCAGTGCATTACTGGAGGTCCCCCGGCTGACTAAACCTATTAGCAGCATAACTAAGGGAGGGTTCAGAAACACATGATCCCTCCCTAATTGTAGGCTAGATCAAAAAGGTAGGTTTTAACCCTAATCTTAAAAACAGAGATCGAGTCTGACTCCCGAATCCAGATTGGCAGCCGATTCCACAGGAGAGGAGCTTGATAACTGAAGGCTCTGCCTCCCATTGTACTTTTGGAGATTCTAGGTATTACAAGTAGTCCTGCATTTTGGGAGCGTAGTGCTCTGTTAGGATAATACGGTAGTATCAGATCTTTTAAATAAAGAGGAGCCTGATTGTTTAGAGCTTTGTAAGTAAGAAGAAGGATTTTAAACTTAATTCTAAACTCTATGGGAAGCCAATGAAGGGAGGCCAGAACCGGAGAGATATGATCTCTCTTTCTAGTACCTGTTAAAACTCTTGCTGCAGTATTTTGGATCAGCTGAAGACTTTTTAAAGATGTTTTAGGACAACCTGATAATAAAGAATTACAATAATCTAATCTCGAGCTAACAAAAGCGTGGATCAGTTTCTCAGCATCACTCTGAGACAAGATGCTCCTAATCTTGGCAATATTAAGCAAATGATAGAAGGCAGTCTTAGAAACAAATTTAATATGTGAATTGAAGGACAAATCCTGATCAAAAATAACTCCAAGGTTCCTCACAGAGCTATTAAGAGAAAGAGTAACTGCATCCAAACTGAAAGTTTGATTTGGAAAGGAATTTCTAAGGTTTTTTGGACCAACAAGAATGACTTCAGTCTTATCTGAATTTAATAGCAGGAAATTACAAGTCATCCAAGCTTTGATTTCCTTAAGACAGGCTTCTAACTTGGCTAATTGATTACTATCATCTGGCTTCATTGACAGGTATAATTGTGTGTCATCTGCATAACAATGAAAATGTATACAGTGCTTTCTAATAATGTTGCCTAACGGAAGCATATATAAACTAAAAAGAGTAGGGCCTAGCACAGATCCCTGTGGAACTCCATGACTAAGCTTTGAGTTGAAAGAAAACTCATTATTTACATGAACAAACTGGAACCTATCAGATAAATAAGATCTAAACCACTGCAACGAAGTTCCATTAAGTCCAACATAATGTTCTAATCTATCAAGTAGAATATTATGATCGATAGTATCAAAAGCTGTGCACTAAGGTCTAAAAGGACAAGTACAGAAACTAGTCCATTATCAGATGCAATGAGGAGGTCGTTAGTGACCTTCGCTAAGGCTGTTTTAGTACTATGATGGATTCTAAACCCAGATTGAAACTCTTCAAGTAAACCATTTCCCTGCAGGTGGTCGAATAATTGCGTAGCAACAACTCTTTCTAAGATTTTTGAAATGAAAGGGAGATTAGAGATTGGTCTATAGTTAGCTAAAGCTCCTGGATCTAGCGTTGGCTTTTTGAGTAAGGGTTTAATTACAGCTGTTTTAAAAGCCTGCGGTACATGGCCTAAAGTTAATGAAGAATTGATTATATGAAGAATAAAGCTACCAATAAGTGGGAAGACTTCTTTAAATAACCCAGTAGGAATAGGGTCTAAAAGACAAGTTGAAGGTTTGGATGAGGAAACTATTTTGTCTAACTCACAAAGGTCGATTGGAGTAAACTCATCAAGACAGACATCAAAAGAAGGAGTTGTAGTAGTTACAGTATTTAAGTTAACTGTGGGAAGAATCTGATTGATTTTATCTCTGATGGATGAAATTTTATTATTGAAAAAGTTCATAAAGTCCTGACTGGTAAGCTCTAAGGGAATGCTAGGATTGACAGAGTCCTGACTCTTTGTCAACCTGGCTATAGTACTGAAAAGAAACCTGGGATTATTCTTGTTCTCTTCTATTAATGCAGAGTAATAACTTGTTCTAGCTTTTCTAAGAGATTTTTTATAAATTAAAAGATGATTTCTCCAAGCTAAATAGATTTCATCTAAATTAGTAGAGCGCCATTTTCTTTCTAATTGACGAGTCTTCTGTTTTAAGCTATGAGTTTCTGTGTTGAACCAAGGAGTTAGAAATCTCTGATTAGACTTTTTCTTTTTTTAAGGGGGCCATCAAGTCTAGAGCCTGATGCACAGAAGCTGAAACACTATCCACCATGTTATCAATTACAGAAGGAGCAAGCTGTCTATAGCTTATTTCCGTTGTGTTGACACATGGCATAGAGGAAACAATCTGCATAAATTTGGAAACAGCATCATCTGAGAGGCATCTACTGTTATAATATTTTTCTTTAGGAGCCAAATAGTCAGAAATGGTAAAATCAAAGGTTAACAGACAATGGTCTGACAGTACAGGGTTATGAGGAGACACTACAAGATTTTCTATTTCTATGCCATATGTCAGAACAAGGTCGAATGTATGGTGGAGGTAATGAGTAGAATTTCCTACTTTCTGAGAAAACCCAATCGAGTCTAATATTGAATTAAATGCCACATTAAGGCAGTCACTATCTACATCCACATGTATATTAAAGTCCCCTACTATAATTATTCTATCAGATTTCAGCACTAAATCAGCTAAGAAATCAGCAAATTCGGATAAAAATTCTGAGTAGGTTGATGGGGGACGATAAACTATGGCAAATAAAATTGGGTTTAACCTAAAATTGCTAAAGTGCCCAATACTGAGGACCAGGCCCTCAAAGGAATTATAACATGTTTTTTGCTTTACATTAACTAGTAATTTGGAATGGTAAATTGTTGCTACTCCTCCTCCATGACCAGAACTTCTGGGATTTTGACAGTTTAAATAACCAGAGGGAGTTGATTCATTTAAACCAACATAATCCTCTTGCCCTAACCAAGTCTCTGTAAGGGAAATTAAATCAATCTGATGATCAATTAACAGATCATGGACTAACAGAGACTTGGGAGTTAGAGACCTAATATTTAGTAAACCACATTTAATTTTTAAATTATGAGGAGGAACAGAGGCCAAATCATTCAATTTAGAGGCTTTATGTTTAATTTGAGTTTTACCAGTGTTTTGCTTTATCACTTTGGGATGCTTATGCATGATATTTTTATTTACTTTGGAGGGAGCAGACAACGATTCTCTGATGGGGAAGACAGGGGCTAAGCTGAGGGGTGGCGGATGAAGAGGAGCTGCAGAGAGGCGTGTAAGACTGCGACTCTGCTTCCTGGTCCCAACTCTGAGTAGTCATGGTTTTGGAAATTTGGATAAAAAAGATGCCAGATTGTTAGATAAATGAGAAGCACCATCCAAAGTGGGATGAATGCTGTCTCGTCTCATAAGACCAGGTTTTCCCCAAAAAGAGCTCCAATTGTCAATGTAGCCCACGTCATTTTTAGGACACCACACAGACAGCCAGCGGTTCAAGGATGACGAGCGACTAAACATGTCATCACTGGTCAGATTGGGGAGGGGCCCAGAGAATACTACAGTGGCAGACATTATTTTTGCAAAGTCACACACCGATTCTACATCAAGTTTGGTGACTTCCGACTGCCGGAGACGGATGTCATTAATGCCGGCGTGAATAACAATTGTGGAGTATTTACAGTTACTTTTAGCCAGCATTTTCAGATTTGACTCGATGTCGCCTGCTCTGGCCCCAGGAATGCATTTGACTATGACCGCTGGAGTCTCTAGGTTCACGTTTCTGACTACAGAGTCGCCAATGATCAGAATTTTTTCCTCAGCGGGTGTGTCGCTGAGCGGGGAAAAACGATTAGAAACGTGAACAGGTTGGTGGTGAACCGGGGCTTTGCGACTAGGCTTCCTTCTCACCGTCACCCACCCAGTCTCCTCGCTGCTGAGGAGAGCCGGGGAACCGTTGACAGGGGGGCCTAAGCTAGCTAGCTCCGCTGCAGCTAATGGGTGTCCGTCGAGATTAACTGGCGCAGACGGTGTTTCAATGCAGCGGAGCCGGGATTCCAAATCAGACAACCTCGCCTCGAGCGCCTCAAAAAGACAACATTTATTACATTTACCGTTATCGCTAAAAGAGGCAGAGGTGTAGCTAAACATCTGACAAAGAGAGCACACCAGAGGAGAGGAAAGAGAGCTAGTAGCCATAGCTAATAGCTGGAGAGCAACCACACAGGCAGACAGCAAAACAGGAAGTGACGATACGTTACGTTACCACAAGGAAGTGACGATCCTCAGTCCCAGGCTTGAAAGTTTGTAATGGGACCACTTCCGGCCAACGAGTGGTCCGGTCCACCATTGTCAAGAGATGCGTGAACCCTTGTGGCGGCGGTAGGGGGCCCACTAGGTCTACGTGCACATGATCGAATCTCTTAGCCGGAATGTGGAATGGTTCTAGAGGGGCCTTCGTGTGCCTGTGAACTTTGGCCCGCTGGCAAGCCATGCAGGCTTTCGCCCACTCCTTCACGTGCTTGCGCAGGCTCGGCCAAACAAACTTCTCCGCTACCATTTTCACCGAAGCACGTGCTCCCGGATGCGCTAGGGAGTGCACCGCGTCAAAAACGCGACGGCGCCACGCGGCCAGTACCACCGGGCGCAGTCGCCCGGTGGATACGTCGCGGATTAGAGGGGGCGAACCGGTTTGTAAACTTTTGCTCTCCGGCCTTAACCCTGTTGGTCCAGACAGGAGCGCGCGCACGTCCGTGTCTTTGCTGTGCTCCGCTGCCATGGCTGCATAATCTATCCCCACGTGCACTGGAGCCGCGTGCGCGTCCGCGCTGCTACCCCACCCCGCGTCTGCAGCATTACAGTCCGCTTCCGCGCGGACAGGCACTGTTACCGCTCGTGAGAGACAGTCCGCTACTACATTGAGCTTACCGGCTACGTGCTGTATATCCATGGTGAATTCTGAAATTGCAGCCAGCTGCCTCTGCTGTCGGCCTGACCATGGTTCTGAAATTTTGGACACTGCAAAAGTGAGCGGTTTGTGGTCGACAAACGTGGTGAAACGCCGCCCTTCCAACCAGAACTGAAAATGGCGAATGGCCAGGTGGAGCGCTAGCAGCTCCCTGTCAAACGCGCTGTATTTCCGCTCAGCATCGCGCAGGGACCTGCTGAAAAAAGCGAGTGGCTGCCAAACTCCGGCGACCTGCTGCTCTACAGCGGCCCCTATGGCCACATCTGATGCGTCTGTGGTTAGCGCTATGCGGGCTGATGGGTCTGGGTGAGCCAGCAGTGCTGCGTCTGCCAGTGCTTTTTTAACCTCTGTGAATGCGCGCTCCCGCTCCAGGGACCACTCGATCACATTGGAGGGCTTCTGCTTTTTAAGCGCGGCGTATAACGGTTGCATGAGCTGCGCTGCGTGGGGTATGAAACGGTTATAAAAATTTACCATTCCTAAAAATTCTTGCAACGCTTTCACCGTTTGTGGCTGGGGAAACTCCGCCACTGCGCGTACTTTGGCCGGCAGAGGGACTGCTCCCTCTGGGGAGACGCGGTGCCCTAAAAAATCGATTTGCGGTGCGCCAAAATGGAACTTGGCCGGGTTGATTATCAACCCATGCGCTCCCAACCTCTGAAAAACTGTCGTGAGGTGTTTTTCGTGTTCCTCTTCTGAGGCGCTGGCAACTAAAATATCGTCCAAGTAGACAAAAACGAAAGGGAGGTCGCGTAACACGGCATCCATCATTCGTTGGGCCGCTTGTGGTGATAAAGTGTTCCACCCCGTGCTTCGCCACCTTAGCTGAAAACGTGGGAACTGTGAGTGCTGGGAACTGGTTTAAAAGGAGTGTGAAACTTATCGCCAGCTGTGGCGACGTTGGTCTGTACTGGCGGCGGGCACACTCGAGCTGCACAAGGGATAGAACAAAAAGAAAGTGCATTAACCAGGCGTCTATTAACCAGATCTACTAACAAGCCATGTGAGCACAAAAAGTCAGCGCCTAACATGTTGAAACTCACCGCCGCTACTATGAAAGTCCATTCATAGGTGCGGCCGTGCAAAGACAGGTGCAGAGTCCTTTCGCCGAAAGTTTTGATAGAGGAGCCGTTTGCAGCCATTGCCCTGGCACCGCGGGGGCCAGCCACACGATCCGCATAGGTCGCAGTGATGAAACTCCTCTGGGCTCTGGTGTCTACGAGGAATTGCCGTCCGGAGCCTGCGTCTGTCAGGTACAGCAGCTTGTTCTGTTCACCGAGAGTCGAAGCTGCTAACAACCCCCGGCTCGTGCGTTTCCCTGTTTCTTGAAGCTGCACGGCGGGATGCATCTGTACGCCTTCTCAGCGAAGCGTCGATGGTAAAAACAGAGACCGTCCCCTCCTCTGCCTCGGGACCGCGCCGCTGCCGTCGTCACCGGGGTTGCTTCTGCTGCCGCTGGCTCTCCACCGCCCTCGGCCGCCGCGCCGAGGTCTGCTGCTGCTACTGAAGTCTCCTGCTCGTCGCAGGCGTCGAGGAGCCGCTCCGCTTCCTTGGCTAGCGCGCGGAAGTCTTGCTGGTTCACACACCTCATGCCGGACAGGAGACCCCTCATGTGTGTTGGGAGGGTCCTCAAGAAGATGTGTTTGAACAGAAACGCATTGTTGTCTGCCCCGATTATCTGCAGCATGTCCTCCATGAGGACGGTCGGCCTGCGTCCTCCTCTGTCGCGCAGGTCCAGAAGCCGCTTGGCCCTCACCTCGGCTGATGGCACAAAACTCCCAATGAGGGCGGCTTTCAGCGCATCGTACTTGCCAGCAGCGGGCGGCTGCTGCACCAGGCTCCACACACATCGAGCTGTGCGGCTGTCGAGTCTTGCGATGACATTATGGAACTTGATGTCATCTGCTGATATTCCCCCGAGCACGAACCGCGATTCCACATGTTGGAACCATGAGTGCGGGTCATCTTGCCAGAACTCGGGGAGCTTAACTGAGCTTGCGCCCGTGCGGGCGGTCCCCAGTGAATCCGGGTCGGAGAAACGGTCTCCAAGCCTTTCCATGTATCTCACGTGTCGGTCACCAATGTGGGAATCAAGAAATGATGAGACTGGATGATTTCTCAGTATTGGTTTATTCCATCTCGCGTCCCACAGCTCTCTCTCTCAGTCAGGAAATAAGCAAAAGAGCTGCAGTCAACCACATACCTTTATACCCACACATCAAACACAGAATCACATTTACATTTAATCCCTCTATTTACATTTAATCACTCCGGAGTCCTCTTGTCTCTTCTGTCTGACCCTAGGAGGTCAGACCGTCCTTTCAGGCCCCCGCTCCAGATCCTCTGCCTTCCTCCAACGTCTGCAGGTGGTCCAGACTCATTGTCCATCTGAGGCGTGATGTTAATACACACCGCAAGCTTAAAGTCCTTCTATGCTTGGGTCTCTGCAGTGTAATATGTGAGCTACATAATGTTATCGTTATGGGCGCCACACTTACACTGTTTTACACCAGTACTTACACAAAAAAATCCTTAGTAACGGCATAGTCTAACACTAAGTGTTACCAGTTATTTTGTACTTTCAATATTATCAGTGCAGTGTTAGGGTTTAAAAAAAGATTTAGTTTCAAAGAGTAACAAATAATCTGTCTCTGTAAGAAGAATATGGACAGATGAATCAAACACTAGCTTGAATGTATATAAAAACAGTCTGCATATAGTAGGGTTTGAAGTCATAAAAAGTAGTGTACTCTTTTAGACTCTTTTTGGTGTTGTAATTAAACTGGAAACTGCAATAAGAAATTATTTAAAAAGCTCATATTTTTATTTTTCACAAACTCAAACTTTATTTCTAAATTTGATATTCAACCATCATCTGAAAAAAAAAAAGTTTTCAAAGCTTTTTCTCCCTCTTCATAATGTATTCGAATGTGATTTTCTCATTTTAACAGTATAGATTTTCCTCGTTTTCCATTTTGTCCACTTGCCATTGCTGATCTGTGTTATAGTTTTCAGCCAGTAGGTGGCACTTTGGTGCGGTAATGAGCAGCAGCTCCTCACTGAGGAGGATGAGACATTCATCAGTGGGATCTGGTTGGATTCAGCATCAGTTGGCAGCTCTTCCCCACAAACATTTGATTTTGTTTCCCCTCAGGTTTTGGTAATGCTGAATGGAAACAGCACAAACCTTTTGATAATTAATATCAGCCTGCCAAAGTACATCCTCTGAATATCTTCTACACAGAAAAGGGTCAGCATTTATTGAAGAAAATGGAAAAAGAGAGAAAACCCTCCCAAGTGTGCGATGCGGTGGAAAAGACACTGACCGAGGGAGCAGCAGAGAAATCCGGTGAGTTTTGAAAGCTGCTTTGGACATTTGACTGAATGAATGCTCCATCCGTGAAACCATGAAATGATCATTAAAAGAAGCTGACTTAAGTTTCTGGTCCTGTAAGCTGTGTGTCAACGTTGCCTGTGCAGGAGCATAGGTGGAATTTTAGGACACCTGTGGGGCATCTGCAGTCCATCTCTTTGACAAAGATGTGAAGAAAAACTTTCCAAAAGCTCCTCACTGCAGTATTACATTAGACATTTAAAGGGGTCATTAACTGCACTTTTTTTCTGCATTTTAACAGCTTCCACATGTCTTGATGAAATGTTTGTGACACATTTTGTTCAAGTTTTCTTTAATTATTTAATTTTTGCAGCAATATTTTTTCTAGTCTTTCTGAAAACGGCCTGTTTTGAGTGTATTTTTATGTCTGAGAATAGCAAGACATGAGCCGTCATACTGCAAACAACGAAAAGCTTTGTTATTCTGCACACTCAACTATATATACAGAACAGTAGCCCACCTGACGCCATCCGACCTGGCGTCAGACATCGGCTACGGCAAGCCCCAGTGTCCAAACCCCCCCAAACTCACATACTACATTTATTCCCCCCCAAAAAAAAATCCTAAACTAGAATTCCCCCCCACTTTTTAGCATTATCTATTATTCCCTCTTATTCTTTATATATGTGTGTGTGTGTATATATATATATATATATATATATATATATATATATATATATATATATATATATACAGTGGGGTAAAAAAGTATTTAGTCAGCCACCAATTGCGCGACTTCTCCCACTTAAAAGATGAGAGAGGTCGCCAATTTTCATCATAGGTATACCTCAGCTATGAGAGACAAAATGAGAAAAAAAAAATCCAGAAAATCACATTGTCTGATATTTAAAGAATTTATTTGCAAATTATGGTGGAAAATAAGTATTTGGTCAATAACAAAAGTTCATCTCAATACTGTGTTATATACCCTTTGTTGGCAATGACAGAGGTCAAACGTTTTCTGTAAGTCTTCACAAGGTTTTCACACACTGTTGCTGGTATTTTGGCCCATTCCTCCATGCAGATCTCCTCTAGAGCAGTGATGTTTTGGGGCTGTCACTGGGCAACACGGACTTTCAACTCCCTCCAAAGATTTTCTATGGGGTTGAGATCTGGAGACTGGCTTGGCCACTCCAGGACCTTGAAATGCTTCTTACGAAGCCACTCCTTCGTTGCCCGGGCGGTGTGTTTGGGATCATTGTCATGCTGAAAGACCCAGCCACGTTTCATCTTCAATACCCTTGGTGATGGAAGGAGGTTTTCACTCAAAATCTCACGATACATGGCCCCATTCATTCTTTCCTTTACACGGATCAGTCGTCCTGGTCCCTTTGCAGAAAAACAGCCCCAAAGCATGATGCTTCCACCCCCATGCTTCACAGTAGGTATGGTGTTCTTTGGATGCAACTCAGCATTCTTTCTCCTCCAAACACGACAAGTTGAGTTTTTACCAAAAAGTTCTATTTTGGTTTCATCTGACATATGACATTCTCCCAATCCTCTTCTGGATCATCCAAATGCTCTCTAGCAAACTTCAGACGGGCCTGGACATGTACTGGCTTAAGCAGGGGGACACGTCTGGCACTGCAGGATTTGAGTCCCTGGCGGCGTAGTGTGTTAGGCAGCCTTTATTACTTTGGTCCCAGCTCTCTGCAGGTCATTCACTAGGTCCCCCCGTGTGGTTCTGGGATTTTTGCTCACTGTTCTCGTGATCATTTTCACCCCACGGGGTGAGATCTTGCGTGGATCCCCAGATCAAGGGAGATTATCAGTTGTATTGTATGTCTTCCATTTTCTAATAATTGCTCCCACAGTTGATTTCTTCACACCAAGCTGCTTACCTATTGCAGATTCAGTCTTCCCAGCCTGGTGCAGGTCTACAGTTTTATTTCTGGTGTCCTTTGACAGCTCTTTGGTCTTGGCCATAGTGGAGTTTGGAGTCTGACTGTTTGAGGTTGTGGACAGGTGTCTTTTATACTGATAACGAGTTCAAACAGGTGCCATTAACACAGGTAACGAGTGGAGGACAGAGGAGCCTCTTAAAGAAGAAGTTACAGGTCTGTGAGAGCCAGAAATCTTGCTTGTTTGTAGGTGACCAAATACTTATTTTCCACCATAATTTGCAAATAAATTCTTTAAAAATCAGACAATGTGATTTTCTGGATTTTTTTTTCTCATTTTGTCTCTCATAGTTGAGGTATACCTATGATGAAAATTGGAGACCTCTCTCATCTTGTAAGTGGGAGAACTTGCACATTTGGTGGCTGACTAAATACTTTTTTACCCCACTGTATATATATATATATATATATATAGTATATATACTGTATATACACACTGTATATGTATAAAAACAAAACCTGTCTGAGCACTTGGGTGGACTACCAAGGTGCCTGCGTGTTGAGGTGGATTATTCTGCCACCTTTTGAGTCACCATGCCTTAGCTAACCAAATCCCACAATAAAATCATTTAGATATTGTGGCCACTGTCGAACCCTGGATGAGCGTCTCACAGGCTACGGTCCTGCTGCCAGTCCTGTCACCTGCTCCTGAAAGTCTTCTTGTCCTATGTCAGCAAAGCCCCAACTTGCATCCATTATGCTCGCTGATGCCCTCTGACCCTGGATTTCCTGAGTGATTTCCTGAGGGGGCTAGTGTGCCACCATGACCCATCAGAGAGGCGGAATGTGGCAGGACCCAGCTGCGCCTTGATCTGTAGTGGCGCCATCCAGAATGACTGTAGCTCGTGTGTGTGGTTGGGGTGCCTAATTCTGGCCCAGTCTGACACTGCAAGCCTGTGCTCCTTCACCCGATGTTTCCTGTCGAACCACCTCGTCATTCGACATTGTTGTTCGACCATGTGCCCCCTCAGTGATGGTCCATCCGCCTGAGTGGTCACTGTGGGGGGCCGCAAATGGTCCAGAGGAAGGTGCAGTTCACCCCCCAACATTAACATCGCCGGCGAGCACCCCATTATGGCGTGAAGAGTCACCCTGTAATGAAGTAGTGTACTCTGAAGAGCATTGAAAAATTGAAGCCCATCCACCAGGTGTGCTCTCAGCACATTCTTCAGGGTTTTATTGAATCATTCCACCACCACCCCCACCCCCATTCGCCTGTGGGTGGTAGAAAGCAGTCTTTATATGTTCAGTGCCCCTCTCACTCAAAAACGTCTTGAAACCCCCTGAGATGAATTGTGGGCCATTGATGATGATGATGCCATGATGGCACCCGGAACACCCCAAAGAGCGAAGAGTGAGGTGAGGAAGCCAATGACCATGTCAGTTGTGACCGAGCCGGTGGGCATCACCTCCAGCCATTTTGAGTGCAGATCGTAGGCTACCAGCAGGAATCATCCATTTGCAGGGGCCATGTGTAGTTCGCCGCAGATGTCCAGTTGAATGTGTTTCCAGGGAGCTGCCGAGTATTGTTACGGCTGCAATGGTGGGGGTGAGGGTGTCATGGTTTTTCTGCTCTCCAGACAGGGCACACAGTCTTTTACCATGTTTTCTATATCCTTGTCAATGCCCAGCCACCAGACCGAGTCCCTGCAGTGCTGTTTCACTCTGACCACCCCCAGATGACTTTCGTGTAGCATGGACAAAACTCGGGCCCTCAACAACTCCGGAACTATTGTACAATGTCCTCTCGCCACGCAGACATCATTCCAGCAGCTCAGGTCATCCTTGACCCTGTGGAAAAGCACCAGCTCCCAGTGCCTTTGCAGGCCATCCCTCCTGGATGAATGAACGCAGCTGTGTTAGGGTCGGATCCTGCTCTGATGCCGCCTGGAGTTCTTGGAGAGACACAGTATTCTGAAGGGGGTCGTGTAGCGCATTGATCAGCTCCACCTCCAAGGGGTTGCAGTCACCATTTTGTCTGGTACTCAGCGTGGCACGGGACAGGAGGTCAGCCACTACATTTTCTTTGCCCAGAGTAAACTGAGTGGTAAAGTTATATGCTCATAGCCTTTCGGCACCTGTGAATGCATAGAGGTTTGTGTCCCAACCCAGACATTTCCAGTAGCGTTGTCAGGGCTCTGTGGTCCGTTCGTAGTGTGAAGTGCTGCCCATAGAGGTATATGTGCCAGCATTCGCATGCCCAAACACACACGAGAGCCTCCCTTTCACCCACTGCATACCTCTGTTCCGCCGGTGAGAGGGACCTCGACGCGAACACCACTGGGTGTTCCATTCTGTCTTGAAGTTGGGACATGACAGCGCCCACCGCAGAGCCAGACACGTCGCACTTTATAAAAATAGGACATCGTGGATCAAAGTGGGCCAGCACTGGTGGGGAAGTCAGTCGAGACTTCAGTTTAGAAATGGTGGCTGAGCAGGCTGGAGTCCATTCCCATGGTGCATCCTGCTTCAGGAGGGCACGCAGTGGCTCTATTACTTCAGAGTAGCGAGGGATGAAAAGCCCATAGAAACTTGCCATGCCCAGAAAAGACGAAATTTGTGTGGGGGTTGTAGGATCTGGAAGTTTCAGGATTGCCTTCACATTTGAGTGCAGGGGGCTCAGGCCCTCAGCAGACAGCTGAAATCCCACAAACTTGATGGTTTCTGCTGCAAAGATGCATTTTTCTTCATTGAGCATGACGCCTTGGTTCACCAGTACCTCCATCACCCTCCCAAGGCACTCGTCATAGGCAGTTCATGACGCGCTGTGTACCACAATGTCGTCCAGATACACCACCACACCCTTGAGGCCTGCGAGAATTGTGGCCATGATTTTCTGGAAGTAGCTTGGGGAGGAGCTGAGGCCAAAAGGCATGCATGTTTATCTGAAAATCCCCGTATGTGTTACAAACACCGTCAGGTTCTGGTTAGCCGGCTGAAGGAGTACCTACCTGTAGGTAGCCTTGGCAGAGGTCCAGCTTTGAAAACACCTTTGAACCGCTGAAAGCTGCTGTGAGTGCCTCTACTGTGGGCAGGGGGTATTTGTCCAGGATGATCACCTTGTTAACCATCCTGAGATCAATGCATGGTCATATGCTGCCCAACTTTTTCTTCGCCACCACTATGTTGGAGATCCACAGTGAGGTGTCAACTCTCTCAATGACGATGGTGTTCAGTAGTTTTATAAGCTTGGAAGTGATGTCGTCCTGCAGAGCGAGGGGTAGCCGGCAAAGAGGTTGGATTTTTGGTGTCACTTTTGGGTCAATGAGCGGCCGGTGGTTAAAAGTGGTTATACAACCCAGGCCCACGCATAGTGCCAGCCAGTGGTACTGCCAGGATGATGAAACAGTTAGCACGGCAGAGCCTATTGGGTCTGTAATGGAAAACCCCAACTCGCCCAATAAGTCGATACCCAACAGGTCGGCCCCCTGGCATGACACTTGGAAAGTGAATGCTGGAATTGTCTTGGGGCCACAAGTCACTGAAAAGCTAACCTTTCCCACCATGCCAATTCTCACATGTCCATAGCCAAACATATTTTCAGCCTTTGCAACAATAGTCTTTCTGGGGAAAAGTTTTCTTACCATGGCCACGCTCAGTTACGATCGTGCAGCACCCGAGTCCACTAGAAGCTGTACATTGACTCCGTTCAACTGGACAAAGTGCCATTTTAGCGGCCAGTTTTTGGCGCCTGCTACACATACCGTGGCTAAGTCCATCGAATGTGTATCAATCCTCAGGGGCTGAGCGGCAAACTCTGGCTAAATGATTAGCACATTTGCAGCGGTGGCATTTTCTCCCTCTGGTGGGGTAGATGAGTGAGCATGTCCGGTGTTTAGGTGAACCACAGCCGTGGCACAGTGTCCATGCCATGTACCGTTCCCGTGGGGAAGTCCACCCAGAGGAGTTTGCAGCATTGCTATTGGCCTGTCGTCGTGGGGTTGCCTGAGGGGCTAGTCGGTCATTAGCTGTTAGCTGTTTTGCTAGCTGGGCGGCGGATTCCATCTGGCTTGCCATCTGTGTCACCTGGCTTAGCTCGAAATTGTCTTAGCAATAGCTTCTCCCTTGGCCACTTGTTGTTCGTGCTGTATACTAGCTTGTCACAGATTAGCTCATCTTCCAAAGGCCCAAAGGCACATGTGCTCACTAAGTTTCGGAGCTCCATAGCATAATGCTGGGTCGACTCACCGACTCTCTGGTAGTGACCGAAGAATCTGCATCTTCGCACCGTCATGTTGCACTCTTTGCTGTAAAATTTATCCATTAGGCTCACAGTTGTTGAGAGAGTCCGTCTGGCCCAGAGGGTGGAGCATCCGTTGTCCTTCTTCACCCAGACTGTGGATCAGAATACTCTTTCGTCTGTCATTGCCGGCGTCATTCAGTCCAGCCACGTCGACAAAGTTGGTAAACAAGTCGAGCCAGCGGTCCCACAGCATAGGTGGGTTGCCCGGTGATTCCAGAAATGGATGTAGTGGCCCCACGCACACTCCCATGGTTTTACTTCTCATCGCTAAATGTTATGTCTGAAAATAGTGAGACATGAGCCATCATACTGCAAACAACGAACAACTTTATTATTTTACACACTCAACTATATATACAGAACAGTAGCCTGCCTGACGTCATCCGACCTGGCGTCAGACGTCGGCTATGGCAACCCCCAGTGTCCAAACTCCCCAAACTCTCATGCTACATGTATACCTTTAAATATTCACACCAAATTGAACTCTGCTGTCCTTACATCATATTGCTAACACTGACCATGTTTACATATACACAGATAAACCGATTATGACTGGAGTTCTTGAGTTATCTGATTATTCAAGTGGCCATGTAAACAGAATAATCTGATAAAGGCCATGTAACCAGGGTCATTAACTCATGTGGCTAATCCTCCAATAATCTGTTTATTCAGTGCATGTGAACATGACAAAACTGATTATTGCCATTATTCCCAGTAATCGGTTTATTGTGACCATGTAACCGGGGTCACTGACTGGCTCGCTCCTAGCCTTTGGCTCAGCTGTATCCTGAGCCGAATACAGGTCGGGTCAGCCCCGGCATCTTTCATGGCACAGGCAAAGAATTCCTGTAAAACTTACATTTAGTGACAGAGAAAAGTCTTTTTAAAAGTTTTGTCAAGGTTCTCCACTTGCACCAGTGGGGATTCCCAGCCCGACTTGATTGACAGTTAGGTTGGCCAATAAAAGAGCAAAGGCTTGCTGGGCAGGGTTTACTATGGAAGTAAAAGTCCCCGGGCATATCCGGAACAGTCCTCATTGCTCCCGTGGTGGCCCCTGACCGGGCCGGCTCAGCTGCACCCACAATGGACTCCAGCAGGAGCCTGGCTGGAGCCTGGCTGCACCTGCGGTGACCTCCAGCTGAGGCTCTGCAGCACCCGCGGTGGACCCCGATTGGGCCAGAGCTGCACCCACAATGGTCCCAGTCTGGGACATGGCTGCACCCACGATGGGCTCCAGTTGGAGCACCGTGGCACTAGCGGTGACCCCCATCGGGGGCCTCATTGCTCCCATGATGGCCTCCCCAGTGAGGAAGGTGGTACTCCTCACGTCACCTGGCGCTGGGCCCCGATCCTCGGCGATCTCCGGCGAGATCTGCTGCTCTCCGGCGGCCCTGGTAGGTGGCTCCAACCCCGGAGGGAGAGAGAAAGAGACCAGGTCAGGGTTGCCGGCAGTGGCAGAGCCTGGTGAGGAGGACCTGAGGGCTGCTACGAGCTGCCCCGGGCCCTCCTCGCCATAAGTCGGGCAGTGTGACATGGATATCTGGGGTATTGATATAATGGAGCACACTTGCCTGAACTTGGGCTCCACCGCCATCCAGGACTCCAACGCTGTCGACGATGACGGTCCGGGTCCCATCGGTTGAGGGTCTGGTCTGGGCGATGACTCTGCTGTGGCGGTCCCCACAGCAGGCATGATAGTGACAGCAGTCCTATTAACTTCCTGCAGTTGCTCCAACGCGGCAGACTCCACCAGCATGGCTGCAGGGGGACCTCTCCATGCTGGCTCCAGGAAGGGATCGTCTGAAACCACCAGCTCCTCCATCGTCCGGTGGCTCTGCTCACTGTCAGGAATCGACAGAGAGAACACAAAAGAGACAAAGAAGTAGTTTACCTCCGCAGCTGGAGGGGAGGACCCAGCGGACTGCCGAAGCTGGGCCTCTCTTCCGGGAGACACACAGTGTTTATTATTATCATGTTTAATAGCACAAAAACACACTTGCCTGTTCTCCCGGTGCTCGATGTTCACAGCTGCGGGGAGCCGGCAGTCATCCTCACTTGCCTCTGCGCTGGATCTGGCTCCCCCTCTGGATGATGGAAGAGCCAGCTCGGGAGATGCGGAAGTGGGCGTGGACCGGGGAACCATGGCCCTCCCGGAGGCTGAAAAGGCATCAACAGCAGAAGGAGGGGAAGGCTTCTCCCGGCGTCTCCTCACCAGATGACACCATGGTCTGGTCTCTGGGGCTGACCGTGCTGGAGACGGAGGAGGGTCGGCTGAAGAGTCCCGAGGAATGAAGGCCTGCTGATCTCTGGGTCTCCATATCGGCGCCGTGAGGAACGTCAGCCTGGGGAAGGAGCGTTGAAGTGAACTCACCGTTGCCAGCAGGTCAGCAAACTTAGGGTAGTCCCATAACCCGGAATAAGCCTCCAAAACCTCCATAGCTCCTTCCAAGCACTCCAGCTTCCTCTTCGGACCTCGGGCTGCGAGAGCCCCGTTGACGAAGGTCCGGATATATTCGGCGGCCCATCCCTCCTCAATCGTGGGCAACTCCGCAGCAACAGCCTCCACAGCTGGTGAGATGGTAGTAACAGTCCTATATTCTTCCTGCAGGGGCTCCAACGCTGGGGATTCCTCCGGCGTGGCTGCAGAGAAGCCTCTCCATGTTGGCTTCGGGAATGGATCATCCGGGGCCGCTGGCTCCTCCACCATCTGACTGCCCTGACCTTGGGCCAACAGGCCCTCAGGGAGAATGGGAGGAGACACGGAGAGAGGAAAAGGTGAATTAATATTTGCAGCCAGAGGAGAGGACCCAGCAGACTGCTTAAACTGGGCCTCTCCCTCGGGAGACAGACAAGGTTTGCAATTAGATGGAATGAAATGAAAAAACACTTGCCTGTCACCCCAGCTCCCAATGTTGAGAGCTGCAAACTGTTGGCTATCACACTTTTCCGTGTCACTGACTCCTTCACAGGGTTGTAGAGGAGCCGGCTCCGATGATGCGGAGGTGGGCGTAGCCGGGACAATCTCGGCGACTGGAGTGATGACAGCCGCCAAAGACGAGAGGGGCTTCCTCCTGCAAGGCTTCCTTCTCCTCACAGGCGGCTGGAGCACCAGATAGTCCGGGATTCTGGGCACACCACCCGGCTGCAGATAATCAAGGCCAATGTACTCCAGATTGTCAGGAAACGATGGCGGTGTAGCTATGGGGGGCTCGAGCGCTGGGAGTTCCGCACTTGCCCCCATACATGGCACGGCGAAGATATCCCGGAGAATCTTGGTCACCTCCGGATGGTCCCACAGGCTATCCCGATTTACCACTCTCACCGCCGTATCCCGAGCCCATTGAGCTGTCTCGGGTGAACAGGGCTCCAGCGTCCGCGAGAGTATGTCCTCCAGCAGACAAAGCAAGCGCAGCTCCCTCTCCAGCAGCTCAGCCATTGCGCCCGGAAAGCGGGTGAGTGAAAATGAGACAGTCCAAAAATGAAAGAATGATTTGTGTGAGTGTAACCCGCTAAATCCTTTTTACGGCTGGATCATTCTGTCATGAACTCTCTGTGCGCTTCTCCAACAGCCCACAGAGGAGGAGAAAGGATGGGAGGATTTAAGTGCAGGGTTACACCAAACACACATTTATTTACACCAATACTATACATACAGACAAGAAACAGCTCGGAAACACTTAAAGTTCTCTAGGCCGCCCAACACACACACTGGAGGTATACAGCGGCGTACAGCGCACAGACGGATACTCACAGTGCGGGGGCAGGCCGAGTCGTTTCAGCGATAATCATGAGCACACATGAACACAGTCCTTATTGACGTGATGGTTGACGGCGGAGAACGACCATCCAACACGTACAATGATCTAGCAGCGTCTGTCTAGCGAAGAGCTCCTTTAATATAGACGCCGCTGGTGTGACAAATAGGGAACACCTGGGCGAGTGTGGAAAAGATGATTATCGGGGCGAACAGCTGGCTGTCAGACAGAGGGGGGCGTGGCCCAACAGGCCAGAGCAGCAGCTACAGGCAGGAACAGAAACAGTGCACGGAAAAGAAAACAACAAGAAATCAAAACACAACTCATAAACCCACTGCCTTGAGCCACCAGGATCGATCAGAACCGAGCCCACAAGAAACACGGGCTCGGTTCATGACAGATAGAATGCCAGCTCACCCCTTAAATACGGTGGAGCTGAACTGCAGAGCAGCTGGAGAAAATGCAGAGTGCTCTGTGTGTGTGTGTGTGTGTGTGTGTGTGTGTGTGTGCGCGCGCGCGCGCTCACCACTAACATGACAGGGCCCCCTTCTCAAGGAGCACCTCCTGGCACTCTAGGCTTGTCCGGTTGCTGACGGTGGAACTCAGTGAGCATCACCGGATCCACGATGAAGGAGCAAGGGATCCAGGATCGCTCCTCCAGACCATAGCCTTCCCAGTCCACCAAGTACTGAAGGCCCCGACCCCTGTGGCAAACATCCACAATCCAGCGTATAGAGTAGACCGGTCCTCCATCAATGATCCTAGGGGGAGCAGAGGGGGGGACAAAGGGGACTGGAGAAAACAGGCTTAATGTGGAAGACATGGAACACTGGATGGATACATAGTGAGGAGGGTAGCTCAAGGTGGACGACAGATGGGTTGGACTATGTGAGTGATGGGAAAGGGACCAATGAATCTGGGGGACAGTTTTTTAGACTCGGTCTTAAGTGGGATGTTGTGTGTGAAGATCCATACCTTCTGGCCGATGGAATACTCAGGGACCGAGGTCCTTCGTCAGTTGGCCATGACCAAATTCCGTTCCGCAGTCCTAAGGAGGGCTCCCCTGGTCAATCTCTAAATCCAGTGGCAATGCCACATGTGCATCTGGACCGAGGGGATGGCTATCTCATCCTCTGTGATGGGCAACAGTGGAGGGTTGTAGCCTAGTGAGGCTTCGAATGGGGTGACCCCCGTGGCCGTCGAGGTAACAGAATTATGAGTATACTGCGTTTGACGTTGACAGCTGCGTCTGACACTCACCCGCGTCAGACTGCTTTTTTTCTCCGTTTTTGTTTGTTTTTATTGATTGTTTTTATCGATTTTATTTATTTATTTATTTTTTATCCCTGTTTGTTGTTTTCAGTTTTTATTTACTGTTATCTTGGTATTGGCCTCGCCTAAAAGTCCGTCCTGACGCACGAGTAGCTGTTTTTGGCTAGCTGCAGGCTACCCATCTCAGCGCCTGGAACGCCATGGCTCCTTCTCCATCATGTTCCCGCTGTTCATTGCTCCTCGATAAGGTCTCTGAGCTGGAAACGAGGCTCTCCAATCTTTACAAGATTCGGGAGGCCGAAGACCTTATCAACACCATCATTCTCGGGCGATCATCAGCCCCGGCCACCGCCTCGCAGCTGGCGGAAACTGCTACTTATTTGGGTGAGCTCAGCGCGTCTCCACCTACCGCCACACCTGCTCCAGCACCTGTTCCAGCCTCCGCAGACGTCCATGACCTCAGCAACAATCACTGGTTTTGTCTTGGGGCTAAACCAAAAGCTTCGCTTGGTCCCTCTCATCCTCCATCTGCGCCCTGGACCTTGGTTCGACCAGCTAATGGCCATCGTCAATCAACCGGAACGGGTCGTGCCTCTTCTCTTCCGGTGTCCTTGGAAAACAGATTTGATATCCTTTCCCTGGAGGACTTTCCCCACCTGGACACTGGCCATCCGCCCGTGGACGCCCCTCATCTTCCCTCCCCTCCTTCAGCGGCGGCTCATGTCCGCAAACCCTGGATTAAGACCACCCAGGGTGTGTCAAATTACACACCTGCTCCAGACAGAAGAAAAGAGCGCATCTCCCTGCCTTTGCAACAACATCATCCTCTTTGGAATTTCTCTCCACATCAGAATCCACCGACAAACCCCCCCAGACGACGCTGGTAATTGGTGACTCAATCGTGAGGAACGTCAGAAGCAGGTACTGTGTTACTCGATTTTTTCCCGGGGCTAGAGTCTCTGATATTGAGGCTCTTATCCCTGACCTGCTGAATGAATTCCCTCACATACAAACTGTTGTTGTGCATGTAGGATGCAATAACATCCCAGATGAAGCATCTGAGATTTTAAAAAGTGACTTCAGGAGCCTTTTGTCCACTCTCATGAACTGTGGCAGATGTGCGCTCATTTCTGGGCCTTTCAGACGAGGCTGTAATCATTTTAGCAGAACTCTCAGCCTTAAGTCTTGGCTGTGTTTTACTTGTCCTACTTTTAACATTGGTTTTGTTGACAATTTTAACTTATTTTGGAACCGCCCATCACTCATGAGGCCTGATGGCATCCACCCAAATAGACTTGGTGCACGTGTTTTAACAGACAATCTTCTCTATTTTATTCGGTGTTTTTTGGTACAGTGACTGAAATTTGGTGTGTTTACTCACTCTGAAGTTTCAGCGTTTGCCAATCTGCCCTATTTTGGTCCTGTTCCCACGTATTGTATCGATCCCGTTAACTCGGGTGGTCTTTACTGTTTGGATCAGCCTTTGATTTATAATCCTTCAGAGACTGAGTCTGTCTCCCGTTGCCCTAAATATTGTAACCCAGGACTATTACAACACAACCTGAAAAACACTCGCACTCCTGCAGCTCCTCCTCATCCACCACCCTTCAACTTTGCCCCACTCTCCTCCCTTAGAGAACCTTTTTTCTGCTCCCTTTAAAGTTAATAAAAAAGTTTAAAAAAAAATAGAATGCATAAACTTCCCAGATTGATTAAACAAATTGTTGGGAAAATTCTAATCCAGCCTCAAGTCTCTAAAATTAATAAAATTAATAATTTGGCCTCTCTTCCCCCCCAAAGTTTAAAAATTAAATGTGGCTTATTAAACATTAGGTCTCTATCCTCTAAGTCCCTTCTGGTCCATGATCTATTAATCGATCACCAGCTCGATCTACTATCCCTCACAGAGACCTGGCTCGGGCTTGATAATTATGTTGGTCTGAATGAATCAACTCCCTCTGGGTATTTAAACTGTCATAACCCCAGAGGTTCTGGTCATGGTGGTGGAGTGGCGGCAATTTTCTATCCTAAATTGCTGGTTAATGTTAAGCAGAAATTATGTTTTAATTCCTTTGAAGGTTTGGTCCTCAGTGTGGGGCCTGTTGGCAATCTTGGCTTGATCCCAATTCTCTTTGCCATAGTTTATCGTCCTCCCACGGCCTATTCAGAGTTTCTATCGGAATTTGCCGAATTTTTAGCTGATTTGGTGCTGGAAGCCGATAGAATAATTATTGTAGGGGACTTTAATATACATGTTGATGTTGAGAGTGACTGTCTTAATAAGGCTTTCAATTCAATTTTAGACTCAATGGGGTTTTCCCAAAAAGTAAAAAATTCTACCCATTATTTCCACCATACATTGGACCTTGTTTTGACATATGGTATAGATATCGAAAATCTGGTTGTGTCTCCTCATAATCCTGTACTGTCTGACCATTGTCTGTTAGTTTTTGATTTCATTATCTCTGATCACTTATTTCCTAAAGAAAAATACTACTACAGCAGATGTCTTTCTGATGACGTTGTTGCTAAATTTTTGCAGATTGTTTCCTCTATGCCATGGGTCAACACAACAGAAAAACCTGAAATAAGTGATGGAGAGTCTGCTCCATTCGTGATTGATAGTATGGTTGATGGTGTTACTGCCTCTCTGCATCGGACTCTAGATTTGGTAGCCCCTTTAAAAAAGAAAAAGTCTAACCAGAGATTTCTTACTCCTTGGTTTAACTCAGAAACTCATGGCTTGAAACAGAAGGCTCGCCAATTGGAAAGAAAATGGCGTTCAACTAATTCAGATGAATTCTACTTGGCGTGGAGAAATCATCTCTTAATCTACAAAAAATCTCTTAGAAAAGCTAGATCAAGCTATTATTCTGCATTAGTAGAAGCAAACAAGAATAACCCCAGGTTTCTCTTCAACACTGTAGCCAGGCTTACAAAGAGCCATGACTCGGTCAATCCTCGCATCCCCCTGAGCTTTCTAGTCAGGACTTTCTGAACTATTTCAATCTTAAAATTTTATCTATTAGAGATGAAATTAGTCAGATTCTTCCTACCATAAACTCTAGTACATTAACTACTGCAGCTCCCTCAATTGATATCTGCTTGGATAGATTTACTCCAATCGACCTCTTGGAGTTGGATTGGGTAGTTTCCTCTTCTAAGCCTTCTTCCTTCTGGACCCTATTCCTTCCAGGTTATTTAAAATTATTTTCCCAATTATTAGTAGCCGTATTCTTCTTATCATTAATTCTTCTTCAACTCTGGGTTATGTTCCACTGGCTTTTAAAACTGCTGTAATTAAACCTTTACTTAAAAAACCGCCGCTCAATCCTGGAGTTTGGGCCAATTATCGACCAATCTCCAATTTGCCTTTCATTTCAAAAATCTTGGAAAGAGTTGTTGCTGTGCAATTATCTGACCATTTGCAGGGAGTTGGTTTGTTTGAGGTGTTTCAATCTGGGTTCAGAGCTCATCACAGCACTGAAACTGCCTTACTGAAGGTCTCTAATGACCTCCTGACTGCAGCTGATAATGGACTTGTCTCTGTTCTTGTTCTTTTAGATCTCAGTGCAGCCTTTGACACTATCGATCATGCCATTCTACTTGATAGATTGGAACACTTTGCTGGACTCAGTGGAACTCTGTTGCAGTGGTTTAGATCTTATTTGTCTGATAGATTTCAGTTTGTCCATGTCAATGATGGATTTCCTTCCAGCTCTAAGCTCACTCATGGAGTTCCACAGGGATCTGTGTTGGGCCCTACTCTTTTTAGTCTATATATGCTCCCACTGGGCAATATCATCAGAAAGCACTGTATACATTTTCATTGTTACGCTGATGACACACAACTATACCTGTCAATGAAGCCCGATGATTGTGATCAGTTGGCCAAGCTAGATGCCTGTCTTAAGGACATCAAAGCTTGGATGACTTGTAATTTTTTACTATTGAACTCTGATAAGACTGAAGTCATTGTTGTTGGCCCAAAACATCTTAGAAATTCCTTTTCAGATTATGCCCTTAATTTAGATGCTGCCACTCTCACTCTGAACAGTTGTGTGAGGAACCTTGAAGTGATTTTTGACCAGGATTTGTCCTTTAATTCACATATTAAAACTGTTTCTAGGACCGCCTTATATCATCTGCGCAATATTGCTAAGATCAGGAGCATCTTGTCTCTGGGTGATACTGAGAAACTGATTCACGCCTTTGTCAGTTCGCGATTAGATTATTGTAATTCACTATTATCTGGTTGTCCTAGAGTATCTTTAAAAAGTCTTCAATTGATTCAAAATGCTGCTGCTAGAGTTTTAACTGGTTCTAGAAAAAGAGATCATATTTCCCCAGTTCTGTCCTCCCTCCATTGGCTACCCATTGAATTCAGAATCAAGTTTAAAATCCTTCTTCTTACTTTCAGAGCTCTTAACAATCTGGCCCCCCAATATATAAAAGATCTGATATTACCTTACCATCCTAACAGAGCATTACGCTCCCAAAATGCTGGCTTACTTGTGGTGCCCAGAATCTCCAAAAGTACGGTGGGAGGCAGAGCCTTCTGCTACCAAGCCCCTTCTCTCTGGAACCAGTTACCGCTCTGGGTCCGGGAGTCAGACTCGGTCTCTGTCTTTAAGAACAGGGTAAAATCCTTCCTTTTTAATATAGCTTTTGTTTAAGGAGGATATTTGTGTCTTTTAACCCCACTCTTGTTCTATTGTTATCTGATCCATACTGCTGGTTGACCTCCAATATTGTACTTGGCATCTTACTGCTATGTTCTTTATGTCTGTCCTTCCATCCTCCCTATCCCCTCATCCCCAGCCAGTCGCAGCAGACGACTGCCCCTCCCTGAGCCTGGTTCTGCTAGAGGTTTCTTCCTTCCAAATGGGAGTTTTTCCTCTCCACTGTCGCCTAGTGCTTGCTCATAGGGGATCGTCTGATTGCTGGGTTTTTCTGTGACTGTGGGATTTTTTTTTTATCTGCACTGTGGCGCCACGAGACAGCTTTTGTTGTGATGTGGCACATTATAAATAAAGCTGAATTGAATTGAATTGAACTTGATCCAGTGTAGATGCTTACTCCAGGTGGCCGGGTGTTGGGAGGTAACACAACACAGGGCCGCTTCCAGTTCCTGGTTGGCTCACTCGCTCAGGATGGTATCCCGACGTGAGGCTCACAGAAGCACCGAGAGCCTTACAGAACCCCTTCCACACCTGTGACGTGAATTGTAGGCCCTGGTAAGAGACAGTATCACAGGGTAACCCATGAAGGCGGAAAACCTGTTGGATGAGGATCTCGGTAGTCTCTATAGCTGAAGGGAGCTTAGCAGGGCGATGAAGTGGACAGCCTTGGAAAATCTATCAACCACAGTTTGGATTACTGTGTTACCCTCAGAAGGAGGCAGATCAGTGACAGAGTCAACCGAGATGTGTGACCAGGGGAGGCTGGGGACAGACATGAGCTGCAGGAGACCAGCAGGGGGCGAATTGGATGATTTTCCAGCGGCGTAGATGTTGCAAGCCCAGACATACTCCTGGCATCGGCGCCGAGCGAGGGCCACCAGAAAGCTCAGCGTAGGTGGTGAACGGTGCAGCCGACCCCAGGATGACAGATAAATCAGGCGTTGTGCACCCAGTGAATGACCTCGCCGCGAACCGATGAAGGGACATACAGCCTGCCCCGGGGACTTCCTCCCGGGTCGGGTTCAGCCAGCTATGCGGTCCGTACCTTCCTCTCAATTTTGAAAGAGATGGCTCCCGCAACACATGAAGGGGCAAGGATGGTTTCACTGGGAGAGGGAACCACCTCCGGGGAAAACAGCTGAGAGAAGGTGTCGGGTCATTAAAGATGTACTCAGAGATTTCCTTAACTCCTTCATTTTTGTCTACCTTGACAATATCCTGATCTTCTCAGGATTCTCTAGCTGAACACCAGATCCATGCTCGCACTGTCCTCCAAAGCCTGCTGGAGAACCAGTTGTATGTCAAAGTGGAGAAGTGCAAATTCCACACCTTCCCCCACATTCCTGGGGTTCATCATAGCAAAGGGGCAGATCCTTCCAGACCCTCAGAAGGTCAGAGCCATTCTTGACTGGCCCACAGCATCCTCCTGCAAATAC
This sequence comes from Pholidichthys leucotaenia, assembly GCA_020510985.1. Taxonomy (NCBI): domain Eukaryota; kingdom Metazoa; phylum Chordata; class Actinopteri; order Cichliformes; family Pholidichthyidae; genus Pholidichthys; species Pholidichthys leucotaenia. The sequence continues at coordinate 350,150,353 of CM035838.1, forward strand.
CTACAGCAGTTCTTGGGTTTTTCCAACTTTTACCACCGCTTTATACATAATTACAGTTCCTTAGCCCTTCCCCTCACCAGCCTCACTTCTACAAAGACCCCCTTCCGTTGGTCCAGGGAAACTGAAAAGACCTTCTCACTCCTCAAGGCCAAGTTTTCTGATGCACCCATCCTGGCGCAGGTCAACCCTGACCATCAATTCATCGTGGAGGTTGACACTTCCAACTCAGGGGTGGGGGCAGTCCTGTCTCAGAGGTCAGCTGCTGATGGAAAGCTCCACCCCGCGCCTATTTCTTTTGGCAACTGAGCCCCGCCGAGAGGAACTACCACATCGGGGACCGGGAACTATCAGCCGTGAAGCTGGCTGTCAAGTGGCCCTCATTCTTGTGAGGTTTGACCAGCAGTTTCCCTCACTTGAACGGGAAGCTTGCTTCGAAAGATAGAACTGGAAGTCACTCAGTGACCAAGACTCAACTTTTTCCTTTTCTTTCCTTTTATTTTGAAAGGTCATCAAGGCCAAGCACAGGTGAAAAACTTTTAAATACAAACACAAATAGAAGGTAAAGGAAAATGTAACCCAAGAAACCTTTTTAACTCAACATAACCCAAAATCACATACTCAGCTTTTAAACTACTAAAAATTAATCTTGAAAATAAATAGAAAATACCCACATCTAAAACACCCCAAATACTAAATACATCTTAAAACACTGTTCAATAATGACTTTTAACCTTACAATTTTAGCAGCTTTTAACTTTTAAACTCTTTTAAAATACACTCCATTTTTAACTATATTTTTAAACCCACATGATATTAAATATATGACATTTTAACTTACATTTCAATCACATGATTTTTTAATACATCACATTTAACCTAAATTTGATCAAATGATTTTCCAAATGCAGCTACAAAGACACATATCACAAATGAACGCTCACCAGCTCCTTCTTCCTTGCTTGAAACAGGCGTTAGTCCTGCAGTCTCCTTTTTCCAAGTCCAGACTCTCCAACCATTTCTCTCACACACTGCTTACTCGCCACTGCCCTGTGAGTAATTGCCTCCAAACTCCCTTAATCACCAGATCATTCCCACCTGGTGCAATCAACCAACTGCCTTCAGGCTGTGAAGCACACCCAGACCTGAAGTACTCAGGCAGAGAGGGCGTGGCCTGCAGCTCAGCTCAACATTGGCCTTAGAGGAGTGGCGCCACTGGCTTGAGGGCCCCCCCTTACCCTTTGTGGTAAGGACTGACCACAAGAACTTGGAGTCCCTCAGAACTGCCAGACACCTCAACTCCCGGCAAGCCAGATGATCGCTGTTCTTCAGTCGCTTCAGTTCACCATCACCTATCATCCCAGCTCCCAAAACACCAAATCTGATGTCCTCTCCAGGCAATTCTGCACCAGATCCACAGAGGGCTGCCCCGAGACCATCATCCTGGCCAAATGTGTAGTACAGGCGCTCACATGGGAGGTGGAGCAAAAGGTTCAGGAAGCACTAAAGACCCAGCCCAATCCGGCGGAAAGGGCCCGGAGGACTGTTTGTTCGTACCTCCTACACTCAGGGGAGAGGTCATTGACTGATTGCACATGTACCGGTTTACCTGTCATCCAAGGGTGGCCAGAACCCTGGCTCCCCTCAAACGTACCTTTTGGTGGCCTTCCATGAGCCAAGCTGTTCGGAAATGCATCAAGGCATGTCCCCAATGCTCCACGGAGAAGTCATCCACCACCACCCTACTGGGTTGCTCTTACCCCTCCCTACTCCTAGTCATCCTTGGTCCCACATAGCCATGGACTTCATCACTGATCTTCCCCCATCCAATGGCCACACTACCATTTTGACCATCGTCGACAGGTTCTACAAGGCCGCCCAATTTGCCCCCCTTCAGAAGTTGCCATTCGCCAAGGAGACAATAGACCTGTTAACAACACACGTGGTAAGGCTGCATGGCATACCAACCGACATCGTTTCTGACCGAGGCCCCCAATTTTGCTCCCAGGTCTGGCGTGCCTTTTGTAAAGCCATTGGGGCCACCGTCAGCCTTACCTCTGGCTATCATCCCCAGTGAAATGGTCAGTGTGAGTGGGCCAACCAGGAGCTGGAAGCGACCCTACGCTGCATGATCACACCCCATCCCTCTTTATGGAGCACCTACCTTCCCTGGGTAAAATATGCCCACAACACTGCTACCTCTGCTGCTACTGGCTGCCCACCCTTTGAAGCCTCATTAGGCTATAATCCCCACCTCCTCCCCATCATTGAAATAGCCGCAGTGTCCTCCACTCCTCAGGAGATCGTTCATGACTTCACGCCACCACTAGATGCGTGTGCAGCCAGTACCTGTCCTCTTACGCCTCTGCAAAGAAAAGGAAAGTACTTACAGTATTCAACTACTATTCCCTTTTCCCTTCTCCAGGATTCTCCAAGTGGACATTGGACCAACCCTGGCAGATTGGACCCCCTGAGCTGTGGAAGCATCACCTGGATCTTTTACCCATACCTTGTAAGTGCACTTACCAACATTCCCTAACCTGTCTCCCTTTTTCCCCAAGCTTGTCAGTCTCCCCCTGCAAGTACTCAACAATTCTGCTGCGACGCTGAGGGTTCCAGCAATTCCTTTCACCGCCCAGCTCCCTCACAGTACCTATAAGCAAACAGCAATCATCAGTACTGTGAATTAATTCCCTATTATTGCTATACTTAATAGCTGCACGGTGGCGCAGTGGTTTAGCACTGTGGCAGCACAGTTTTACCCTCGGCCGGGGGATCGCGGGGATCATGAGATCGTGGGTTCGATCCCAGCCCCCGACCAACAGTGAGCTGTGTGGAGTTTGCATGTTCTCCCCGTGTTGCGTGGGTTTACTCCGGGATTTCTCCGGTTTCCTCCCGCACACCAAAAACATGTAGGTTTAGGGCGCTCACGCACGCAGCGACCAGCAGCCGGTGGCTTGTCACCAGACTGCAAACCAAGTCTACCTACGGGTACAAATAAGTAACAAAAAAAAAAAAAAAAATACTTACCATTTGTCTCCTCGCTCCCTCTATAGGGTTTCCAGACCTCTTGCCGCAGCTCACTCCTTGCACTACTATCAATAAAATTATTGTTATCTCGCTACCTGTTCTCTCTGTTGCCTGCTTTTGGGTCTATCACTATTGAATCATGACACAAAGAGGTGAGGGTCTAATTTACACAAATTACAACTGTAACCCTCCACCATGTCACTTTATGTCATTATTTACTCCACCATTAGAGGTCACTTAATGTCAGAACATACATGATGAGCAGATCTAAGTTCCTTCGATTCCTAATTTCCCAATTATATATTTGTCCTGATTTTATGCCTTGGTGCAAAGCGGAGGCATACGGTAGTCTGTAGATGTGTATGCGTGTGTGCATCTGTCTGTCTATTACCAACTTTTCAGCTCAACTGGTCAAAATTAAGTTGAACTAAAGGCTTGTATCGTTGTATCACCATATGTCCTCAACTTTTAATTTGCCAGAATTTCAATATAAGGCTTTGTTTTCAAAATAAACACAAATTTAACTCACTATTACATCAATGTAGCTGTGCTACAAGGTATTGTAATAACTATGGCCGGCCAGTAGAGGCGGCAGTGCAACTTTTTTAACAGCCCACGGACAACTTCCTGTCAACAGTCGATCTCATGCTGAACTTTTACAAAATAGCGGATGTTACTGAAAACTAAACACATATTCAGCAACTACACCATTTATTCATCACATTGATTGTTTTCAGACTTGTTTCACTGTTTACTTTTGAAGATACAGGATGCTGCTGGGATGGGCTCCAGCCCCCTGTGACTCGGAAAGGATTAAGCGATTGAAGATGGATGGATGGATGGATGGATGGATGGATGGATGGATGGACAATGTATTTTCTTCCTGTAGTTTCCAGTTCATTGTAAACACTACAAGCCCCACATTCCTCGCCTCAAAAACATGGTGGACCACAGCGGACGGCTGAGTGAAGATAACGAGTTGGAAGCTAAATAAGAATATTGTAGTGGTCTGGAGAGGGCTGCAGTTCCCTGTCCACACTTTGTGTTTCTTTTGAACTCATTGCCATGTTTATTATCATTATTTGCACTCTCCTACTATCGTTTAGGTTATATTCTACCTCACTTTTATCCACTCTCAGTCATGTTATTTTTTGCATTATGTTTATGGCCATCATCCTGTCATCTTGTGTTGCTCTGTTGTGACAACGCCTTAATTCCCCGTGATTAGTTGAAGTGTTAATTATTCACAGCTGCATCTGTTCTCATGAATCACCTTCTGCCCTTTATATTCTGGACTTGCCTCACTTTCAGTGTGGCAATCTACTGTTTAGTTGACAGTTGACCACTGGAATTATTATTTGCTGTATTTCCACTTTGTTTGGTACAGCGCTTATTATTTTATCAAGTTGCCCACCGTTAAGGTTTTTGTTCCCGTTATCTTGCCGTGCAGCTTTATGTTATTTTTTTCCAGCTTGTGCTGCGTTTTGTGTTTTCTTCAATAAATTATGTTTCCTTTCTGCCTGGCGAGTGGGTCCTCTCCTTCGCCCCAAAGGGGCCACCATGACAGAAGATCACCACCAACACTGGACCCAGCAGGCAAAGGAAACAGGAGAAGGAGGAGACAGAAGGAGGAAGGGCTGAGGGCCGTCGGAATGCTGTGGGACTTGGTTACCGCAGCTGGCAGTTCACCTTCCCCGGAGAAGGCAGGGTATTGTCTGGGAGCAGCAACTAACATTCTAGATACTCGCCCAAACCTGCACTACCTTCCCTGGCTGCGGGGGCTCCCACTCCCCACTTTACCACCACCATCACCCTCCCCTTTGTCACCTGCTGAGCTTGAGGACTGCAGTTGGACCCAACCCGAACAGGATTCAGCAGGTATGGACTGTTGGAGTTTTGGACTTAATGCGGATGAGGTGTGAGCAGCTCAAACTATTGAAGATCTTATTTCAGACGCCCGCACCTCCAATTCGCCGGAGGCATCCCTAAGTTTCTTGAACCCCGCAGCTGAGATAATAGAGGCATTCCCCAGCCTGAGAGCTACACCGAGCTGAGTGGGCTGTTACTTTCGGTCGCTAACCTCCAGCATATGTACTGTGAGATGGTGAGGAACACACCTGGGTCGTCGAGGTGTGTGCCGACGAAGAAGCGTTCCCAGCCTCCGGCGTTCCCCTCTCCTTGCTATCTCTGGTCTCCGCTCCAGCTCCGATCCTAGCCCCACAGCTATTCCACGGGCTGAAGACAGGGGCACTATCTACGCCGAAGCCTGTGCCAACCAATAAGTGTCCCCTGGCCCCGGCGCTTTTCTCTCCAGCTCCTCCCCGCTGCACTACAGCTTCTCGCCAGATGGTCACCGTAGCCACCCGGAGTGAGTCGTCTGGTTCTCCAGCGGCGGGTTCAACAGCAGCGGCAGCATCAGCAGCAACGGAGCTGGAGACAAGGCAGGTACCATTTTCTAATTTTTTATCATCTAATATTGAGAGGTCTTTTCTTGTCTTCAGTGAGGAGACTCAGCTGCCACCTCTTATTGCTGCTGAGCCCTCAAATATTTTTTCTGCTGTCACCCTCTTGTTAATTCCACCATTCACCTTAATCCCTTGTTTCCCCGAGGTCATCTCCACCTCAGCTGGGTTCATAACCGAGGAGGTGAGCTCAAGCGCTGCTACTGCTCCTCTCCACGCTGCACACTCCAGCAGTGACTGTCCCGCCTCACGTGCACACTTCACCAGAGACTGCTTCGCCTCACGTGCACATTCCAGCAACGATAGCTCTGCCTCACGTGCACGCCCCAGCAGTGATTGTTCCCCCTCATGTGCAGACTCCAGCAGTGACTGTTTTGCATCACATGCACACTCCTGTAGTGACTGTTTCGCCTCATGTGCACACTTCTTCAGAGACTGCTCTGCCTCACGTGCACACTCCTGCAGAGACTGCTCCTCTTGAGGCCATCATTCCAACATCAGCAGCACTGGGGTCCTCGCCAGCGGAAGAGCAGGAGTTAAGGCAAGTCCTCTTCTTTGTTTTCTTAATATCTGTATTAGAGAGGTCTTGTCTTACTGCTGGTGAGGAGACCCAGTCGCAGCGTCCATCTGCTTCTGAGCTCTCCCCGCCAAGCTCTTCTGCTGACTGTTTTGGTGAGATTGCTGCTGTAACCTGTACCTCTTCTTCCCTGTCCGAGGTGGTGGCATCGGAGGAGGGTTCCTGGGCATCTGGACCGGATGCACCCCTGCTGTCTCAGCCTGAGGTCATTGTACCCCAACCATCTCATTCAGGAATCAGCACATTCAAACCATCAGCACATGAGGACGGTGTGCTTCAGTCATCTGATCCAGAGGTCAGCGCACCCCAGCCGTCTCATATAGAGGTCAGCGTGCTCAAATCATCATTATCTGGGGTTGATGCACCTCAGCATCTGTCTAGCACACCCTGTTTCCTGATTTGGGGACCTGTAGACTCAAGTAGACCCCCTAAACCACCTTATCCCATGGTCTGGTGGCCTAGGGACTTCGGGAGGCCACCAGATCCATTTTGTTCCTTGGTCTGGGGGCCTATGGACTGGGGCAGACCCCCGACCACATTGTTCTCCAATTTGAGGGCAGTTGGACTTTGGTAGACCCCCTGACCCGTTCTTTGTTCCGGTTCGGTGGCCCATGAACTTGGGTAGACCACCCAACCCACTTTGTTTTGGGGCTTGCGGCCTTGAACTTTATTTGGCCTGTGAACAGTGTTGGTTTTGGACTTTGCTGTGGAGGGTGGCCTTTTCCCCCACCACCCACCCTGTCAGGAGCTTTGGGTTTTCTTTTTTCCCTCTTGTTGGTGTTACCCTTGGGTTGTCTGGATCCGCCTCTTAAAAAGGAAGTTCTGTAGTGGTCTAGACAGGGCTGCAGTTCCCTGTCCACACTTTGCGTTTCTTTTGGACTCATTGCCATGTTTATTATCATTATTTGCATTCTCCTGCCATCATTTAGGTTATATTCTTCCTCACTTTTATCCATTCTCAGTCGTGTTATCTTTTGTATTATGATTATGGCCATCATCCTGTCATCTTGTGTTGCTTTGTTGTGACAGCACCTTCATTTCCTGTAATGTGTTAATTATTCACAGCTGCATTTGTTCTCACTAATCACCTTATGCCCTTTATATTCTGGACTCGCCTCACTTTCAGTGTGGCAATCTACTGTTTAGTTGACGGGTTAGTTCACTGCTGGAATTATTATTTGCTGCATTTCGACTTTGTTTGGCACAGCATTTATTATTTTTTCCAAGTTGCTCACGGTTTTGGTTTTTGTCCCCATTATCCTGCCATGCAGTTTTATGTTATTTTTTCCAGCCTCATGCTGCATTTTGTGTTTTCTATAATAAATTATGTTTCCCTTTCGCCTGGTGAGTGGGTCCTGTCCTTCGCCTCGAAGGGCCATGACATGACAAATATTATATGTTTACCATTTATACAAGAAATTGTAACTGTATTTCAATACATTAATTTTGGGGAAAAAAATTTTTTGCAAGATTATTTAAGAAACTCTCAATATGCATCACACATAAGTGTGAAACATTCGAAACCATTCTGATTTAATATTCATAATTATGCTTTTACTTTTGGAAATGTTGATATTTTTACCTGCTATTGCACCGCATACATACATTCAATTAATAAAATCTATTACTCCCGCATTTTCTTTGTGCTCCTAATTTTTTTCTTGTGCTTCTATATTTTTTCCTTTTATGATCTTGACAAAAATGCCAGCATACAGCCCTGGGATGAGGTAAACCTGGTTTGTGTTGTGACATTGGCATCAGTGTCTTTCCTGCATAAACACATACCAAGCATTTCAAAGCCGTGTATGGATGGCCTGACACAGTACTTAACTACCCCATGCTACCATGCCACAGGCACCGAGGCATCAGCACCTGTGATGCTTTCATTTTTTTCTGATTTCTTTAATAACTCCTGCATACTTTCATATCTATTAAAGTTTTACATAATGTGAATGACATGGTGTAACATTTAGACCCAGAAGCAGACACGGAGGACAGCATTTAAGGTAAGTGAAACAATTATCTTTATTGACAATAATGTTATAATATTGCAATAGTGATGAGGATCTGGCAACCCTGCAGGGGAGAGGGCAGAGACAACGGTAAGTATATGTAATGGTGACAAGGAGATTTATATTGTTCTTGGTAGCACAAGCACGGGGCTGCACGGTGGCGCAGTGGTTAGCACTGCGGCAGCACAGTTTACCCTTGGCCGGGGGATTGTGGGGATCGTGGGATCGTGGGTTCGATCCCAGCCCCCGACCAACAGTGATCTGTGTGGAGTTTGCATGTTCTCCCCGTGTTGCGTGGGTTTACTCCGGGATTTCTCCGGTTTCCTCCCACATGCCAAAAACATGCATGTTAGGTTAATTGGCTGTTCTAAATTGTCCCTAGATATCTGTTTCCTATAGGCCCTTAGAATAGAGGGTTAGTATTAATGAAAGCGCTTTGAGTGGTCTTTGTGACTAGAAAAGCGCTATATAAGTGCAGGTTAGTTAGTAGTTAGTTAGTAGCAGCAGATCCTGTGATGGTGGATGCCGGGGAAGGAGTCCGTCAGTGCAGATGAGTGGGCTAGAGGGAAAGACTGGCCAGGCCTGAGTACTGAGGGGAGGGGAATGGTGACAGTGATGATATACAGTGGTAAGTCAACTTACTTGGGGAGGTGATGATGTGCACAGTCCAAGAATATCCAAATCCAATCTGTTAAGCAAATCAAATCAAACTTTATTGTCATATTGCTGTACATACAACTGTAGTGCAGGCAAGATGAAATTGCGTTTCTCTCGGCATCCATATAAGAAGCAGCATGATTAAGACACACTCCCACATAGCTCCACCCCCCACCCCCACCCCCGCATCCATTCACAATTTCCAGAGTCCAAAGGCAGGCAGGGGTCAGAGCACGGCAGACTAGATCAGGGCAGGCAGACAGGTCCAATGCAGAAGGCAGGCACAGGGTCTAGAAGCAGGCAAGGGTCAGATCACGGCAAGACAAAAGCACAAGCTTAAACAGTTCAAAAGCACAGGCACGATACAGGCTGGTTGTGGGTCAGACACGACCAAACAGACTAATGGAATTTATATTTATAATGTCCCACTGATTGGTGGCAGGTGGTGCTTGCAGCTGCAGGGAGAGGAGCACAATTAGCGGGGAGAGAGGGAGGCAGGCAGGCAGATCAGACAGGAACCTTTATAGTTAAAAGGTAACAGTAAATACATTTTATTTAAACCATAAAATTTTTAATAAAAGAGGCTGTGTCAGAGTGTCTGCAGCAAAGCACTGAAAAGACCACAAATGCATAGCTGTGTCGACACTGAAACACCACATGAGCCACTGATAATTAATATGTAGATGAGCAGATGTGTAGAGAGCTTGCCTGTTTGTGTTTTCTCTACGTCCCCAGTGATTCGGGTGGGATTGTAGTGTTTGTTCACACAAGGTCGGGTAATTAAAAGCCAATTCAAGCTCTGCTGGATGACTCATTGCTCCTGGTGAGGACTACAGTGCAGGAGGCTTCAAGAGGAGGGGTGGCAGGAATTGTCATCAAGTATTATGTGTTTGCCTGTCAATTTTGTGTGTGTGTGTGCGTGTGCGTGCGTGCGTGCGTGCACGTCTTTTTTTCATAATTTCTCTGGATTTTTCTAACAAATATAAAGACCACTGCAAAATTATCACTTAATCTGCTTTAATTATTTACTGTTGAATTTGTTTGAGTAAAATGAACAATTTTGTTTTATTCTCTAACCTACTAAAAACAATTCACCCAAATTCTAAGTTAAAATGTCATTCAGAGCATTTATTTACAGAAAATGACAACTGGCCAAAACAACAAAAAAATGTTACTTTTAAATTTGCTTTTATCAAATAATGCAAAGAAAACAAGTTCATGTTCATGCTTAAACACTACAATACTAAACTTTTCACTGAGGAAGAACTCAGAAATCTGTATTTGTGGAATAACTGATTTTTATTCACAGCTTCCATGCATCTTACTATACTTAGATGATCACCTAATCAGTACCTTCTTAAGTAGACTGAGGTGTTCTTCTGTTGGAATTCAACAGATATGCTAACTGAACGGCTGCCATACTGTGGAGACGCTAATTTAGGAAATGCACAAGAAAGGTGAAGAAGAGAGTGCAGAGAGGGTGGAGTGGGTGGAGACGAGTGTCAGGGGTCATTTGTGACCGAAGGGTAGCAGCAAGAGTGAAAGGGAAGATTTAGAAGATGGTAGTGAGACCTGCTATGATGTATGGTTTGGAAACGGTGGCGCTGACAAAAAAAAAAAAAAATAGGAGCTGGCACTCGAGGTGGCAGAGTTGAAGGTGCTAAGAATTTCATTGGGAGTGACTAGGAGGGACAACATTAGAAATGAGCATATCAGAGGGAAAGCTCAGGTTGAGTAGCTTGGAGACAAAGTAAGAGAGGCAAGGCTGAGATGATTTGAACATATTAAGAGGAGGGATAGTGGATATATTGAAAAAAGAATGTTTCCCCTCCTCCTGATGTAGATTGGCTCATCCAGGCTTTGAGTTCCTGTGGCAAAAGATCTAAGGCCTCAAATTTTTATTTAATGCTCCTTAAGAGCTCAAATTGTGATCTACGTATATTAACCATATATTCCATAACCTACATATGTTAGAGCATGTGGAAATGTTTGAGATTGCATATGTAAGGAACTTCACACCTCTGAAAGGACAAAGGAATCTTACCCGCCGAGTGAAGAACAAAGACGTTCCCGGACGCGGCGGGGGAGACCGGACGAGCCACCCTCACCCCCCAAGGCGAGGAGAGGAATTACCATCACCTCCCAAGACGAGGAGAGGAAATACCAAGACAATGGGGGGATTATGATAATGAGGGATGTCAGCCTTTGTTATGCATGTCTTTTGTTGTGTGCATGTATATAATCAGTGAGTTGGCGAAATTCTGTCTCTTTTCCCTTCTGCCGCTCTCTGCACCAGATGAGACTTGATAGAAAAGCTGTACATTAAAACTTGGCTTATAAACCAAATCGCCTCTTCATTGCCCAGCTCCTCTACACTGGTGACCTTGACGCGAGTATGGACCGGAGGCGTTCTTCCACAAGCGACTCATCCGTGGCGACTCAGGCAGACGCCAGCAGCCACGCAGACGAGGGAGCAGACGGACAGCTGTTCCCCCCGGCAGAAGAGGTTGAGAGGGCTCAACCGAGCACCAGCACCGCCGTGAGAGCCGAGGCAAGGCACTCTCACCCGGCGGGCACAGCAGTGATGGTGTGCACGAACGCCGTCGCTGTCAAGCTGCCAGACTTCTGGCAAGAGGACCCCGCCTCTTGGTTTCAGCAGGCTGAAGCCCAATTTATACTGGCGGGCATCACGGCCGACGATACTAAGCTTTATCATATCGTCTCCAAACTCGACTCCGCCACTTCGAAGTGTGTGCGGAGCATGATCCGGCGACCACCGGCCCGGGACAAGTACGAGACGCTCAAAGCAACCATCGTGGCGAACTACGTCCCATCAGCGGAAGAAAGAGCCGAGAAGATCCTGGCGGTCTACGGCCACAGAGGGGGCAATCCGAAGGCCCTCATGGAGGATTTGCTGCAGCTCAAGGAAGAGGACAATGACAGCTTCCTCTTCCAGTTTATTTTCCTCAGCACGCTGCCGCCACACATGAGGGGGACACTCGCCAGCATGAAGTGCAACAACCACCAAGACTTCCGCACACTGGTCAGCGAAGCTCACCGGCTCATCAACGCTTGCAAGGAGCTGACACCCACAGCAGCATCCACAGACCTCAAAGCTGACGCCCCGAGCCACGGGGAGCCACAACCCACGGAGCAGACCCAGGCCACGGTGACAGCGACGCAGCCAAAACGTAACAGACAGAGCGACGTCTGTTATTATCACCACCGCTTCGCCGAGAAGGCCCACAAATGCGTTCCCCCCTGCAAATTTACGAGGTCGGGAAACGCCAAAGCCGAGAAGCCGTTAACAGCAGCGGTTCTCGGCGAGAAAAATAAGCTGTTGTACGTGACGGATGGACACACAGGCAAGCAGTTCCTCATCGACACAGGAGCTCAGCTGAGTTTCGTCATGCCCTCCCACGCAGATCGAGCCATGGGCACCCGGGGCAACGGAGCAGTGGCAGCCAACGGCTCTGACATCGACACGTTCGGCGAAAAGAGCCTGCACCTCCTCATCCACGGCCGCAGCTACAGATGGACATTTGTTGTAGCGGCGGTGAGTTTTAACTTGTTAGGCGCAGATTTTTTGTGTGCACATGGGTTATTAGTGGATCTAGCAAATAGGCGCCTGGTTAATGCACTGTCTTTTGCTTCTATTCCATGCTCAGCCCGAGTTTCTCCACCACCTGTGCAGGCCAACGTCACCACAGCAGGAGGTAAGTTTGAGCAACTCCTCACCCAATTCCCAGCACTCACAATCCCCAAATTCTCAGCCACTGTGGCTAAACACGGGGTTGAACACTTCATTCTCACAACGGGACCTCCCGTTTTTGCCAAAGCTCGCCGCTTAGACGCGGCCAAGCTCAACATAGCACAGGACGAGTTTACAACTCTTGAAAAATTGGGCATTGTTAGACGCTCGAAGAGCCCCTGGGCCTCACCACTTCACATGGTTCCGAAATCCGACGGTTCTTGGAGACCGTGCGGAGATTACCGCAGATTAAACAACGCTACAGCGCATGACCGTTACCCAATCCCTCACATTCAAGATTTTTCACTACATCTAGCGGGTGCGCGCATTTATCACCAAGTCCCAGTCCGAGCAGAAGACGTTCCTAAAACAGCGGTAATAACCCCTTTCGGCCTTTTTGAATTCCTACGAATGCCTTTCGGCCTCAAAGGCGCTGCTCGAACTTTTCAACGAATGATGGACGCGGTTCTACACGACCTCCCTTTTGTTTTCGTCTACCTCGACGACATGCTGGTAGCCAGCTCGTCTGAGGAAGAACACGAGCAGCACCTCACTACGGTTTTTCAGAGGCTAGAAGAGCACGGGCTAATAATCAACCCAGCCAAATGCAAATTCGGCGTGTCACAAATTGATTTTTTAGGACACAAAGTCTCTCCGAAGGGGGCAGTTCCACTCCCAGACAAAGTTCATGCGATAGAAAGTTTCCCACGGCCACAAACGGTCAAATTGCTACAGGAATTTTTAGGGATGGTTAATTTTTACAACCGTTTCCTCCCCCACGCAGCTCAGCTCATGCAGCCCCTATATGTCGCGCTCAAAAAAAGAAAGCTTCCAACGCGGTCGAATGGACCCCGGAGCGCAAACGCGCTTTCGCGGAAGTAAAAAGCGCCCTAGCTAACGCCACATTGTTAGTTCACCCAGATCCCTTGGCCCGCATTGCGCTAACCACAGATGCTTCAGACCTAGCCATAGGGGCAGTTGTAGAACAACTTGTCAGCGGGATCTGGCAACCTTTAGCATTCTTTAGCAAATCGCTAAACCAAACTGAACGCAAATACAGCACTTTTGACAGAGAGCTGCTGGCGCTTCATTTATCCATCCGCCACTTCCAGTTCTGGTTAGAAGGGCGGAGTTTCACGGCTTTTGTAGACCATAAACCGCTCACCTTCGCTATGGCTAAAATTTCAGAACCATGGTCAGGCAGGCAACAAAGACAGCTAGCTGCGATTTCAGAGTTCACCACAGACATTCGACACGTGGCAGGCAAACTTAACGTAGTAGCGGACTGTCTCTCTCGCGCTGTGACACCACCAGAGCGCGGGGAGACAGATTATACTGCCTCAGCAGCAGAACTCTTCACTAACGCAGACACATACGCAGCACCTATCCATGCAGGGATAGATTATGCAGCCGTGGCGGAGGAACAAAACAGTGACGCGGACGTGCGCGCACTCCTGTCTGGACCAACAGGGTTAAGGCTGGAGAAAAGGGGTTTACGCGACGGCGTGCCCCCCCTAATATGCGATGTTTCAACCGGCCGACATCGCCCGTTAGTACCAGCTACATGGCGCCGCCGCATTTTTGACGCAATTCACTCCCTCGCGCACCCAGGTGTGCGCGCCTCGGTTAAAATGGTCGCCGAAAAGTTTGTGTGGCCAGGCCTGCGCAAAAACGTAAAAGAATGGGCAAAAACTTGCCTTTCTTGTCAACGTGCCAAAATACACAGACACACAAAAGCCCCTCTGGAGCCTTTTCCAATCCCTGCTAGAAGATTCGACCACGTTCATGTCGATCTTGTGGGGCCACTACCTTCCTCCCAAGGTTTCACACACCTATTAACAATGATAGACCGCACCACACGCTGGCCAGAGGCAGTCCCTCTAGCGGCAACCACAGCGGAGGAAGTCGCTCGTGTTTTTTTGACAAACTGGGTGGCACGTTTCGGCGTCCCATCGGACATCACGTCCGATAGGGGGCCTCAATTTGTCTCAGAGCTCTGGTCAGCCATGTCCAACAGCTTAGGGGCAACAATTCATCGCACCACCGCTTATCACCCTCAGGCTAATGGGTTATGCGAGCGTTTTCACAGGTCTCTAAAGGCCGCCCTCAGAGCCTCACTAACGGACACAAATTGGGTAAATAAACTTCCCTGGGTTTTGTTGGGGTTGCGTGCTGCACCTAAAGAGGATCTAGACGCCTCTCCTGCAGAATTAGTTTTTGCTCAACCTCTCAGGCTCCCAGGTGAATTTTTACCAGAGAACCCAGAGCCAGGGCGCTTTCCAGTCCCAAGGTTTTTAGGCAGCAACGGACCGAACTCTCTCCCCGGTCCAGCTCATCACTCCTTCCCACGGGTTTTTGTCCCTCAAGCTTTAAAAAAACGCTGAGTTCGTTTTTGTTAAGCATGAAGCTCTAAAACCAACTTTATGCCCAGCATTCGATGGGCCATTCAGAGTGCTGGAAAATGGTGATAAACACTTTGTGCTTGATTATGGGGATAGAAAAGAAACAGTCAGCATTGACAGACTTAAACCTGCCTTCTTGTTGAAAGACGAACCTGCACAGTTGGCGAGAGCACCTCGGTGAGGTAGACCCCCCAAGAGCAAAGACTCAGCCCCCAGGCAGGGAACAAATAACCTCTCACCTTCCCACACTGCAGATTCCTCACAAGAAGGTCCCGGCAGGACGCCTAAACCAACCTACAGCAGTTCTGGGAGAAGAATTAAACCCAGACAGCACAGGGACTGACACCAACCACTCCACAATTATTCACTAATTGTGCTGCAACAGTTTAGGACTGACTTATGATTTTACTATGCTGCTATGTTTACCAGTGAACTCTCTTAGGAGCATGGCTGCTGGAAAGTTCTTCCGTGGCAACAGCTGTAACACGTAGTATGTCGTAATAACTATCCTAGACTGTGAACCTTTCTGTTGTCCTTTCTTAGTTGTTTGGGGGGCCTGTGGTCTATATTAACCATATATTCCATAACCTACATATGTTCGAGCATGTGGAAATGTTTGAGATTGCATATGTAAGGAACTTCACACCTCTGAAAGGACAAAGGAATCTCACCCGCCGAGTGAAGAACAAAGACGTTCCCGGACGCGGCGGGGGAGACCGGACGAGCCACCCTCACCCCCCAAGGCGAGGAGAGGAATTACCATCACCTCCCAAGACGAGGAGAGGAAATACCAAGACAATGGGGGGATTATGATAATGAGGGATGTCAGCCTTTGTTATGCCTGTCTTTTGTTGTGTGCATGTATATAATCAGTGAGTTGGCGAAATTCTGTCTCTTTTCCCTTCTGCCGCTCTCTGCACCAGATGAGACTTGATAGAAGAGCTGTACATTAAAACTTGGCTTATAAACCAAATTGCCTCTTCATTGCCCATCTCCTCTACACAAATAAAGATTCTTCATTCCTTAAACACGTATGGGAAAAAGATCTAAATTCACAATTTACTGATGTTGAATGGGCAAATATTTTAAAGAATGGGAAGAATGTCTAGGGAATTGAAAACCAGACTTGTTCAATTTAAAATTTTGAATCGATTTTACTAGACACCTCGTAAAATGTTGAGAGCGAATCTCATTCACTCTTCAAGCTGCTGGAGATGTCTACGGGGGAGGGGACATTAATCCATATGATCTGGAGTTGTCCGGTAATACAGGAATTTTGGTTGCAGATCCATAGACATATTATGACAATTGTTAAGCAAGAAGTGCCATTTACTCAGAGACTTTTTGTCCTTGGGGATCCATCAATGATTCAGGACCCAATCTCTGATGCCAAGTGGATTCAGACTGCTCTGATGGTGGGCCGAAAGTTGATCACTTTTTACTGGAAATCTTCCTCTGCCCCACCCGTAGCTCAATGGCTCAGGGAGTTGGGCAAGCTTGCTGCACTAGAACGCCTTTCATATAAACTTCTGGACAAGATGGACAGCTTCTACAATAAGTGGGGATCCTATCTTACCTTTATAGGTGTAGTAGATTAAGCCAATCATCTTAAGAATATTAGGGTGGAAATGGAATGTTTTATCCTCTCACTGGGTACATTTGTTTTGTTTTTTCTGTTGTTGTTGTTTTTTTGTTTGTTTGTTTTTGTTTTATTTTCTAAATTGAAAACCCAATAAAATTCAAATTACAAAAAAGAAAAAAGAATGTTGAAGATGGAGCCGCAAGGCAGGAGGAAAAGAGGAAGACCACAGCGAAGATTCATGGATGTAGTGAAGGAGGACATGGAGACGGCTGGTGTTACAGAGGAAGATGCAAGAGATAGGGTGAGATGGAGGCAGATGATCTGCTGTCGGTGACCCCTAAAGGGAGCAGCCGAAAGAAGAAGAAAAAGTCTGTGAATATCTTCATTAAATATTTGCTAATATAAGTCCAGGAACAGCTAAGGAGAAAAATACCAAATTCTTCCATGTTTAGGTATATCAAACAGAAATGGATTTCAAACCACCTCCAAACATAATGTATACAAGGAAAAGCTGGGGACATTTCAGAAAATAAGGCTAACAGTTGCAATGGCTTTGTTTAAAATAATAGATTGACTGTTTTATCAGTTTAGAATGGAAAGGTTTAAATTAAAATGCTATTTAAATTGGTCAAATCTTAGATTATTATTCAGATATACTTAACACAACCCATGAAACTGATTTCTATGAAGTAATGAAGGCTAAGATATTTTTGAGAATTTTAGCTGATGCATTTATTCCTAAGTAGATCACCAGGTCCTGTTGCTGTTACTAATAAACAGTCACAGAATTCGATTAACCTGATCATCACTCCTGAATAAACATATTTTTACCTTGTGTGACTTTCAGCAGATGTTGTTTCCATGGCTGACTCAACAATCACTGTTGAGGATATTGAAGGAGAGCTGTTCAGAATTGAGCGGATACGAGACATCCTGGTCCGGAGAGAATCAGAGCTGAGATACATGTAAGTCCTGCTTCTTCAAGAGAACACTATACAGCGGAGAAAAGAAGTGTTGAACATAACAACATTTTTCTCATTAAACATATTTCTGATGGAGCCATTGACCTGAGATCTTCACTAGATATCAGTAGCAACCCAAGTAATCCATACATACGAAGAAATCAAGGCAACTGTGTTCACAAAACAAGTTATATTTAATAAAGTGGAATGACACAGGGAATACGTATTGAACACGTGAAGAAAAAGCAGTGCAAAAAGGCATAGAAACCAAGAACCCAGCTGAAATCCATCAGAATTTAGGAAGCCATCCCATCCCCCATCAGTGCAAATTCATTTCAGCTGGTTAAGTCCTGACTGATAGCCTTTAAAATGTATGTGAATATCAGATTGTCACACCACAAAGAGCTCTCTCTCAACCTTCGCAACCTTATTATTGCAAAACATAATGATGGCATTGGTTACAGGCACATTTCTTAACTGCTGAATGTTCTAGTGGACACTGATGGAACCATCATTTGGAAGTGGAAAGAACATCATTTTTCCATAAACCAGTCACAACCAGGAGCTCCTCGCAAGATTTCTGACAGAGAAGTCAAAACAATTATCAGAAGAGTTATCTCAGAGTCAAAGGCCACTCCTGGAGAGCTCCAGGAAGACCTGGAATTAGCAGGTACTGCTATTTCAAAGAAAACAATAAGTAATGCACTCAACCGACATGAGCTCTATGCCAGCTCACCTCGCAAGACTCCATTGCTGAAGAAAAAGCATGTTGAAGCTCGTTTAAAGTTTTCTGCACAGCTTTTGCTGACTGTGGGTCTTCCTCATCTCATGTGGGAGTCACCTGAGGTTTGTGGATCTCCGTGGCCTCCTGTCCACTGCCAAACCCCGCCACGAAGCGAGCCCGCTTTCAGCGGCCCCTCCTAGGGGCTGACGGGTGACAGTCGGGACACTTGCTGGGAGCTGGCAGTCTGGAGTGCCCACCGCTTGAGAACCCCGTAAGTGTGGTGCAAGCAGCCTTGCCCCAGTCATCATGCCGCACGCCCCTGGGTACCCAACTTTCCTCCCTCCTTGAAACTTTCCCCATTGTGGGACTAATAACGGATTATCGTATCTTATCTTATTTTAGCTTAGCTTATCTTATTTTATCTTAGCTAAATTGTCTTCAGATTAATACACCTAACAGAAAAACACCAGCTGAGTGTACATTTTTATTACCCCAGACAGGACATGCGTGCAAACAGACAAAAGATTGATCGAAGGAGATGACTAAGGGGACACAGACATTATAGATTATATGGACAGCATAATACTTTATAACCTTACATAATACTCCTCCAAATGGAAGAGAGAGAAGGTAAACACTGGCTGGTGAGGGCACCGAACCACGGGTCTCTCCAGACCCGATCAGAGGTCATACCAGCCAAGGCAGATGTGGACATACCTTCTGTCTCTCCTGGAAGTTACAGTGAAAAGTAAAACATGGCACACTCCCTCATTCATTCATTCATTCATTCCCCTAAAAATAAACACATTAATGCCTAATAAGTCCGTGATGACAATGAAAATGTGGATGAATTAAAAATCTTCAGACTGACAGTATTACACCAAACTATCCCCTGCTTAACTCATCCACATCAGAATGCACACATGCTCTTTGTTCATTCATTCATCCATTCCCCTAAAAAATTCATACGATAATGCCTAATCTATCAATTCAAATGGTAAAATCTACAATTAAAATGTGGATGGAATAAAAAAAAAAACTATTTAGTGTATCATCATACTATAATTAAAATGGCAGGTGATTAGATTATAACGGTTACAACTCTCTCCACTGAAATAATTGAAAATCCCGGTGCATGCAATTTCCTCTTGAGCTCCTGTCAGTAGAAACTGCGTGATTTATAAAACTGATGCTGAAATAGCATTAAGCAATGCACTTATGACAACAGACCTCCATTTTCCTGATCAAAAGTGCATTGTCATAAAATGCACTATAATAGTGATGCGCATGAGATTTCATGCCACCATGTCTACTAGTAATTAGATGGCATGACGCAAAGCATGTCATGATTGGCAAGAATAAACAGCTCACGTGCAGGGAACGACGCCAGAGAAAACACACAAAGAACATAGAGAAGCTGAGTAACCACAATTTATTGATTCAAAAAGATGCACAGTTAATGAAAGACGCCACTCACCAGAGGAGGACCCAGCCTGTAAGGGGAGAGGAGAGCAGATTAGAATAGGAGGGAGACTGGTAAAGGAAAAATAGGACAGTACTCATGTGGGATGAGCAGGGGGCCCGACAGTGGATGCTGGTAGGCAGGAGTAGAGCTGGGTGAGGTGTCTGACCGGGTGGAATTAGGCAGCTGAAGTGGTGATGAGGATGATGGGGCAGGTGAGCGCACAACGAACCCTGGAGACACACCACGAAGATGGCAGCAACCTGGAAGAGAAGAGAAGAGGAATTAATCGTTGTTCCTCAGAGAGTGAATGATACACTTACTTGCTTGTTTTAGGCAGTTTACCCAATGAGACAGCGCTGGAGCATTCACAGACTGGTCCTTTTCAGTGCTGGCAGGGAAGAGGTAGCAGGTGCGTCTAATCACACAGGTGTGGTGATTACCTGCAGAGCCAGGAAAAGTCTTGCAGGAAGGGAGGGGAGTGCGCGCTCACCTGATCATGACAGTGCCCCCCCCCAAGGGGCGCCTCCTGGCAGTCCACTGGGCTTGTTGGGGTGTGCCTTGTGAAAGGCCCAGACCATCCCCTTATTGTGGAAGTTGGAGCCAGGGATCCAAGACCTTTCTTCTGGTCTGTAGTCCTTCCAGTGGACTAGATACTGTAGCCCCCAGCCCCAATGGCGGACGTCCAGAATCCTTTGAACCATGTAGGTGGTCTGGTCGTCAAGGACCCAAGGGGGAGGAGGCAGCGCCGGGGGGGGGGGGGTAGAGAGGGCTGGCGGAGAGAGGCTTGACTTTGGAGACGTGAAAGGTGGGGTGAATCCGAAGCACCGGCGGAAGCTTCAGGTGGACTGTGACATCATTAATGACCCGGGAGATGGGGAACGGGCCCAGGAAGCAAGGTGAAAGTTTCCGGGACTCTGTCTTCAGGGGCACCTGGTCCGCTGACAGCCACACGTGCTGCCCAACAGAGTATTTGGGCGCAGGGGTTCGCCTGCAGTCCGCATACTGGCGGTTACCTTTGGCACAGCGGATGAAGGCAGCTCGAGTGGCCTTCCAGAGCCGGCGGCAGTGACAAACATAAGCCCCCACCAATGGTACATCAACCTCCCTTTCAGCCATAGGCAACGGGGGGGAGTATACCCCATGGAAGCCTCGAACGGAGTCAGTCCAGTAGCTGCTGAGACTGTGGAATTGTGTAAATATTCCACCCAGGTCAGATGGGTGATCCAAGTACTTGAGTTGCAGGCTGCTACGTACCTAAGGACAGCCTCCAGTGACTGGTTGGCGCGCTTAGCCTGCCCATTACTTTGAGGGTGGTATCTGGATGTAAGACTGACAGTGGTGCCTAAGGAGTGGCAAAAGGATCTCCAGACCTGGGAGGTGAATTGTGGGCCCTGGTCAGACACAGTGTCCAGTGGGATAGCATGCAGACGGATGGCATGGGTGGTTAGGAGGTTTGCGGTTTCAGAGGCGGAAGGTAATTTGGGGAGGGGCACCAGATGGATCGCTTTAGAAAAGCGATCCACAAAGGTGAGGATGACAGAATTGCCATGTGAGGGGGGAAGTCCAGTAATGAAGTCCAGGGCAATGTGGGACCAAGGTCAGCTGTGGATGGGTAGTGGGTGGAGGAGGCCAGCAGGGGCCGAGGAGTCAGACTTATTGCGGGTGCAGACTTGGCAGGCCTTGACGTAGTCCTGGACGTCCATCCGCAGGGTGGGCCACCAGAACACCCGCCGGATAAGGTTGATAGTCCAGGAGACTCCAGGGTGGCAGGCGAAATGACTGGTGTGGCCCCACCTGATGACATCGATGCAGAGGGCGGCCGGGACAAACAGACGGTCGTCGGGACCCCCCCCCCCCCAGGCTTGGGTTCAGTAGATTGAGCCCACCGGACCCTCTGCTCAATGTCCCACGTAAGAGCTCCAAGGATGCAAGAGGGTGGGACAATGGGTTGGGGGAGGGAATGAGGGGTAGGGGGGTCGGGACTGAACTGGCAGGAGAGAGCGTCCGGTTTAACATTACAGGAGCCAGGCCTGTAAGTGATGGTGAGATTAAATCTGGCAAATATAAGGCCTAATGGGCCTGCCTGGCGTTAAGTCTGCGGGCCGACCAGAGATATTCTAAATTTTTGTGGTCAGTCCACACTATGATGGGATGGACCACTCCCTCCAGCCAATGTCTCCCCTCCGCGAGGGCCAACTTAATGGCCAAGAGCTCTTGGTCCCCTACGTCGTAATTTCTCTCGGCCAGCGTGAGCCACCAAGAGAAATACGAGCATGGGTGGAGCCTCTGATCGGAGGCCAAGTGCTGCAATAGGACAGCGCCCACCCCCGAGTCAGAAGCATCCACCTCCAGAATAAACTGGAGCTGGGGGGTCGACCTGGGCCAAGATGGGGGTGTTAGAGAACAGGCCCTTTAATTTGGAAAAGGCCTGTTCAGCTGCCTCGGACCAAATGAAGGGCGCTTTAACCGAAGTCAGCTGGGTAAGAGGCTATGCTACCCCACTATAGTTTCTAATGAAACGGTGATAAAAATTTGCGAACCCCAAGAAGCGCTGGAGCTCCTTGCGGGAGTGGGGTGTAGGCCAATCCAGCACAGCCTTCACCTTGGCCGAGTCGGCTCTGAGTTCCCCCTCAGCTACTATAAAACCGAGGAACAAAGTGGAGCGGGTGGAAAACTCGCACTTCTCAGCTTCTCCAGGTACTCCAGGAGCTGTTGCAGAATGGACCTGACATGGACTGCGTGCTCCTCTGGTGTGCAGGAAAAAATCAAAATGTCATCCAGGTAGACAAAAACAAATTGATTTACCATGTCATGGAGGACGTCATTGATCATACGCTGGAAGACGGCTGGGGCATTGGTGAGCCCGAACAGCATTACCAGATATTCAAATTGCCCCAAGTGTGTTTTAAAGGCCGTCTTCCATTTGTCCCCTTCGCAAATGCAAACCAGATGGTAGGCATTACACAAATCCAATTTAGCAAATACTCACATGCGCTGAAGGAGCTCAAATGCGGAGTCGATCAGGGGCAGAGGAAATTTGTCTTTGACAGTTATAGCATTTAATTCACGGTAATCTATGCATGGACGCAAGGATCCATCCTTCTTCCCGACAAAAAAGAATCCTGCCTCAAGAGGAGCCGAGGAGGGCCAAATGAGGCCGGCGTTCAAAGAATCTTTAATATAGCTCTCCATCGCCTCCTACTCCAGCCCAGAAATGTTGTAGAGTTGGCTGGACCGGCAGCTGTGCACCCAGGAGAAGGTCTATGGCACAGTTGTAAGAGCGATGGGGAAGGGGGGGGGCAAAGAAAGTGCTCTCGACTTGCTAAAGACCTGTCCAAGGTCATGATAGACCTCTAGTACGAGACTGAGGTCCGGCAGCTCTACCGGAGGGTAGGAGATGGGTAGTGACGGTGAACACTCAGCCGAGCTGAGACAGGATGCCAACCAGTACGGGCTCCAGGAAGAGATGGAATTATGTGCCCAATTAATAATGGGGTTATGCTTCCAGAACCACGGGAACCCTAGAACCACCGGGTGTGATGATTTAGGAAGAATGAGGAACAAAAGTGTCTCCCGGTGGTTACCAGAAAGAAGGACGGAGACCGGCGTCATGCTTTCGGTAACGGAAGTTACGTTACCGCCCGACAGGGTGGTGACGTTAAGGGGCGTAGGCAATTTGATCATGGGGATGCCTACTTCCCGCACGAGCCATGAAGAAACAAAATCTTGCTCTGCCACTAAATCTATTAAAGCCATGACTCTCCTCTTGACCCCCGGCAACTGGATGAGGGCCAAAATGGAGAAGTTACTGGGGTGATGAAAAGAATTCCCATCCGTCAGACCCCCCACGGCTACTGACGGGCCACGTCTTTTGGCTTCAGGTGGCACTTAGGCAGTGTGTGCTCCATGGAGCCACAATACATGCATGCGCTGGCTCTCCTCCGCCGCTGGCGCTCCTCCGGAGCCAGCTGGGCTCAGCCAAGCACCATGGGTTCAGAGGTAGAGTTGGCTCCACCTGAGTCAGTAGCCGAGGTTGGCGTGCGCGCACTGGGCGGGCCGGAGGAAGTCTTGCGCTCCCTCGCGCGCTTGCAGTATCGGTTGTCTAAACTGACGGCCTGATCAATAAGACCGTCCAGGGAGGAGGGAACTGCCTGAACCGGTAGGTCGTCACAGAGGTTTTCATTTAAACCCTGGAGGAAGGCGCTATGTAACTCTATGTCATTCCAACCAGAGTCAGCCGCAGTGACCCAAAACTCCACAGAGTAGTCGGCGGCAGACCAACTCCCCTGGCGGAGTGACATCACCTGGCTCATGATGCTACCCTTGCTCTCTGTCCAGTTGAACGCGCAAGCAAATTCATCAACAAACCTATCAAAGAAATAGCTAGGACCCTCCAGACTGTCGAGAATGGACTGGGCCCAGCTGAGGGCCCGGTCCCACAGCAGGAGGGTCATGAAATGAATTTTAGAAGTATCGTCCGGGTATTCCCTTCCCACCTGGCCCAAGTAAAGCCAAACATGGCAGAGGAACACCTTACATTTCCCCACTTCCCCCGCGTACGGGGTAGGTGAAGGAATGGAGCTGGGTGACTTGTCTGACCGGGTGGAATTAGGCAGCTGGAGTGGTGATGAGGATGATGGGACAGGTGAGCGCACAACGAACCTCAGAGACGCACCACGAAGATGACAGCAACCTGGAAGAGGAAGAGAAGAGGAATTAATCGTAGTTCCTCAGAGAGTGAATCATACACTTACTTGGTTGTTTTAGGCAGTTTACCCAGTGAGCCAGCACTGGAGCGTTCACAGACTGGTCCTTTTCAGCGCTGGCAGAGAAGAGGTAGCAGGTGCATTTAATCACACAGGTGTGGTGATTGCCTGCAGAGCTGGGGAAAGTCTTGCAGGAAGGAAGGGGGAGTGCGCACTCACCTGATCATGACAAAGCATAAAAATGGTAAATGGCGTTCACTTATATAGCACATTTCTACTCATCTCTGGATGACCAGACAAAAAACAGACAATGCACCGACAAAACACTAACAAAAGCACTGGTGTATGGCAGGAGGTGTAGTGCAAGAATCCACTGTTGACTGTCAAAATAATGCCCCTAATCTCTGAGGTATTTTGACCGAAGCATGTCATGGACTTTTCATTAGCTCCTCTGAGTAAAGATTTTTACCCTGACATCTGCTTTATGGGGCAGCGCGGTGGCGGAGTGGTTAGCACTGCGGCAGCACAGCAACTCACCTTTGGCCGGGGGATCCTGGGTTCGATCCCAGCCCCCGACCAACAGTGATCTGTGTGGAGTTTGCATGTTCTCCCCGTGTCTGCGTGGGTTTACTCTGGGATTTCTCCGGTTTCCTCCCACA
Organism: Pholidichthys leucotaenia; assembly: GCA_020510985.1. Classification (NCBI taxonomy): domain Eukaryota; kingdom Metazoa; phylum Chordata; class Actinopteri; order Cichliformes; family Pholidichthyidae; genus Pholidichthys; species Pholidichthys leucotaenia. The sequence goes on from CM035838.1 coordinate 350,175,339, forward strand.
TGTCAAAAACATGCAAGTTAGGTTAATTGGCATCAAACTGGGGATTCTAAATTGTCCTTAGGTATGACTGTGAGAGTGAATGGTTGTGTGTCTGTCTGTGTTGGCCCTGTGATGGACTGGCGATCTGTCCAGGGTGTACCCTGCCTCTCGCCCAAAGATGCTGGGATAGGCTCCAGCCCCCCCCCCCCCCGCTCCCCCCCGACCCAAAAAGGATTAAGCGGAAGAGATGAATGAATCTGCTGATTTATTGTGGACATTTCTACATTAATGTGGGAAATATCTGCCTCATGTGATTGTCTCCGCCCTCAGGATGGATGACATCCAGCTCTGCACAGAAATCACAAGGCTGAAGCAGGAGCTGCAGAAACTCGTCTCTGTTCCAGGTAAATAAAAAGCAGACTCGGTCTCATTGTGTGAAGCGATTGTCACATCCTTTTTAACCTGCTGACAGTTTCCTTCAAATGGCCTCCACAAGCAGGCAGGTTTTCTTTGCTGTAATTGTGATTGAATAGATATGTACCCACTGCAGAAAGATGGTGTATTTTTCTGGCCAGAAACTGCCTCTGACAACAAGACTGAATTTCACCCTCCTTCACAATAAGCTTGTTGCTTGTAAATTAAACAATAAATAAATACGTTTTAAAAATTGTGGTTTTATGGGGTACCCCCCCACAGCAGCCACGGACAAACACAGCGCTCGACTAGAGCAATTAACAGGACAGTGAGATGTGTGTGTTGAGATCAATAGGCAGCCTTCCTGTGCTTAGTTCAGGCACCAGCATCCTGTGGATATGTATGACGCAAATGCAAACATTCATGCTTCCTGCTCGCATTGTGGTACAAATGTCACATGTCTGAATGCATTTCCTTTGATGATAAAATGCCTTTGATGTATTGTCCGTTGCTGGGTATTTAAGTGGCTGAATTCATATGTTCACTCTCTGTTCTTCTTCTGACTGCTTCTGACTACAGCTCATGAGAGCCTGAGAGCGATCCCCAGCATGCTTATACAGCAGCTGGGGTGAGCTCCGTGATGGCGATGATTTGATCAATAAACTTCATTAAAACTCCAGACGCCGTGTCTTATTTTAACATCGCCACAGTTTAAAAGAAAAGTTTTCAGGTCAAGAGCAACAAACCTGTAAAGGATTTAGTTTTTAATATTCGACATAAGCTCAGCTTGTATAATTACAGATTTTTTTCACTGAACTACAAATTGTTCAGATTTCTCATATTCATATGTATGATTTTTAACAGAAATTAATCTGAAAGGATTTTTTTTTAATTCTAAAAACTTACAAGGCCGACTTCTTTAGATACAAAAAGAAGTCAGATTTTATGCATGAAAAAACAGCTCTACTTCTTACTTCTCTAAATAAATAAATAAATGTTTTTCTGAGGAGTTTATGGTCAGTTGCTTTGTAATAGGAGTATTTGGGTTTTTTATTTGCAACCTTGTAACTGGTACTTTTTGGTAAGGAGTGGACATACAATGGTCCTCGTGTCTGATTTGATTCCCTCCTTATCTCATGACCACAGGTGGGAGTAAAGCGAGGCCAAAATATTAAAGACTGACGCGTGAGAACAGGAGTCCTCAAACTAGTGTGTAATCACTCAGGGTCTATATAATTTATATACAGTGTGTTACTGTTAAAATCTGGACATGGCTGTGCTCATGTCCTCGCTTTATGTTGTTTTCTATGATCTTCGGGACATGAATTCAGCCATGTCCTCACCCTCAGTTCATTGCTTTCCTGCCCCAGCCTTAGTTTAGTCCTTGCGTTTATTTTCATTATCATGTCTCTTATTATGTTCTGTAGTCTTAGTTTCTGCCCTCCTTTCTGTGTTTATTATTATCATTAGTATCCTGGTCCTGGGGTGCTCTGTCTGTCTTTACAGCTACACCCATCCTGTGCTCATTGTTCTCCCCATGTGTTTTTGGTTTACTCTGATTTGTCTCCCCAGCTGTTCAGTGTTCCCTGTTGCCCTCCTCATTTATTTAAGTATGAGTTAGTCTTAGTCTTGTGTGGTGTCATTAATGTTCTCTGTCAATCTTGTCTGTGAGCTTTACGTCTGCACATATTTTCTAGTCTAGTTTCACCTTGTCTTGCCTATGAGTTTTGTTTTGCATTGTTTGGTTTTCAGCCCATGTGCTGCTATTTATTTGTGTTGGAGTTTTATTAATAAATTACCATTTTCTGCACCATATTCTGCCTGCGCCTGAGTCCTATCAGCCACCACCAAGCTTGTTACATAGGTTCACCTTAGGATTCTAACCTACAACTATAGGTTAAAGGTCAACGTTATCATTCCTTTTGTACTATTACTATAGAATGAGTAAAGCTACAGTCACCAAACTTGGTACACAGGTTCACTCTGAGACCATGACTTCTGACTATGGATTTGGGGTCAAAAGGTCAAAGGTCAAGGTTAGCATTCCCTATGCCCTGTAACAGAAGAGTAAGTAAAGCTACAGTCACAAACTTGTTACACAAGTTCACCTTGAGATCTTGACCAACTGTGGGTTGTATACAACTATTTTTGTTGTATATTCATGGACTGATGTTTTGATGCTGCGGACACCATGAGACAAAACACCTAGAAGGTCTAGCATGTGCCGTGGTGCATATTTGTGAAAGCCATTTTGTTTAGCTGCCTTAGAATAGAATAGGCTTTATTGTATTGTACAGGTGTACAGCACAACAAAATTGTGGGTGTTCCACCAGGTTACTGCACAATAAAGTAAGTGAGAAGAATTTGAAATAAAACAGTTACAGAACACACTGTTAATCATACGACTGAAGCAGAAATAAAAAGTAAAAATAATAAATAGCCCACTGGTATATACATACATAGGTACAGTAGTGGTTTCACAGGTTTAACTATGTACATAAGAGTGTGGAGCGCAGAACACATATTTGAGTAAAATGGCCCAACGGTTATGGAAAATATGTACAACAGTGATTTCACGGATGGGTCAATATACATGAAAGTGAGGAGTGTAAAGACAGATGAGTTATAGTGATAATTAAAAGGTCATCAGTTCTGTGCATGTGAACGTTCAGAAAGAGGGGGGTGGAGCCTCTAACTGTTTGCAGTTCGGATGGCCTAGGGCAGTCCTTCTCAAATAGTGGGGCGCGCGATGCGATGCCGGGGGGGCGCGTGTGACTCCGGGGAACAGGCTTTGCTTTTGCCGTGTAAAGTGTAATTGCACATCCACGGCAGCAGGTGGTGCAGTGACGCTCTCATTGTCAAAGTCTGTGCGGGAGTTTAAAACTTTTTAAATTGCTGTCAACAAACCCCTCGAGAGACACCATGGAGAAATATTTAACAGTAACGAAAAGAAAGGCGGAGAGAGACACAGGTAAAGAGACAAATGAAAGTCTCCCAAAAGCTAAGACGAGGAAATATGACGAAGCTTATCTAGCGCTTGGCTTCACTGGGACTACGCTGGGAGACGAGGAAAGACCGGTGTGTTCACTGTGTCTGAAAGTGTTGGCAGCGGACAGCATGAAGCCAAATAAATTAAGACGTCACCTACAGACATTACATCCTCAACACGTTGATAAGCCGCTTGATTTTTTTCAGCGAAAACGTGCGGAGTACGGCCAACAATCATCCCACTTTGTGAACGCTACATCAGTAAACCAGCGAGCACTTTCAGCATCATTTAAAGTGGCGCACCAAATTGCACAGTGCAAAAAACCCCACACAATTGCAGAGGAGTTGATAAGATAAGATAAGATAAGATAAGCCTTTATTAGTCCCACAACGGGGAAATTCCAGGATTGCAACAGCACAGGGATAGCAACACTCAGAGCAACAATCAGAAGGCAAGAAAAAAAAACAAGCAAGCAAGAGCAGCTAATATACATATGTACATATTACTATAAAATATATATATATACACACACACACACACAGACACACAGTGCAGAGCATTGTAGCTGGATGGAATAAATATATGAATATATGAACACAGTGCAGAGCATTGTAGCTAGATGGAATAAATATGTAAATATATAAACCCCCCACAGTACGGAGCATTGCAGCTAGGTGGAATAAATATGCAAGTATATAAACACACACAGTGCGGAGCAATGTAGCTAGATGGAATAAATATATAGATATATAAATATAAACACACCCAGTGCTGAGCATTGTAGCTAGATGGAATAAATATGTAAATATATAAACACACACAGTGCAGAGCATTGTTGCTAGATGGGATGAAACAGCATAACCGTCTACTTAGTTATCCTACATGGTATGATTATGTGCCCATACATATTCTCACCCTCCATAGCGACCGGTATGTTCCTAGTTGTATGCCGGAGAGGACCATTGTGTAAGTCTATTGCATCTTTTGCATTCAAAAAAACTATTAGTTTGTTACGTCTTTTTGCTATCTCTGCGAGCAGCCCTGCTTAGGTTGTACAGTCTGACAGCCGTTGGTAGGAAGGACCTACGAAACCTCTCGGTTGTGCACCTGGGATGATGTAGTCTGCTGCTAAATGAGCTCTTCAGTGCATCCAGTATGTCCTGCATAGGGTGGAACTCGGACTCCAGCAGAGATGACAGTTTAGCCACCGTCCTTCTCTCTCCTATCTCCTCCATCGGATCAAGGCGCTGCCCCAGGACAGAGCTAGCTTTCTTAATCAGTTTGTTCAGTCTCTTCCTATCGGCTGCAGTAATGCCACTGCCCCAGCAGACCACTCCAAAAGTGATGGCTGATGCCACCACCGTGTCATAGAATGATACTGCCTTTTTCTACCTTTTTCTTCAGACTAAAATGTTAAATATATTGGTACTCCTGTGTTAATGTTCCAGATCAATTTACATTTAATATTATTTATTGATTTAATTATTTTTCTCAGCATCAAATGGTTCAGTTGGTCAAAAATGTTTCTAGTTTAAATAAGGATTGACATATTTTTTATTTCAGGCACTTTGATGCACTTTAAGTTTTTTTTTCTGTTTTAGACTATAACAGGGTTTCTGTGTGGCAAAATAAAGTTAATATTTGTTGAAAGTTGATTTATATTGCTTTTTTCTTTTGTTAATGTTAAAAAGGATACAATTTTAGGTATACTTATACAATTTTTATAGATAATGATCTTATTTAGAGTCACTGCGGTGAGTTGGGGGGGCGCGAAATATTTTCTCTTTCCTAGGGGGGGCTTTGCAAAAAATAATTGAGAAGCACTGGCCTAGGGGAAGAAACTGTTTGTCAGTCTGGAGGTGTGGGACCTGATTGGTCTGAATGGTTGTCCAGAGAGAAGCAGGTCAAACAGGTGGTGGGCATAATGTGAGAGATCTCCTGTGATGGCCTTGATCTTTCTGAGACAGGAGGCTCTGGAGATGTCTTCCAGGGAAGGCAGAGGGCTGCCGATAAATTTTGGGGCGGTGTTGATGACCCTCTGCACAGCCTTCCTGTTCTCGGCCGTGGAGCTGGCGTACCACACACCCAGACAGAGCACGCTCTCCACTGAGCAGTGACAGAAGGCCAGTAGCAGCTTCTGGTCTAGGTTGTGCTTCCTCAGGACACAGAGGAAGTGTAGTCGCTGCTGGTCTTTCTTCACCAGGGCCTTGGTGTTAACAGTCCAGAAAAGGTCAGAGTTGATGTGGGTGCCCAGGAACCTGAAGGCGGGGACGTTTCCAGGTGGTCGGCATTTCTGGGGGAGGGGGGATCCTGTCTGTTCTTCCTGAAGTCCAGAATGAGTTCTTTGTTTTTTTGAGCATTCAGTTTCAGGTTGTTTGCTTGGCCCCACAGCAGCAGATTATCTACCATTGCCCTATATGCCTTCTCATCATCGTCGGTGATGAGCCCAACCAAGGTGGTGTCGTCCACGTATTTCACAATGACAGTGGTTGGGTGGGTTGGAATACAGTCAAAGGTGTACAGAAGGCTTAGCACGCAGCTTTGGGGGGAGCCAGTACTGAGGGAGAGTGTGGAGGAGTGGTGGGGGCCAAGTCTGACTGTTTGTGGGCAGTTGGTGAGAAAGTTCTTTATCCAGGAGTAGGTCGGGTGGGGGATCTAGAGGAGGTGCAGTTTGTTGATCAGGATGTCCGGGATGATGGTGTTGAAAGCTGAGCTGTAGTCCACAAAGAGCATCCTCACGTAGCTCCTTGGGTTCTCCAGGTGGCTCAGCGCTCTGTGGAGAGTGGTAGCGATGGCGTCTTCTGTAGACCGCTTCTCCCTGTGGGCAAACTGATGGGGGTCAAAGGAGGGGGGAAGACAGTCCCTGATGTCCTGGGACACCAGTCACTCAAAACATTTCATGACTACAGACGTGAGTGCTATGGGTCTGTAGTCATTCAGGCTGTCAATTGTGGCCTTTTGGGGAATGGGGATGATGGTGGAGGCCTTGAGGCAGGAGGGGACGGTGGCATGCGTCAGAGAGAGGTTGAACAACTTGGTGAGGATTGCTGCCAGCCGGTCTGCACATGCTTTGACCACCACTCCTGGGATGCCATCTGGGCCAGCAGCTCTGCGGGGGTTCACTGCTTTCAGTTGCCTCCTCACCTCGTGCACCTGTACAGAGAGGGGAGAGGGGAGGGGGAGAGGAGGGGAAGGGGGGAGGTGTGCTCAAACTGGGCAAAGAAGCTGTTAAGCTACTCTGCCAGAGTGAGGCTGCTGTCTGATGCTGGGGCACTCTGGCCCCTGTAGTTGATGAGGGCCTGGATGCCTCTCCATGTCTGTCGGGGGTTATTGTCTGTGAGGAAGCCCTCCACCTTCCTCCTATAGGCGTTTTCTACCTACGCATGTGTAGACTGGTCCTGTCGGACTGAAACCACCAGATTGGCTCAACAGGCAAGAAGGCAGACCCAGCAAAGCATTGTGGAGCACAACTAGGGCACAGTGAGACAAGTAGGACACTGCTGGCCATCCACTGCATCCTAACCTATCTCCATCTGTCTTGACTACGTCTTGCCACTGGATCCAGATAGGCTGGGACAAGAGAGTGAGGCTGACAATCCTGCGCAACTCTCCCTCACTTAAATTAAATTCACATGCAAGTCAAGACATCACCACCACCACCACCCCCAATTTCCTTCTCACACCCCCCCCCCCAAGTCCTGTGGTGATGGGCAAGTGACGAATCACCAGGTGCAGATACACTGGAAGCTGTAGCCACAATCCTACACACAGGCGGCCCAGGGCATAGGGTTGCTCTTTACTGGACCAAAGCAGCAGTGGAGTTCGGCAGTTCCCTGGGTGTCTGAGCAGCCCTTTAGGATTTGCTCTGCTCACCTCCATGGCCTGAGGAATGGGCTAGAAAAAGTGCCCTAAACATAGCCTGCTTTGCTACACCTTGGCCATCAAGCCGCAGCTGGCGGGTATCCCACCCTAGTGTTCAAAATTCTCAGAAGAAATCAACTAAGGTGACATCACTCACCATTGGGACTTGGAATGTGTGAACGCTCATGGACAGCTCCAAAGTGGACAGACCTGAGAGACAGACAGCACTTGTCGCAAGAGAACTCGGCAGGTACAACATCCACATCACAGTTCTGAGTGAGACCAGGTTTGCAGATGAAGGTCAGCTGACAGAAGTCAAAGCCTGCTACACCTTTTTCTGGAGCGGCCGAGGCAGCAAAGAATACCATGAAGCAGGAGTGGGTTTTGCGATCAGATCCAATCTGAGCAGCAAGCTTACCAGCCTCCCCAAAGGAACCAACGACCGCCTCGCCTCATGACCCTGTGGCTCCTCCTCCCAGGAAAACGCCATGCCACATTCATCAGTGTATATACCCCCACCATGATGAACCCAGATGAGATCAAAGACAAGTTTTACGAGGACTTAGAGACTTTCATTGAAGGCGTACTGAAGGAGGACAAACTCATTGTTTTTGGAGACTTTAACGACAGAGTTGGTACAGACTACCAGACATGGGAGGAAGTCCTTGGGAGAAATGGAGTTGGAAAGTGCAACAGCAACGGTCTTCTCCTGTTGAAGACGTGCACCTCTCATGACCTTCTGATCACCATTACCGTCTACCGCTTGCCAAATTACAACAAGACCTCCTGGATGCATCCACGCAGCAAGCATCGGCATCTGATCAATTACATCATTGTGAGAAGGAGAGACAGGCAAGACATTAGAGTGACGAAGGCGATGTGTGGTGCAGACTGCTGGATGGATCACAGACTCATTCTCTCAAAACTCAACATGCACATCCAGCCCAAATGGCATCCACAAGGGAAAAAGGCAAACAAGCGTCTCAGTGTCAGCAAGCTGGAATAGCACTCTGTGCTACAGAACCTCAGTGAGGACCTGAACAGCAAGCTTAGTCAGCTCAACCTCAGGGTGTATGGAGCAGAAGAAGACTGGGCAGCTTTCAGAGACATGGTGTATGGCACCTCACTCACTCATCTGGGCCAGAACACGCACAAACACAAAGACTGGTTCGCTGAAAATGATGAGGACATCCAAAAACTGCTTGACAAGAAGCATGAAGCCCACAGAGTGTGCCAGCAAGACAGCAGATTTGCCTCTAAGAAGGCAACCTTCAACTCCATCAAAGGAAAGGTACAGGCAAAGCTCAGAAAGATGCAAGACTTCTGACTCAGCAAAAAGGCAGATAAAATACAGTAGTACACTGACAGCAACTACTCCAAATGCTTCTAGGATGCCCTTAAGACCATCTACAGGCCTCAGTCTTATGGAACATCTCCACTGCTCAGTGCTGACAGGTCCACTCTCCTCACCGACAAGAACACAATCCTGGAAAGATGGGCAGAACATTTCAGCAGTGTCCTAAACAGACCTTCATCCATCAATACAGAAGCCATCACTCACATGCCCCAAGCAGAGGTGAACACGTCTCTGGCAGAACCTCCAATGGAATCAGAAGTCCAAAAAGTTATCAAACTCCTTTCGAACAGCAAAGCACCAGGCTCTGACTCCATCCCAGCTGAAATCTACAAGGCAGGGGGACCAGTTCTAATACAGAAACTCACCAAGCTCTTTCAGACCCTGTGGCAGCAGGGAGTTATCCCCCAGGAGCTCAAGGACGCCTCCACTGTCCATCTCTACAAGAGAAAAGGAAACAGGCAGTCCTGCGACAACCACCGTGGGATCTCTCTCCTCGCCATCGCCGGCAAGATCCTCACAAGAGTCCTTCTCAACCGCCTCATTCAGCATATGGAAGGCAGTCACCTGCCGGAGAGCCAGTGTGGCTTCAAGAGAGGGTCGTGGAACTGCTGACAAGATCTTCGCCACACGCCAACTTCAAGAGAAGTGTCAAGAGCAGAACAGGAACCTCTACACTACATTTGTAGATCTGACCAAGGCTTTTGATACCGTCAGTTGTGAGGGGCTGTGGAAGATCATGGTGAAGTTCAGCTGCCCGTACAAGTTCATCAGCATGGTGCGCCAGTTCCACAACAGCATACTTGCTTGAGTACTGGACAATGGAGACTCCTCCAAAGCTTTCCCAGTCACCAACGGGGTCAAGCAGGGCTGTGTAATCGCGCCCACACTTTTCAGCATGATGTTCACAGCCATGCCGTCTGATGCCTTCTGTGATGATGAAGAAAGCGCCATCAGGATCAGGTACAGGATGGACTGCAGGCTCTTCAACCTGCGGATGCTCCAATCCAAAACCAAGGTGGAAGGGGTCTCAGTGCACGACTTCCTGTTCGCAGATGACTGCTCACTCAATGCCGCTACAGAGGCCCAGATGCAGCAGAGCATGAACTGCTTCTCCACTGCTTGCAACAACTTTGGGCTCACAATCAGTGCGAAGAAAACCGAGGTTCTACACCAACCTGCACCACAGAAGACTTACATGGAACCAGCCATCACTGTCAATGGGGAGACCCTCAAGGCTGTCGACAAGTTCATGTACCTCGGCAGCACACTCTCCAGGTCTGTCAACATCGATGACAATGTCAATTCACGCATTGCCAAGGCAAGCTCAGCATTCGAACGGCTACGTGCAACAGTATGGGAAAGGAGAGGCATCAGGCTGACCACAAAACTGAAGGTGTACAAGGCAGTTGTCCTGCCTTCCCTACTGTACACCTGTGAGACCTGGACAGTCTACGAGCGCCATGCCCGAAAGCTTAACCACTTCCACCTGAACTGCCTCAGAAAGCTCCTGAAGATCACCTGGCAGGACAAAATCCCTTACACAGAGGTTCTCTCCCGAGCTGAGCTTCCTAGCATCCACACCCTGCTCAAGAGAGCCCAGATTAGGTGGGCTGGCCACCTTGTTCATATGTTTGAGTCACACCTACCAAAGAGACTGTTCTATGGTGAACGAGCAGAGGGCAAGCGCTCACAAGGTGGTCAGAAGAAGCACTACAAAGACACTCTTAAGGCCTCCCTGAAGAGCTTTGACATCAGTCCTGACACCTGGGAGACCCTTACACTAGACCCACCAGACTAGCGTAGCTGTACCAGCAAAGGTGTTGCCGCCTTTGAGCTAAACAGGATTGCCAAGGCCCAGAGAAAACATGAGCTTCGCAAGTCCAGAGCCACCCCTGTATCTTCTGCCCGCACAGACCACCTGTGCCCGACCTGTGGCAGAGTCTTCCATGCCCACATCGGACTGATCAGCCACAGCTGGACACACCGCACCCAGTCCTCTTTCCTGTGATGTCCTTGGTCATCATCAAGAACGACGGACGAACAACAACAAGTCCTCCTAGATATTTGCCCTGATGTCACCAAACTCACTCACAATGATCCTCAGGTGGGTCTGCATCGAAGTTGTGCTCAAGGTCATGGTCAAGGTCAAAGGTTGGGAGATCTGGGCACTTACGATTTCACAAAAATCGTTACCCCTGCTAGGCAGTTGTCTCAGTGTTGTGCAAACTCATGCACAGTGATCCTCAAGTGGGTTTGTATCTACGCTGTACTTAAGGTCAAGATCAAAGGTCCAGGGATCTGAGCACTCTTGAGGTAATTCCAGGCTGGAATGAGCTTCTCCATCAGTGACGGTCTAGTGTTTTAGATGCAGAGGAAGATACCACCTGTATTGAGGATTTGCAGTAATGTCACCAAATCATGAAACGTTCTGTCATGTTCTGGCACTTTTTTTTATATTTTTACCAACTTTTTCATACAGTCTATGGATTGGTGTGGCATAAATTTCAGAATTTGGCAAGCTTGGTGGAGCAGTGGTTAGCACTGTGGCAGCACAGCAAGAAGGTCACCAGACCAATTCCACCTCTGACCACCGTGAGTTCAATCCCACCCCATGACCATCGGTCACCCTTCTGCATGTTCTCCCCGTGTCTGCTTAAGTTTACCCCGGGTACTCGGGTTTCCTCCCACAGGCCAAAAACATGCAAGTTAGGTTAATTGGAGACTCTAAAGTGGCCCTAGGTGTGAATGTGTGTGTGAATGGTGAAGGGATTGGCGCCGCAAATTGGCAGTGTCATTCATCCAGGTGGATGCCCTGTAATTTCCCTCTGGGGATTAATAAAGTATACTAAAAAAAAAAACCTCTGACCATGGTCACTATACTGCAGGGCTATTCAATTACAAAATCAGCTGGGCCACAATTGGAAATCAAAGATACGTATGTAACTGGGCCACATATGTTCAGCGATCTGTTGAATATGACAAGTTTCAAACCAACACAGATCAGCATGACGAAAAATATGATGCACTTTTTATTCATTGTCTTGGTTTTAAATGTGTGCTTGGCACATGACAAAGGCACAACAAACGTGCAAAAAAAACCTACAATATCAGTGCTGGGGTTGAGCAGAAATGAAGTAGTAGAAATATTTTTCCTTTTGAACAACAATTAAATAAATATAATGAAAAAAATAAAATTCTGTAAATAACCATTTTGGTCACATCTTACTCAGGCATATCTCAAAGTGCATAAAATCTCAATGTGCACTGTTAGTATTAACATTTGTTTCCCTTTTGAAATAAAACATACTACATCCTGGTCATAACTGACCTTGGCACATCACAAAGTGCATTTAGCTGAATAAAAAATAAACTGTCCAACACTTCAGTGCACAAACCCCCCAAGAAAAGACTGACAACATAAACAAACATTGGGCATCCACTATTGTGGTTTGTTTTGTTTTAAATCACCACATGTCTGAGTAGGAACCTCTTTCTATAACTACAGTCATGTGAAAAAATTTGGACATCCCTTTAAATATTCAGTTCTTTATTAAGAAATGTTCACATATCTATGTCTAATCTTGTTTTTGTTTTTATTTGCATTTTTATTTATTTATTTTAGCCATTGTAAGTGGGAATTAATGTGGGGGTGTCCTAAAAAAGATAGGGGGTGTCCTAACTTATTCCTCACAATCCATCCATCCATCCATCTTCTTCCGCTTAATCCTTTTTGGGTCATGGCGGGCTGGAGCCTATCCCAGCATCTTTGGGTGAGAGGCTATTCCTCACTATTTGTTTAGAATTACATTTTACAGAAAATTTGAAATAAGTCTTTAATTCATTTTTAATTGTTTAGTTGTATTATGTGAATCTCCCAGTATTTTTAACATTGATATTAAATATCCATATGTCCAAATTTTTAAAAAAAAAAAACACACAAGCTTATACAGGGTGTCCTAAATTTTTCACATGACTGTACACATTCCATTACACACAAATCAGTCAACCAAAAAACTTGAGTAATGACTTCAGTCTTGAAGGTTTGAGGTTTTTCTTCAAAATTTGTAATAATTTTCTTATAGTTTTCTATTTTTTTCTGTAAATTTATCTAAATTTTAAACCATTTTTCTCATATTTGTAATTTCCTCTTGTAAAATTGACTTTTCTTGTATATTTGAGACTTTATTATACATTTGTGAATTATTTTATGGCTAATTTTTGTCTATTTTTTTAATAAAATTACTGGGGGGTGGGGTCTAATATAAATTTGAAACAGATTGTGATAAAATTTTGACTTTTTTCCTCATACAATTTACACTTTTGACCGTAATTTTACAGAGCCAGAACAATAACTGAACTCTGATTTCAAAGAAAAAAAAAATTATAAAATTACATTTAATGAAATAAATTAACTTAAATTACCAAAGATCCAGTTGTTTCTGTTAAAATATTTCTATATATTTATAGCTTTTCAGAACTCCCCTCACCACCGAGACAGCAGGAAAAACCTCCCTTATTTTGAAATCCAAATGTTTGCACATTTAGTTTGTCTGAAGGCTGCTGACGGATTAAAGTCAATGACTTTGTGAATTTCAGTCATCTTAATTTGCCAGATACATAATAATGAACATAAATTATTGTACTGGCTGGTGAAGTAAATCCTCAGTGATTCAGTCATGCTTGCCTTTCCCTGCATATGAATACTAATCACACCTGTTTGCTCATTATTGAGCAAACAGGTGTGACTGACTCATTATTGCTCCCCTTTCCAGCAGGTTAAAACCACTATAAATGCCTCCACTGCTTACATACCTCTTCTGAGTTTTTTCTGCATTTAAAGTACTTTAATAAGCTCATGCTTCTCTTGGAAAATGAGCGAGACGTTCTGCCTACTGACTGGAACTGTCACGCAGGCAGGTCGCTTCTGAGTTCTGCGCGGATGACGGTCATGCGTGTTGTTTGTGTACATGCTTGTGGACCGTCATTCCTTTCTTCATATTTTTTTCTTAAATTTGTATTTCCTTGGCGTGGCCTGGGCCCATGGGCCACTCGGAGGTTGCTTCTGGGCCGAATGTGGCCCACGGGCTGCTAATTGAATAGGCCTGCTATACTGTATGCATGGGGGAAGGTTGTCATAATAGGCAAGATAAAGCCCCAGGAAAGTCTTTTTATCACTTTCAATCTGATCTAATTTGGAGAGCAAGTGTGTAGCAGTTTCCATCACAGATTGGATTTGCAGTGATCATTTCATCAAGGGTAAATACATGTACAAATGATGACCCAGGGATAGCAATGGTGTGTCTTAGATTTATATTAAGATAAGATAAGATAAGATAAGCTTTTATTAGTCCCACAATGGGGAAATTCCAGGATTGCAACAGCACAGGGACAGCAACACTCAGAGCAACAATCAAGAAGACAAGAAAAATAAGAGCAGCGAATATACATATATACACATAAATATATAAATATATATACACACAGTGCGGAGCATTGTAGCTACATGGAATAAACAGCATAACTGTCTACTTAGTTATCCTACATAGTATGAATATGTACCCATACATATTGTCACCCTCTGCAGCGACTGATATTGTCCTAGTTGTATACTGGAGGGGACCATTGTGTAAGTCTATTGCGTCTTTTGCATTCAACACTATTAGGTTGTCATGTTTTTTTGCTATCTCTGCGAGCAGCCCTGCTTAGGTTATACAGTCTGACAGCTGTAGGTAGGAAGGACCTGCGAAACCTCTCGGTTGTGCACCTAGGATGACATAGTCTGCTGCTAAATGAGCTCCTCCGTGCATTCAGTATGTCCTGCATAGGGTGGGACTCAGACTCCAGCAGAGATGACAGTTTAGCCACCATCCTTCTCTCTCTTATCTCCTCCACTGGGTCAAGGCATTGCCCCAGGACAGAGCTAGCTTTCTTGATCAGTTTGTTCAGTCTCTTCCTATCGGCTGCTGTAATGCCACTGCCCCAGCAGACCACTCCAAAAGTGATGGCTGATGCCACCACCGTGTCGTAGAATGTCTTCAGCAGCACCCTTTGTACACCAAAAGACCTGAGTCTCCTACATATCTCTCGGGAGATATGTAGGTCGCATGCTAACAGCTAGCAACTCCATGTCTTTGTTGCAGTGTTGTTATGTCCGTGATATGTCCCGGTCGGCACCAGTTGTTATTGACATACATTATCACACCTCCGCCCCTTGCTTTCCCACTGTCTGGTGTTCGATCTGCCCGTATTGCATGGAAACCCTCCAGTTCAATGTTAGCATCTGTTGCTAGTTCTGTTAGCCACGTCTCCGTAAATAGCATCAAGCTACTCTCTCTGTACATGCTCTCGTAGCGGGAGATAGCCGCTAGCTCATCTGTTTTACTGAGTAGCGATCGTACATTCCCCATAATAACAGATGGGAGGGCAGGTCTATACCTTATATTCCTCGCCCGCCGTCTTACTCCAGCTCGACATCCACGCCGTTTCCGTCTTATTTCTCCCGGTATGTCGAGTTTTTGCCTTAGCATCGTGGGCCGGTTAAGTGCTAACAGCTGGTCTCTATTGTACTGCCTCCTGCAAGAAACAGTGGCTCCGTCCGCTGGCTCAGGAGACATTTGGGCGATCAACGTGTCTGTGATGGATAAAGGTGTCGCTGAATCAGAAAGATTAGCAAGAGAGCCAGATAGTAAATAGAAATAGGAAGAAATTGATCCGCTGTTGCAAAAAGGCAGCCTACTCGTGTGGTGCAGGAATATTTGTTTTGTTTTTGGGTTGTTGTTTTTTTTTTGGGGGGGGGGGGGGTTGGGGTTTTCCTGCATAATCTCTGCTACATTCCCTCGTTTAAGATAAGATAAGATAAGCCTTTATTAGTCCCACAATGGGGAACACACAGTGCAGAGCATTGTAACTAGATGGAATAGATATATAAATATATAAACACACAGTGCGGAGTATTGTAGCTAGATGGAATAAATATGTAAATATATAAACACACAGTGTGGAGCATTGTAGTTAGATGGAATAAATATGTAAGTATATAAACACACACAGTGTGGAGCATTGTTGCTAGATGGAATAAATATATAAACACACACAGTGCGGAGCATTGTAGCTAGATGGAATGAAACAGCACAACCGTCTACTTAGTTATCCTACATGGTATGATTATGTACCCATACATATTCTCACCCTCCATAGCGACCGCTATTTTCCTAGTTGTATACCGGAGGGGACCATTGTGTAAGTCTACTGCGTCTTTTGCATTCAATACTATTAGGTTGTCACGTCTTTTTTGCTATCTCTGCAAGCAGCCCTGCTTAGGTTGTACAGTCTGACAGCTGTAGGTAGGAAGGACCTGCGAAACCTCTCGGTTGTGCACCTAAGATGATGTAGTCTGCTGCTAAATGAGCTCCTCAGTGCATTCAGTATGTCCTGCATAGGGTGGAACTCGGACTCCAGCAGAGATGACAGTTTAGCCACCATCTTTCTCTCTCCCATCTCCTCCACTGGGTCAAGGCGCTGGCCCAGGACACAGCTAGCTTTCTTGATCAGTTTGTTCAGTCTCTTCCTATCGGCTGCTGTAATGCCACTGCCCCAGCAGACCACTCCAAAAGTGATGGCTGATGCCACCACCGTGTCATAGAATGTCTTCAGCAGCGCCCCTTGTACACCAAAAGACCTGAGTCTCCTCAGTAGGAACAGCCTGCGCTGTCCCTTCTTGTAGAGTGCATCGGTATTGTGTGACCAGTCTAGTTTATTGTTCAGATGAACACCCAGGTACTTGTAGGATGTCACCATCTCGATGTCTGTTCCCTGTATGTTTACTGGTGCTGTGAGGGGTTGTCCTTGCCTGCGGCAGTCCACCACCAGCTCCTTAGTTTTCCTCGCGTTGATCTGGAGGCAGTTCCGATGGCACCAGCCAACAAAGTCCTGGATAAGCTCTCTGTACTCAGCTTCATCTCCGTTGAAGATGAGGCCAACGATCGCAGAGTCGTCAGAGAACTTCTGTTGATGGCAGTGTGTTGTGTTGTGTGAGAAGTCCGCAGTATAAAGGGTGAAAAGGAAGGGAGCCAAAACCGTTCCCTGGGGGGCCCCCGTGCTACCGATGATCGTGTCGGACACACAGTCCCGGGTTCTCACAAACTGAGGCCGGTTTGTGAGGTAGTCCAGGATCCATGATGACAGGTGCTGGTCTACCCCTGCGCACAGCAGCTTGTCCTTCAGGATCATTAGTTGGATGGTGTTGAAAGTACTGGAGAAGTCAAAGAACATGATCCTCACCACATTCCCGGGCTTCTCCAGGTGGGACAGAGAACGATGAAGGAGGAAGATCACCGCATTCTCCACCCCAATGCCATGCTGGTAGGCAAACTGGAGTGGATCCATCGCTGGTCCCACTAGGGGGCGGAGGTGAGCAAGGAGCAGTCTCTCCAGGGTCTTCATCATGTGGGACGTCAGGGCCACTGGTCTGTAGCTGTTCAGATCTTTGGGGTGGGAAGTCTTTGGTACAGGTACCACACAAGATGTTTTCCACAGCTGTGGTACCCTCCCCAGCTTCAGGCTCAGATTGAAGATGTACTCCACAATCCCACACAGCTGGTCTGCACAGGACTTGAGGATTTTTGCGCTGATGCCATCCGGTCCCGACGCCTTCCTCGCCTTGATCTTCCTCAGCTCCGTCCTCACCTGGGTCTTAGTGAGGGTCAGGTTGGGGGGCTGTGTGTTGGGAGTGGGGGGGTGTTGGTGGAGTGGGGAGTGGGCAGCAGGACTTGATGTCTTTAGAGGCAGCAGTGGTTGTTGTGCAGTCAGGGGGGAGGGCGGTTGGTCGCCCACTCCCTGCCCCCCGTGGCTTGGAGGGAGGTATTCTGGAGCCCAGAGACGGTTTTAAGGTTTCTCCAGACCCCGCTGATGTCGCTCTGTTGCAGCTTGTCCTCCATCTTCTTCCTGAAGCTGTCCTTGCCTTCTCTGATCTTTCTCCTCAGCTCCCTCTGTACAGACTTCAGCATCTCCCTGTTCCTCGACCTGAAGATCCTCTTCTTCTCTCTCAGAAGTGTTTTTATCTCAGGGTTGATCCAGGGTTTGTTGTTTGAGCAACACCGTATGGCCTTGGTGGGTACGGTGTTGTCCACACAGAAGCTGATGCAGTCCGTGATGGTGTGAGTGAGGCCATCGATGTCCTCACCATGTGGATCGCAGAGCTGCTCCCAGGCGGTGGTTTCAAAACAGCCCTTTAGAGTGTCCATTGCCTCCTCAGACCGTAACTTCACTATGCGCATGGCCGGAGGTTGTCTGTGCACTAGGGGTTTGTACACCGGCCAGAGATGAACCAAGTTGTGATCCGATCTCCCGAGTGGGGGAAGTTGTGATGAGGTGTACGCCTCCTGAGTGTTTGCATAGAATAAGTCCAGTGTTTTGTTGTCTCTAGTGTGGCTAGTTTAAACAGATTTACAGATTCACCTCAAAAAAGAAAAGCAAGAATGGCTCCATGTGTTTTTCATATAGACACATCAGCAAAGCAGAGGAGATTAGGCAGGTTATTTTATTGTTTTGGAACTGTGGTAGGGGTTAATTGTTTAGGTCAGAGGGGAGAAATCTTTCCACCTCGAGACCAAGTTAAGTTTATATTTATGTGCCTATATTTTAAATAAATTATCAACTAAAAAAGTTAGCAGGAATTTTTTCAACTGCTTTCTGCCTCTCGCTTGCTGAAGCTGGTTGTGTCTGTTCATTAAATTTAGGATATTTTCCCAGTGTATAGTTGAAACAACTCTGTTGCTAGGAAATAGGCCAGATGAGCTGTGAAGTTCTCGGCACTGGTCAGTAAGCGGCTGCATCAAAGCCAGTGGAGGCCTTCCGAGAGATCGCTCTCATCACTGCTGGCTGTGTCAGAGAAAGCCGGTGTTGATTTGATCCATGACTTTCTCTGCTCACTTGAAAAAAAATATTGTAGCAGTGCAATTTAAATACAATATTAACTTAGGAAGGTGAAAAAATATAAAGGTGATACGCACGGGAAGCTGAATAGCGAGGTCTGCCCCAAAGCCCCATCATCGTACAGTGAGGGTTAAGTGGTTTCAACATTCAGTAAGAAAATATCCTCAATTTAATTTACAAACTATCTATTTTTATGCATATTTTGTTGCCACTCTTTCACTATTAATGATCATTTTTTATTAAAATGCATGCAGCCTGCTCAGCTGAATGATATCTTCCACCCAGTTTCAAGCCTTTGCAGTGAGAGCCGCCATTAGACTGCATGTCCACCAAATGCGTTTTTTCCACTCTGAGTAACTATTTTCTATTCATTCTCTATGTAGTCTAGCGTTTACAGTGCTGAGTGCCCTTGGTGCTGAAACGTTTTGAGCAGTGGCCATTTTTGTTGCGGCGCTCAGGGTGCTCAGTGTTGAAAAAAGTTCAACTTTTTAGACTGCAGCTGAGCTTGTTAATGTCAGACGTTTAACACTAGAAGACCCAGAGAGGGGCCATTTGGCCTTTTTGGCTAGAAAACCCATAGGGGGACCATCAAGTGGCCACAAGAGGGCTAATGTCTGGGTCTTCTAGTGTTAAAGCAGCCAATTAGAATTAAGGAAGGGTGGGACATGGGACGCCAGCAAAGTCTCTACTCAGACTCCTGTCTCCTGTCATATTTTACATCCAGAGCTGCTAAAACACGTTTCCTGTTGTTATTTAGAGACTGCTATTAAAAAAATAAGTAGAAAGTCTGACCATAGGAAAAGCGGAAGTGCTGAGCTGAGAGTGACGAGCTGTTGCTGAGATACAGGGTACAGACTTTTTTTATTTTTCCAGAGCGCAGCGCACAAGCGCTGGAAAAAATCGCTCAGGGTGGTCAGGCGACAAAAAACGCATTTGGTGGATACGCAGCCTTAATCAACAGTTTTCTTTCTGTAACACTCCAGATGTCATGATCAGGCGAGTGTGCCTCCCCCCTCCCTTCCTGCTTCTGTTTTCCCGGCTCCGGAGCTCATCAGCACACCTGCGTGATTACACACCTGCTGCTTCCTGATTCACCAGCTTATTTAAGGGCCAGAGTGCGAAAAGCTCTCCGCTGGATTGTTTGGTTTGTGCCGCCTCACAACGGTTGTTTTTGTTGTGTAAAAAATTAATTATTCAGTTATCTCACCTTCTCTTCTCTTCCACTCAGGTTTGCTGCCGCCTCCAGTGGTGCGTCTCCAGAGCTGTGTCTGTACACTCGCCTGAGTCATCTCTCCTTCCAGACAGCGGCTTCTCCATCCCGGTTCTTCAGCCCTTCCTCCTCCTGTCCTGCAGCCTCCAGGCCCCTTCAGCTTTCCCATTACCTCAGTTGTTATTCTCTCGTGTGCCATTCCCATCACTAATCATTCCTCTCCTCTCTTTCATCCTAGGCTGCATGTGGCTCCAGCGTGCAACTGTTTTCCTGTATATAATGTGGCGTCTTGGTTGCGGATTTCATTAATTGTGGTGTGTGCATTTATTCCTTAACCCCTTGCACTCCGGTCAATTTCCCTAAAAACGCCCAAAAATAATGTGCCCAAAGTAAATCGAAAGCTGTTCTTCAACCCTTTGCAGCATCTTCATGGGGTTGGTCTCATTTAAAAGAAAACACTTTGAATTTTTTGGCAAAAAAAACCGCAATCTCTCTAAGTGCTCCGGCCACTGAGTTACAGTCATCTAAACATAGTGAACTTGAAGAAAATAAATTTGGCCTGGGTGTTTTTTCGGATACAAATGCTTGCAAATAACACACAGCTTCAGATCCGGGCTGGAAAATGCAACAGAAATGTAGAACCAAGTGTTATCCAAAAAATGAATATATTACACAGCTTTTTCCTCAGGTTGTTCCCAGGCGTTTTTGAACTGTGCCAAATTGTGCCAAATGGCACAGTTTGGAAAAACGTCTGTAACTTTTGAATGATTCAATATAGAAGCTTCATCTGGGGCTCTAATGAAAGGTGACACTCAGGGCTGTGTGTGTGCGTGTGTGGGGGGGGGGGGTTGTCCCCCCCCCTCGCTACAGAGGACGGACATCACCCGTTGCGCCACGGTCCGTCATGCAGCGATGACACACAGCTGTAATTTACCGATCGGTCAAAAGTCATTTTGATTACAATTTTCAGGGATAAAGAATAATTTAGCTTAGAACACTTACCTCTTCACAGCAGAAGCGGAGCTGGCGAACTTCTTCCTCATTGTCAGACGAACGCAACGCTGGTCTCGCGACCCGATCAAAACATAATTCCATTATTGCGGTTTTGCGCTTCCATGATTGCGGTTTTTGGCGAACGATTTTTCAAAACAAATAACAGTAGTAATTAAAAATAGACTGGCGAACGCGTGTGTGTCACTCAGCCTTCGTCGTCGGCCTCCGTCGGTCTATGATGACCATGGAAGAGAATCGTAACGTCTACTCTGTTGGGACAAAAACAAAAAAAGCACCGCCTGTGGCCGAACATGCCGTTGCGCGAATGGCAGTCCCTGTCACACAGGTTGCACTTGTGGATGGTCTCCGTGCTGCTGGGTCTGTGGGGTTCTTCCTGAGGGTCCTTTTTTTCATCTGCTGCAGCAGTCAGTCTCTCTTCACCCAGCCTTACACAAAAAAGCTCGCGAACTTCTGTGCTTCAATTGGCTCGCTGCATTCACAGCGTTGGTTGGCAGGTCCTTCTTGCTAGGTTTTCAGTCATTGGTTCTTCAAGGTTTCAGAAACCCAATTCAAGGCTCTTATTAGTCGAATGAGAGGTCAATCAGATGATCTAATCTGTTCGCGGCTGTGTCTGCAGTGGAAGAACGGAAATGCAGCTTTTATTTTCAGTGCGCGCTTGCAGCTCCATCGTGCGTCCTAGAGGGCACGAGGGCGCACGAGAGCGCCCTCGTGCGCTCTGGGATGCAGAGACTTGCCCGCCCGCGGTACAACGGAGTGCAAGAGGTTAAAGTAGCATGTTGTTTATAGGGTTTTGGGTTTTTTCATTAAAGTGGTGTAACTTTTCATGTGCGTCTGAGTGTTCTTCTGAAGTGGTTGCCCAACATTTAAGCCTCCTCAAAAACATTAAATCATGACAGAATGATCCAGTCAGGATCGAGGCTTAGGAGGCACTGCCTCAGGAGAACTGTCAGCGCTTTCACATTTGGAAGCCCCAGAATACCAAGTCATGTTTTTGTCTGAGCAGCTTCAAACTATCACTCAACAGCTGACCACGGTCACGGAGTATTTGTGTTGGTTTCCTGGCATGGCCACTCCCCCTTCTCCACCTGCTGCCTCAACAGCTCCTGTTTTCCACAGGACCATTTCCGTGCCCGCGCCTGCCCCCTATGGTGGGTGGTGGGGTAGGAGGATGTAAGGGGTTTCTGCTGCACTGTCGAATGTATTTCCAGCAGGTGGAGGGAGAATATAGGGATGATTCGGCTAAAATCCAATTCATGACCCTATTACTCCGCGACCGGCACTGAAATGGGCTCAGTCCGCCTTGGGTGGCCAGGAGGGGCCCCAATACACTTTTGAACATTTTGTTCAAGAATTCACCCAGGCATTTGATCACACGGAGAGTGAGGGTAACATCACCTGCCAGTTGCTGGGGCTGCGGCAGAGAACTCGGTCAGTAGCCAACTACACTGTTGAGTTCCAGGTTGCCGCGGCAGACTCTGAGTGGAATGACGCTGCGCTACATAGCATCTTCCTCTGGAGTTTGAATGCCAATCTCTGTGATGAGCTGGCTATCCGGGTGAATCCCTCCTCTTTGGATGAATTGATCACACAGGCTGTGGCCTTAGATAACTGGTTCCCAGAGCGCGCCAGGGAGCAGAGGACCACTGCTTCCTCGCCTGCCCCACGACCGGTTCCCCCACCCCCTCGCACAGAATCCTCTACGCTGCCTCTGGAACCGATGGCTCTGGCAAGTGCTCATCTGACTCTAGAGGAGCACCACCGCCGGGAAAAGACGGGGGCGTGCATGTATTGCGGGGTCACAGATCATACCATCTCCAAATGCCCAATTCAGTCAAAAGAACCGGCCCATCAGTAACCGTGGGGGGTCTGGTGGGAGGTTCTTCTCAAAATCCCCCCCAGCTGTTTTACACTTCCGGCTCTGGTCCAGTTACCGGGAGCTGAGTGCAAAACCTCCGCTCTGATGGATTCCGGGGTGGAGCAAAACCTCATTCACCTTGAACTGGTTCAAAAGTTTCAGATTCCCACCAGGAACCTCCCGACACCTGTCAATGTTTCCGCCTTATCTGGCTGTAGTCTCGCAGCGGTGACCCGGCAAACTGAGCCCATTCCGGTCATTTTGTCCAGTAACCATTGCGAGACAATTTAATTTTTTGTGTTGCTCCGCCTCCATGATTTTGGGGTATCCGTGGCTTCACAAACACAATCCAATAATTAACTGGGTCCAGGGTTCTATCTCTTCCTGGAGCTCCTTCTGTTTGTTGTCGTGTCTCCGTTCAGCTGCTTGCTCACCCTCTATCCCTCTCTCCTCCCCTTCGGCTGAGCCGACGGATCTCAGCCACATGCCCGAGGTCTACCATGACTTAGGGGAGGTGTTTAGCAGGCTGACGCCCCTATCTTTGCCACCTCATCGGTCCTATGACTGCACTATCGACCTCCTTCGGGGTGCGCGACTGCCATCCATCCAGCTGGCTCTACAGTTTATCTGGGCCAGAGAGGGAAGCAATGAAGAGCTACATTAAAGACTAAAGAAAGCTGAGAAGTGCGAGTTTTCCACCTGCTCCACTTCTTTCTTGGGGTTTACCATGGGCGGAGGTACGTTAAAGGCCAACTCGGAGAAGATTGAGGTGGTAGTAGACTGGCCTACTCTCCAAACCAGGAAGGAGCTCCAGCGCTTCCTGGGTTTTGCCAATTTCTGCCGCTGGTTTATTCATGATTATAGCAAGATTGTGCTTCCCCTTACCCAGCTCACTTCAGTCAAGAGCCCATTCAAGTGGTCCGAGGCCACTGAGTGGGCTTTTGCCACACTCAAAGAAGAATTTACCACCGTGCCTGTTTTGGCACAGGTAGACCCCCAAGCCCAGTTTGTGGTCAAGGTGGATGCTTCTGATTTGGGGATGGGCACTGTGCTCTCACAGCATTCCGGCTCCAACCAGAAACTCCACCCGTGCGCGTTTTTCTCTCAGCGGCTGACCCCAGCCAAGAGAAATTATGACATAGGCAACCGCAAACTGCTGGTCATTAAATTGGTGCTGGAAGAGTGGAGGCACTGGTTGGAGGGAGCCAATCAGCCAGTGATGGTCTGGACCAATCACAAAAATTTAGAATATCTCAGATTGGCCTGACATTTGAATGCCCAGCAGGCTCAGTGGGCTCTGTTTTTTCTTAGATTTATTCTCTCCATCACATACCGCCCAGAGTCCCGCAACGTTAAACCTGATGCTATCTCACGCCAGTTTTCCTCCGACTCCTCCTCCACTCCTTCTCCTGCAGCCGCTGCCTCCCTCCTGGACGCCATCCTGCCCTCCTCCTGCATTTTGGGTGCCCTCACTTGGGACATCAAGCAGATGGTCCGGCAGGCCCAGTCGGTGGAACCTGTCCCCGAGGGAGGCCCGCCCAACGGGCTGTACATGCCCTCCCCCTTACGCAGTAACGTCATCCGGTGGGGGCACACAAGTTTTTTTGCCTGTCATCTTGGCATCACCCATACTACTGAACTCATTGAGCGTGTGTTTTGGTGGCCTTCCCTTAGGAAGGATGTGAAAGAATATGTGAAGACTTGCCACACATGTGTCACCAGTGAATGAGACTCTTCTCCACCTGCCGGTCTCCTCCATCCACTCCTCATCCCTTCCCATCCCTGGTCTCATATTGCCATTGACTTTGTCTCGGGCCTCCCTCCTTCTCAATGTAACACTGTCATTTTCACCATTACTGATGGCTTTTCAAAGGCTGTTCACTTGGTACCTCTCCCTGGTCTCCCTTCTGCTGCCGAAACGGCCAACCTCCTTTCCATCCATGTCATCCGCCTCCACAACATCCCCATAGACATTGTTTCTGATCAAGGACCACAGTTGATGTCACGGGTCTAGAGAGCGTTTTGCTGATCCCTGGGTACCTCCGTCAGCCTCATATGTGGTTATCCCCAGAGCAATGGTCAGGCCAAGCGTGCAAACTAGTCCTTGGAGGCCACCCTGAGGTGTGTAGCTTCCTGCAACCCATCTACCTGAAGCTCCCACCTCACCTGGGTGGAATACGCACTGAACTCTGCCGTCTCCTCTGCCACGGGGCTGACACCACCATGGGGTACACACTACCACTTCTGTCTATGATGGAGAGAGAGATCGCTGTACCTTCTGCGGAGGCCCACACCCGTCGCTGTCGCTGCCTCTGGAGGTCCACTTGGGCAGCTCTTCAGTGATCGTCCGAGCAGAATCGCCTGTATGCCAACCGTAGGCAGGCAGTAGCGCCCAAATACTCCGTGGGCCAGAAGGTCTGATTATCCACCCAGAAAGTACCGGTGAAGGGATACTCTCATAAGCTGTTCCCTCGCTTTTTGAGCCCGTTCCCGATCTACCACATCATCAATGATGTCATCGTCCGGCTGAAGTTTCCCCATCCCTCTGCATCCATCCTACTTTCCACATTTCTCAGATCAAACCTCTCTCCGTCAGCCCCTTGTCCCCTCCTCCAGAACCTCCTCCACCCCCACCCCCCCAGATCATTGATGGACATACCACCTACACCGTCCAGCGAATTCTGGATGTGCGCCGTCGAGGTCAGGGGATGCAGTATCTGGTACACTGGAAGGGTTGTGGTCCGGAGGAGAGATCTTGGATTCCATTATCATACTTCCACGACAAGGGCATGGTTCAGGCATTCCACTTTGCCCATCCGCAGAAACCCGGGTGTCTGCCAGGAGGCGTCCCTTGAGGGAGGGGCACTGTCATGATCAGGCGAGCATACCTTCCCCCTCGCTTCCTGCTTCTGCTTTCCCAGCTCTGGAGCTCATCAGCACACCTGCGTGATTACACACCTGCTGCCTCCTGATTCACCAGCTCTTTTAAGGGCCAGAGTGTGAAGAGCTCTCCACTGGATCGTTTGGTTTGTGCCGCCTCGCAACAGTTGTTCTTGTTGTGTAAAAAATAAATTGTTCAGAGTTATCTCACCTTCTCTTCTCTTCCACTCAGGTTTGCTGCCGCCTCCAGTGGTGCGTTTCTGGAGCTGTGTCTGTACACTCACCTGAGTCATCTCTCCTTCCAGACAGCGGCTTCTCCATCCCGGTTCTTCAGCCCTTCCTCCTCCTGTCCTGCAGCCTCCAGACCCCTTCAGCTTTCCTACACTGGAGTTCACTGCCGGGCTTTCTGCCAGGGTTGTAAGACCCATTACCTCAGTTGTCATTCTCCCTTGTGCCATTCCCATCACTAGTCATTCCTCTCCTCTCTTTCATCCTAGGCTGCATGTGGCTCCAGCGTGCAACTGTTTTCCTGTATATAGTGTGGCTTCTTGGTTGCGGGTTTCATTAATTGTAATGTGTGCATTTATTCCTTAAAGTAGCGTGTTGTGTATAGGGTTTTGGGTTTTTTCATTAAAGTAGTGTAACTTTGCATCTGTGTCTGAGTGTTCTTCTGAAGTGGTTGCCCAGCATTTAAGCCTCCTCAAAAAACTTTAAATCATGACACCAGATGATTTTTAGTGAGAGATTTTGCATATTCCACCATGATAAACCACTTCTGTCATTGTTCTTCTCATAAAGCTTGCCTACCTACCAATGTGGTGATCCACATGACCAGTGGCATCACTTGCAAATCCTCAATAGAAAAGAGCTGCATTTGGCTCCAGAACCTCAGGTCGCAGACCCCTAGTCTGATACATTGGTGTCATCAGGCCAGGCGCGGGTCTGTACTGTGCTCGGGTCTTATGATTATTATCCTTTTTTCTGTTTATGTTTTCAGTCCTGATTTTCTGTCTTCATTGTTTCTGCTTTATTTTGACAGTGCCATGACAGGACTTCCGCCTGTCAAGTCTGTTCACGGCCTGTCACAGCTGTTTTATGTCACTGACTACGTTTTCACTCGCATTTCCTCACCTGTTTGCCATTTTTGGTTTCTGCTCTAGTATTTAAGTTCGCTGGCGAAGGTTATTCCTCGCTGCAACCTAGTCATGTGCTGACTGAGATCCCTATCCCTGATCTCAGTCTTTCCTCTGCTTAAGGTTTTTTCCTCGTCTGTTTCATATAAGTTACCTTTCATGGTTTTTTCAGTATTTGTATCTTTCTGTTATCACCCCTCGTGGTCTCGTTTTTAGCTTTTTGTAATCCGCCCCTCGTGGCAAGGTTTTGTGTTCTTCATTATTTAATAAATGAGCAAACTCACTGCAGGTGAGTGATGCCTTATTTCTGCCTCAAAAGGGCCAATTATGACAGTAGGTTGCAGCCCAAAGGTGCCAGCGGCAGTGGGTTTGCCTTTTTTTTCTTTTTTCTGCTTTTCCCTTTTTTCACTGACCTTTTTCGTGGCTGGACTGAGTAGCCGTCAGCATGTTCCCAGCATGCCGAAGGAGGAAGGCAGCCGGGGGCCCCAGCACAGATGAGCAGTGGGAAGCTGAGTTCATCCGGGGCCATGTCGCTGAAGCCCTCCTCTCCCGTGGCCCGAAGAAGATTTTGGAGAGCATGGTAGCAGAGGTCAGGGTGGTGGAAGCACATCCCATTTTAGGAAATTATCCCGAGTTTGCCGAGCTGCTGGCCATCGTCTCCATGCTACAACAGCGAATTCCGGGGTTGGCAATTGGATCGTCACCGGCCCGAAGATGCCGTCTCCCAGCGCAGAACTCTACTCCTCCCCGTGTCACAGCTGTACCGTAGCAGATGGAGGAGAGTTACCAGGTCCAGTTGCTGCAACTTCCCCGCCATTACCCAACCACAGACCGTCGGAAGAACTCCTCCGTCTCTCAGCCAGGAGAACTATTTTCACCACATCAGAAAGAAATAACAGCAGCTTCAGCCTTTTGGGCCACCTCACCAGCTGCTTCGCCAGCTCCCTATCCCGGGGTCGTCGCTGTTGTTTTCCCCTCCTCCACTGCTCCTTCTCTCACTGTTGAGAGCTCAGCTGTTTCTCCCTCGGCTCCGCCTATCATCGTGTCTGCAGGGGCGGCTCCTCCTTGTCCTCCAGAGGGGTCCACGACCTCCACAGCCACGTAAAGGAAAGAGACTGGGTTTGCTGCAGCAGGAACCACCGTACTCCGGGAAAACAGGCAAGTGCTTTTTCACTCTATATCACAGTCTTATGAATTACCCTGCCTGATTCCCAGGGGTGAGGCTCAGTTAGTGCAGTCCACTGAGTCCTCACCACCTGCTGCAGCCACAGAAATGTTACCTGCTTTCTCTGTGTCTCCTCCAATACCCCCCGAGTGTCCGCCAGTTTCAGGATAAAGCTGTCGGATGGAGGAGAAGCCTGCGGTCCTGGAGAGCCTGGTTCCAGCCCCGCAGCCACGGTATGGACAGAGGAAGAGGGCTGTCTGCCATCCGGAGCCTGAGCCAATGAAGAAGCATCCCCAGGTTTCACCTATGCAGAATTCAGCTCCAGCAGGAAGCAGATCTCCTGTCACCACGCCAGGCAAGCCACTTGCATGGGTAACATTGCCAGGGGGTTCTGAGACTGCAGAGACCATCATGCCTGCTGTTGGGGCCACCACAGCAGAGTTCAAGTTGGACCTCCAGGAGGCCGGGCCTGAGACATCGCCATCCAGATTGACAGAGTCCTGGACAACGGTGGAACTTGAGCTCAGGCAAGTACTCTCCTTTGTTTTCATTGTTTCAATATTGGAGAGAGCTTGTCTGGCTCTTGGTAGGGAGAGCCGGGTGCTACCATCAGCAGCATCTGAGCTTGCCTCGCCGGGTTCCACTGCCGCCGGTGACCCTGACCCTGTTTCTCTCCCTCTTTCATTTGAGTCCTCTCTCAGGGTCACCGAGAATCTTCCAGCTACACCAGAGGTCTCCGTGGGTTCCGGTCCGCCGCCTGAGGTCTTTGTGGGTCCAGCTTCTCTGGCCGAGGTTGTCATGGAGATGTCGTCCCAGCCCGGGATCTCCAAAGGTGCAGTACCTCCTCAGTCTGGGTCTCCATGGGTGCTGCACCCCACCTTGAATCCCACGTGGGTGCAGCACTCCAGTGTGTGCCCACTGTGGGTGCTACGTTCCAGCCCGGGGGCCATCATGGGTGCACCTACATCGCAGTCCGGGACCACCAAGGGTACAGCTAAGCCTCAGTCCAGGGCCACTAAGGGTGCAGCTACGCCTCAGTCTGGGGCCACAGAGGGTGCCACAACGTTTCAGTCCAGGGCCACCGAGGGTGCCGCAACACCTCAGTCCAGGGCCACCGATCGTGCCACAATGCCTCAGTCCGTGGTCACCGAGGGTGCCACTACGCCTCAGTCCGGGGCCACCAAGGGTGCTGCGCGGATGCCCAAGACTGCTGTGGTTCCTTTGTCTTCTTTTGGTTCCATCATGGTTCTTCCTTTGCCATCTTCCTCTGCGGGTGCTCATCGTCTGGGTCCGGGGATCGGCAGTGAGCAATGGTTCCAGCCACCGTCTCCAAGAGGGGGTGTGTGGAGCTCTGCAACTCACTGGCCCAGAGATGCGGGGAGACCGCCCGAGCCTTCCCGGTTGCTTGGGTGGCTTCGGTGTCCAGGAAGACCACCTGATGGACTTTGTCTACCTGATTGGGGCCTCTGGAGACCTGGTAGGCCACACGACCTGTTCCACCTGATGGTCGGGTGGAACCAGGACTCTGGAAGGCCACCAGAACAGTTTCTTTGTTATCATGTATTATCTAGTTTTCTTGGTATTTTGCTCTGTTAGTGTTTGGGTCATGTGTTTTTTGGGTTGTCTTTGTTTTTGTGTCTCTCCCTCCAGGCCTGGATTCCCCCACCATCCTTCCAGGGTTGGTTTTTGAGGTTACTTCTGTTTGGGGGGGGTGTTCTCTCATTCTTTTGATGTTACTGTGGGGTGTGTGGGTCCACCCCTTAAGGGAGGGGCACTGCCATGAGGCCAAGCGTGGGTTTGTACCGTGCTCTTATTATTATTATTATTATTATTATCATTATTATTTTTCCTGTTTATGTATTTAGTCCTGATTTTCTGTCTTCATTGTTTGTGCTTTTATTCTGACAGTGCCATGACAGGACTTCCATCTGTCAAGTCTGTTCACGGCCTGTCACAGCTGTTTTATGTCACTGACTACGTTTTCACTCGTGCTTCCACACCAGTTTGTCATTTTTGGTTTCTGCTCTAGTATTATTTAAGTTCACTGGCGAGGGTTATTCCTCACTGCGACCTAGTCATGTGCTGACTGAGATCCCCATCCCTGATCTCAGTCTTTCCTCTGCTTAAGGCTTTTTCCTTGTCTGTTTCATGTAAGTTACCTTCCATGGTTTTTTTCAGTATTTGTATTTTTCTGTTATCACCCCTCATGGTCTTGTATTTAGCTTTTCGTAATCCACCCCTCGTGGCAAGGTTCTGTGTTCTTCATTATTTAATAAATGAGCAAACTCACAGGCAAACACACACACAGGCGAGTGGTGCCTTATTTCTGCCTCAAAAGGGCCAATTATGACAATTAGTACAATTTCTTTTGCTTGGAATACTAAACTAGGATGAAGAACACAGAATATTTGATTGTTTTACTTGTCATGTGCCTATTGAACAGAGAGCAAGAAGTCCAAAGAGGATAGGGAGAGAGAAGAGGAGCTGCTTCAGCAGATCAACAAGCTAGTGGAGACCAGAGACTTCCTTGTGGACGATGTGGAGTTTGAAAGGCTGAGGTGAGCTTGTTAAATCACACTGGCTTTATGGATAAGTAAAGTTTTCTAACAGTATGTGTTCAAATGTGTTATTTTACTTAAAAATTAAGGGTAAAAAATGAAAGAATGTGGATAATTCCTAAGATCATTACATGAACAGCTTCTTCCCCTCTGCCATCAGACTGCTGAACACTAAGTGACTTATTAGACTCTCGTGCACTATGTACAGCAGCTCAACCGGGCTCATGATAATTATCACTGTTTTCTTTTTGCACTATCGACTGCACTATGTGGAACTCCACAATATCTGCTGCTTGTTAATATATTTTAAAATTGCATAGATTAGTATTACTTATTCATATTCTACCTTTTATTGCATGCATAGTTGTTTATCTTTAGTGCTACTCCATGTTTAATGTTGCAGCATTGCAGCGAGACAAATTCCTAGTTTGTGTACTACATAAACAATGGCAATAAATCTCATTCTGATTCTGATTCTGATTCTGATCTCTGCAAACTACTTCAGTCAGCTGCTGTACACCTGCTATGTGACTGAATGTGTCAGACAAATATAACTAATCTGATCTTATTTATAACAACAGAGTCTAACACAAAATCTGATCACATGTACAGTGGGGCAAAAAAGTATTTAGTCAGCCACCAATTGTGCAAGTTCTCCCACTTAAAAGATGAGAGAGGTCTCCAATTTTCATCATAGGTATACCTCAACTATGAGAGACAAAATGAGAAAAAAAAATCCAGAAAATCACATTGAAGGATTTTTAATGAATGAATGAATGAATGAATGAATGAATGAATTTATTTCGGATAGTACAGTACAGGTTAAAAGAAACTGAATAATATAACAACAAGGTCAAATTAGACAAAGACTCCTCCTACTATACAATTCCACGTAAGTTATCCGAAATGGGTGATGGCTGAAGCCGCAGCTTATATTGCCCACCCATATTCCATCCAAGAATTCAAAAGAGAAAAAAGAGAAAACAAGACAAGAGCGATTACAATTCAAAACTAAGCTAAGACAAAATGTGACTGAGAGAAAAAAGAAAACTAAGCTAGGCTAAGTTAAGCGGTTACTATTCAAAAACAAATCTAAGACAAAATGTCACAGAGAAAAAAAAAAAAGAAAAAAAAAAGAAAAAATCTAAGCTACAACACAACACAGGCTGGATATGTCAATCCTTATGTGAGTTTACATGTCGTCTTGTAAATATGTTTGGAGTATTTCTTCCTTTAGTTTTTGTTTAAATTGTCCAAGCGTTGTACATGATTTTAATTCAGGTCCATAATCGTTCCATAATCTGACTCCTTGCACTGAAATACAGTGTTGCTTGGTGGTTGTTCTCACTGTAGGCTTTTGAAATATACATGTTCCTCTGAGGTGATATCGTTTCTCCCTTGTTTGGAACAACTTTTGGATATTTGCGGGCAGTGATAAATTCTTCACTTTGAACATTATTATTGCGGTTTTAAAGTCAACCAGATCTTTCAACTTGAGAGTTTTTTGTTTAAGAAAAAGTGGGTTTGTTGGTTCCCTGTAAGCTGCTTTGTTTATTATATACAATATGTCATGTATGGGAGTATTAATGAATGATACAAGGTGTATAGTGTGGGTTGATTCAGCAAATATTTCACTCTGTGTAATATTGCAATTGATTTGGATACTTTACCTTTGATATAATTAATATGTGACTTCCAACACAGTTTGTTATCAATTATTACTCCAAGAAATTTAGTTTCAGATACCCCTTCAATCTCTACACAATTTACACTGAGTTTGGGTACTGGGTTGTTGTGATGGTTGTTAAAGACTATAAATTTTGTCTTACTTAAATTGAGCGTTAATTTGTTTGAATCAAACCACAGTTTAAGCTTTCCTAATTCCTTTCCGAGTGTATCCAGAAGTTGTTCCAAATTGTTTCCACTGCATAGCAGATTAGTGTCATCGGCAAACAATATTAAGTCCATTTTTTCTGAAACTTTACATATATCGTTTATATACATATTGAATAATAATGGTCCCAAAACTGAACCCTGTGGGACTCCACAGGTGACCTTCAGTAACTCTGAGTTTTTGTTGCTAACACATACACACTGATATCTATTCTTTAAGTAACTACTTAACCAGGACAGTGCTACCCCTCTAATACCACAATTTTGTAGTTTCTTTAATAATAAATTGTGATCTACTGTATCAAATGCTTTTTTAAGGTCTAGGAATACTCCAACTGAATACTCTTTATTTTCAATGACTGTTGATATTTTTTCTGTAAATTCCATTAGGGCATATGCAGTTGTCCTCTTGTGTCTGAACCCATATTGCTGCTCACACAATAAATCATTCTTCAGTATGAAGTTGTCAATTCTCTCATAGAATATTTTTTCAAGTATCTTGGAAAATTGCGGTAATAGTGAAATTGGTCTATAGTTCGAGAGTTCCCCTCTGTCGCCCGTCTTGTATATCGGAATTACTTTAGCTATTTTCATTGCATTGGGAAATATACCTGATTGGAGAGACAGGTTACAGATATACGTCAGTGGTTTTACTATGCATTCGATAACAGTTTTGACTAATAGCATGTCAATACCATCACAGTCCGTAGATGTTTTACTTTTGAACGATTTAACAATTTCAATGACCTCTCTTTCGTCTGTGTTCTTTATGAAGATGGAGTCTTTTACAGCAGTGTTAATGAATTAATTGGTAAATTCCTCGGTAAAATAAGTATTTGGTCAATAACAAAAGTTCATCTCAATACTTTGTTATATACCCTTTGTTGGCAATGACAGAGGTAAAACGTTTTCTGTAAGTTTTCACAAGGTTTTCACACACTGTTGCTGGTATTTTGGCCCATTCCTCCATGCAGATCTCCTCTAGAGCAGTGATGTTTTGGGGCTGTCACTGGGCAACATGGACTTTCAACTCCTTCCAAAGATTTTCTATGGGGTTGAGATCTGGAGACTGGCTAGGCCACTCCAGGACCTTGAAATGCTTCTTATGAAGCCACTCCTTTGTTGTCCGGGCGGTGTGTTTGGGATCATTGTCATGCTGAAAGACCCAGCCACGTTTCATCTTCAATGCCCTTGCTGATGGAAGGAGGTTTTCACTCAAAATCTCACGATACATGGCCCCATTCATTCTTTCCTTTACACGGATCAGTTGTCCTGGTCCCTTTGCAGAAAAACAGCCCCAAAGTATGATGTTTCCACCCCCATGCTTCACAGTAGGTATGGTGTTCTTTCTCCTCCAAACACAACAAGTTGAGTTTTTACAATAAAGTTCTATTTTGGTTTCATCTGACCATATGACATTCTCCCAATCCTCTTCTGGATCATCCAAATGCTCTCTAGCAAACTTCAGACGGGCCTGGACATGTACTGGCTTAAGCAGGGGGACACGTCTGGCACTGCAGAATTTGAGTCCCTGGCGGCGTAGTGTGTTACTGATGGTAGCCTTTGTTACTTTGGTCCCAGCTCTCTGCAGGTCATTCACTAGGTCCCCCCGTGTGGTTCTGGGATTTTTGCTCACCGTTCTCGTGATCATTTTGACCCCACGGGGTGAGATCTTGCGTGGAGCCCCAGATCGAGGGAGATTATCAGTGGTCTTGTATGTCTTCCATTTTCTAATAATTGCTCCCACAGTTGATTTCTTCACACCAAGCTGCTTACTTATTGCAGATTCAGTCTTCCCAGCCTGGTGCAGGTCTACAATTTTGTTTCTGGTGTCCTTTGACAGCTCTTTGGTCTTGGCCATAGTGGAGTTTGGAGTCTGACTGTTTGAGGTTGTGGACAGGTGTCTTTTATACTGATAACGAGTTCAGACAGGTGCCATTAATACAGGTAACGAGTGGAGGACAGAGAAGCCTCTTAAAGAAGAAGTTACAGGTCTGTGAGAGCCAGAAATCTTGCTTGTTTGTAGGTGACCAAATACTTATTTTATTGAGGAATTTACCAATTAATTCATTAAAAATCCTTCAATGTGATTTTCTGGATTTTTTTTTCTCATTTTGTCTCTCATAGTTGAGGTATACCTATGATGAAAACTGGAGACCTCTCTCATCTTTTAAGTGGGAGAACTTGCACAATTGGTGGCTGACTAAATACTTTTTTGCCCCACTGTAAGTGATTTTTCTAAGACCTTTGCATTCTTGCTGTCCTATCTGCAGTTATAGAGAAAGGACAGCAATAGAAAGGACAATAATCTGCAGTTATAGAGAATATTTATTTAGCAAATAAATTAGCTGTCACTGTTGATGAACAAGTGTTTGTTATTGAGAGGAATATATCTGTTGACTGACATTCCAGCTACCCCCATTTATTTGTAAGTTAATTAATATACAATTTCATTGTACTGTACAACTGTACAATGACAGTAAAGCCTATTCTATTCTGTTCTATTCTACATTATTAAGTTAATGTAAAAAATGCAAATTAAGAGACAACCGTGTTGATGCATATGTCAGTTATAGCTACATAATAAGACATGATGTAATAAAATGTTCTTCTCAGCTAAAAAAGATGACCTATTCTTCTTCTCAGGGAAAGAGAGGAAGACCAAGAAATGGCAGCATTCTTAAAATCTAAACTGTCCAAAGTGTTGGCTGCAAAAGGTGAGTCAATTTGGAAAGCTTCCAGCTAAAAAACAAAAGAGATCTTATAACCACAATAGATGCATGGGTTGTGCACCTATGGCCTGATACTGATAAAAATAACAAATTTCATAAGGATCTTTGCTTTCACAACTTGCTTCCCTCCTCTTTACCCAGTCTTTTTGCCACTCTGATCTAGCCAACTAATGGATTTATGTAGATTCATATTTACACACAGATGCTGATTTCTGTATCCACTTTTCATTAAAGAAACACATCCATTATTCAAATTGTATAGTGAATAAGTATGAGCAACTGTTATTTTCTGCTGTATTATTTTTTGTTTTTTCATTCAGGTGCATTACAAGAACAAAAGGTGGCTTCCAAGCAAACTTCAGCACCATTTATCACTAAAACTGGACTTACTCTGGTGAAAGACTGTTGCGGCTTCACCTGCTCCATCATGTAACACACCATCCCGAACAGCCAATAACCACTACTGATATTTTTGGGTTAATTGGTCATCTGTCCCTCCTACATGCTGGGGAAACAAAGAAATTATCAAAATTAACTGAACAGTTGGTTGACTTCCGGTCTGGACGCCATGGCGACTGCAGCTTAACACTGAAGCTCTCAGACTCAATCCAGGATAACACCTTGAAAATCAAACTTAACGGATTTTTGGAGGAGTGAAAATCAAAAGACAAAATCATCATGTCTAAAGGAAAACAGAAGAAACTGAAATTCTCCAGGCTAGGACACGTATCGGCCGGAGAATCTGAACTGGAAGATCCCCGTTCAGAAGACGAGGAGCTGGTGATAGCTAACAAAAGGGTTAGCCTGAAATCACTATTTGAGGAACTACGACGATTTCGCCGAGATGTTACGGCCGAATTTCGGGAATTCAGAGAAGAATTGAAAAGGACAAACAGCAGAGTGGACCAGGCCGAGAACCGAATCTTGGAAACAGAGGATCGAATAAAAGTGCTCGAAGATTCTGTGCTGGACCTACGCAAAAGACAAGCAGCTATAGAGGCTAAGCTAACCGACCAAGAAGGAAAACAAAGAAGAGACAACATAAGAATTCATGGTCTGATAGAAGGAACCGAAAATGGTTTTAACTCAATGGCAGAATGCGTGGAATCCTTACTAAGAGAGAAATTGGATATTCCACAAACCACCGACTTGAAGATAGAAAAGGCACATCGTTCATTAGCCGCTAGGCCGGCGGCGGAAGCGCCCCCACGTTCGGTGTTGGTAAGATTTTCCAATTTCAAAATAAAACAAGAGGTTGTAAGACTGGCCTGGCAGAAAAAAGGATTTATGCACCAGGAGAGAAAAGTCTACGTGGAACACGATTACGCCCCGGAGGTCCTTAAAAAGCGCAGGGAATACAATGACGCGAAAAAGGTGTTAAGAGAGAAGAAATTGCGCTTTCAGACACCATTTCCTGCGAAGTTAAGGGTCTTCTACGGCGATGAAACGTGTCTCTATAATTCGGCGGAAGAAGCAACAGCTGACATGGCGAGAAGAGGGCTCCCGGTAACGGTGTTTAAACCCGCAGCAGACCCGAGTGAGAAGATCAAAGCGCAAACATGGACAACACAAAGACCCTCAAAATCCACGGACCAGCAGCGGGAAACCCAGCACCAGAGCGTCGCGGATAAACTATCCGTTTTCAGGTTGGAATAGCGACCTTTTTTTTTTTTTTTCCCTTCCTCTTGAATCAATCCGCACATCCAACCCCCCTCATACAAGGTAACAAACATTAAAGGAGATGCATATTCAGCATGTGGTAAAACATTTCATGGAACAATCATATTATTTGAAACAAATAAGTCTTTGTAATAAAAAAAAAAAAAAAACTTGTTAAAATAGAAATGTGACAATAATCCACATGTTCTGCTCATACTAACAAATACTGTTTTTGTGTGAATGTTTGATGTGATGGGGGTGGGAGGGTGCACACAATTTCACAGGGTTTAGGCATAAAAGGAAAAAAAAAAAAAAAATCATTACAAGTTTGGATTGGGTTCTGAAACTCACGTTAAAAGCATGGGACTACTTTCAGTGGTACGAGAGGGCCCTCAACACGTAACAGAGTTTGAGGAATTTCCCTCAGGGCCTTCACTCCATCAAGGCTCTTACAGGGTCTTTAAAAAGACCTCAGCTCAGGAAGTTCTTTTGACAGTTTTTTGTTTTAAAGTTTTTTACACTATGTTCTTAATGTTTTTCTTGTTTTTAATGTTCTTTCAGTTTCTGAGTAGCACAAAAGAGGGCCACCACACAGTTATACTAAACAAAACAACACAATGGAGAAACAGGGTGTAACCAAAATAATTTCATATAATGTAAAAGGGATCCTGAATCCAGTTAAAAGATCCAAGATTCTAGGCAAAATGAAAAAAGACAAAGCAGGAATAATACTTTTACAAGAAACCCACCTAACAGACGTGGAACACAATAAACTCAGTAGACAAGGGTTTAAAATGATCTCTTCATCTTCATATAAATCAGGGAGGAGGAGGGGAGTAGCGACATTGATATCAACCAAAATTACATTTGAAAAAAAATCAGAACACAAAGATAAAGAAGGGAGATACAGTTTGGTAACTGGGCGGCTAGAGGGAGAAGATATCACCCTGCTGAATGTGTATGCTCCCCCAGGGGCTAACTGGAAATTTTATAAAAATGTATTCGACCTAATGATAACTAAAGCTCAAGGTTTAGTGATATGTGGTGGGGACTTCAATCTTAGACTGAATCCATACTGGGATGCTTCTGGTAATTCCCCACATCAAAATAACACCCAAAACAGGAAGACTCGGATGCTACTAAAAGAAATGGGAATCTGTGATGTGTGGAGGGAACTCAACCCCAGTGTAAAAGACTATACATTTTACTCAACTCCACATTCATCTTACTCAAGGATTGACTATTTTTTTATGTTTAATAGAGACATTGGTAGAGTAAAAACATGTAAAATAGGACTGATGGATCTCTCCGACCACAGTCCGATCTACATGGACTTAAATATCCAAAAATACACAAATAATACATTTTCTTGGAGGTTAAATTCAAATGTCCTGAAAGGACCATTGAAAGATGAATTGGAGTCAGATATTCTCAGATATTTGGAAGATAACGATAATGGAGAAGTATCCCCTTTAATACTGTGGGATGCATGTAAAGCTGTAATAAGAGGAAAGATTATTGCAAAACTGGCAACCCAAAAGAAACTAAGACAAGAAAAACTATCCACATTAGAGTCAGAACTTAGGAACCTAGAAAAAGAACACAAAGGCAACACTCATTCTACTGACTCGCTCAAGATTAAGGAAATTAAAAACCAAATAAATGAGATCTACACAATAGAAATCCAGAAGAAACTTACATTTCTGAAACAAAAATACTATGAAGCAGGCAGTAAATCGGCAAAATTGCTAGCCTATAAATTGAGGAAACATCAAACAGAAAGAGCAATCTACAAAATCAGAGACCCAGTATCAAAGGAAATAAAATTCAGAATTCAGGATATTCTTAAAAACTTCGAGAATTACTATAAGAACTTATACTCCCACAAAAAACATAAAAACGCATCCGAGGCATTCCTAAACACATTAAACCTTCCCCAACTTACGGAGTCACAAAATAAAACACTACTGTCAGAAATACATTCTAAAGAATTGGAAAAAGCAATTATGAAACTTAAAGCTAACAAATCCCCAGGAGCTGATGGCTATACAGCAGAGTGGTACAAAACCTTTAAACAGCAACTATCTCCTCTCCTCCTGAAAACATTTAATTATGTCCTCCACACAGGGGAAATCCCCCCCTCCTGGAGAGAAGGGGTCATTGCAGTTATACCTAAACCTGAAAAGGATAAACTAGAGTGCTCCAACTACAGACCAATCAGTGTACTAAATCAGGACTATAAGCTTTTTACCATTATCCTTGCCAAAAGGTTAGAGAATATACTGACAGACCTAATTCATTTAGACCAAACAGGTTTTATAAGACAAAGACAGACACAAGACAACATTCGACGCACTTTACACATAATTCATCATATAAAAAAATATAACTTAAATGCAGTCATATTAGGATTAGATGCTGAAAAAGCATTCGATTCGGTTGACTGGTCTTTTCTATACAGAATCTTATCCAGTTTCAATTTTCATAACAACTTCATTAGAACTATACAGGCATTATATAAAAAACCAACAGCTAAAATAAGGATTAACGGTAATTTATCATCATCTTTTGAACTGGAAAGAGGATGTCATCAGGGCTGCCCCCTGTCTCCACTGCTCTTTGCAATCTTCATAGAACCTCTGAGCCAATGGATAAGACAAAACCAAAAAATTCAAGGTATTACACTTGGTCAGAAGGAACATAAAATAGCACTCTTTGCTGATGACATTTTAATATACCTAGGGCAGCCGGACACTTCTTTACCAGAACTAACCTCAGTTTTTTCAGAGTATGGAGATTTATCGGGGTACAAATTAAATATGCATAAAACCCAAGTTTTAACATTCAACTATGACCCAAATCATTATTCACTAAGCAAACTCAAAACTAACTGGGAGTCGGAATCTATGAAATATCTGGGGGTCAATATCCCGAAACAACTCAACAAAATTATATCACTAAACTATGATCCACTGGTGACAAAAATAAAATCTGACCTAGCAAGATGGAATATGATACCATTCTTGGGTATTGCACAAAGAATTGAAGCAGTCAAAATGAATATACTTCCACGTCTTCTATACCTTTTCCAAACAATACCGGTAGAACCTCCCAAAAAAACATGGCAGGAGCTGGACAGAAGGATCTCAA
Source organism: Pholidichthys leucotaenia (assembly GCA_020510985.1). Classification (NCBI taxonomy): domain Eukaryota; kingdom Metazoa; phylum Chordata; class Actinopteri; order Cichliformes; family Pholidichthyidae; genus Pholidichthys; species Pholidichthys leucotaenia. Next base: position 350,215,121 of record CM035838.1, read on the forward strand.
GATTCATATGGCAGGGCAAGAGACCTAGAATCAGATATAGAACCCTACAGCTAAACAAAGACAAAGGTGGGCTCGCGCTGCCAAATATCAGGGACTACTTTAAAGCCGCACAAATTAAAACTTTAGTAGAGATATGTAACCCAGTCTACTCTGCACAATGGAAGGAGATCGAATGCCAAATAACAAGTGACATCCCCCTACAGGCGATAATAGGGAACAATGTCTTACCTAAGCTTTTGAATAACACTAACCCGTGGATAGAGACCCCGCTAAAAATTTGGTTTAAGATAGTCAGAGAGAATCAAACTAAAGAGCCCTATCGACTTCTGCAATGGATCGCCTATGATCAGGACTTTACTCCTAATAAAACAGACACCAGATTTAAAAAGTGGAAGGAGAAGGGGCTGATAAAATATTACGATTTTTTTAAAGGGCAAATCTTAAGAAGTTTTGAAGATTTGAAAAAACAAGGCCTAATAAATCAAGACCTTTACAGGTTCTTCCAGCTTAGACACCACATAAACAATATACTTAAAAAGGAGGTTTTGGAAAGGGCCCAGTCAGGTGTTCTGAAGGTCTTCTTAATGGCATATAAAGGGATCCCAGGGATCAGATACATTTCTAAAATATACCAAGGTCTTCAAGACTTAAAAGGAGACAACACATCTTATATAAAAGAGAGATGGGAAAAAGAGGGGAATTTCACTTTACATCTGGAAATATGGGAAAAGCTAAATAAACAGCAATGGAAAAGTACCTCATCCCTGCAGTGGAGAGAATTTGGATGGAAAAACTTGGCAAGATTTTTCAGAACACCTGCACAAATCAAATTTACCCATAAGGGATTGAACTGTTGGCGCTTGTGTGGTGAAAAGACTGCAAATCATTTTCATGTGTTTTGGTCATGCCCAGTTATCCACCAATATTGGACCAATGTACAGACAATATTGGGGAAAATATTCAAAATTACAGTTCCCTTTTCTTTTGTAACTTTGTATTTGGGTTTACTACCGGACTCACTGGAAAGACGAGGAGAAAAATACTTATTCAATGTTTTAATATTGGCAAGCAAAAAAGCTCTAACTAAAAAATGGATGTTGAAGGACTGTCCTACACCTGAAGATTGGACTAACGTGATCCAAGACATTTACTCGATGGAAAAGTTGACATTCGCACTGAGACAGGACATGGATGGGTTCATGAACTTTTGGCAACCCTGGACCGCATATGTGTCTTCCATTAGATCTAATCTTTGACAAATACCATTTCAATAATGGTTCTGCTCTTTGTTCCAAAGCTACTCAGATGCTCTTTTATCTTTATTTACTTACTTTTTCTTTTTGTTTGTTTTTTACTGGTTTGTTTGGTTTTTTTTTGTTTTTTGTTTTGTTTTTTTTTCTCTTTAATTTCACTTTTTCTTTCACTTTAAAAAAAAAAAAAATAAGGGGTGTTGTAAGAATTAATCTTCCAATGTTGTCAGATATCAGAAAATAAGGGAACATGTGATGAAAATGTAAACACTGCATTGCTGTAACGACCTGTATACCCTTTACAAAAACTTAAATAAAAAAAAAAAAAAAAATTAACTGAACAGTTAAAAGTACTTCAGCCCTTCATCACACCATATTTGTATGAGCACAAACTCAGTCATACAAATGTCTGACAGTACCTTAACTTTGTTTTAACTTTCACATGAGAAAGACAGCTTCTGTGAAAAACAACTGTTTAACTGTTTAAAATTCTTTGTAAATTATGTCATTAACTGAAACCAGTGCCAGTGAACTCAGTTGAAGCATTGGAAAAGATATCTTCGTTAAGTGCTTTAGATGTACTTTGCTATGAAAAAAAATTATGACAAAATAAACTGATAAAAATGAATAAGAAAACTGATGGTAGCAAGCAAATATGTTACACTGACATTTGGTGTCATACTGAAGAAAATAAATGATAGTTTTTACAACCTTTTTAACCCCACCATAACTTTACCAACTAAGGCTGCGGTCACACTGCAGGTCTTGATGCTCAATTCCGATTTTTTTACTGAGATACGATTTTTTTTGTGTGTGCGTGTGGGCATTCACATTATAATTTAAATGTGACCCCCATCAGACTGGAGTATGAACGGTCTCCAGCTATGAAGTGACCCGCATGCGCAGAGCGGCCCCTCCGGGGAGCCGTGGCACCAAGTTGTATGAAGTGATGGTATAGAGTGAAGTGATGATATAGAGTGAAGTACGAGGAGACGAGAAGAGTGATGTCTGAAGATACAGTTGAGGTTTGATTGGACACAGCAACAATGATAGATGGACTACAGCTCCTGACCAGATAGAGTGATGATATAGAGTGAAGTACGTGGCGGTAATGCACCTGTAAGCTGGATGCCAACCGCCAATCAAATCTAAAAGAAGACGAAGAAGAAGAAGAAAACACAACGTCAGACACAGGGCTGTGTTTGAGGAAGTAAATATGAGCACCGAACCATTGAGGGGACAGAACTTCTTCACCTTTGATGCAGCGCAGCAAAATAAATGTTAAAAAACATTCAGAAATGTTTATGCACAAAGTAAATGAGGCCACCTTCATTCCTCTACATGCCAGATGACCACTTTTTTTAATAAATGTCCCCCCCCCTCGCCCGCAATTTTGAAGTTATTGTGCAGTCTGAGCCGACAAAAATTACATTCCAGTGATAAAGGGAAGGAGATTGATTAAAAAGAGAGCACAAATCAGCTGTGTCTCCCATGCCTGCGGCATCCGCCACCGCAGAATTGTAGCGTCTGTCTCACTTCAATGAGGAAAAAGTCGGATGAAATGCGACATGACCGTTCAGACGGAGGTCGCTTTGGAAAATATCAGATACAATTCGGAATTAGGACCACATATGAAAGTGGCCTGGGTCTGGTGCGAAAAAATCAGCTCTTTGTTGTTCAGACAGTCATTAAATAATCAGATATGATTTGATTTTGATTTGATTTTGTTGGTCACATTTGTGCAAAAAAATCGGAATTGGGCATTAAAATCTGCAGTGTGACCGTAGCCTAAGTGATTTCAGTGTTGTAAGTCCAACAGAAAAGCTTTTGTTCCTGTAATATAAAGTAATTTAAATAAAATTATCTTACAAAAAAGAAATTAAAATATTTAAAAATTAATTAAAATATAAGCAACAGCTCTTCTCTGTTGCATTTTTCAAACAGAATCAAATCTAAAATGATAGGTGATAAGATGATGCATTTCTGTGAAAAATAACTGTTTACTCAATGAAAAGCAGCATCATGTGTGTCTTTCTTCATTTCCTCCACTAGCTCCATGGGAAATGTAGTTTTTCTGCACAGAACAGCAGCTGGTTGGCTGGCATCTTTCCTGCAGATTTATGGATAAATATCCTCGTTAATTAAGTGGATGGAGAATAATTCTTATTTGAATGAATCTATTGGAACTGTGCCAGTGAAACATTGGATTCCTCAAATTTTCATTAATTCAGGGAATGCAAGCGTCATTGGTGAGGTACTGCTATTAGCCTATGCTGAATCAGTTTGATGGTTGTAAACAAAGCATTAATAGATTTTTCTCCATGAAATACTGTGGATTTAGAATAAATCTTACTTGAATAGATCTATTGGACCTGTGGCAATGAAACAGGGCTGGACTTGTTTGATTATAAGATAAGATAAGATAAGCCTTTATTAGTCCCACAATGGGGAAATTCCAGGATTGCAACAGCACAGGGATAGCAACACTCAGAGCAACAATCAGAAGGCACGAGAAAAAAAACAAAACAAGAGCAGGAAGTATACATATGTGCATATAAATATAAATATATATATATATATATATATATATAGACACACAGTGCGGAGCATTGTAGCTATTATATTATTAAGGAGACTTGATTGGTGAACTGCTTCTATGCTGCTGATATATTCCTATTTGTGCTAGCTCGTTTGATGCGCTGTTTACTGTTGCTGTTGTGACTGTATCTAAAATCTGTTTTAATAACCAAATAGATGCAATTCTAAGCATTCATATGATGTACAGCATGATAACCAATTCTGAAACGGATTACTACACTTGACTGTGTGGTAGCAAAAACATTGTGTAGGGTACCTGTAGGGCTCATGGCAGCCACTTGTGAACATCAAGAGATCAAACTATGGGCTCATACAATCGGTAAAAATTAAATATTTGGCCGATGGCAGTTGATGACATGACTGTTGGCCAATGCCGATAGAGTACCGATATATCAGTGCATCCCTAAGGAAACTTATTGTTTCATCATGCAAAATTAAGTGTGAATGCACTACTCATTCTGTTTCCTCAGTTATTTCATGCATCTAATCTGTATAATGTAAAGTAAAATGATTACAGTGCTGCTGAAAAATGAAAGCACCATAGGTACTGATGCCTTGGTGCTTGTGGCATTAAGGTGAGCGAATCATGGCTTACCCCTAATTTCCAGTGATTACACTTGCTGTCCGTTGAGGATACAGTCCAGTCCCAGCTTTGCATCACTCCCCACTTGCTACATTTGTGTTTTGAAGCAACATGGATCATAAAAAGGTTTACATGACAAGATCGTGTAACAGTTATATTTTTATTTTATTTATTTAACCTTTATTTATACAGGGGAGTTCCAGTGACAGGCAACCTCTCTTTTTCAACAATGCCCTGTTCACACTCACACAGTCACACCTGGAAGCTGACCAGTACAACCACAGACTAACCTGTGGCCACTGAGCAGCTCCACTTGAGCAGTTGGAGTTAAGGGCCTTGCTCAAGGACACCACAGTGGGGTTAAGGAGGGTGGGGGAAATACTGCTATGTCATCTGTCCCACCCAGATCTGATCCCGCTGGTCCAGGATTGAACCAGTGACCTTTTCTTCACCAGTCCACATCCCTAACCATTAGGCCACCACTGTCCTTGAATAAAATACCACAAGAGCTTGAGACAGACTGTGGAGGACCAATCACATGATAAAAACAAGGATGCATGATCTGCCAGCTGTCTGTCTAGAGCAGGGATGGGCAGTGAGGGCCATTCCACTGCAGATTTTCTGTTCCACTCAGTCTTTTCAGCAGGTGTTTGCACTAATGAGCTTCAAGGATTGCTAATTAGAGAAAGCAACTGCTGAAGATACTAGGGGGAACTGAAAACCTGCAGTGGAATGGCCCTCCATGGCACATAGTTGCCCATCCCTGGTCTAGAGTCAGTGGGAATTGGGGTCATCTTGACAATAAAGCCTTATCTTGAAATTCTGGCAAATTAAAAGTCAAGAAAACATGGTGATACATTGATACAAGCCTTTAGTTTCACCTGATTTTGACCGGGTGAGCTGAAAACCTGGTAACAGACAGACAAACAGATATAGACACAAATTCACACACTACCGTATGCCTAGATTGCACATGCTTGTATGCCTGTAGCACTGCTGGAGGAAGATATTGATGAGTACAGCTAAAGGACGGTGATTAAATGTTATGGCTTCTCTGACAGTGTAATTATCTGCTGGAGAGATATAAGAATGGGTAGAAACTATACTTACTATTCTCATGGTTCCTTTTGCTGTGGTAAATGAATGATTATTTTGATAAAATTGCTATAACTTTTAGTGGGCGTTTTAAATTAGCAAGTCAGTTTTTTGTTGAGTTTGTAAAATAAAAGGTTTAAACACAAATATGACGAAAGTGTCATGATTACAAGAAATATCAGCTCACGTACAAGATGCTACACCAGGGAATGCACACAACACAGAGAGGCAAAGTTTAAACACATTTTTATTGAAAAGAGTGAACGCAGGATTAGCGGGAAAAACACCTCACTCGCCAGAGGAGAACCCAGCCTGTAAGGAGGGAGACAAGAGCAGGCTGGTATGAGGAGGGAGGCAGAGAATAATGAGCAATAGGAATATTCTTACGAATGGGAGCAGAAAGCCCAACGGAGGAACCCAGTAGGGCAAAGATGATTTGGAGAGGAAGCTGCGGATGAGTAGGGCTGGGGAAATGTCTGACCAGGTGGAGTAGGAGATCTGGAGAGATGACGATGATGACGGAACAGGTGAGAGCACAACAATCCCCGGGGACACACCGCAGAAATGGCAGCAACCTGAGAAGGCGAAAGAGATCAATATCTGGGTTCCTTGACAATTAAAGCTTCACTTACTTTATTTTCTTATGGCAGTATACCCAACAAGCCAGCGCTGGAGTGTTCACAAACTGGTCCTTTTAAGCACTGGCACCAAAGAGACAGCAGGTGCGTCCACTCACGCAGGTGTATTGATTACCTGCAGAGCCGGGGAACCTCCCACAGGAAGGGAGGGGGGAGCACGCTCACCCGATCATAACAAAAAAGTTCATGTATCCTGTTAGATTAATTTGTATTAAAATTAAACTGAGTCACAAAACCAGGCAGGATGAAAAGTTATGAGTAGATTTATTCTTCTGGCCAGGAGAAGTTGCAGGATGTAGCCCCAAGCCTAAGCATCCACACACTTCTGAATCAGTCATCCATTGTTCAAACTTTTAAAGCTGTGTTATCCATGGGAAGACAGAGAGACCATGGAGAAACTGTCCTTGAGTACATCTGGCAAGACAGGGCGTATAGTTCTTATCTTTGCTCCCAGGAAACAAGGAGCCAGTACATCTCTTAGTCACATAGAACTAAACATCCAAAACAAAAGGTATCAGTACAGCTGTGTGATTAAAATTGCTAACTCAGACACACTCACATACAGACCGGGGCTACTGAAGGCCACATGAAGAATAGGCACATATCAACAACATAAAACACACAAATATATATGAAACATGGAAATATAAAAGAATAATATGCAGTAATAATATGGATTTTTTTTTTCATATCCATTATGTATTATACTTTTGTGTGGCAATGTGTGTAGCACCTGTAACAATATTGATATAATAAAGAGATTTAATGTTTCCTGGCTGTCATGTTGCTTTGTCCAAATAATTAAAGGACCCACAAGATTGTGGTCACAAAGTGAGCTGCACATTATTCATGTCACAGTCTCAGCTAGTTTGACCACAGAGTGTAAAGAAAGAAAGCTTAAGGGCTCTCCAAAAGAGAAACCTAAACATCTCCATTTCCCTCTGGTGGTTGGCTGCAGTAACAAGACATGATAAGCCCCTCCTATCCCATTATTGTGTGCAACATTTTGCCAAGTTAAAAAAATTAAAAGTATTCCTACAATATATTTTTCTTCTTTTAGATTTGATTGGCAGTTGGCAATCAGCTTACAGGTGCATTACCGCCACTGACTTGATTATCATCACTCTATATCTTTGTATAAGGAGTTCTTATAAGGAGTTCTGAACATCTCCTTACGTGTGAAAAAAATTATCCGTCCTTGGAAGGAACACAGAACTATATACAGAGTGCCGTAGCCCGCCTGACTCTAAAACTTGAACCTTTCTGTATGCCCATAGAAAGCAGGTGCAAGCAAGCACGTCTGTCTTTTTTCCAAAAGATGGTTTATGTCCTGTTCAGATGTTCATTTTTCAGATCAATTTGGTTTTGATTACTTAATGCTATAGAAACGGGAGTGTGAAATGTTGTGATTGAGAGAGCTGCCTATGGGCTGCTGTATGGACCGTAATGAGTTTATCACTGCTCAGATTCAAAGTCACTACAGTACAAACTCTGGCTCCAAATGATATCAAAGGCACAAGATGGTCATGCTTTAAATCCATGAAGTATTTTTACTTTTTCATAAAGGAGGTCAGTGGCAGCATGTCATCTTTGTTTAACTTGTCTGTAACAGTATACGAATTAATAATTATAATCAGGTATAAAATTATTTAATTTATATTAATGTATTGGAACCTGAGATGAATTCTCGGTTCATATACACCGGAAAAGTTAATAACACTCGTGGGGCACCAGCTTCTAGCTCTAAGAAGCAATTTAATCTTTAATTTCACTTTATACCTGTTTAATCACTCAATAAATTAATTAATAATCAGTCTCAAAATTTTAGTGAATTCGATACTGGGGACTTGAACCAGACTCAGAATGAAATAAATTCTCAACAACTTCTCTCATTTTCACATATTTATTAAATGAAGTGATGATTTAAAGACATTGCGGTGATTTCATTAACCATAAAATTAAACTTGTAAATGATAGGTTAACACTGAACAATTGCAGAACCAGGGTTAACTGTGAAATGAATGTACATCAGTTTGAGTTAACGGAGTATGAAAACAATGCAAATTTATATGGAAAATGAAATTAATTATATGAAAAGTTCTGGATTACTCTAAGAAAATGAAAACGGGATTTTAATGAAAAGAAAGGTTATATTGCTTGCTCTTTAGATTTGCATCTGATCAGATATCAAAATTATTATCGAACCTCAGACGTTTAACTCAGCAGATGAATAAAAATGCAGCTCACGTGACTGGCGTGATGGTTGAAGTTGAAAATCCTTCTGCATTGTCCTATAGTTCTTAGATGGCTCCAAAAGTCGGAATATTTGACCAGCAAATATTCTTTGACGAGGGATGAGATTGGTATATTTGATCCCAGTGGTTGAAATCCAGCCGAGGCGTGCTGATTCCTTCAGCTGCGCGTGATCGTGATGAGCTGCGTCTCCTTTCCTCTTCGTTGGCAAGCGGCTTCCCAGAGGAATTTGATAATAATTAAATATATCTAATCTGATCTCAAGTCAAAGAGTTTCGGACTTTAGATAAAAGAGCTTCTGGTGTGGGAATCGGTCAATAAAAATATTATAAAAATAAAGTCAAGATTAAAATTTAAATTAAAATTAAAAATGGTGGTTTTACAGAAAGTTTAACAGGAAAAGTGATAGAAATAAACATCTAGGATTGGAGTTTAACTCCTGATTAGAATGAGCTCAAGAAAAAAAAGAATCAATTCCCAGACATTTAAGAGAAAAGAAAAACATTAAAATACATAGTTACAGAACACAAAGTTACGAGTTATCTGCTCTGTGATCATCGGAAAGCAACACGTGGGAGAAGTCCCTTTGTTCACCAGTGGTTTTCTTTGCTGTGTAGACATGAAGACAGTGGAAGTCAAAAAAGAGATCTTGAAAGGCTGCGTCAAAAACAGTCTCTTCCCTTTTATCTGTGGAGAATTTTCGCGGGCCTCCGTGATTGACAAGAGCGCCCAGCCAATAGGCTTCCTTCGTGGGTGGGCTTTATGAACTTTTAGTCCAATAAACAAACAGTCTTTTGTCTGGAGCTTTTGAGAGAGAGCTGTTGTCATGCAGAGATTGGCTGCTGGCAGTCACATGATGCTTTGCAACTTTAATACACATTTTTAATACTGGAATATTCTTCTATACACTTATGTATATTCTCTAACCTAGTCTTAGTGATCATGCAACTTATACCCAGTGCTTATAAATTGGCATGCAGGAATAAACATTAATTTAAACATTTTTAGCATGCATATATATAAAATCACGGATTAATATATTTCAAACCTATTACTGATTTTCCAGAATAAACATCAAGAGTCCATTTGCTTTTCATGGTCCTGGAAAAGAAGAGAAGGTTTAGAATTGAGTCAACACAGATGTGATGAAAAGCTGCACTGGTGAGATCTGCATGTCTCAGAGTTGCCATAAGGGGGCAATATTGAGCTGTGGATCTTTGTATTGACCATATGACGTATTCCAGGGTTCTGTTCCATGTCTCCACGTTTATGGGGGCTATAAAAGTCAAAACAGGAAATGCATTAGGGTGAATTCCTGAGACTGGTTTTAACAAAGGAATGGCGAGTTCAGTTGTGGCCTGGGGTAAAAGAGCAGTTTTTTTGACTGTCCTTTTCCTGGGTGAAACAATGTCTTTAAGCAGAAGAATTCTTATTGATGAGCCAAGTGCGATGATGCTACATGTCTATGCATTTGACCAACAAGTCAAATCATATATAAAACTAGTTTTTGTGCTATCAGCCTCTGAATATGGCCATGTGAACTGTGTTGAAGATGTGGCATCACTGCCTTTCATCATGTGCCACGGTATATCCCCATTTAAAAATTGATTAAATCCCTTTATGGAAGTTGGCAGGGATTGTGAATGAGACAACAAACTGCATCAAATGCTGGAGACCCACATTTGTGTTTATTACTTCTTCTGTGTTTACTTTCACTTGACAAGTTATATCTGATTGTTTTATTAAAGCAACGTGTAAGATTTTCACTTTAGATTAACCTTTGACCATGAGAATATCACTTCCACTATTGCACAAGTGGGCCTGCAACAGCTCTGTTCTTGGTAAGAACAATGAAAAGATTGCAGCTATGGCGACTATGACCTCAGGCCCAACAGCCAATCACAAGGCACAACTTTAGCCACAACAACAAAGCACCCTGTGATTGGCTGTTGGACCTGAAGTCATAATCACCATAGTTCTAGTCTTTTCAGTGGAACAAGAAAGTTGTGCTGCTTTAATTACCTTTATGCACAAAATAACATTTTTAAGTAGTTAATGTCAGGGTAATCCTTTGGATTAGGTACTAATATATTTGGTTAGGGCAAAGAAAGGCTAAGTAAGGATGTTTTCACACCTGAAAGCTCACACCAAGGTCTGAACCAAGGTTTGTATTTTTCGTCTGTTATCAACATTTGGTCCGGTTAGGTTTGGTTTCACGCTGCTCCTTACCCAGGCAAACTAAACAACTTTATGTTGCACACCTACATCTAGTCATGACAATGTTTATGTTGTTAGCATAGACCGTAGTTAGCGAACATGCTACTTGCACTCCAAAATGTTTTCTGGCGCTCTGGATGCATTGGTAACCGCAGTTTAAGTTAAAACTGCGGAAGACTTCAACACATTAAGCAGTGAACTAGTTTACTGAGGTCTTCATTAAAAAGGACATTTATCCTTCTCATCATCAGTAATGATTCTCAGGTGGCATTGCTCGTTAGGTTTTTCATAAACCCGTGTCACATCTTTTTACAATACTATTGTAATGCAAAGGTTCCTACTTTGTATAAGTTCCCGATGGGACAGATTTGAGTGTGATACTATTGATGTTGTGAACCTGGCTGAGAGCTATGTCCATGTTGTAAGGTGAAGTTGTTAATAAAAGTTGAGTGAGCAATAATACTGCTCTAACCGTCCACTCTTTATGGTTAAGAGTTTAACGGACTAGAGTAAAACAATATCCTCTCCAAAAATATCTGGTAAGTTTCTGCATTTAAAATTTTTCTTCAGTTGACTTATGCCACTAATGAGCCATATTTTAAGAAAATCTATTCCTCTCCCCAAGTACTACTGATTCATTTTATCTCTTTTTTTGGTGGCCATATCCTTCTGTCTTTGAGCTGAAAGTTTAAGCCTTTCTGAAAATTGCTTTCACACTCTAAACTGATGCCACCTCTTTTTGCCAGACCAAATTTTGTCTCTTTGGTCTAGACTGTGGTTCGGTCAAAATTTCACACCTAAAATTTTGCTCCAGATCAAACTGACAAGCCTGAAAGTCTGGACCAAATAGGTTAGGCATGAAAACAGTCACAGATTACAGCTGTAATCCTCAACCATGTTACCTCATGTCATTATTTACACAACCACTAGAGGTAACTTAATGTCAAAACATAGATGTTTTGGTATACAGTGGGGCAAAAAAGTATTTAGTCTTATCCCCTGTTTATCCCCTGCCATAACACTGAAAATATCTGCTGTTAACTTCCTACATGGGTTGTAATAATTAATCAGCTTAATATTTCCTTGTCCATTTGGCCTACATATGTCAATAATATTACACTCTATATCCTCAGGGGAGGGAATCATCCTATATGCCAGGCCATCTTTAATGAAAGTGGCACATCCTCCTCCATTTACAGTGTTAATTCTATCCTGTCTGATTGAAGTGTATCCTGGAATAACAAAATCTAAGTGAGGTTGAAACCATGTCTCCTGTACACACACTACCTGTGGAACAACTTCTAGTTCACAGGTGTCAAACTCATTCCATGGAGAGCCAAGACCCTGCAGGTTTTACCTCCACCCAATGCCTTCAACAGGTGATTTCACTGAATTTCATCCCACTGATTGCTGATCAGTGAAAACACCTGCTGAAGACACTGGGTAGAAGCAAAACATGCAGGGTCTTGGCCCTCCATGGAATGAGTTTGACACCCCTGTTCTAGTTCGTAAAGATACATCTTGAGTTCTTGTCCGTTTGCTATAAGACTCCTTGCATTCCACTGTAGTATGTGTCGTACCATAATTAAGGTCTTGTTTCAGTATGTGCAGTCTCCCCAGTTTCAGCTTTCAATAAAGCATGAATCTGGTCAGCTGTGATATCTTTCACATCTAGGAAGCTTCCTGCTGCTTCCACAATGGTTTTGATTCTGTCACTTTTCTTCTGTAGCTGTGCAGCAACATTCATGGTGTGGCAGAATGTTGCTGTGTCATCATCCATTTTGCATTTGTGAACACAAACATTCCTTGCAGCGGCATGATCCTGTGTTTGCGTGGGACCCGTTGATTGCTGGGCTTCCATTTGAACTGAACTTCTTTGAGGAAGACCTGCTGTGTTTCTGACTATTCCTGCCTCTCTAACTGTCTTTAGAGCTTCCGCATACAAGATTTTCTTAGTTATACTGATGTGCTGGAAACCTCACATCAGTCACATCCGGGCCAAATTAGCAAAATGTATAGGCATACTGGGGAAGACAAGACACTTCTTGGACTATAAATTATTGGTCTTATTGTACAATTCACTATTTTTACCTTATCTTAACTACTGTGTAGAAGTCTGGGGAAACACCTACAAGACCAACCTACAGTCAATATGCACATTACAAAAAAGAGCTATTAGGATAATAAACAATGCAGGCTATAGAGACCATACCAATGCGTTGTTCTTAAAGTCACATGTCATAAAGTTCATCGATTTAGTTAAATTTAAGACAGCACAAGTAATGTACAGGGCAATTAATAATCAACTACCAACTAATATACAAAAAATATTTAAAAAAAAGAGACAATGATCATAATTTGAGGGGAGACTTAAACTTTACAAAACCCAAGATACGTACAACCAAGAAAAGTATGTGCATATCTGTCTGTGGGGTGGATTTGTGGAACAGTCCGGAGCCGGAACTGAAACTATGTACAAACAGAAATCAATTCAAAAAGAGGTATAAGCACCATTTGCTGAAAGGGTATATGTTAGAAGGGTAGTAGTTATATGTACGATTCATTATGTTCACTCTGGGATATTGTGGGACACTATGGAATGGTGGGTGGGACAGCACTGTGTATATCTGTGTTGTTTGAGGCTGGTTTTGATGTATGGACATCATCGTATGTTAGAATGGATGGGTGTTAATGTTGATTTGTAAAAAATACAGTAAATTGTTTACTTGGGGTCTTAAAGGTGGTAATTTGTATAAAATTCACATGGGTGTATCTATGGAAAAGAGGAGATGGAATTAATAAGTGTTCACTTCTTCCTTCTCCCTTTCGAACAGTGTATACTGTAACTTTATTGCATTTGCCATTTGCTTGTATTTGTTATATTTTTGTGTTCGAAATAAAGTATCTATCTATCTATCTATCTATCTATCTATACTGATTTCCTGGGCTTGTCTAGCTTCCCTCTGCACAATACATCCTCCATATGCAGCACTGTGCTCACCCCCACAGTTACAACACTTTACTTTGGCATCCTTGTCACATTTACCATATTCATGCTCCCCTCCACATCTAGCACATCTTAGCTTTCCCCTACATTGCTGAGCAGTGTGACCCATCCTTTGACATTTGTAGCGCCTGAGTGGCTTTGGGACATATTCTCTGACACTGAAATACATGTATCCTGTTAGGACTGATTTGGGGAGTGTTTCCTCAAACTGAATCATGACAGACTGTGTGTCCTTCAGCGAACCTTCTTTTTTACTGTGTAGCCTTTTCACATCCTTCACCTTTCCTCCTTGGATCTCGTTTTTCACTTCTTCCATAGACATGCACAGAGGGACACCTGATATAACTCCCCTCAAGTTAGCTGTCGCACCAGAAACATGCGCCTTCATTTGTTCTCCGTTTAGACATGTCATTGTCAGTATTTTCTGTTGCTGTTGTTTACTTGTGGCATGATTTAGCAGCCTGTTATTCTTCAAGAACTTTGCAAACTTAACTCTCCCAATTTCTTTCTCGAATGCTTTTGTTAGCTTAACCGGGTGATAATGCCCCTCACCCTGACTGAAGTCAATGACAACCATCCAGTCATTCCCTACATCCTCAAACTGCCATCCAGTTTGGCCAGTTCGTGTTTTCTTCGCATTGTTACTTCCTCCCGCATTATTCTCATCTGACCCGCTTCTAGGTCTTGTTGGCCTCCTAGCTACTCTTTTCCGGCCCCCAGGCCTGGATAGTGTCCAGCCCACCTCATCTTTATCGTACTCGTCAGAGCTAGATGCCATAATGTTACAGACAGCGTACAGTTTTTGCTATCCGCTACAAACAAATCAATTATACCGCCAGCCGAACACTGATGTAATTGCGGTCACAATCTTCTTCTTCTTCTCTTCGAAGAAGGCTCTCCCTTCTTCTTCGTTGAGACCACTGGTTGCAGTCTAGTCAAAAAAGGGGGTTAGCGTGCACCTTGGAAATATATTTTTAATTGGTATCATTAGATGGAAAAATATGTGTAGAAAATGGTTTGCTATGTTACCACTTGCATAAATTGTCCCATGTGACTTTTTTATGCAAGTTCAGCATAGGATCTCGGGAAACTATCAAATCTCAATTTTAGGGGTAGGGAAAATACAAATTAGCATATCTTTAGATTGCAACATCACAGCTACATGTAATACCACTCAAAATGTTCGGAATGATCTCGGCTTTCCATTGGTGGGTAAATATCAAAATTCGGTGCAATAATTAGGTCAGCAGAGGGCAAAAGGTCGCCAAAATAGGTCATTGCTGAAAATTTTGCATCGTGTCAATTAAAGTTTATGCCAGCCCCCCAGTGGTTCGTTCAACAGTTTTAATGGCTAGATATTGTTGACAGGATGCAAATTGATCACTTTGATGTGACAAAACAAGATTATCTTATAAATGGCTCATACTGTACGAACATCTGTTTTATTCATTTTTACGAAAGCTAAAATATGGGGTAGGGGAAACTAAAATGCACGTAACTTTTGAACCACACAAGATAAATGCGATATCTACCACTCATCTTGACCGTCTTGCATTCCGCTATTCATTCATACAAAGTTTCTGCAGATGGGGCCAGAAATGGGGTCACCAGAGGTCAAAAGGTCACAGATTTGAGACACGGTGGGTGTATAAAATAATAATAAACTTTATTTATACTGAATAACTCAGCCATCAACAACCTGGAAAACCTTTTTGATCCATGCTATGTTTACGACTTTGGTGTCAAGACCGTGGTTGTAGGGTCAAAGTACATTATTAGACCAGTCTCAATATGAATGCTTGGCATGTTTACATGTCAGTATAACCTTTCATCCCTTGATCATTATACACCATCGTCACTTTCCTCTCCAGAGTCAAAGTCAAAGCACTGTCAGCACTGTTGACAATGTTACTCCCATGCAAATTTGTTGTGATTTTGTTCAGGTTGTCCCACTCACAATGGAATACCTCATTTCCCTCTCCAGTCACAATTTGGTGTGTCAGAAAGTTGGAGACTTCATCAAAGGCCTTGGCCAGGGCAGTTTCCAACTCCAAACCAAAATTATAGCTCTCAGAGTGGCCAAGTAGGTTCAAAATCTTTGTGAGCTGCTTGCTACGGAACAAGTGTCTTACAGTCATACACAGGAGCACATGCTTTGGTAACTTCCATTTTCCTCCTGACACTGCCCGGCATATGTCTTGCCCAATGGAACTGACAAGAAGCTTCATCTTCTCACTCATATCCATCTCTTCCTTTCCGTACAGAACTATGTTAAGGAAGTGGATGAGATCCGAAGGTAAAAGCCTGTCACAACTAAGCTCCATGTCATCAGACGTTGGTGGCCATGGTAGACTTTGGGACTGTCCAAAAGCTTGTTGAATGTTACTGCGAAGAAGAAGTGCGGCATTTTCAAACTTATCCTCGCTTCCAAGATTGTAAGCTTGTGCAAAAGCATCAACAACAGTGATCTTCGAACTGTAGACAAGCCAGAATGAAATTGCGCCAGATTTATCTGGGATGATTTTCATAAAGGAAACATGCTGGATTGGGTCATTCTGCAGGCGTTTCAGTAGTTTTTCACAGCGATAGTTCTCATTCTCATACCCATTTCGTTTCAACTCTTCGATGAACAGCAAGCGCAAGGAACTTAGCCGTACAACCTCATATTGCTGGACGACATGAATCTGAATATGGTCCCGTACTGATGCCAGAGCCTTCTCATGGGCAATTAGCATTTCGCTGTGCTTCGGTTCTTTAGCTCTGTTGATCCCACGCTCATAGTTAGAGAAAGCTGTACGGAAGGACTTAAAACATGACTCATGGTGCTTGGCCTCAGCAGAGAAAAGATCAACACCTTTCACCAAGCGATGTAGTCGAGATAGACCCAATTTTTCTGCCTTTGATTCGATTTGCTCCCAAGCATTGTCTTTGTTCCTCCCAGATGAGAACAGTCGAGGCTGCTCAGTTTTTCGGTCAGGTCCTTTAATCTCTACTTTTTCACAGAAAATGCACTCGCGTGGGAAGAGAGGACCTGGGGTAGATCGTTTGCGGGGTGAACGTAATGCCGAGGTTGATGCCTTTGGTTCATTGTCCTGTCCATCTCCAAGACGATCCAAGTTGTAGGTAAAACGCTGATAACACTGACGGTGATACCCAATGCTTTCCAAGTCATCAGGGAGGGCTGCAGAAATCTGGTCACATACAGATTGCATACGATGTGGCGAATCATGTGGCTGGTGGAGACGGCAGTCCCGAATACCATGAAGGTACTGTAGTTTTTCAGCTGCAGTTCCTTTGACGTTACTTAATTTTGTGAAAGGGCCATGATCAGATAAAGATGGCACATGAAGTATGCATGTGGCATGGGTGGGCTTTTTGCGAGAAGCTTTGGAGATGCTGCAGCAGGACTTCCATCACATTTTCGTTTTGGCATTTTGGCCTCTTTCACGTTATTCTGAAATGAAGAGTAGGACTATAGCATCAATACCAAAATATCTCTGAGTTTTAGTTTAGAAAAAAAGAGAATTAAAAGTATGCCTAACGAAAGGTTTCCTTTTTTCCACTACATAAATGTGAACACGTTTAGTTTGTTCTTTTTTACCTCGATAAATGAGAAACCATCAGAGACATTCCCTTGTGTCTTTTGTTTGGTTTACATTGCAAAACAAGACCCTGTGGAAGATTACATTTGTAACCAGGTTATCCAATAAAGTATTATTATGGACATTACCTGGAAATCCTGATTCGCCGAGTCACTGCTATGAAATGAGAGGGATTAAAGTGTACGCCAATAAGCCTACTGACTTGAAAGCTGCTACTTTGAAATTTGTAGTACAACTTGCATCGTCTTATTATATGGATGTGTGGGTCTCATACAAAATTGGTGCTTTGACTTTTGCAGATACATGTGTTTCAAAAAGGTTCTCTGTGGATATACACCCACCGTGGAGATAAGTTTCTGAAACTTAAAGAGTTTTCCAGTATAAATACAGAATATTATTTTATATACCCACCTTGTCTCAAATTTGTGACCTTTTGAGCTCTGGTGACCCCATTTCTGGCCCCATCTGCAGAAACTTTGTACGAATGAATAGCGGAATGCAAGACGGTCAAGATGAATGGTAGATATCGCATTTATCTTGTGTGGTTCAAAAGTTATGTGCATTTTAGTTTCCCCTACCCCATATTTGAGCTTTCGTAAAAATGGATAAAACAGAAGTTCGTACAGTATGAGCCATTTATAAGATAATCTTGTTTTGTCACATCCAAGTGATCTAGTTGCATCCTGTCGACAATATCTAGCCATTAAAACTGTTGAACGAACCACTGGGGGCCTGGTATAAGCTTTAATTGACACGATGCAAAATTTTCAGCAATGACCTATTTTGGCAACCTTTTGCCCTCTGCTGACCTAATTATTGCACCGAATTTTGATATTTACCCACCAATGGAAAGCCGAGATCATTTTGAACATTTTGAGTGGTATTACATGTAGCTCTGATGTTGCAATCTAAAGATGTGCTCATTTGTATTTTCCCTACCCCTAAAATTGAGATTTGATAGTTTGCCGAGGTCCTATGCTAAACTTGCATAAAAAAGTCACATGGGACAATTTATGCAACTGGTAACATAGCAAACCATTTTCTACACATATTTTTCCATCTAATGATACCAATTAAAAATATATTTCCAAAGGTGCACGCTAACCCCCTTTTTTGACTAGACTATTGAGGGATAGGTGCATCATAATTGCAGTTCACTAAGTCTCCCGCTGCTGGCTTGTATACCCCAGGTGACGCCACCCCCCAGAGGCAGGGGCGCTACCCCTCCCTACACTAGGGCACCGCCATAATATATACTGTATATATATATACTATCCCAGCCCCCAACCAACAGTGATCTGTGTGAAGTTTGTATGTTCTCCCCGTGTCTGCGTGGGTTTACGCGTGGGTCTCCCCGTGTCTCCGGGATTTCTCTGGTTTCCTCCCACATGCCAAAAACATGCAAGTTAGGCTAATTGGCCTCAAACTGGGGATTCTAAATTGTCCTCAGGTATGAATGCGAGAGTAAATGGTTGTCTGTCTCTCTGTGTTGGCCCTGCGATGGACTGGCGATCTGTTCAGGGTGCACCCTGCCTCTCGCCCAAAGATGCTGGGATAGGCTCCAGCCCCCCCGCGACCCGAAAAGGATTAAGCGGAAGAAGATGGATGGATACTATCCAATATTGCCCCCCCTTGAAAAATTCACTAGCACACCAATTGGCCACCCTTTAAATTTACACCTGACTCACACACTAACACGGGGATGCATGTAGACCTATCCATTCACACCACACCGGCCCAGCAGAGCACTCCGCTATGTAAATAACAGTCACTGAACATAAAAGGGCCACACACCAAAATAAATTAATCCCGAAATAAATAAGTATGTATAATACAATCACAAACTATATACAAATATGAGCAATGGTGGTACTCGACTCTACAGACTAGCATTTCCACCCCATAACATGGGCACAAAGACTTAAAAGTAACAACAAGGCTACAGAACACACAACGTAGGGCATTTACATTTTACACACACACTCCTTTAACTAGTTCTCACACTTACTGCACTTCCCCACACACATACATTACACTCAGAACTCCCCCACATCTATGTGGCATTCTCAACTTACAACGGTGGTCACATTTCTCATTTGGTTTACATCTCACATTTTCCTTTTTTTTTAAACTATTAACCTTAGCAAACACACAGCAAAACACACTATAACTGGACACACGGTAAGCCCCGATATAAAGCCCTAACCCGGGTCTCCCCTAGGCACCCCCCTGGAGTGTCCGTCCCGCGGCCCGCTCCCAGAGCGCCTCTGCTTCTTCATAACCGGAGACAGGCTGCACTGGCGTTCCTTCCTTCCCAAACGCCGCAGCTCATTTGGGTGCTGTCTCAACCCATCTATCAGTTCCAGGTAACCGTCGTCGGCAGTTCGTACCACACGTAGACCACCCTGTCCATCTCTCTGCTTCTTTGACCTGCGCACACGTCCTAGCCAAGACTCGACCCTAGGGCGCACACCATTGCCCACACCCAGCGGAGTACTCACTGGCTTCCTTCTTCTACGGCGTCATGGACCGGTACCCAAATGGCTCCTCAGCGTCCCGCTGATCTGACTCGAGCCTTGTCCCTTGTTTTCATTCTGGGCACGGCTAGGGTTTGTGCCATCCGATTTCGCCCAGATCATTTTCATTTCCTGCGTTGGAGCGGCACTGACAGTGCCCGGCTCAATAGTGGTACCTGGTCAGCCACCGGAGCTTCGCTGTGCCTGCTCTCTGGAGCCATCTGCCTCCACGGGGGCTAAACCATGCCATTCGGGTCCCTCGTTCATGGGACCACAAACACTGGCACGGAGTTCCCGTCATGTCAGCGTACTCTGGTGCTGGCGGTGGCCCTCTTCACCTGAAGTGGGCCAGCTCGAGTCCCACACTTCTTCACCGCTTTCCACATAAAATCCCTCAGTCCACCACCTGACCACTCCTCCACGACCCTGCAGACGATGGAAAAACCGAGCCCATAAAACAAATCACAGCCTATTAAGTTGTTACCAGCACGGGACACCATGAACTTGACTGCACGCATTGAGGCCTCTTTATACCTCATCAACAGCCACACCGAGCCCACACTGTCCAGGGGGTTGCTGCCATACCTGTAACAGGCAATGTCTGTCTTACTCACAGTGTAATGTGGAAAGAACTTTGTCACCGTTGCCAGATTCAGGATGGAAACCGCCGACCCTGTGTCCACAATCAGCGGGACTGGCATTCCGTCCACCATGATGTTGCAGAGGACCAGTCCGTCTGTGTTGGGCGAGACTGTATGGACCACCATGGGCGTCCTCTTAGTTGGCGTCTCCTTCCCTGGTCTCCGTTCTTCCTTCTCAAAATTCCAGCAAACCCTGGCGAAGTGGTGGAACAACCTGCACCGTCCACAACGCTTTCCTCTCACTGTGCACTCCCTCACTCTATAGCGGTGCCTGCTGAATCCGCCGCTGTAGCATCTTGGCGTCCCCGGGGAGGACCTAATCTTCACAATGGCTGCATACTCATTGTCACTGCCATCTTCCGGATCCAAGGCCAGTGCCTTCCATTGCTTGTCGTTCTTGGGTAGGGCCTCCATGTCACCAAAATTTTTCGTAATCTTTTACGCTACCTTGTGTTGTTGCGCTAGCTCCATGGCTGCTAGCAACATCAGCACACCAGCATGTATTAGCAGGGGAACCCTTGCGGAGGAGTATGCCACGTGCTCAGCTAGCTGGTTGCAAATCAGCTCCTCCTCCAAGGCCCCAAACCTGCACTCACCCGCCAGCTACCGAAGGTCTGCCACAAACTGTTGTACTGTCTCTCCGGGTCGCTGGCGTCGCTGCCTGAACTGGATATGCCTCATAATGGTGTTTTCAGGGGCGCGAACATAGCCTGCCATGAGCCTCATGATGTCTCCAAATGAGTCACCTCCTCCAAGCATACTCAGGATTCTTTGACCCTCCATTCCGAGGTTGTGGACCAAGATAGCTCTTGTGCGTAATTTGTCGAGGTCGCCGAGGTCCAGTGCTGTGAGATAATTCTCGAAGGCAGCATACCATCTGGCCGATGGTACCAACGGCACACCCGGAGCCTTCAAAAATGGAGGAAACACGGTAACTGCCCTCTCCATGCCGTATATCCTCATCGCCAAATGTTGTGTATCTAATTAAGAAGGACTCGAGGTGACGTTTTATAGTTTTATTAGAACACGGGATCAAGAACACAGGAGTCACTACGCTAGTCTAAGAGCTGCAGCAAAGAGACAAGATGTCTCCCATTGCTGGCTTATATACCCTAGGTGACGCCACCCCCCAGAGGCGGGGCGCCACCCCTCCCTACACTAGGGCACCGCCATAATAATAAAAATAATAATAATAATAATTATTATTATATATATATATATATATATATATATATATATATGGACGCCTCCCACTTGAGGTGTTTTGGGCACGTCCTACTGGGAGGAGACCCTGGGGCAGACCCAGGACTCGGTGGAGAGACTATGTCTCCCAGCTGGTCTGGGAATGCCTTGGTATCCTCTCTGAAGAGCTGGAGCAGGTGGCTGGGAAGAGGGAAGTCTGGGCTTCTCTGCTTGAACTGCTGCCTCCGCGACCTGGTCCTCCGGAAAAGCGGTAGAAAATAGATGGATGGATGGATGGATATATATATATATATATATATATATATATATATATATATATCCAACAACCAGGTGCCATATTGTAGTTATGGGGTTATATTAGCTGTAAAATATATTAGATTAGATTAGATTCAACTTTATTGTCATTACACATGTATGAATACAAGGTAACGAAACACAGTTTAGCATCCAATCAGAAGTGCAAAGGACAGCAGTGCAGTATATACGGTAATTAACAGTATGTGCAATTTAAGCAAATATATGCAAATATATGCAGCAGTGCAGAAAGTTAAGAGTACTGTTATGTGCAAATAATGTGCAATAAGTTAGATGTAGTTATGTAGTTATGCAGTTATGTACAGGTGAGGATGGTAAGAGATGATGGTAAGAGGGTCAGCGGGGAACTAAGTTCAATAATGTGACAGCTGTTGGAAAGAAACTGTTCCTAAACCTGCTGGTTCTAGTCCGAAGGCTTCTGAAACGTCTTCTGGAGGGGAGAAGCTGGAACAGTCCATGAGCAGGATGGTTGGAGTCCCTAAGAATGCTGCGTGCCCGGCGCAGACATCTTTTCCTGTAGACGTCCTCTATAACTGGAAGTGGAGTCCCTGTGATGTGTTGGGCGGTTTTCACCACCCGCTGCAGCGCCTTGCGGTCAGCAACAGAGCAGCTCCCATACCAGACTGTGATACAGTTGGTCAGGGTGCTCTCTATCACGCAGCGGTAGAAGTTGCCCAGGATGTCAGTTGACAGATGGTTCTTCTTCAGTGTCCTCAAGAAGAAGAGGCGCTGATGGGCCTTCTTGATCAGGCTGGTGGTGTTAACTGACCAGGACAGGTCCTCCGAGATGTGGGTCCCCAGGAATTTGAAGCTGGGGACACGTTCAACAGCTATGCCATTGATATGGATGGGGTCATGTGTCTCTTCCCTCTCCTTCCTGTAGTCCACTATGAGCTCCTTGGTTTTGCTGGTGTTAAGGAGCAGGTTATTGTCAGCGCACCAAGTAGCCAAGTGCTCAACCTCTGCCCTGTAGTCTGACTCGTCGTTGTCCCTGATGAGTCCAATCACCGTGGTGTCATCTGCGAACTTTATGATGGAATTGGATCCATACATAGGCCTGCAGTCATGGGTGTAGAGGGAGTAGAGGAATGGGCTGAGCACACAGCCCTGTGGTACACCAGTGTTGAGTGTGATGACGGAAGAACGGTTGGGGCCTGACCTAACATGCTGGGGTCTGTTGGTCAGAAAATCCATGATCCAGTTGCAGGTGGAGGTACTGATTCCCAGGTCCCCAAGTTTAGTGAGCAACTTGGAGGGGATAACTGTGTTGAATGCTGAGCTGAAGTCAACAAACAGCATTCTTGCGTAGGTGTTCTTGTCATCCAGGTGTGAGAGTACATAGTGCAGCGCTGTAGAAACCGCATCCTCTGTACTCCTGTTGCTCCGGTAGGCGAACTGATGAGGGTCCAGTGTAGGGGGCAGGCCTTTTTTGAGCTGTGCCAAGACCAGTCGCTCAAAGCACTTCATGACTATGGGCGTCAGTGCCACAGGGCGATAGTCATTTAGGCACGATGGTGTTGAATGTTTCGGTACTGGTACTATTGAAGTGGTCTTGAAGCACGCTGGTACCACGGCCTGGGCCAGGGACAGATTGAAGATGTCTGTGAAGACCCCTGCCAGCTGCTCAGCGCATGCCCTCAGCACACGCCCAGGAATGCCATCAGGGCCAGCAGCCTTACGTACGTTGACATGACTCAGTGCGTTACGGACGTCGGTGTGGGTGAGTGTGAGGTGGTGGAGGTCATCAGAGGGCGGGAAATTGATGTTCTTTTCGTTGTTGTCCTTGTCAAAACGAGCATAGAAGTCATTTAGCTCATTGAGAAAGGGCACAGTCATGGCTATAGGTATGGAGTTGCTGGGCTTATAATCAGAGATAGCTTGAATGCCCTGCCACATACGTCGGGGGTCAGAGTCCCCAAAATGTTCCTCCACCTTCAGCTTGTAGCTGTGCTTGGCCTTCTTGATGCCCCTCTTCAGATCTGCCCTGGATGAACTGTAGGCCTGTGCATCACCAGATCTAAAGGCATTGTTACGTGCTTTTAGCAGAAGCTGCACTTCTTTGTTCATCCATGGCTTCTGATTTGGGTACGTGGTGATCTGTCTTTCCGTGGTGACACTGTCAATAGTGGTGTTGATATGGTCCAGGACTGAGTGGGTGTAAGAGTTGATGTTTATGTGGGAGCCACAGGTAGCCTGAGAGGTGAACATACTCCAGTCTGTGTTCCTAAACTTCTCCTGGAGTACAGAGTCAACCCCCTCTGGCCACACTTTGATGGTCCTCACTGATGGCTTCACCCGGTTGATGAGCGGTACATACTTGGGGGTAAGGAACAAGGATAAGTGATCAGACTGACCTAGGTGGGGGAGGGGAGTTGCTGTGTAGGCTCCCACAATATTGGTGTAAACATGGTCCAATGTTTTGCCCCCTCTTGTGTGACAGGAGACATGCTGGTAGAATTTAGGAAGCACTGTCTTGAGGTTAGAGTGGTTAAAATCACCCGCCACAATAAATGCTGCCTCTGGGTGTGCAGTTTGTTGTTTGCTAATAGCTGCATGCAGTTCTTTCATAGCAAGCTTTCATAGTTCTTTCATAGCAAGCTTAGCATTAGCATCCGGAGAAATGTAAGCGGCTGTTATGATGGTACAAGTGAACTCGCGTGGCAGATAGAAAGGTCTACATTTAACCATGAGAAACTCCAGGTTAGCTGAGCAGTGTCTCTCAACAGTGACAGAGTTCGTGCACCAAGCCTTGTTAATATAAATGCACACTCCCCCCCCCCTCTTGTCTTACCGGAGTCAACTGCTGCTCTGTCTGCCCGGAGCGTGTGTAGGCCGGCTAGCTCGATAGCATTGTCGGGTATTCCACTGTGAAGCCATGTTTCCGTAAAAATCATGATATTGCAGTTCATAAGTCTCTTATTGTTGGTGATCCGAAGCCGTAGTTCACTCATTTTGCTCGCCAGAGACCGTACATTAGCAAGGAAAATACTGGGTAGCGATAGCCGGTGCGGTGTTAGCTTTAGCTTAGCTCTTAGCCCACCGCGCTTACCCCTCCTTTGTTTACGATCTTTACGCCGCCTGCGAGCACTTCCGGTCGGCCGGGAAGCCTGCCGAGCGTTGGGAGTTTAGATTCAGACGTAGGTTGCTGATAAAAAGGTCGTTATCGTTGCTTTGTAATCCAATATTCAAAAGCTCATCTCGGGTGTAAGATGTAAAAGCAGAGCTGTTCTGAACGAACATACCCGAAATGAACAGAAATAACACTGCTAGTCCCCAGAATCTGGTAGGACGCTGGGCCTCGCGTTGTGCACGCGCCGCCATCTTGCGCCAGAATATATAGTTCTTCAACAGGTAAATAATACTGAGTTAGGTATAATAAGATATATTTAGCATTTATGATGCATTTTGAACCCAAAACAAACTTGATCTAGGATTAAAAGCAATTAAAATAATGCAGTCACAAGGTTACTTGGAAAAATGCATTACTGGATATATACAGTGGATATAAAAAGTCTACACACCCCTGTTCAAATGCCAGGTTTTTGTGATGTAAAAAATGAGACCCAGGTAAATCATTTCAAAACTTTTTCCACCATTAATATCACCTATAACCTGTACAACCCAATTGAAAAAACAAACTGAAATCTTTTAAGGAGAAAAATTAAAAATAAAAAACTTACAATAACCTGGTGGGCAGCGCGGTGGCGGAGTGGTTAGCACTGCGGCAGCACAGCAACTCACCCTTGGCCGAGGGATCCTGGGTTCGATCCCAGCCCCCGACCAACATCTGTGTGGAGTTTGCATGTTCTTCCCGCATCTGCGTGGGTTTACTCCAGGATTTCTCTGGTTTCCTCCCACATGCCAAAAACATGCACGTTAGGTTAATCGGCATCAAACTGGGGATTCTAAATTGTCCTTAGGTATGACTGTGAGAGTGAATGGTTGTCTGTCTCTCTGTGTTGGCCCTGCGATGGACTGGCGATCTGTCCAGGGTGCACCCTGCCTCTTGCCCAAAGATGCTGGGATAGGCTCCAGCCCCCCTGCGACCCGAAAAGGATTAAGCGGAAGAAGATGGATGGATGAACAATCACCTGGTTGCATAAATATGTACACAATTAAACTAATACTTTGCACCTTTGGATTTTATTACAACACTCATTCTTTTTGGGTAGGAGTCTATCAGCATGGCACATCTTGATGTGCCAATATTTGCCCACTCTTCTTTGCAAAAATGCTCCAAATTTGTCAGATTGCAAGGGCATCTCCTGCACACAGCCCTCTTAAAATCACCCTGTTATGTCCACAGACCTGGTGATGAACGAGGCCAGCAGAGATGTAGCACTGAACGTAGCTTTATTGAATTTAGAGAACACTGTACACAATATGCACCCAGCGGAGTCATCTAGCACAAAAGGAAGTCCTCATGGCCGGTGCTCCGTAATATAGGGCGGTGTGATGACGCAACAGGAAGGCAGCGTCATCACACCACACTTCACAATAAATCTACACAACATCCCTCCCCCTTTACAAGGTCCAAAACCACACATTCAAATCGAGCGCACCTTAATTTAGAACCCCAATCACACTCTAAACTAAAATAAACTAAGGCGTAACACATTCGCACAAAAAAAAATAAATAAAATGGGACCGGTGGGTGGACTACCACATGGCCCGTACGGCACAGTGGGTTATTCTGCCACTGATATCACTAACAGTCTTTTATTGGACACCTTAAAAAAAATGCTGTGCTCCTAAACTAAACATAGAACTCAAAGCAGAACTATAAACACATCAAACTGTCACAGCACAGTCACTTGCGAGAATGGTAGGACTGGCAGGGGGGGAAAAAACAGTTCAGTCAGGGGCTTTTGTGGCAGCCTCGTTGTGGACTCCCCTGGAGCTTTGGAGCAGGCTTGTGCCCCTCTCCCCCACCCCCCGGAGCTGTTGGCCTCCTGGAGTCAATCTTCATGATGCCAGGCCCCGGGTCACACACTGCGGCAGCCAGTTCCTGTGGAGCCCGGCTGTCTGGAGTCACCACCCGGACACGCGGTAATCTGTTTGTGTGCTGAACCGAATTGTCCGTCAGCTGAAAGCACGCTGTTCCCAGCTTCTCCATGATCCTCAGTGGTGCCTGTTGTTGTGCTGGCTGCGGCCCAGTCAGTCGCCATCCTGGTCTCCCACTGGCGTGAACCCGAACCCAATCCAGTACTTGGAGTGGTGCCTTACTTGGTTTGATGTGCCGCTGTGCTTTCAACAGCTCCATGTTTTCTTTCTGTCTGGCACTGTCGTGGGCACGGAAGATGTCCGGAGCCTCTCCGGTGTCGCTCGTTGAAGCGGACTCTCCACCGTCAGCTCAGTCGTAACCTCAGTAGCCTACCGAGCGAGGGAACGGGAGCAGTCTGGCTCTGTCCCTCCGCCGTCTGAAGTGCACTGCTGTGCCTCGGAGCTCTCCACATGCACGGAACTGTTTATAATTCCCTCCATCTTGACTAAGGCTCCAGTTCCAGCTGAAGAAAACAGCCCCAAAACATGATGCTGCCACCACCATGCGTCACTGTAGGTATGGTGTTCTTTTGGTGATGAGCAGTGTTGTGTTTGCGCCAAATATACCATTTGGAATTGTGGCCAAAAAGTTCAACCTTGGTTTCATCGGACCATAGCACATTTTCCCACATGCGTTCGGGAGATTTCAAATGTGTTTTGCAAAATGTAGCCGAGCTTGGATGTTTTTCTTCGTAAGATAAGGGTTCCGTCTTACCACCCTAGACAGGAGATTGTTGTCACATGTACTGAACAGCCAGTATTTGCCAGAAATTCCTGAAGCTCCTTCAGTGTTGCTGTCAGCCTCTTGGCAGCCTGACCAGTTTTCATCTTGTCTATTCATCAATTTTGGAGGGACGTCCAGTTCTTGGTAATGTCATTGTTGTGCCATATTTTCTGCACTTGATGATGACTGTCTTCATTGTGTTCCGTGGAATTTCCAGTGCCTTGGAAAT
This sequence comes from Pholidichthys leucotaenia, assembly GCA_020510985.1. Classification (NCBI taxonomy): domain Eukaryota; kingdom Metazoa; phylum Chordata; class Actinopteri; order Cichliformes; family Pholidichthyidae; genus Pholidichthys; species Pholidichthys leucotaenia. The sequence goes on from CM035838.1 coordinate 350,243,035, forward strand.
TCTTTTGTACCCTTCTCCTGACTGATACCTTTGAACAATGAGATCCCTCTGATGCTTTGGAAGCTCTCTGTGGACCATGGCTTGTGCTGTAAGATGTGACTACAAAAATGTCAGGAAAAGACTACTAGAACAGCTGAATTTTATTTGGGGTTAATCAGAGGCACTTTAAATGGTGGCAGGTGTGTGTGTGTGCGCTGACTCTGATTTAACATGAGTTTGAATGTGATTGATTAATTCTGAACACAGCCACATCCCCAGTTATAACAGGGTGTGCATATTTATGCAACCAGGTGATTGTTTATTTTTTATTTTTCCCCTTAAAAGATTTCAGTTTGTTTTTCAATTGGGTTGTACAGGTTATAGGTCACATTAATGGTGGAAAAAGTTTTGAAATGATTTATCTTGGTCTCATTTTTTTACATCATAAAAACCTGGCATTTGATCAGGGGTGTGTAGACTTTTTATATTCACTGTACATGTAGATACTGTATAAATATATATTCTATACATCAACAATGACCAATTACAGTATAGCTTCTAAACAATGAGTTTTTTTCCCACATAAATATTAGAATCAGTTGCAATCTCATAAATTCTATATATTGTTATCCAAACTGCAAACACTTTGGCCAACACTATAACTTTTAAGATGTGATAAAACCTCAAAACATTTACAGACACACTGGTGTGTGCTTGCACTAAGTGCTTACACTTTATTGTGTTATCCTAATTAATAGAATGTATTCATAGATATATATTGTATGTATAGTATTTATATGTACAGTACATTTTATTTATTGAATCAAATCAAATCAAATCAAAATCAGGTGGACTGAGCCCAGGCAGTAACTTTAGTAAGTGGGCGCTCCCGGCTCCTGCAGCTGGTGATCACTTTTTGGCAGGCATCTGATTTGGCGGTCTGGCAGTACTAAAAATCGGCTTCTTGTCATTAAACAATATGTCATATCAATATCATGATGAGCTTTCACTGCAAGATGAGATCAGATATGATCAAAAACTTCAAATTTATGATCTTGAAAAGTGTCCCAACAACCTAGCCAGTATGTATAAGGACAATCGAGCAGAGTGGCCAGAAACATTTGACTGACTAACTACTAACTACCTGCTAGATGCATTAACTTTGCTGCACATTGGCGGCACACCAGAATTGAAAATAATTCTGCCTGCTGTGGAAATCCCAAAAAAAGGCATCATGTTTAGGTTTACGTTATCCAGCAAAGCTCACAACTAGGAAAATATACTGCCTCCTCCACAAAGACAAGACCGCTGTTTGTTTACAATTCTAGCCCTCCTTAACACATCCATAGCAGGAGTATATGTGCGGATACCTCCTGACACTTCCTTTCAGAGCTCCGGTCCATCTGCCTGCAGGTGAGTAGCAGTCTCATTTTTAATCTAGTTTACTTTCCTTTGTTGATACTTTTAGTCTGAGGCTGATTAATTATCACTACCAACTCCCTTGGATGTGAATTTGCAGCCCAGTCTCACCAAAAAAATGCAAAATTGCACATTTTTGCACTCATTTTTTATGTGCAGTGGATATGTGGTGTTTACAGCTTTAAGAAATGTATCTCCCGGCATCCTAACTTTGTCTGTCACTTTCAATTTCTTTCTCTTTCCTTCTCTGTAACCATCAGAGGTCACCTCACCAAAACATTTTTTCCTAACCCCAACCACTACAGGAGGTGATGCCTAAACCTAAGCCACAAAATTATCTATCTATAAATTCAAGAAATCTCTGTGTGTTTGTGTGTCACAATCATAGGACATCATAGGATGGCCTATGATGTCTGCATGATGTCCTCTGATGATTCTATGATCTCAGGCTACACAGGACTTGTGATGCTGTCATATAGGCAATAGGACTAGCTGCCTATGATGTAGTGTCGGATGATGCCTGCCTTGATGTCTTTATGATGTCATATAGACCATCATTCATGATGCCTGCCTTGACGTATTTTATGACTGGCTACCTATGATGTAGTGTCCTATGATGCCTGCCTCGATGTCTTTATGATGTCATATAGACCAACCAGATTCTACATAAATGGAGTGCAATAAAGTGAGGAGAACTGCTGCGCATCAGGAAAGATCCCATGAAGATACACAGCTGAGGTTTGACCAGTACCTCCCAGGCATGACTGTGTTGCACATCAGATAAGATGCCGTGAAAATGTAACACCTGAGGTTCGAGCATATCATAGGGTACGACAGACAAGGGATGCACAGATAGACAGGAAACGTGCGGCAGTGCGCCATGCACGTGCTGAGTCACTTGAAGCCTGAAATGCCCGCAAAGTGAGCAACGCTGCACGCCAGGCAAGGCACAGACAAGCTGAGACCGAATAGGACATCCTACATTAAACCACACCCATCTGAAGCAGTACCCATGAAGAATGGCAGTCTACACTACAAATGTGTAAAATGCCAAGCAAAGTGCTGATTTTCTCTGGGTGCTCTGGTTTCTGGGTTTCGACAGGCATGCATGGGTCTTCCTGAACAGGGTCGAAAGCCACTTTTTGCTCAGATCTATTTTCATGATCCTGTCCATGAACTGGAATTACAGCGCACCTATCCCTCAACCAGTGGTCTGAACAAAGAAGAAGAAGAAGAAGAAGACCCACCAGATGGAGAGCAATAGAGTGAGGAGAACTGCTGCACGTCAGAAAAGATGCCTGAAGATGAAACACCTCAGGTCCGAGCAGTACGCCGCAGGTATGACTGTGAACAACACAGCTGTCTCAGACAGGAGGAGACCCTTCAGCAACGGCCATGCAGAAATACTTGCTTATAATTGGTTTCTACGGGCATGGACGGGTATGCACGGGTATGTACTAGTAATGATAATGATGATAATCCTTCTATAAATTCAAGAAATCTCTGTCAGTTTGTGTGTGTGTGTCTGGGTGTCATGAGCATAGCACATTGTAGGACAGCCTATGATGTCTGAAAAACCGGAAGGGGCAAGAGAAGAAGTAACAAGCAGGGACAAACAGAGACGGCAGGGCATGATTGCAGAAAATGGGATGGGCGGGGCTGCACAGATAATCACACGCAGGGGACCACAGGGCAGACAAGACCAAGCCAGTAATGATAATGATAATGATGATAATAAAAATAATGATGCTGATAAACTGAAACTAAGAGGAAGACCAATGAAGAAATAAATATGCAAGACAATAATAATAAGAACAATAATAGCAACCCAGGATAATAATAATAATAATAATAATAATAATAATAAGGTGAAATACAGAAAATCCCAACTTAAAGCGAAGATGTGGGCTGGGACCCATGCCCTGGAAACAAGGAATATCATTCTATATATAATTCAAGAAATCTTTGTCTATCACAATGTCATGATGTCTCTCATGGCACTCGCTAAAACATCACAGGACATGCTAGGAGATCAAAGGCAGGTTTCACCATGGTTGCTGTTGCCATGGTAACAGTAACTTTCTACGGCCATGCAGAAATGTTTGCTTACACTTGCTTTCTATGGGCATGCATGGGTATGCACTAGTAAATACAAATTCAAATGAAAATTCTTGAGAAAAAAGTTGAATGTTTACTTGAAAAAAAATATGCAAAAACAGTTTCAAATTTACTTGAAAATAGAATAAATTTGTAAAGAAAAGGTCACTCACTGAAGAGAAAAACCTCACAAACTGGCAAGAGTTCAGCTGCTACAAGTAATCTTTTACCTCCTCCAAACAGGTAATGTAACTGGTGTGGTTTGTCTGTTTGTTTGCCTGTTAGAAGGATTACACAAAAACTACTCAATGGATTTTGATGAAATTTTCACCAGAGGTGCCTACAGAGTAATCCATAAGATTTTGGTGGTGATGTGAGAGCGTATACCTCCACCAAGACCCTATATCACAATGTACAGATGGACGAAGGGACGGACTGAGGTATGAGGTAAGGGAGGGAGGGATGGAGCCTTGGTAGAGGTATGCCCTCTGTGAGTGCCCTCTTGTAGATATTTTCTTACTGTTACTCAATTATGTTTTTGGTAACTACCCATACTTGAGTAATTATTATCATGGGTAGCAACACTTTTATTTTCATACAGTAATTTGCAAATGATTTGCCTTTGAGGATTTGTTAGCCTGGGCCCGTCATTTTTATATATAATATACATTTTTTTTTGGCCCACTCCTCATGAGCAAACTGCTCCAGTTGTCTCAGGTTTGAGGGGTGTCTTCTCCAGACCGCATGTTTCAGCTCCTTCCACAGATGTTCAATAGGATTTAGATCAGGGCTCACAGAAGGCCACTTTAGAATAGTCCAATGTTTCGGTCTTAGACATTCTTGGGTGTTTTTAGCTGTGTCTTTTGGCTCATTATCCTGTTGCAAGACCCATGACCTGCGACTGTGACCAAGCTGTCTGACACTGGGCAGCACATTTCTCTCTAGAATACCTTGGTAGTCTTGAGATTTCATTGTACCCTGCACAGATTCAAGACACCCTGTGCCAGATGCAGCAAAGCAGCCCTCAGAACATAACAGAACCTCCTCCATGTTTCACAGTAGGGACAGTGTTCTTTTCTTGGTATGTGTAGAAGAGCTTGAAATGATGAGGCGATTTGATATATAAACCAAAGTTTAATTATCAGCTCTCCTAACAAGTCTCATCTAGTGCAGAGGTAGCAGAAGGAAAAGAGACCGAATATCTCCGGCTCACTGACTTTATACTTACACATAACAAAAGACATGCATAACAAAGGCTGACATCCCTCATTATCTTAATCCCCCCATTGTCTTGGTATTTCCTCTCCTCGCCCTAGGGGGTGAGGGTAGCTCCTCCGGTCTCCACCGCAGTGTCTGGGAACACTTGGCGGTTGAGAGCCTTTGTCCTTTCAGAGGTGTGAAGTGCAAACATTTCCACATGCTTCAACATATGTAGGTTATGGAATATATGATTAATATAGCCCACAGCCCCCCCCCCAAATGACTAAGAAAAGACAATAGAAAGGTTCACAGTCTAAGATAATTACTATGACGTACTAAGTGTTACATCTCTTGCCACAGAAGAAACTTTCCAGCAGCCATGCCCCTAAGAGAGTTCAGTGGTAATCATAACAGCATAGTAAAATCATAAGTCAGTCCTAAACTGTTGCAGCACAATTAGTGAACAATTGTGGAGTAGTTTGCATCAGTCCCTGTGCTGTCTGGGTTTTAATCTTTTCCCAAAACTGCTGTGGGTTCGTTTAGACGTCCTGCTGGGACCTTCTTGTGAGGAATCTGCAGCGTGGGAAGGAGAGTGGTTAATTGTTCCCTGCAGGGGGGCTGAGTCTTTTCTCTTGGGGGGTCTACCCCGCCGAGGTGCTCTCGCCAACTGTGCAGGCTCGTCTTTCAACAAGAAGGCAGGTTTAAGTCTGTCAATGCTGACTGTTTCTTTTCTATCCCCAAAATCAAGCACAAAGTGTTTATCACCATGTTCCAGCACTCTGAATGGCCCATCGTATGCTGGGCGGAAAGTTGGTTTTAAAGCTTCATGCCTAACAAAAACGAACTCAGCGTTTTTTAAAGCTTGAGGGACAAAAACCCGTGGAAAGGAGTGATGAGCTGGACCGGGGAGAGAGTCCGGTCCGTTGCTGCCTAAAAACCTTGGGACTGGAAGATGCCCTGGCTCTGGGTTCTCTGGTAAAAATTCACCTGGGAGCCTGAGAGGCTGTGCAAAAACTAATTCTGCCGGAGAGGCGTCTAGATCCTCTTTAGGCACAGCACGCAACCCCAATAAAACCCAGGGAAGTTTATTTACCCAATTTGTATCCGTTAGTGAGGCTCTGAGGGCAGCCTTTAAAGACCTGTGAAAACGCTCGCATAACCCATTAGCCTGAGGGTGATAAGCAGTGGTGCGATGAATTGTTGCCCCTAAGCTGCTGGACATAGCTGACCAAAGCTCTGAGACAAATTGAGGCCCCCTATCGGACGTGATGTCCGATGGGATGCCGAAACGTGCTACCCAGTTTGTAAAAAAAACGCGAGCGACTTCCTCCGCTGTGGTTGCCGCTAGAGGGACTGCCTCTGGCCAGCGTGTGGTGCGGTCTATCATTGTTAACAGGTGTGTGAAACCTTGGGAGGAAGGTAGTGGCCCCACGAGGTCGACATGAACGTGGTCGAACCTTCTAGCAGGGATTGGAAAAGGCTCCAGAGGGGCTTTTGTGTGTCTGTGTATTTTGGCGCGCTGACAAGAAATGCAAGTTTTTGCCCATTCTTTTACGTTTTTGAGCAGGCCTGGCCACACAAACTTTTCGGCGACCATTTTAACCGAGGCGCGCACACCTGGGTGCGCGAGGGAGTGAATTGCGTCGAAAATACGGCGGCGCCATGTAGCTGGTACTAACGGGCGATGTCGGCCGGTTGAAACATCGCATATTAGGGGGGGCACGCCATCGCGTAAACCCTTTTTCTCCAGCCTTAACCCTGTTGGTCCAGACAGGAGTGCGCGCACGTCCGCGTCACTGCTTTGTTCCTCTGCCATGGCTGCATAATCTATCCCTGCATGGATAGGTGCTGCGTATGTGTCTGCGTTAGTGAAGAGTTCTGCGGCTGAGGCAGTATAATCTATCTCCTCGCGCTCTGGTGATGTCGCAGCGCGAGAGAGGCAGTCTGCTACCACGTTAAGTTTGCCTGCCACGTGTCGAATGTCTGTGGTGAACTCTGAAATCGCAGCGAGCTGTCTTTGTTGCCTGCCTGACTATGGTTCTGAAATTTTAGCCATAGCAAAGGTGAGCGGTTTATGGTCTACAAAAGCCGTGAAACTCCGCCCTTCTAACCAGAACTGGAAGTGGCGGATGGATAAATGAAGCGCCAGCAGCTCCCTGTCAAAAGTGCTGTATTTACGCTCAGTTTGGTTTAGCGATTTGCTAAAGAATGCTAAAGGTTGCCAGATCCCGCTGACATGTTGTTCTACAACTGCCCCTATAGCCAGGTCCGAAGCGTCTGTGGTTAGCGCGATGCGGGCCGAGGGATCTGGGTGAACTAACAATGTGGCGTTAGCTAGAGCACTCTTTACTTCCGCGAAGGCGTGTTCGCGCTCCGGGGTCCATTCGACCGCGTTGGAAGCTTTCTTTTTTCTGAGCGCGTCATATAGGGGCTGCATGAGCTGAGCTGCGTGGGGGAGGAAGCGGTTGTAAAAATTAACCATTCCTAAAAATTCTTGTAACGATTTGACCGTCTGTGGCCGTGGGAAACTTTTTATCGCGTGAACTTTGTCTGGAAGTGGAACTGCCCCCTTCGGAGAGACTTTGTGTCCTAAAAAATCAATTTGTGACACGCCGAATTTGCATTTGGCTGGATTGATTATTAGCCCGTGCTCTTCTAGTCTCTGAAAAACCGTAGTGAGGTGCTGCTCGTGTTCTTCCTCAGATGAGCTGGCTACCAGCATGTCGTCGAGGTAGACGAAGACAAAAGGAAGGTCGCGTAAGACCGCGTCCATCATTCGTTGAAAAGTTTGAGCAGCGCCTTTGAGGCCGAAAGGCATTCGCAGAAATTCAAAAAGGCCGAAAGGGGTTATTACAGCTGTTTTAGGAATGTCCTCCGCTCGAACTGGGACTTGATGATAACCGCGGACTAAGTCTATTTTTGAAAAAATGCGCGCACCCGCCAGATGTAGTGAAAAATCTTGAATGTGAGGAATTGGGTAGCGGTCATGCGCTGTAGCATTGTTTAATCTGCGGTAATCTCCACACGGTCTCCAAGAACCGTCGGATTTCGGAACCATGTGAAGTGGTGAGGCCCAAGGGCTCTTCGAGCGTCTAACAATGCCCAATTTTTCAAGGGTCGTAAACTTGTCCCGTGCTATGTTGAGCTTGGCCGCGTCTAAGCGGCGAGCTTTGGCAAATACGGGTGGGCCCGTTGTGGGAATAAAGTGTTCAACCCCGTGTTTAGCCACAGTGGCTGAGAATTTGGGAATTGTGAGTGCTGGAAATTGGGTGAGGAGTTGCTCAAACTTACCTCCTGCTGTGGTGACGTTAGCCTGCACAGGTGGTGGAGAAACTCGAGCTGAGCATGGAATAGAAGCAAAGGACAGTGCATTAACCAAGCGCCTATTTGCTAGATCCACTAATAACCCATGTGCACACAAAAAATCTGCGCCTAACAAGTTAAAACTCACCGCCGCTACAACAAATGTCCATCTGTAGTTGCGGCCGTGGATGTGGAGGTGCAGGCTCTTTCTGCCGAAAGTGTCGATGTTAGAGCCGTTGGCTGCCACCGCTCCGTTGCCCCGGGTGCCCATGGCTCGATCTGCGTGGGAGGGCGTGACGAAACTCAGCTGAGCTCCTGTGTCGATGAGGAACTGCTTGCCGGTGTGTCCATCCGTCACATACAACAGCTTATTCTTCTCGCCAAGAACCGCTGCCGTTAACGGCTCTCGGCTTTGGCGTTTAAATTTGCAGGGGGGAACGCATTTGCGGGCCTTCTCGGCGAAACGGTGGTGATAATAACAGACGTCGCTCTGTCTGTTACGTTTTGGCCATGTCGCTGTCACCGCGGGCTGGATCTGCTCAGTGGGTTGTGGCTCTTCGTGGTTCCAGGCATCAGCGTTGAGGTCTGCGGATGCTGCTGTGGGCGTCAGCTCCTTGCAGGCGTTGACGAGCCAATGCGCTTCCTTGGCCAGCACGCGGAAATCTTGGTGGTTGTTGCATCTCATGTTGGCGAGCGTCCCTCTCATGTGTGGCGGCAGCGTGCTGAGGAATATGAATTGGAAGAGGAAGTTGTCATTGTCCTCTTCTTTAAGCTGTAGCAAATCCTCCATGAGGGCTTTAGGTTTGCACCCTCTGTGGCCGTAGACCGCCAGGATCTTCTCGGCTCTCTCTTCAGCTGAGGGGACGTAATTCGCCACGATGGTTGCTTTAAGCGTCTCATATTTGTCTTGGTCCGGCGGCCGCCGGATCATGCTCCGCTCACACTTCGAAGTGGCGGCGTCGAGTTTGGAGACAATATGGTAGAATTTGGTATCGTCAGCCGTGATGCCCGCCAGTGCAAACTGGGCTTCAGCTTGCTGAAACCCCGAGGCGGGGTCTTCTTGCCAGAAGTCTGGCAGCTTGACAGCGACGGCATTCGTGTATACCATCACTGCTGTGTCCACAGGGTGAGAGTGCCTTGCTTCGGCTCTCACAGCGGTGCTGGTGCTCGGTTGAGCCCTCTCAATCCCTTCTGCCGGGGGGGACAGTCGTCCATCTGTTCCCCCGTCTGCGTGGTCGCTGGCGTCTGCCTGGGTCACCACGGATGAGTCGATTGTGGGGGTATGCCTCAGGACCATACTCGCGTCAGGGGTCACCAGTGTAGAAGAGCTTGAAATGATGAGGCGATTTGATATATAAACCAAAGTTTAATTATCAGCTCTCCTAACAAGTCTCATCTAGTGCAGAGGTAGCAGAAGGAAAAGAGACCAAATATCTCCGGCTCACTGACTTTATACTTGCACATAACAAAAGACATGCATAACAAAGGCTGACATCCCTCATTATCTTAATCCCCCCATTGTCTTGGTATTTCCTCTCCTCACCCTAGGGGGTGAGGGTAGCTCCTCCGGTCTCCACCGCAGTGTCTGGGAACGTCTTTGTTCTTCACTTGGCGGTTGAGAGCCTTTGTCCTTTCAGAGGTGTGAAGTTGCTTTACATATGTAATTACCAAACATTTCCACATGCTTCAACATATGTAGGTTATGGAATATATGATTAATATAGCCCACAGTATGCTTCATTTTTGCATCTGTGAACATAGAGCTGATGTGCCTTGCCAAAAAAGTTCCAGTTTTGACTCGTCTGTCCATAGGACATATCTCCCAGAAGCTTTGTAGCTTGTCAACATGCAGTTTGGCAGATTCCAGTCTGGCTTTTTTATGATTTGTTTTCAACAGTGGTGTCCTCCTTGGTCGTCTCCCATGAAGTCCACTTTGGCTCAAACAACGACGGATGGTGTGATCTGACACTTATGTACCTTGACCTTGGGGTTCACCATGAATGTGTTTAGAGGTTGTTCTGGGCTCTTTTGTTACCATTCGCATTATCCGTCTCCTCTTGCGGCCACGTCCAGTGAGGTTGGCTACAGTCGCGTGGATCTTAAATTTCTGAATAATATGTGCAACTGTAGTCACAGGAACATCAAGCTGCTTGGAGATGGTCTTATTAATAGCCTTTACCTTTAACATGCTTGTCTATAATTTTCTTTCTAATCTCCTGAGACAACTCTCTCCTTTGCTTCCTCTGGGCCATGTTTAGTGTGGTACACACCATGTCACCAAACAGCACAGTGACTACTTGTCACCCTTTAAATAGGCCGACTGACTGATTACAAGTTTGTAGACACCTGTGATGTTAATTAGAGGACACATCTTGGTTGAGCATGTCCCTATGGTCACATTATTTTCAATCTTTTCTAGGGGTACCATCATTTTTGTCCAGGCCTGTTTCATGAGTTTGTTTTTTAAAATAATTCTGTTGAACCACAATTCAAAAGCATTGCCTGATTTTCATTGGTTAATGTTCATAGAATTTTTATTTATTACCACTTTTGTCAGATTCAAGTTATTTCTGTGACCATTGTGGTTCTTTCTTTCATTAACAGAGGGGTACCAACAATTTTGTCCACGTCTGTATATATATCATAATCAGCTTTTCTTAAGGCCCTGCATAAAAACCAAAACCAAAATAACCCCTATTATTTTAGGACCATTCTTAATACTTATGCACAAGTATGGTGTCAGGTTACATTCTGGCTCAGAAAAGAAAAGAAAAAAAAAAAAAACCTGAAAGACATTAAAGAATAGAAGGTAAGTCACACACAATCCCTACACTTTCATAAGACTTAAAACAGAAACTGTGGAGTGATATCAAAGAAATGGCTGTTTTCTCTCAGAATTGCCATGTGGAGTCACACTAGGGGAAATGTCAGTGGGAAAAGCACTTGCTGTGATTGATCATGACCATGGTGTGAATGTGTGACTCAGACACAATGACTCACAGCCCCAACGAGGGTCTCACCCCCCCCCCCCCATGCACATCCTACTCCACTCTTCACTCCAACAAATTATACAGTTCTGCCCATTAAAAAAAAACAGACACAAAGCAGGTGAAATGTCAATTTTTTAAATTCCTAACCCTTTTTACCCCCTAAAGCATACCTTATTTTCTAACCTGACAGACTGTTTAATTTCTTATGAGATTCTATGATTAAAGCTGACAGACTACACTGTATCTAAAAATACAGAAAAAAAAAGCTTTATATTTGCAGAATTCTTTGAATAATTTTAGTATCTGCACATTAACTCTGCAGCTTAGTAAACCCCTGTGTGTAACTGGTCTGTTGCTATGCTACCACTGATGTATAAAGACAAATGCATGTAATGATCAGCCTTTGGATATTATTGAGAGTAATTCTCGTATCAGTGCTTCTTATTCTTAATTTCATTTAAGAGTCGTCTAGTAATGACCATTACTGCCCGCATATTAATTAAAAGATGAAAATGAACCTCAGCTCTGTGTGCTACAGTCTCTGTACTGCTCCCCACTGCGGTGCTGAAGACACCTTTCTGTGTTTCCTTTCTGCTTCTTGATAGTGCAGGACCCATTGAGGCTGTCCTTAACACGTATTATAGATATCAGTGGTTAGATGTTGCTGTTGCGTGGTGTTGTCTCTATTTCCTTGAAGAGTATGGAGAATGGAAGCATTGGCAGAAGACACGATGATGCTTTGATGTATTCTGTGACGGTACTGAAAAATAAAGTCACAACAAATGAAAAATCTGAAAACTAAATACACCACAAAGCTGGAACTTCACTCAGCAGAGATGCAGACCTCTTCTCTACATGCTTTAAAACAGTTTTGAGTCGCTCCACATCCCCTTGTCATCTTTCATGAACTGTTACATACATACATAATGCAAGGATATACTGTACATCAGTGACACACTGTTTGTTCATGTTGGCTTCCCAAGCTTGTGACCTTGCGGCTTTGACTTTTGACCTTTTGTCCCCCAAATTATAGCCACAGGTGAGGGCTCCAAGGCCAACCCGTGTACCATGTTTGGTGACATAGCTCTTACAATAGATTATGAACCACAATTGATTTTTTGACCTTTTATGGCTCTGTAACATTGAATTTTGACCTTTTGACCCCAGAAAGCTAAAGGTGAGTAAAGATTGGTGACTCTAGCTTTGTTGGTTCTCAAGTTGTAGAGACAGAAACGATGGCCCCAACACTTACATAACAAAACTGAAGCTACCTTTGAAATAATAGATTTTTTTTACCTCATGCTGGTTCTTTGTAAAGCTGGTGAGTTTTTCTGCCGCATAAAACCATTCTGGGGGCTGCTCCCATCATACAGCTGCACAGCCCCTGCCAAGTCTCCATAAGTTAAAGTTGTGATGGACCATTTTCTAATAATTTCTAACTCTTTTTAGCCACCCCGCACTGCCAAATTCTTTCAAGCTTCCCTTCAACCCAGTCTCACAAAATGTGTATAATTTGACATTTACCCACCCATAGAATACATGTGATATATACAGAAAAGTGGCATTTTTCATATCTATTACACATTTTCAAGTGTTTTTTCAACCTTTTTTGAGCCACAGAACCCTTTTTACATTGAAAAAAATCCCATGGAACCCCACCAATCTAAAATGTTATAAAATGACACATTGTAGCCTATTACGGCATAGCTAATGACAGTGTAGTCTTGTAAAGTGTTTATACTCAGTGTGAAACAGCACAGTCACAAATTCAAAGGAAAGATGCGAACACATGAGCGTTTGCTCCGGGCGATGCGAGTGCACGTGAGTTCACATCCGCGTGAGTTGGATTTTGTTCAACTAGAGCAAGGAGTTCAATTGATGTGTGGCCATTCTGCGTTGGTTTTACGACGTTGCTGGGACAGCGAATTGGTTTGAAAATGAGACAGCCATTTATCAGAGATGTCTCTCGTCAGATGCGCGCTCTCGCGACAGGGGATTCTTTTCATGGCAGACGTGTTTTTCCTGTTTATGGTTGTATCCACTTCTTGTTTGGTGCTGGGGGTGGCTGACGTCAGGATGTGGTTTCTGGGGGAGGTGGCGACATGTTTCCATCCCGATAGTGCTGTGGGCTCAGGCACGGCTGTTTTTGTTTTTTTGATGTCTGCTTCAGATGGAGGAAGAAGAGGGATTGCATTCATGCTGACACCTGCTGACAAGGAGGAACCACTGCAGGCACTATTGCTGAACAATAGTAAGTTGTTTGCGATATTTTGGACAAATTAAAAAGGGAAATAAGACCATTTCCCACAGGACCCTAAATTTTCTTTCACGGACCCCTGGGGTCTAAGGCCTCCCCGTTGAGAAACACTGTTCTAAGAGTGGGTAAAGTGCATACTCAGGCAGAGAGAAGAAAAAATAAGATAAGATAAGCCTTTATTAGTCCCACAATGGGGAAATTCCAGGATTGCAACAGCACAGGGATAGCGACACTCAGAGCAATAATTTAGAAGATAAGAAAATAAGAGCAGTGAATATACATACACTGTATGTACACATAAATATATAAATGTGTGTTTATATATATCTACATATTATTCCATCTAGCTACATTGCTCCGCACTGTGTGTGTTTATATACTTGCATATTTATTCCACCTAGCTGCAATGCTCCATACTGTGGGTGTTTATATATTTACATATTTATTCCATCTAGCTACAATGCTCTGCACTGTGTGTTCATATATTCATATATTTATTCCATCCAGCTACAATGCTCTGCACTGTGTGTCTGTGTGTGTGTGTGTGTGTGTGTGTGTGTGTATATATATATTTTATAGTAATATGTACATATGTATATTAGCTGCTCTTGCTTGCTTGTTTTTTTTTTTCTTGCCTTCTGATTGTTGCTCTGAGTGTTGCTATCCCTGTGCTGTTGCAATCCTGGAATTTCCCCGTTGTGGGACTAATAAAGGCTTATCTTATCTTATCTTATCTTAAATATATATACACAGTGCAGAGCATTGTAGCAAGATGGAATAAACAGCATAACAGTCTATTTAGTTACGCCACATAGTATGAATATGTACCCATACATATTGTCACCCTCCGTAACAATTGATATTGTCCTAGTTGTATACTGGAGGGGACCATTTTGTGTAAGTTTGTTGCGTCTTTTGCATTCAATACTATTAGGTCGTCACGTTTTTTTTTGCTATCTCTGCGAGCAGCCCTTCTTAGGTTATAAAGTCTGACAGCTGTAGGTAGGAAGGACCTGCGAAACCTCTCAGTCACGCACCTAGGATGATGTAGCCTCCTGCTAAATGAGCTCCTCAGTGGGTTCAGTATGTCCTGCATAGGGTGGGACTCGGACTCCAGCAGAGATGACAGCTTAGCCACCATCCTTCTCTCTCCTATCTCCTCCACTGGGTCAAGGCGCTGCCCCAGGACAGAGCTAGCTTTCTTGATCAGTTTGTTCAGTCTCTTCCTATCGGCTGCTGTGATGCCGCTGCCCCAGCAGACCACTCCAAAAGTGATGGCTGATGCCACCACCGAATCGTAGAAGGTCTTCGGGAGCACCCCTTGTACACCAAAAGACCTGAGCCTCCTCAGTAGGAACAGCAAGTAGTGCAAACAGTGTTTTTTAGTGGTTGTAAAAAAAACTACTACCCAGCCAGCATGCCCATGTGGCGCACTATAGGTTTAACTGAGCTGTCTTATGGGTCCCATTGGGTATGTCCGCAGGTTTCATGTTGGCCCCGTCTGTGTTTGCCCACATGGACTTTATCTGTGGTGCAGGTGAACAGGTAATCTGCTTACCTGCTTTAAACCGATCAGGGCCCCACATGAGTTGAATGCAGGTGAGCAGGATTCAGTAACGCTGGCATCATAATCAATCAATCAATCAATCAATTAGACTTTATTTATAAAGCACTTTTCATACAGTATAGCAGCTCAAAGTGTACAAAATAATAAACAACAGTCAAAATTACAAGAAAAAAGTCAATTTATGAGAAAAAAACAAATTTACGAGAAAAAAGTGACAAATTTATGAGAAAAAACATCAAAATTTACAAAAAAAGGTTGCAAATTCACAAGAAAAATGTAAAATTACTTGAAAAAAGTTACAAACTTGCAAGAAAAATTTAGCAAATTTACAAGAAAAAAAAAACTTATGAGGAAAAAAATTAGAAAAAAATTGCAAATTAACAAAAAATAGCAAATGTATGAGTAAATAAATTGAAAATTTATGAGAAAAAAGTTTCAAATTTATGAGAAAAAAGTCACAAATTTATGAAAAAAAAGTTGCAAGTTTACAGTAAAAAAGTTGAATTTTTTTTAAAAAAGTTCCAAAATTTCAAGAAAAAGTGAGCAAATTTGCAAGAAAAAAGTCACAATTTTACAAGGAAAGCTAAAAAATTTATCAGAAAAAGTTGCAAGTTTTTGAGAAAGTTTCACATTTTCAAGAAAAATGTGTCACAAATTGCTCCTCGGGGCGGAGAGGAAACACCCAAACGCTGATCTGTAGGTTGTGATATTTATTGAAGAAACACAAGGTCCAAACAGTGCACAAAGTAAACGTACGAACTGGAGCGGTAAAGGAGAAGACAGGATACACACAGGAAACAAATATCAGACGGGGACAGGGTTCTGATGCAAAATGACTCTTTAGACTCCAGCAATGAGGGAGAGAAATAACCATCTTTAAATAGAGCCAGAAACAAATGAACACAAATGATAGCAGGTGTGGATCACATAAACTGGGAGGTGACCTAATTATTTGACAGCTCACAGCTGTGGTGCCCCATGAACTGAAACAGGATGAGCAACCAATACGAGCTGATGACAGGGTGGGAGTGTCTGGAAGAAGAGGTGGAGAGCTCATATCACAAAGAAAGCAAAATATTAACACTAGGAACTAGTGCCAGGATAATAATAACAATAATCACAATGTGGACATGAATGCATAACAGAACAACTAACAACTCAGAACACATCCTAAATCACACATATAAAGATAAACACATAACACAGGGAAAAAATACGGCAAATACTCAGGAATAAATAAAAAGCCTGAGCACGGTGACACACTGTGGTCAGCCTCATGACAAATGTCTCAAATTTATGGGAAAAAGTCACAGATTTACCTGAAAATAGCACATTTATGAAAAAATAAATTTTAAGATGTGTAGTTTTAAAAAATGCTTGAAAATGAGCCCCTCACTCTATTATCCTCCTCCTAACCTTAATCATTACAGTAAAAAGTTAGCTTCACATAGACATGAATGGGGCAGCCTTCCACCATTGCCCACCCACCTTTGTACAAATTACTCAGCAGAACTGAAACAGTGCAGTAGCAGTCTGATTATTAATGACAAAAGTGAATACAGGACACACAACGTGTAAGGCCACCATATTGGAGGGAGAAAGTGCGAAAGATAGACAGTTTCCTGAAGTGGACCAACATGTCAGTTACACGCAGGACTATGATAGTGGGTTCACCCCTTAGCACAAGGAAAAAAAAAAAACTGGGCAGTTTTCCTAAAACAT
This sequence comes from Pholidichthys leucotaenia, assembly GCA_020510985.1. Classification (NCBI taxonomy): domain Eukaryota; kingdom Metazoa; phylum Chordata; class Actinopteri; order Cichliformes; family Pholidichthyidae; genus Pholidichthys; species Pholidichthys leucotaenia. The sequence goes on from CM035838.1 coordinate 350,259,569, forward strand.
GAAATACTACTTGTGACACTCAAGTTTTTTTTCTTAACATGTCTGTAAGATGTTTTTTTAAGCAATGTTGGGCAAGTTACTAAAAAATAGTAACTAGTTACAGTTACTAGTTACTTCTTTTCAAAAGTAACTGAGTTACTTCTGAGTTACTGCATGATTAAAGTAACTAGTTACTTGGAAAAGTAACTTTCATGTTACTTTTAAATGTATACTTAAATCATCTTGCATACAGCAAGATCAAGGGCCCCTTGTTCTCATCAGAAAAAAGAAGAAAAAGAAAACTGATGAGAAAAAAAATCTCATCTTACAGAGAAAAAATGTATCAGATTTACATAAACTATTGTAATCAGTAGAAAGTCAGAAATGTACTAGAAATAAAGCTGTGAATTCACAGAGAAAATTTTGGACCCCCTGGTGGGCTGTTTTTGGCCCACGAGCCATATGTTTGACACCCCTGGACCAGCCCACTGAAAACGCATATTTAGAGGATTTACTTCAATGAAATAGTTGCATATCACAACAGCATGTAAATTAATAAGATAAAATAAAACAGAAAGCACAGATAAATGAAAGTTCATTGCTTAGAAGAAGCTGTTCTTTGCTGCAACAAATCACAGTCACTTTTTCTCTGTGCGTAAGGAAACTTTAAATGAATTTAATGCGGACATTAAATGCAACCTTCTTGTTCAAAAAATACTCATGTTTAACCACAGAGGTAGGAGGTGTTGGGGGCTACTCACCGCTCAGAAGAAAGAAGTCGCCACCGCCACGGCATTTCTTCCTACCGGGCTGTGGCGTGAACTGGGGCAGGACAGGAAACCGACCCACGGAGGAGACTTGACGGCTGCACTAGCTATACTAGGGTCAGTTTATTTGCGCTAAAAATATCTATCCACATTAATAAAATGAGTAACATGAGTAACGCATCTGATCAAATTTCAGTAACTGTAATGCATTACTGAATTTTTAAACAGTAATTTTGTTACACAGCATGTTACTGCAAAAGTAGTGGCGTTACAGTAACGCGTTACTCCCATCACTCCCAACACTGCTTACAAGACATATCAAGAGCAAACTCACTCAAATGTCTCATATCTTTGTTTTTTTGCTGTAAAGTTTCACTTAAGGCCCGTCCCCCTCAAAAAAGCAAGTTGAGACAGAACGTTTTTGGTGACATAATTAAGTATGGCGCTGGTACGTGGGTAGTGTTGAGCCAATCAAAACTCTCTGGCCTAACTGAAGTTAGCCTCCAGGCTGGTTAGCATTTTTAAACCAGCTGCTTTGAAAACGACCCAAATTAAGATGGGTTTTACCATTAAACTTCTTTTAAGGACAGATGCAGTTTCAGCCATTATCCTAAGGTCTTATGTAAGACCTTACAGTTAGTGTTAAAAAGTTTATCAAAGTCATTAAATGGTTTAATTGGTCAAAAAATGTCCCCAATTTGCAACTTTTCTTCTTTTTGGAAACAGTAGAGCTACAGATGCAATCAACCAAAAATAAAACGTTTTTAATTAGTCTGAAAAGATGAGCAGAGAAGAGCAGGTGGAGTATTCATTCTCCTGCCAAAGCATGGTCATTGGTGCAGAAATGCCTCAAGGAAAGTAGATTAAAAGTGAACTTCTATTATACAGTACAGTTAGCTCTGAGATACAGCTGCCTCTTTTAGTACACCTGTTAATCATAGCAACCATCTCCCTATCCATTCAATGATTCATAAAAAGAAATCTGTTATTATTCAGATTAGAAACTCTTCAGTTCCATACTGCTAATACTCTCATGGACTATTAATTTTGTGGTTAACTGTGACATCTTAATAAATGAACAAATAGCAATTTAGACAGATTTTTCTTCTGGTTCACTATAGTGGATATCTTGCATTGTTTCATTTTTTGAGTTCTGATTTGGCTTATCTGTGATTATCGTCTGCATTATTTGTCCTCTGTGCTCTCCCAGTGTCCATTGTCTGCACAGCCCCGCCTGTCCTGTTTATAGCTCCTCTGTTACTTCCTAATTTTCCCCAGCTGTCTCCTGTTAGTTTAATTATTCTGCTCCCTATATATTTGCCAGCCTGAGGTTTTGTTATCATGGCGTCAGTGTTGGTTATCATTGTCGGCTTCTTCTTCATCGTCTCGTCATAATCGTCTTCATCATCTAGTTTGCGTTTCTTCGTTCTCTTCGTGTGACAGCCCCTGAGCTGCTTTTTGTTTTTTGTTAATAAATGAGCGTTGGACTAAGTCCTGCCTGCTACCTTGGGTCCTGCTTTAAAAACACAACTGCCTTCCAAACAGTTCACTGACAGAATGATGCCACCAACATGGGACCCAGCAGGCACGGACTACAGAGAGTTGGGGTTGAACAAGGTAGAGTGTGGAGTGACTCGGGTGATTGAAACATACGTTCCTGAAGCCCGGTCTTGCCACAATTGGGAGCAGGCCATGATATTCCTGGATGTGGCGGCCGGGGTGGTTTTGGATCACCCCGGTCTGTGGGACTACCCAGGACTGACTGACTTGTTCAACTCGCTATATGGTTTGCTGAGCTTGCTCCACGGACTGATGAAAAGCCCAGAGCCTGTACCGATGTCTCCAGTCTCTCCCCGCTCACCAGTTCCAGCCTGCCTCTCCCCAGCTCAGCAGCTACCTCACGGGCTGGAGGAGACCTCCCCAGCAGCAGCTCCTGTGTCAGCAGTGCTGGCTCCCCCTTCTGCTGTGTGGGTGCCCATGCCCACTGCTCCATCAGCTCCAGTACCTGCTCCAAGGTGCATCCCGGCCCCAGCGCCAGCTCCTTATTGCTTTTCAGCTCTAGTACCTGCTCCAAAGTGCCTTCCAGCTCCAGTACCAGCTCCACCGGCCATCTCTCCCACAGTTTTTCCTGAGATCGTTACCCCAGCAGCAGGAGACCAGGAGTTAAGGTGTTTCTTTTCATTTATGCTCCACCATTATTTGGGAAAAGACTTGACTTGCTCCTGATGAGGGGAACCAAGTACACTCCACACCAGTCTCTGCTCCTTATGACTGTGGTGTAGCCTCACTGACCTCCTGTTTTCCTCCATCGTCTGAGGTGGCTGTGTCAAGGATGGAGCTGCAGGAGGACCATGCTCCATCGTCTTCATCGTCGGAGCATGCTGCTCCATCACCACCTTCATCAGAGCAGTCCATTCCCCCCATCGGGGTTCAGCTGTCTGCTTCACCCTTCATCCAAGAGGTCAGGAGACCTCTACCAGTTGTCCAAGAGGTCAGGAGACCTCCACCCATTGTCCAAGTGGTCAGGAGACCTCCATCCATTACCCAAGGCAGAGAGCAGTCCACTCTACCTGGGCCTTCAGAGCGGTCTGCTCCACCTTCACCGCCTGGGGTCGCCGCTCCTCAGCTGCTGTTGGCCCCTGTGCTGAAGGCCCCTCAGGTACTGTCCTCTGAACAAAAAACTCCTGTATTGTTGACCCCTGAGTGGAAAGCTCCTATATTGGTACTTCTTGAGCTAGAATCACCTATATTGGTGCCTCCAGAGCAAAAAATTCCTATGTTGGGGTCCCTGGAGTTAAGAGTTCCTGTACTGTTATCTTCATCTTCGGAGCAGAAGGCTCCCATGTTATCTTCATCTTCAGAGCAGAAAGTTCCCATGTTGTTATCTTCAAAGCAGAAACCTTTTATGTTGTCATTTTCAGAGCAAAAGGCTGCAATATTGTTACCTTCAGAGCAAAAGCCTCCCATAATGTTTTCAGAGCTAAATGGTCCCATGGCATTTTTTTTTTCTGGGCAAAAGGCTCATGTGTTATCTTCAGAGTGAAAGGCTTCTGTGTTATTTTCAGAGCAAAGGGTTCCTGTGTTATTTTCAAAGCAAAAGGCTCCTGTGTTATTTTCAGAACTTAAACCTCCTCTGTTATTTTCAGAACGTAAAGCTCCTCTGTTATTCTCAGAGCAAAAGGCTTGTGTGTTATTTTCAGAGCAAAGGGGTCGTGTGCTATTTCCAGAAGTTAAAGTTTGTGTGTTATTTTTAGAACTTAAATCTTGTGTGTTATTCTCAGAGCAAAAGGCTTGTATGTTATTCTCAGAGTAAAAGGGTGTGTTATTTTCAGAGCAAAAGGATTGTGTGTTATTTTCAGAGCAAAATGCTCCCATGATGTTGTTCTTTGTACAAAGTGCACCTGTGTTTTCTCCCATCTGGTGGCTTTTAGATTTGGGTAGGCCCTCTGATCCACTGGGTTCATCCATCTGGTGGCTTTTGGACTTTGGTAGGCCACCGGATGCACCATGCTTCTCCATCTGGTGGTCCATGGACTTTGGTAGGCCACCAGACGCACCATATTCCGCCTGGTGGTGGTTTTGGGACTTTGGCCGATGACCTGAGGAACATTCTTCTGTTGTTTATGTCCTTGTTTTTGCCCCACCATACCTCTTCCCCCTCCCCCCACCTGATTGAGGTGTTCTTTATTTTGTTTTTGGGTGTTTGGATTCTGCCCTTAAGGGGGGGACCTTAAGGGCAGAAAGATGATCCAGACTTTCTGTCCTCTCACTCTGTTATTTTTGAGAAGTTTGCACTATTCTATTATCACGAGTTTGTTAGCTTATTCTCAGTTAGTTCAGTTATGTTTTTTCCCTGATTTGGCTTATCTGTGATTATTGTCTGCATTATTTTCCCTCTGTGTTCTCCCAGTGTCCATTGTCTGCACAGCCCTGCCCATCCTGTTTGTAGCTGCTCCTCTGTTACTTCCTAATTTGCCCCAGCTATCTCTTGTTAGTTTCATTATTCTGCTCCCTATATATTTGCCAGCCTGAGGTTTTGTTATTGTGGTGTCAGTGTCGGTTATCATTGTCGGTTCCCTCTTCATTGTCTTGTCATAGTAGTCTTCGTCATCTGGTTTATAAGTATTTCTTCATTCAGTTGTTGTGACAGCCCCTGAGCTGCTTTTTGTTTGCTTTTTGTTTTTTGTTAATAAATGAGCGTTGCACTAAATCCTGTTTGCTACCTTGGGTCCCGCTATAAATACACAACTGCCTTCCAAGCAGTTTGCTGACAGTAATATGTGGCATGGGTAATATGCCATGTCTTCCCTGTATAAATGCTTACTTGCTTACTACTCCTGCGGGGTGAGGGCTGTGTGGCCATCACCATGTGTAGAGCCAATCAAGTAAACCAGTGTGTGCCAACATTGCAGATTTTGGGCCAGCTCTTCTGTGTTGTCAACAGCGACTCTGAGCTGTCGGAGGTCTCTCTCCACCACATTGATCCATCTGGTGTGTGGCTTGCCCTGGAGTCTTTTCCACCCTGAAGCCCTGGGGTCCAACATGAGGATGGCTTTTGCTGGATGTTTTTGTGGGAGGTGGAGGACATGGCCAAACTAGCAGATACACCACTGTGTAATAAGGTGGGATGCTGCAGGCTGATGTGTGTGGGCTCAGAGCACGTCATTAGAAGTGCGCTGGGACCACTTGATATTCTTGATCAGGTGACCCCAAAATAAATGTGACCAAGGGGATAGGCGGTTAAGCCTAATTGGTGGCATCCAACCGGGAGTTTGAACTCACAACCTCCAAAGTCTGGCACTCTTATCTGTGTCATCAAGAGGGTTGACCCACTTGGCAAGCCGGGTAGGAATGCATTGATTGACTCTCTTACATAAAGATGAAAGTAAGTGTTAGAGATTTTTTTTCAAACTTTTTTGTGAAAAAGAATGCTTTTTACATTTAAAAAAAAAATCTTATGGCACCCCACCAACCAAAATTACATATTGTAGCCTGTCATAGCATATATAATGACAGTTTAGTCTTGTAATTAGTTTATACTCACTCAATGCAAAACCAGGGCCTGTTTAGATGAACACAAAGCTGATATCCTGGCAAGCCTCACTGCTATAAAGTCAAAGTCACCTGTTTCTCTGTGTGCTCATGGAGATGAACAAAATAGTCTATGTTTTAATCTTGAAGTGATGAGTGTTTTGTTAGAAGATGACGTTTACATTTGCATGGGGCCATGACACTGTTGGATAGCTTTTCCTCGCACACCAAGCATAACAGTTTAGTGCAGTGGAATCCCAAGTGGAAGTAGTTCCAAAGGGAAGATGACTTTTGATGTATTGCCTTGTCTTCACTGTCTTAGGTTTCTTTTGACAACCGCTCTGCCCTTCACCCGGATTAGAATTTTGTACGGGGCCCAGCACAAGGTGTAGGGCAGTTCTGTATTGAGTAGGCACACTTGCCCAGACTGTAACATAGTGACAACAGTAGCTGATGCATAGCGCTCTCCTTGATGTCTTCAGCATTGTTGACGGCCATCATTTCTGCTCAAAGTGAATCGACTTTCATCAGAGAACAGTACTGAGACCCGCTGGTCCCTTGTCCAGTGTAAATGCTCCCTGGCTCATGCAAATGATGATGCCTGTGCCTGGTGGTGTGGTCAGGTACCCTTGCAGGTCATCAAGCATGTAGACCTCGCTGATGTAAATAATTTTGAATGGTCTGATGTGACACTTGGGTGCTTCTCACCTCCCTTAAATGTGCCTGGAGTTGAATGGTATTCATCATCCAGTTCTGCAGGGCACTGTTCAAAATGAAACGGTCATCAGCGTGGGATGTGGCCAAAGGACGTCCACTTCTATGCCTTTCTATGACTTTTCCAGTCTCTCTGTATCTCTGTTGCAACCTGCTGATGACACTCTGTGACACTCTAAGCTCAGTGACCACTTCCCTCTGAGAACATCCTGTTTGAAGCCGCACAATGGCAAGGTACTGCTGAGCATTTGTTAAGTGTTGTCTTGGTCTCATGATGTCATAATGTGAACAGCATGATGAAGACGACTGTTTAAATACCAATTCTAACTGAACCAGAAAATTTATTGGTCGATTCATGGATCAAACACCTGTTGTGAATTTTGCCATTAAGCACCTTGTTAGAGAACAGCAAGTTATGCAAAAAGTACTGGAACATTGAATAGTTGGACATGTGCATTCAGAAGGTTAGAGAAGGTCAAATTAGGTTCACCTGTAAAGGTTATAGTGCATTTTAGGTGCATCCTGAAATTTCACCTGAAAATTGAGTATCCCTAACTTTACACACACACACACACACACACACACACATATATCGCCATCGCTGTTTTTCATCTAGTCACACAACCTAGCACATCTTAACAAGGTTACTGACCTCCATAAAATATAAAGAAGAAGAAAAAGAACAAGACAGCAACCATATTGATCGATTGATTGATTGATTGATTTGAACATCAAGACAAAAATTAAAAACAAGGAAATCAAACCAAAAGAATAACATAACAAAAATTTCCTTGTTCAAAAGGAGTGGGAAGAAGCCAATGCTTATATAATCTCACCCTTTTTCCATTCCCAATAAATTATAATATCATCATCATAGTCATTATCCATTCCACAATTCATTATACAATACCATAATATATAATGTATCTCATAATTAAATTATGCAGTAATAATAATACAACAATGATACAACAATAATAATTTATAATAACGACAATACCAACATCTAATAATAGATAGATAGATAGTTTATTTCGAACACAAAAAATATAACAAAAAACAAGCAAATAGCAAATGCAATAAAGTTACAGTATACACTGTTCGAAAGGGAGAAGGAAGAAGTGAACACTTATTAATTCCAACTCCTCTTTTCCATTGATACACCCATGTGAATTTTATACAAATTACTACCTTTAAGACCCCAAGTAAACAATTTACTGTATTTTTTACAGATCAACATTAACACCTGTCCATTCTAACATACAATGAAGTCCATATATCAAAACCAGTCTCAAATGACACAGATACACACAGTGCTGTCCCACCCACCATTCCATAGTGTCCCATAATGTCCCAGAGTGAACATAATGAATCGTACATATAAATTCTACCCTTCTAACATATATCCTTTCAACAAATGGTGCTTATACCTCTTTTTAAATTGATTTCTGTTTGCACATAGTTTCAGTTCCTGCTCCAGACTGTTCCACAAATCCACCCCACAGACAGATATGCACATACTTTTCTTGGTTGTACGTATCTTGGGTTTTGTGAAGTTTAAGTCTCCTCTCAAATTATGATCATTGTCTCTTTTTTTAAATATTTTTGTATATTAGATGGGAGTTGATTGTTAATTGCCCTGTACATTACTTGTGCTGTCTTAAATTTAACTAAATCGATGAACTTTATGACATGTGACTTCAAGAACAACGAATTGGTATGGTCTCTATATCCTGCATTGTTTATTATCCTTATAGCTCTTTTTTGTAATGTGCATATTGCTTGTAGGTTGGTCTTGTAGGTGTTTCCCCAGACTTCTACACAGTAGTTAAGATAAGGTAAAAACAGTGAATTGTACAATAAGACCAATGATTTATAGTCCAAGATGTGTCTTGTCTTCCCCAGTATGCCTATACATTTTGCTAATTTAGCCCGGATGTGACTGATGTGAGGTTTCCAGCAGAATTTACTGTCTAGCGTCACCCCCAGAAACTTATTTTCCTGTACTGTTTGTATTCTGGTATCATCTATCGTTACCATTATTTCATGATTTATTTTATAATTTCCAAACACCATAGTCTTTGTTTTTTTTAGATTTAGAGATAATTTATTTTTGTTGAACCACTGCGTTAATTTTTCCATTTCAGTTGTGACCACCTCTAAAACCTGCTGCAAGTTCTCACCAGTGCAAAGGATATTTGTGTCATCTGCAAACAAAATAAATTTCAGAATTTTTGATACTTGGCATATGTCATTTATATACAAGATAAAGAGTTTGGGTCCCAAAACTGACCCCTGGGGCACACCACAAGTGATGTCCATGCAGGGTGATTTGTGCTCTCCAATTTGTACAAATTGTTGTCTGTTACTTAAATAACTTTTCACCCAACTCAGTCCTACCCCTCTTATCCCATACCTTTCCAGTTTCCTTAGTAGTATTCTGTAGTCAATGGTGTCAAAAGCTTTCTTTAAGTCTATAAATACTCCTACAGCAACCTTTTTTTTGTCTATACAACTAGTAATTTCTTCTATAAGTTCGATCAGTGCCAAAGATGTAGATTTATCTGCTCTAAAACCATACTGGCTATCTGTAAGGAGGTTGTGTTTTTCAATGAAATCATCCAGTCTCTTAGTGAAGATTTTTTCAAGTATTTTGGAGAATTGTGAGAGTAAAGAGACTGGCCTGTAATTTGTGAAGCGATGACTGTCTCCTGTTTTGTAAAGAGGTGTTACTTTTGCTATTTTCATTTTGTCTGGAAATGTACCAGTTTGAAATGATAGGTTACAGATGTGGGTGAGTGGCTTAACAATTCCCTCAATTACTTTTTTCACTATTGTCATGTCAATTTCATTCCAGTCCGTTGATTTTTTGTTCTTAAATTTACTCACAGTCTCGATAATTTCCTTTTCAGTAACTGCACCCAAAAAGATTGTGTTTGGATTTCTATCCTCTATTTCATTCACAGACCCACTGTGGTTTGTTTCCGGAGTCACTATTGATTTTGCTAATTCAGGACCAACGTTTACAAAAAATTTATTGAAACCACTGACCACATCTTCCATATTATTAATCAAACTGTCGTTTTCGATAAAATATTCTGGATAATTTGCATACTTAGGACGATTACTAATAATCCCCTTGAGTACTTGCCATATTCCTCTTATGTTATTTTTGTTATCCTCTAGTATTCTGTTGTAATATTCTTTCTTACAGGTCCTCATTATAGTGGTAAGCTTATTTTTATATCTTTTATATTTGATCTCAGCTTCCACCTTTCTGCATTTAATGAATTGTTTATATAATGTATTCTTCTTTTTACATGCATTTATTAACCCCTTGGTGATCCAAGGAATATTTTTTTTTTGTTGTCTGTCACTGAATTGTTTTATAGGACAGTATTTATTGTACAATGATTGAAATATTTGTAAAAATTTATCATATGCTCTATTTATGTCATTTTCATCATAAACTATCTTCCAATCTTGTATTAATAATTCCTTTGTCAGTAAATACATTGATTCTTCGGTTCTTATTCTTTTATATTTAATATTTTTGGTATACTTTTTCTTCCTATAATCACATTGATAGACAACAAAAATCGGCAGGTGGTCGCTGATATCATTCAATAAAAGCCCACTCCTGATATTATTTTCCATAATGTTTGTGAATATGTTATCTATTAGTGTGGCACTGTGCGACGTGATTCTGCTAGGTCCTGTAATTGTTGGATGTAAGCCCATGCTGTACATTGTGTTGATAAATTCTTCTGTCAAACTATGTTGTTTTGAGTTCATCAGATCTATATTGAAATCCCCACAGAAGAACATAACTTTATGAGTTAGTTTTGCATACATTTTTTCCATCCAGTCCTTAAATAAGTCAATGTTTGATCCAGGTGTTCTATATACACAGCTCACTACTACATTCTTCACATTGTCCAGACAGATTTCTATTGTAATACATTCAAATAATTCATCCACAGTGACTGACAGATTTTCAACAACCTTGTATTTCAAGCTCTTGTCAACATAAATTGCAACTCCTCCTCCTTTTTTCACTTTTCTATTTATATAATTTAATTCATAGCCATCCATGGTAAAATCCACTCCTTTCTCTTCACTGAGCCATGTCTCTGATATTGCCACAATATTGAATGGCTCTTTAAACTGATTTAAATAATCTTTAATGTTATTAAAGTTTGCATAGAGACTCCTGCTGTTGAAGTGGATCATAGAAATATTGAAATCAGGTGTGACCATTGTGTTAAACTGTTCATCTGTGTAATAATTACAGTCATTATTGATTGAGTTAAAAAGATTATTATCAGGGTCTATGTCATATTCTACGTCCTGTGGGTTGTGCTCTGTGTATTCAAAAACTTTCAGTTCCTGTTGTTCCTGTTTGTTGATTTTTTGATTCATGCTGTAGAATGTTTTGTTGCAGATGAGTAAAATCCTTCAGTGTCCATAAATAATCATAATAATTATAATAACAATAAGTAAATACTTCTGGTATATCTAATATAATTATAGGCAATACTATCGTCATCATGATCACCATATATACTACCATATACCCCCACATGGCTTACAATACCTACGTAGGTACAATAAGTAACCATATAGTAATAACCATAATAATAAGTAGCCATATAGTAGTTATAATAACAGCACAATAATAATAATAATAATATCATGCAGCCTATAGAATACTATATGGTCTGTCAGAAAGCAACTCATACCAGCTTGGACGTCGCCCGGGTTAACAAGGTCAGGAGTTCCAGGCAGCGGAAGGCGAAGGACAGAGCTGCGTGGAGGAATCTGATCAGACCTAAATGAAATGGTCATTGTCGCCCCCGACAGACTGCTATGATGATGATATAATACTATTAATAATTCTATCCTAAACAGCAATCATTATACTATAATAGAGTTATAATATTCTAGTAATATTTGAGTTGCTTAGGCTGCATATGTATATTACTGTTGCCCACGTCTCAGAATGAACAATAAGTCTGGATCTCCTGGGGATAACAGGAGGATGTGAAATGTGATCTTTTGAGATGGCCTTGAGAGACTTCCTGACCACCAGGGATTTGGGGGAGAGGAGAAGACCTGGGGGTTTATGTATTGTGTCTTGGGATTAAAGACAATGTGACTCTGTACTTTGATGTCCCAGGTATAAAAGGGACAGATGTGGGAGGAAGGGCCTCTTTTTCTGTTTGAGAGGATGTTGGAGATACGTGAATGATTAATAAACCTGAATTGAGAAATAAACTCAGCCTCATCTTTTCACACTCTCCACACTGGTGACCCCGACGTGATCTGCGACGTCTCCACCGGGCGACCGCGCCCGATGGTCCCGACCGCGTGGCGCCACCGTGTTTTTGACTCCATTCACTCTCTAGCGCACCCGGGGGTGCGCGCATCGGTCAAAATGGTAGGAGAGAAGTTTGTGTGGCCGAGCTTGCGCAAACACGTTAAGGAGTGGGCAAGAGCCTGCATGGCTTGCCAGCGGGCCAATATATACAAACACACTAAAGCCCCCTTAGAGCCGTTTCACATCCCGGCTAAGAGGTTCGATCATGTGCATGTCGACCTCGTAGGCCCCCCTCCTGCCGTCACAGGGGTGTACGCATCTTTTGACAATGGTGGACCGCACCACACGCTGGCCTGAAGTGGTCCCACTGGCATCAACCACAGCCGAGGAGGTGGCGCGTGCGTTTTTAACGGCTTGGGTAGCGCGTTTTGGAGTTCCGTCGGATATCACATCCGACAGAGGTCCTCAATTTGTTTCTGAGCTTTGGTCGGCAATGGCCCGCAGCCTGGGGGTAACAATCCACCGCACTACCGCGTACCACCCCCAGGCTAATGGTTTATGCGAACGTTTCCATAGGTCATTGAAAGCAGCCCTCAGAGCGTCGCTTACGGATGCAAATTGGGTAAACAGACTACCGTGGGTTTTATTGGGGTTGCGTTCTGCACCTAAAGAGGATTTAAAAGCCTCCCCAGCTGAGTTGATGTTTGCGCAGCCGCTTCGGCTTCCTGGGGAGTTTCTCCCAGATAATCCTGCGCCGGAGTGCCCCCCTACTCAGCGGTTGTTGAGCGACACGAGAGCGAGCGCACTTCCGGGCCCCGTTCATCACACTTTTCCACGCGTTTTTGTACCTAAGGCTTTAAAAAATGCCAAGTTTGTTTTTGTCAGACACGATGCTCAACGCCCAACCCTGCGACCTCCTTATGATGGCCCATATAGAGTGCTGGAAACAGGTGATAAGCATTTTTTGCTAGATTTGGGAGACAGGAAGGAAACAATTGGCGTAGACAGACTCAAACCTGCTTTTGTGATGGCTGACGAGGCTGTGCCGTTGGCGAGAGCTCCTCGACGCGGCAGACCTCCCAGGGAGCATGCTCTAGAGCCCCCATAGGGATTGACTAACAGTTCTCATCCTCAGATAGCAGATTCACAGCAGAATGGCGCCGCGGGAGTGATAAAGCCCGCTTACAGCAAGTTTGGAAGACGATTGAAACCCAAACAGCACTTGGACTGATGTTTGTGATTTTACCATAATGTGCAGACTGTGTTGTATTGTTTCATTTTGGACGTTTGGGGGGGGGGGGGGTCATGTGGCACACATATTTGAGTTGCTTAGGCTGCATATGTATATTACTGTTGCCCATGTCTCAGAATGAACAATAAGTCTGGATCTCCTGGGGATAACAGGAGGATGTGAAATGTGATCTTTTGAGATGGCCTTGAGCGACTTCCTGACCACCAGGGATTTGGGGGAGAGGAGAAGACCTGGGGGTTTATGTATTGTGTCTTGGGATTTAAGACAATGTGACTCTGTACTTTGATGTCCCAGGTATAAAAGGGACAGATGTGGGAGGAAGGGCCTCTTTTTCTGTTTGAGAGGATGTTAGAGATACATGAATGATTAATAAACCTGAATTGAGAAATAAACTCAGCCTCATCTTTTCACGCTCTCCACAATATCAATAATAACAATAATACTCAGCATATATATTCAACAATAACAACAATAACAACCTTTCTTCATTAAAGACACATTGTAATGTTGCTGTCCTTTATTTTAATATTGTTCAAAAATCATTTCTTTTTATGTTGATTTAAATATGTGGATGTTTGGACATCGCCTGTGTTTCTCCCCCAACCCATTCCACAATTTTACCCCACGCACAGACACACAAAAAGTTTTCCTAGTAGATTTTACTCAGTGCATTTTAAATTTTGTATCCCTCTTTATGTTGTATCTCCCTTCTCTCTGACTAAAAAGATTTTGTATATTGCCTGGCAAGAAGTTTTTTCTGGCTTTAAACATTAACTGTGCTCATACTGCCACCTACTGACATGGAAGAGCCACTACAGAACCCATGCACAACAATAGCAAACTAGAAAAGCACTCGGAGAGCGCAGACCTCCGCCAAGCGCCACAGTTCCCCCCATACAGTGTTTGTGTGTACGTTGTCAGATTCCTTGACCATGAAAACATCTGAGTAGCAATTGGATTCACAATGATAGGATTAGTGGGTCAGTAGTAAAAGCATTACCTCCTTGGCGGAGGTAATAAACTGAAGTGTTGGTGTTGTGTCCATGTCCTGCATCTGCAAACTCCCAGGCTGGGGGTGTTGGAATTGAATGAACGAATGAATTAATCTTTATTTCGAATAGATTAAGAGTACAGGTTAAAAGAAAGTGAATAATATAACAAAGAGGGTAATAAAATCCAACAAGGTCAAATTAGACAATAGCTCCTCTGATTATACAGTTCAACATAAGTTATCCGAAATATGTGATGGCTGAATCCGCAGCTTATATTGCCCACCCCTGTTCCATCCAAGAATTCAAAAGAAAAAACAAAAGAAGTCCTGACACAACTGCGTACAACCCACAGGCCAATGGGTTATGTGAGCGTTTTAGATCACTGAAAGCAGCACTGAGGGCTTCACTGACGGATGCCAATTAGGTAGACGGGTTGGCGTGGGTTTTATTCAAAAATCAAACGTTTATTTCAAACTCAGGGTTCATATTAAATGCAGAACCAAAAGGAGCAGAAAATAAATAAATAAATAAATAAAAGTATATACAGATCAGCAGACAGTCGGCGGTCTTGTAACAACAATAACATACAATACTGGACTCAGTATAAAATGGAACGCTACCACTTCCAAATGCTGAAGTGTGAGTGACGAGTTGACAATTGCTGATATAAGATGATTGTTACATGGCAGCAACGTTCTCATCAAACTGTAAACATCGTTACGTATCAACTCGCCAAAAGACGGAATGTTCACAGACACAAACATCTTGCTTGCAGTCGACCTTCGTGGTACATCTAATATTTATCTTTATTGGGGTTGCGCTCCGCGGCCAAAGATGATTTGGAAAATTCCCCGGCAGAGAGCTTCTTTTTGCGGAGCTACTATGGCTGACCGGGGAATTTCTGCCAAATAATCTAGCGGCGGACAGCTGGCTGTCTGAGCTTTTGCAGCGTTGCGCAAACACAGGCACACAGCATGCTGCCGAGCAGCTGGTTTTTGCGCAGCGCCTATGGCTGCCCGGGGAATTTCTGCCAAATAATCCGGCGGCGGACAGCTGCCCGTCTCAGCTTTTGCAGCGTCGCGCAAACACAGGCACGGTGTTTTCCGCGTGCTTTTGTGCCTAAAACGTTGAAGAAGGCGGAGTTTATGTTGGTCAGACACGATGACCAGCGCCCTCCATTGTGCCTGCGCACATGTTGAAAATAGCCGTATGTCACAGTGTTAAAGAATGCTTTAAAAAATTCCTGTATCCAGACGGTGATCCGGATCATCGCCAAAATTTAATCAGTTCTTCCTTGTACCATTTCCAACAACGCCTGAAAGTTTCATGGAAATCCGTCCAAGACTTTTTGAGTTATCTTGCTAACCAACAGACAGACAGACAGACAGACAGACAGACAGACAGACAAACCCCGGCAAAAACATAACCTCCTCCTGGCCTTTTCGGCCTGGCGGAGGTAATTATTTAGAATTTTTTTTGACCAATAAAGTGAAATTAGACAATTTCCCACGGAACCCTGAACAGTCTCTCATGAAACCTTAGGGTTGGTTCCTAGGAACCCTATCAGAAGAACTGCAGTTTTTTTCTTCAGTACTGGCTTCATTATTTTACGCCAGTGGGTTTTAGGATAATTATGGCAAATCTGCGTAAAGAAATATGACACAATGTAAAGCTAAAGTGTTTTTTGCAATCACACTGAATTTTTTTAACCACTCTATTACCCCTCTACTCACAGCAGCTGACATGTATGCATGTAAAGATCACTCATTTATTTTCTCCAGGGAGAGTCAGAAAAGATTTCCAGGGGGACAAACTATAGTGCTGCAGGGTGATGCAGCCACCCCTGTGAGCGTGGGCTGCAGCATGATTTGGTTAGCTTTCTTCACAACTGGGGATTATTCATTGCATTTACAGTCAAAGCTGAAAAAAGAAGCACAAGAACTTTAATTGGATGAGCATGATATCACCTTTCCAGGGACTTTCTAATGTCTCACTACAAGAACAAGCTTTTTCACTTGCATCTAATTAGAGTTGGTTAGCAGTAACTTGGGTATACACAGTATGCAGCCTCTTATTTGTTTTCTCAGCCTGCAAATTAAACACAGCAGAGAACGGGGCTGGCCTGCACGCAGGTCAGTTTATCTGCAGCAAGCTGTGACGGACTTCATCACCTGCCATGACAGTGGAATCACAAAGAACAGTGCATCAGAGCCTGGAGAAGTAAAAGCAATTAAATTGATCTATTTCACAATGTAAAAGTAAATGCTGATATTCAGAAACAACTGGCATGCCTTTGGTTTAATTTTCTAACGACATGAATGTCCATTGTATGAGTCATCAGTGGCCATACAGAGACATAAAAGATGGCAGCTGAGGTAAGTTATGTGGAACTGAAACCATCTGCTTTCCTCATCACTGCAGTGAACACAAACACCCCCAACAACAGCCAGATAAATGTAGCACATCCTCTTATCCTGTTGTCATGGCAGTAAGTCACAGGATGATGGCATGATGTTCTTGAGAGTAGGTCAGGTATTTATGTTCCTGAAGACTGTTTTTCCCCCACTGAGAAAATATGGGAGTCAAACTGTTCCATTTTTTTTCTTTTAAATCACAAGAAACTAGTGTGAATCAAATAAACAACTGACTGACAGCAACTTGCAGGAACAGGTGACTGTGCAGTAAACACAGATCTACAAAGACTTGCACTCATGAAACTACTGAAGGATGTGCAGATAACAAAAAATCTTTAGAATTCCTCAGACCAGAAATTTTGGCAGACAATAAATTTTCAATAGTAAATTTTTAAGTTATTACTGTCATATTTATATCTGCATTGTTGGTCAAAGGCCCATTTATACTAGACTGTGGGGAAATGGAGGGCTCTGAATGTCTGAGTGCAGTTTTATTCCCACTTGGAAAAATTGCATGGGATGTTTATGTTTTTAATGCATTTTTCAGTTTTCATTATAACAGTTTTCAAATATAGGCCACATACTGGCTCGATGACATTACTGGGCTCTCTTCACTCATTTGGCTTCAGTCCAAAATGCTCCCACACCGGAGCTTTGAAATTCAGTTTTCTCTTTATTCTTCCTAACTTTCTGGAATTGTGAAGTTGTAAGGAAACTCAAACTCGAGCGGCCCTGCAGGGTTCACGTTGTAATTTGTTTATACTCAGTGTGAAATGCAGCATAATTACAAACAAATCAGCTTTGATATTCTGCCTTTACCAGGAGAATAAATTACTTTGAAAATGAGACTTATAGGAGACGGATGGGCTGGCAGAGTTCCATGATAGTTTTGTTCACTGCTTGTTTGGTGCTGAGGGCAGCCGACATCGGGATGCGGTTTTTGGAGAAGGCGATTACATTTTCCAGTGTGGTGTGCCCCTCCAAATGATATTGTTGTCTCACACATGGCAGCATTTTCTTTTGATTTCCTTGAAGCATGCAGAGTGGCTGCAGAGGTTGTTGGGTGGCCCCACCTCTCTGCAGGGGTTTTCATCAAGAAGAAGAAGAAGAAAGATTGCATTCATACTGGCACCCAGGGACATGGAAGAGCCACTACAGGTACCAATGCACAACAAACAGGGCCGGATTAAGGAGGTTGTGGGCCCCTGAGCTAGAGCAATTTTTGGGGCCCTCCCACATATTATTGATGGGAGTATGATATGCAAACTGGTAAATGGGGTTTGTAACCCAGGGGTTAATAAAGCTATCAGAATAAAAGCCTGTTAATAAAAACAGCAATAAATGCTTTGAATGTAAAAAGGCAATAAATAAGTTCATGTGGTTAAATATTACTAAAAAATGTCTACAAAGTTATATTTCATGTTACTACATTTTATTTGGGTAAAAAAAACATGTTAAAACATGCCAATTCACTGTCATTTACGTTTTAAGATAGCTGAAATGCATTTAGACTCTTACTTTGAAGAGTACGTTGCTGTCGTAGCCCATGCACAAGCCACAGCCAATTGGATTGTTGCAGGCTTTCCTGTGTAAGAACAAGGGAGATAGGCAGACACACGCAAGGTGCTGCAGAGAAAAATAAGAGTAAAAGAGAGCAGAAAACGAGTCTAATCAAAAAGCTATTTTTGTACTCTGAAGAAGGTATTTTTTTTGTTGTTTGTTTTTCGACCTGTCCTGGTTGTACCTGAAGTAACAGGACTCGGTATTTTTGGTTTTTCCAACCAGTCGTGGTTTCTGGGGATTTGTGTACTTGGCTTTATTGGGATTTGGCCAACTTAAGTTGGGATGAAGATATGTTGAATTAGGACTGGATCTGAAGATTTGAAGAACACATGCTTGAATCATGATGGTGAGCCACCCAAGGGACCTTGTGTGAACTGTGCATGAGCCAGGGAGCTCGAGGGCGTACCACTCCTCTACTGGACGTTGCATGGTTTTCATCTGAACTGGTATGATCCATCCACATTTCCATCAAAAACCAGTGGATTCAGGATAAAAACACTGGACTGCTAATTCAGAAGAACTAAAGGATTTGTAGACTTGAAAGAAAAACACTTTTATTCTGTGGTTAACAGATTTGTTCAGTCTTTTGCTGAATTAGTTTGAGTTTTGTACATTTTTACAATTTTTATTTGATTGACCAAATAAATAGCACTTGCTATGACTGGCGCCTAGCGGCTGCCCCGGCCTTGGATGCGCTCTGCAGAGCGTGCCCAAATGCCAAGTCACGTTTCGTTACCTTGTATATACATGTGTAATGACAATAAAGTTGAATCTCAATCTCAATCTCAATCTCATACATGATTATACTGTAAAGGTATTGTTACAATGTTAATTGTTTGGTTGTAATCAACAAAACAATGGTAGTGGTTAAACTTAAAGGGTACCGTACCTTGTGGAGCGTGTAAAAAATGAGGCTGATTTGGTTCAAGCGGTTTATTACACGACTCACACAAGGAGCATAGACAGAATGGCATACAAGTAGGAACTCTTCCCTTAAATAACATGACATCCTTCTAGACTCTTCTCACACACAAAAGATATCTCCCCCAACTGCAGTCAGTCCATTCATCCTTGGCACCTCCCTGTTATCTTACTAGGGCATCTAGAAACTTCTCAAACACAAAAGGTTATCTTCACGTCCTTTGTTCCTGTCTAAGGTGGTAAACCATTATGGACTCCCCAGGTTGCCACACCACCATCCCCAGCAGCTTAGATAGGACAAAAGGGTAACAGTCCACATGCTGTGATAGAACCATTAACATCAGTCCACATGCTGTAGAACCATCAACATCAGTCCGCATGCTGCTTGGGCTTCAGTCTTCTGCCATATCTGCTGTAGCCAGGATTCGCTGCCTCCGTGGCACTGCCATGCTGGGGGGCTGATGTCTGGGGGTGAAAACTTTTTGACTGTCCGTGTGGGTGCTCTGGAGAATCTTTTCTCTGGGAAGCGCCCCATGGGGGTCTTCCACACCGAGGGGCCCTCGCCAACAGCACTTGCTTGTCAGCCACAACGAAAGCAGGTTTGAGTCTGTCTATGCCAATTTTTTCCCTCCTACCCCCCAAATCTAGCAAAAAATGCTTATCCCCTGTTTCCAGCACTCTAAACGGTCCATCATAAGGTGGGCACAGTGGGGGGCGGTGGGCGTCGTGTCTGACAAACACGAACTCTGCGTTTTTCAAAGCTTTAGGCACAAAAACGCGTGGAAAACTGTGGTGGGCAGGGCCCGGCAGCGTGCTTGAGTCTATGCAACGCTGCAGCAGCTGAGACGGGGAGCTGCTCCACAATCCCACACAGCTGGTCTGCGCAGGACTTGAGTAGCTTCGCGCTGATGCAGTCTGGGCCCGAGGCCTTCCTTGCCTTGATCTTCCACAGCTCCGCCCTCACCTGGGTCTTAGTGAGGGTCAGTTTGGGGGGCTGTGTGCTGGGAGTGGGGGAGTGTAGGTGGGGGGGGTGGACAGCAGGTCTCGATGACGGTAGAGGCAGCAGTGGTTGTTGTGCAGTCGGGGGGGGGGGGGGGGTTGGTCAAACCTATTAAAAAACAGGTTCAGATTGTTCACCCACTCCCTGCCCCCCATGGCCTGGGAGGAGATATTCTGAAGCCCAGAGATGGTTTTGAGGTTTCTCCAGACCACGGTGATGTCGCTCTGTTGCAGCTTGTCCTCCATCTTCTTCCTGAAGCTGTCCTTGCCTTCTCTGATCTTCCTCCTTAGCTCCCTCTGTACAGACTTCAGCACCTCCCTGTTCCCCGACCTGAAGATCCTCTTCTTCTGTCTCAGTAGTGTTTTTATCTCAGGGTTGAGCCAGGGTTTGTTGTTCAAGCAACACCATATGATCTTGGTGGGTACGGTGTTGTCCACACAGAAGTTGATGTAGTCCGTGATGGTGTGAGTGAGGCCGTCAATGTCCTCACCATGTGGATCGCAGAGCTGCTCCCAGGCAGTGATTTCAAAACAGTCCTTTAGAGCATCCATTGCCTCCTCAGACCATATCTTCACCGTGTGCATAACCGGAGGTTGTCTGTGTACTAGGGTTTTGTACACTGGCAGGAGATGAACCAAGTTGTGATCCGATCTCCCGAGTGGGGGGAGTGGTGATGAGGTGTATGCTTCCTTAGTGTTTGCATAGAACTGCACTGTGTTGTATGCTAGTACATACTATACAGCCCATTCCCTGTAATTAAACCTTGTAGGTGTTACACGTTCACTTATATAGCACTTTTTACTCATTTCTGGATGACAAAGTGCTTTACAGATCCTGCTATCTACCCATTCACATATACAGTCACACACTGATGGTGGAGGAGCTGCCATGCAAGGCGTTATGCAATGGCTATGTTTACTTTCATGGTAATAAACCGCTTATAATCAGATTTCTGGAATTATGTGATTAAGTAGTCATGCAAAAACAATAAGCAGATAAAAGGCAATTATTGTGTTATGAGAAATTACATTAACACATTGTCCAATAATCCATTTATTCAGTGCTTGTAAACATGTCAAATCCGATTATCACCATTATCTGATTATTCCTAGTTATCGGATTATTGTGGCCATGCATTCGGGATCACTGATGGATCAGCTGGAACTTCAAGATCCTAAATTACTAAATAAAGTGAATGACCACAAAGTCCTTGGTATAGCTTGAATAGCAGAAAAATATAGTACCATCAAGACTAACAACCAACAAATATCTTGTTTCAGCCTACAACTTTAATTAGGTGCTGCTGCACTGACCACAAGTACAAATGAACCATGAAACCATTACAAAAAGAAAACAGGCAGTCTGCACTGTACTGCAACAGTGACCGTCATCTAATTTCCTCAGCCAATCAGACAAATGTGAAAAAAGGCAACACTAGCATCAATGAAACAACATATCACAAAGCAGTATCAATTACTCAAAATGTTATACTGTAAAATTCATAACTGTACCGTCCAAGCTTTATAAAAGCATAAAGGAACATCAGTACTGGAAAAGACTGGAAACTGGCAAAACAACACACGGGCCCTTAGTGGAAAAAAAAAATGCTGTACTGTATATGCTGCTGGCAAAACAATACAAACAGCCAGCGAAAGGAGAATATTGATAGGATATAGAATATATCGTCTTGAAACGTACTCTTCATTTGCAAGTTTATGATTGAAATGACACTTGGAGAAAAAAATGTTTCTGCTGTTTGTAGGAATGTTCAGATGCTCTGACATCAGCGTCCTTATTCTGGCAGCTCTACGGTTCCTTTCTGGCCCAGTATTCCTGGTGTGTATGAATCTTTAACACTTACAATGGGTGTTTTACAACTTTGATGACCCAGACCTTCTGTGGCCAGAAAAGTTATGCCCTCTGTGACTGATGGATTTTCAGACGGTGGCTCCACCATAGTGTCCCGTGTTCATATTTGTAATGCTAACAGTTTGACAAGCATCTCGTTGTGACTGTAAACCTGATGACTGCCCAGCTATATCACACACATTTAAAAAAATCCTGTCAATGAGTCTTTTTTTAAAACCTCACTCAAGCTCGTCTTTTCCCTTTTTCTTTTTTGGGCGCTGCTATCATACTTCCTATCGTCCGCCATTACAATTCATTCATTCACGGATTCACTACTGGTCCACATCCAACATTAGTCTGGATAAATGTCAATTCTAAACCAATTAAATGAAGCAGGCGGGACAGACGTACACCTCAACAAATAAAAAGTTGATACGTCAAAACAAACCCTCTAATAAATGTTGGGCAAGGTAGAATTAGCGAGACAAAAAAAAAAAGAGTTTCCTTCGGGGCCCCACACAAGCTGGGGCCCTGGACTAGTGCCCCGGTAAACCCTTGCTATAATCCGGGGCAGACAACAAAGGCAAATGGTGGAAGGTCCATGCTGAGCTTCTAGCATTGTTTACACTGAAATGAACACCTTTTTGTTTTTTCTTCAGTTCTGGATGTTCAAATCAGTTTCCTCAAACACTGAACTACTATGTCTACTATGTGGACATATGGACTGTAGATTACATTAAATGCACATGTGTGAAATGCGGGTGTATGGCAGACAACTTCAGTGTCTGAAAAGTACTTTGAACACGGCTGCATCCCTTTTGTTTGTGTGGCTACCATGAATCCATCCTCAGCCAAAACAGCTAGCATAAGCATCACATCTGATGTTCATAAGGAACAAAAACATTGTAATGTTGTTATGGGTCACAAGGTAAAAGAGGTTTTGGTTAGCATGCTTAAACTGCTCCAATGTCAGCTGAAAATATTGCTTGAAATGGGTGAAGCTGAACAAAATTTTTCACTGGGCCACTGTGAATTGATGAACAGAAAAAAAAAAGACAAATGGCAGATTATCCACAGCTTTAAGGTTGCAGCGTGTGAAACAGCAGAATTTTCTCTTTTTATGCCTGTGCAGTATTTAAGCTGGAATTTTACTAATCTTGATGTAAAACAATTCTGTCAGTCCTGATTTGGGATGTGGATCAGGACAGACTATCATAATTCAACCCAAGAGAGGCTCAAAGGCTAAGCAACCACACCAGACGAACACTCAGACTCAGCTGGTTAAAAGGATTCACAACTTTAATGAAAAGACAAAAACTAAAAATACACAAACCTACATAAAGTGCAACAACTAAGGAAAAGCGCAAACAAAACACACTTAAATAGACACACAAAACAGGAGCACGCTGGAATGCACGCAGCCTGGGGGGAGAGAGCAGAGAGAATAATTAGAGGCGAGAAACTCCACAAGAGGAGAATAAGAAGGGAGTTCACTCTTACTGTGATGAGCAGAGGCCCGGTAGAGAACTCCTGCGTGGAAACGGGGGAAGGCGGGGAAGCGGATGACCTGGGTGAAGCGTCCGGTGTCTTTAGGATTAGGGTCAGGCGAGCGTGGTCAGCCCCGGAGTACACACCGCTGAGGTGGCAGCAAACCTGAGGAGGAGGAGAAGACACGGGAGGTAAGAAACACAGATCAACCAAAATGTAAACAATGTAGTGACTTAACAGGGCAGTAATACCCAACAGTCCAGCGGTGCCGTATCCATACACTGGACCTTAAATACGCTGAGAAGCTGGAGGGCAGCAGGTGCAGTGAATCACGCAGGTGTGTAGATTACTCCGGAGCTGGGAAAACAGAAACAGGAGGGGAGGGGGAGAACACTTGCCTGATCATCACACAGACTGTCTGGAGCATGGATGGTATAGAGCAGGGGTGTCAAACTCATTCCATGGAGGGCCAAGACCCTGCAGGTTTTACTTCCACCCAGTCTCTTCAGCAGGTGTTTTCACTGATCAGCAATCAGTAGGAAGAAATTCAGAGAAATCACCTGTTGAAGACACTGGGTGGAAGTAAAACCTGCAGGGTCTTGGCCCTCCATGGAATGAGTTTGACACCTGTGGTATAGAGAATGGGCATTGACATCATGCCGTGCTGCATTCTGGGCCGTCGTAGCCATTGTTGTGGTCTGGCTTCTTTGTTTACTTGTAGTCTACAGCAACTGTTAACGGGGACAGAGATGCATGCAATGGAATGCAGCAAACAGAAAATTAAAATTCCTTACAGTGGATATAAAAAGTCTACACACCCCTATTCAAATGCTAGGTTTTTGTGATGTAAAAAAATGAAGCCAAGATAAATCATTTCAAAACTTTTTTGACCATTAATGTGACCTATAACTTGTACAACCCAATTGAAAAACAAACTAAAATCTTTTAAGTGGAAAAATAAAAAGCTTACAATAACTTGTTTGCATAAATATGCACACCCTGTTATAACTGGCGATGTGGCTGTGTTCAAAATTAACCAATCACATTCAAACTCATGTTAAATGGGAGTCAGCACACACCTGACACCATTTAAAGGGCCTCTGATTAACTCCAAATAAAGTTCAGCTGTTCTAATAGACTTTTCCTGACATTTTTGTAGTCACATCTTACAGCACAAGCCATGATCCGCAGAGAGCTTCCAAAGCATCAGTGATATCTCATTGTTCAAAGGTATCAGTCAGGAGAAGGGCACAAAACAATTTCCAAGGCATTAACTATACCAGGGGTGTCCAACCATGTGCCATGGAGGGCCAAGACCCTGCAGGTTTTACCTCCAACCAGTGTCTTCAACAGCAGATTTCTGTGAACTTCTTCCCACTGATTGCTGATAAGTGAAAACACCTGCTGAAGATACTGGGTAGAAGAGAAAACCTGCAGGGTCTTGGCTCTCCATGGCACATGGTTGGACACCCCTGAACTATACCATGGAACACAGTTAAGACAGTCATCATCAAGTGGAGAAAATATGGCACAATGGTTACATTACCAAGAACTGGAAGTCCCTCCAAAGTTAATGAAAAGACAAGAAGAAAACTGGTCAGGGAGGCTGCCAAGAGGCCGACAGCAACATTGAAGGAGTTGCAGGAATTTCTGGCAAGTACTGGCTGTTTAGTACATGAGACAACAATCTCTCATCTTCTTCATATGTCTGGGCTATGGGGTAGCGTGGCAAGATGGAAGCCTTATTTTACAAAGAAAATCATCCAAGCCATTTGAAACCTCCCAAACAATGTGTTATGGTCTGATGAAACCAAGGTTGAACTTTTTGGCCATAATTCCAAAAGGTATATTTGATGCAAACACAACACTGCTCATCACCAAAAGAACACCATACCTACAGTGAAGCATGGTGGAGGCAGCATCATGCTTTGGGGCTGTTTTTCTTCAGCTGGAACTGGGGCCTTAGTCAAGGTGGAGGGAATTATGAACAGTTCCAAATACCAGTCAGTGTTGGCACAAACCCTTCAGGCTTCTGCTAGAAAGCTGAAGATTCAATTCAGTTCAATTCAACTTTATTTACTGTATATAGCACCATTTCACAACAACAGTCATCTCATAGCACTTCAACTGTAGGGGAAACCCCCACAATTGCAGAAAGACCCCAGCAATCAGGTGATCCCCTGTGAGCAAGCGCTTGGTGACAGTGGAGAGGAAAAACTCCCTTTTCACAGGAAGAAACCTCCAGCAGAACCAGGCTCAGGGAGGGGCAGTCATCTGCTGCGACTGGCTGGGGGGTGAGGGGATAGAGAAGATGAAAAGAACAGACATATAGAGAGCAAACAGCACGATGGGGACTCAATCTATGGGAGAGAACAAACAGATGTTAATCAATCAATCAATCAATAATAATAATAATAATAATAATGCATCAGATTTATATAGTGCTTTATCATAGACACTCAAAGATGCTTTACAAGTAGATACATTATTCATTCACTCCAGACAGACAATGGTAGTGGCAAGCTACTATTGCAGCCACAGCTGCCCTGGGGCAGGCTGACGGAAACGTGGCTGCCATTCCGCGCCAATGGCCTCTCCGGCCACCACTGAACATTTTTATACACATTCATACACATTGTTATGGACACTGGAGGCAAGGTGGGTAAAGTGTCTTGCCCAGGGACACAACGGCAGGATATCTGGGGAGAGCAAGATTCGAACCGCCAACCATCCGGTTATTGGACGACCCGCTCTACCTCCTGAGCCACTGCCGTCCCTGAGCCACTGCCGTCCCAATCAATCAATCAATCAATCAATCAACCTTTATTGTCATGATGCTATGCATACAACTGTAGTGCAAGCAAGATGAAATTGTGTTTCTCTAGGCACAGAGAAACCAGCAAATGACCAGCAAAAAAAAAAATATTTCATTGAGAGTGAAGAAAGGAGTGAAGCCCAGTGCATTACTGGAGGTCCCCCGGCTGTCTAAATCTATTAGCAGCATAACTAAGGGAGGATTCAGAGACACATGAGCCCTCCCTAATTATAGGCTATATCAAAAAGGAAGGTTTTAACCCTATTCTTAAAAACAGAGATCGAGTCTGACTCCCGAATCCAGATTGGCAGCTGGTTCCACAGGAGAGGAGCTTGATAACTGAAGGCTCTGCCTCCCATTGTACTTTTGGAGATTCCAGGTATTACGAGTAATCCTGCATTTTGGAAGCGTAGTGCTCTGTTAGGATAATAGGGTAGTATCAGATCTTTTAAATAAAAAGGGGCCTGATTGTTTAGAGCTTTGTAAGTGAGAAGAAGGATTTTAAACTTAATTCTAAACTCTATAGGAAGCCAATGAAGGGAGGCCAGAACCGGAGAGATATGATCTCTCTTTCTCATACCTGTTAAAACTCTTGCTGCAGCATTTTGGATCAGCTGAAGACTTTTTAAAGATGTTTTAGGACAACCTGATAATAAAGAGTTACAATAATCTAATCTAGAGCTAACAAAAGTGTGGATCAGTTTCTCAGCATCACTCTGAGACAAGATGCTCCTAATCTTGGTAATATTACGCAAATGATAGAAGGCAGTCTTAGAAATGAATTTGATATGTGAATTGAAAAACAGATCTTGATCAAAAATAACTCCAAGGTTCCTCACAGAGCTATTAAGAGAAAGAGTAACCGCATCCAAACTAAAAG
Source organism: Pholidichthys leucotaenia (assembly GCA_020510985.1). Taxonomy (NCBI): domain Eukaryota; kingdom Metazoa; phylum Chordata; class Actinopteri; order Cichliformes; family Pholidichthyidae; genus Pholidichthys; species Pholidichthys leucotaenia. The sequence goes on from CM035838.1 coordinate 350,286,553, forward strand.
TTTGATTTGGAAAGGTATTTCTAAGGTTTTTTGGACCAACAAGAATGACTTCAGTCTTATCTGAATTTAATAGCAGGAAATTACAAGTCATCCAAGCTTTGATTTCTTTAAGACAGGCTTCTAACTTGGCTAATTGATTACTATCATCTGGCTTCATTGACAGGTATAACAGGTTGACAGGTATATCATTGACAGGTATATCAGTACTATGATGGGTTCTAAACCCAGATTGAAACTCTTCAAATAAACCATTTCCCTGCAAGTGGTCAAATAATTGCGTAGCAACAACTCTTTCTAAGATTTTTGAAATGAAAGGCAGATTAGAGATTGGTCTATAGTTAGCTAAAACTCCTGGATCCAGCGTTGGCTTTTTGAGTAAGGGTTTAATTACAGCAGTTTTAAAAGCCTGCGGTACATGGCCTAAAGTTAATGAAGAATTGATTATTTGAAGGAATAGGGTCTAAAAGACAAGTTGAAGGCTTGGATGAGGAAATTATTTTATCTAACTCTAAAAGGTCAACTGGAGTAAACTCATCCAAACAGATATTAATTGAAGGAGTTGTAGCAGTTACTGTATTTAAGTTAACAGTGGGAAGAAATCTGACTGATTTTATCTCTGATAGATGAAATTTTATTATTGAAAAAGTTCATAAAGTCCTGACTAGTAAGCTCTAAGGGAGTGCTAGGATTGACAAAGTCCTGACTCTTTGTCAGCCTGGCTACAGTGCTGAAAAGAAACCTGGGATTATTCTTGTTCTCTTCTCCCTTGACGCCTGAATTTATTTCCAATTGTTAACAAATATTTTTTTTTTCATAATTGAAAATCGTTGTTTTTTTGTTTTTTGTTTTTTATTGTTTGATGCGAATTCGCGACAATAGGCATCAAGGGGTTAATGCAGAATAATAACTCATTCTAGCTTTTCTACAAGATTTTTTATAAATTAAAAGATGATTTCTCTAAGCTAAATAGATTTCATCTAAATTAGTGGAGCACCATTTTCTTTCTAATTGACGAGTCTTCTGTTTTAAGCTACGAGTTTCTGTGTTGAATCAAGGAGTTAGAAATCTGTGATTATTATCAAGAGACGCGGGCAGTGAAGATGGCTGCTTAGGTGAGGAGCACCGCAGTGCAGACAGCCTTTTTTTCTTCTACAAGGGCGTTTTTCTCTTGTTTCCTCAGCTGAAACTATTAATACTACTACACTTTGCATCGAGACTGGATTTGTGGAGAACAGGATTAAAATGCCAACGCAACAACAGAAACTTAATCTTCGCTCCAAAGCCGATGCTAGCAAGGAAAATCTGGCTAAAGCTGGTGATACCACAACGAGCCCTCCTCCCTCTCCGCCACCTTCAACAGGTGCAGGTGTTGCCAAAGACCAAATGGCGGAAGACATCTCTAAGATCTATGCACTGTTGAAAGAAATATCGGAGAGGCAAGACGCTAAACTTAACTCTATTGAGGCGTCAACGAGGGCGGTGGACACCAAGTTAACGGAGTTAGCCACCTGGCTGGGAGACGTGGAATCGCGCATCGCTTTTCTTGAGGATGCCAATGTAGCTCTGGATGCTAATCCCCCCGCAACCCAGACGCAGGTAGAAGATTTACTTCTGAAGCTGGACGACTTGGAAAATAGATCACGCCGAAACAATCTACGCTTTGTCGGCTTTCCAGAAAACTGTGAAAAATCAGATGCCCTTACCTTCATGCGCAAAACTATTCCAGATCTGCTGAAAATGGACTTCCCTGGAGGGCTGGAAATTGACTGTGCGCATCGGAGCCTCGCCAGACGCAAACCAGACGGCCAGCCACCCAGGGCTATCCTGATTCGACTTCTGCGCTTCCAGGATAGGGAGCGTATTGTGGAGGCAGCGCGCGGGATGGGAAAGCTGGATTGGAATGGTCATCACATCATGATTTTCCCGGATTATTCCAGACGAGTATCCGAGATGAGGGCGGCGTTCAAGCAGTGTAAACACCTGCTGTACCAGAAGAAAATTGCATTCTCTCTCAGGTATCCTGCAGTTCTCGTTGTGAAGTTGGCAAGTGGTAAACAGGAGTTCACTGACCCTAAGAAAGCATTGAACCTGATTCTTTCACTACCGTGAGACATTGATGAACAATGGTATGAATATATGCTATATGTTTATTTGTTATATATTTTTGACGGAGGATTTAATGCAGTATTAATGTAAGGTTCCATTTTTTTTTACTGCCCACGCTGTATTATCTGTAGGCATGAGGCTGCTGCGATGTTGCGGCTCTCCCTAAGTTTGTTGCTCAGTTCACAGTCACGGTCCTAGGGTTTTTTATTTTCTTTTTTTTGGTTGGTGCTGTTTTTGTGCACCGATGGGTGACATTGGTTTTAGGTCACCGTTTATGTTACTTTATGATTAAGTGGTTTTTGTTTCTTTTTTTTGTATTTTTAATTTTTATTGTGTTTGTCTTTTGCCCAGTGAGGGGGTTTTTGGTGGAGAATTGCTGGATATTTTGGATGGTAATATGTACCGTTTATGATGTCGGCTAATTGTCAGAGCTTTCTTAACCTCATTACTTGGAATGTTAAAGGCCTTAACCACCCAATTAAGAGGAAAAAAATTTTGGCGTTTATTAAATCAAAAAAAGTGGATGTAGCATTGCTTCAGGAGACCCACCTCACTAAAACAGAATCTAAAAAACTCTGTCGGGATTGGGTGGGCCATGGGTTTGCGTCTTGCGGTAATAGCCAGAGCAGGGGGGTGGCAATCCTTTTTCATAAACATTTGCAGTTCAAGTGTCTAAAAGAGGTTAGTGATGATGATGGACGACTCCTTATAATTCTTATAGAAATCCAGGGCCATAGGATGATACTCGCTAATGTTTATGCACCAAATATAGTTGATTGTGCATTTTTTGCACAACTGGAACACGAATTAAGCGAAATGGGTAATTATCCCATTTTAGTAGGCGGGGATTTTAATCAGGTCATGGACATTTTAGATCGGAGCACCCCCTCACAGCGTTCATCTAAATCTGGCTCTACATTGAAAGACATGTGCAATGCAATTGGTTTGGTAGACGTGTGGCAGCTTTTTAATCTGTCCACAAGGGATTACACTTTTTATTCCACTGCTCATAATGTGTTTTCCAGGATTGATTACTTTTTAATGTCAAAATTCTCTGTTTTTTCTGTAAATTCGAGCTTCATTGGTAGCATAATACTATCAGATCATGCCCCTGTTTTTTTACATATGATCCCGCCTTGTCAGTTAAAAAAAAATTCTAGATGGAGGCTTAATTCAAGCTTTCTTCTTAATCCAGATTTTGTGTCCTCTTTGAAAGCAGAGATTTCCTTATATCTTGAGACAAATTGGGATTCTGCTCCCTCTGCCAGTGTTGCTTGGGAGGCTTTTAAGGCATTTATTAGGGGACATATTATTCAATATGCATCTTTTAAAAAGAAAACTAACATTGCTAAACAGATTGATTTGGAGAGGAGAATAGCCATATTAGAGACTTCATTCAAACAAGACACAAATTTAGTAAATTTGTCACCCCTTCTGAAGCTTAAGTGTGAGCTGAATTCAATCCTAACACAAAAAGTTGAATTTTCCCTATTTCGCCTTAGGCATAAACAATTCGAGGAGGGGGACAAAGCTGGCAAAATGCTGGCTAGATATATTAAAATGAAAGAAGCTCAGTGTACTATATCTGCTATTAGGACACAGGATGGTACTCTGGTGTCAGACTTAAATGAAATTAATGGTGCTTTCAGAGAATTTTACACTTCGCTTTATTCTTCTGAAATGGAGGCTGGATCTCAAGAGATCTATGCATTTTTGTCATCCCTGTCTTTGCCCTCCCTAACGAAGGAACAAATAGACTTACTTGACACCCCAATTACTAAAGAGGAAATTGTGAAAGTTATTAAGAGCCTCCCGACTGGAAAGGCACCGGGCCCTGACGGATTCACTGTAGAATTTTACAGGGCCTGTGTTGATGAGCTTTCTCCTTTACTTTTAGAAATGTTTGCGGAACCTTTTGAACAAGGCCGTCTGCCCCCTTCTTTAACAGAGGCTTTCATTTCGCTTATTTTAAAAAGCAATAAAGATCCGTTAGAGTGTAAGAATTATAGACCAATTAGTCTTATAAACTGTGACTGTAAAATTCTCTCCAAAATTTTGGCATTAAGATTAGATAAAGTAATGATATCTCTTATAAATCCTGATCAGGTGGGTTTTATTCGCTCCAGGGGTGCGGCAGACAATATTAGGCGATTTATTGATATCATATGGTCAGTTCAAAATGATCCCTCACTTGCACACCTCTCTCCAGTAGCAGCCCTCTCCCTGGATGCTGAAAAAGCATTTGACAGGGTTGAGTGGCAGTATCTCTTTGCGACTCTAGAGACTTTTTTTTTTCCACAATATCTTTATTGAACCTTTTTTTTTTTTAACAAACATGATACAAACAATCAAACACTAACACTAAAGTACTACAAAAAAAAAAAAATGCACTAAAAACACCAACAACCACCAATAAAATCAAGTCTTCAACAATGCTCCTCTGTTTAGTCTAGACAATCCAATACATAAGTATACATATTATGTTCACCAGTTTGGAATTTACAAGGTCCACACACATCATTCACCTTCTTCTTCAAGAGTTATGTTTAAATTTTTTACATAATCAATAAAAGGTCTCCATATATTCTCAAACACAATTTCCTTTGATTTCAGTATATATGTTATTCTTTCTAATGGAAGGTTTGTTAACATCTGTCTTAACCACTGAGTCACATCTGGTCTATGAGTCTTTTTCCATAATAGTGCAATACATTTTTTGGCATTAAGCAAACTGAGGTCTATGAATGTTCTTTCACTTTTATTAAAATTATGCTTTTCTGGGTACAGACCCAACAAAAACAGTTTAGGATTCAGTATGATTTGTTTTGAGATTATTTTTTCAATTGTTACCCTCACCTCTTCCCAAAACATTCTTATTAATCTACATTCCCATAAACAATGAAATAGGGTTCCTTTACTTTCCATGCATTTTGTGCATGTATCTGGTATATTTTTGTTATATCTATTTAACTCCTCCGGTGTAACATACATCCGCATTAACCATTTGAAATGTATCAATTTAAGGCGTGCATTTATTGACTTGGTTTGAGCTTCTGTACAAGCCAATTCCCATTGTTCCTCTGAAATTTCAATTTGCAGATCTTCTTTCCAGTAGTTTAATCTTTTCAGTGAATTTTCACTTGAAGATAGTGTCAATGAGTTATAAAACTCTGAAATAATACCCTTTCTTTTACTATCTTTCATCATCATTTTTTCCAAGGATGAATAAATAGGTCGAGTGAGAGCTTTATTTTGATTTGATCGAATAAAGTTTCTAAGTTGAGGATATTTAAAAAAATGTGTTCTATTGAGATTAAATTTGATCCTCAGCTCTTCAAAAGACATTATGTTGTCTGCACATGGCAAATATAAATCCTGAATCTTTTGTATCCCTTTTAAATTCCATACTTTAAATACAGCGTCCGCTCTCCCTGGTTTAAAATATTGTTTACCCCATATTGGACTAAATTGTGACAATAACTGTGGTTCTTTTAAATAGTTTTTAGCTTCACACCATATTTTGATCATATGCTTTACAAATGGATTTTTAACTTGTTTTTGTAATTTTTTTGCCGAATCTGAGTATATGAATATGGGAAGAGGTAAAGGTAAATTGTATGATTCCATTTCAGTCCAGTGAGGGAGATCATTTGATGAAAAATAATATGTCATAGACCTCAGTTGTGCCGACCAATAATACAACATAAAATTTGGACATTTCAGACCTCCACGATCAAATGGTAAATATAATAAAGACAAACGTAATCTAGCCCTCCTGTTGTTCCATATAAATTCCACTAACTTTTTTTTTATTCTTGAGAATAGATCTAAAGGTGGTGATAAGGGAATGTATTGAAATAAATAAAGTATTTTAGGTAAAATATTACTTTTAAGTATATTGATTCTCCCGATCATCGACATTGGTAGTGACATCCATCTCTGAGTTAACTCATTGATATCTGACATTAAGGCTTCATAGTTGACGCTGGCGACTGATTCTAGCTTAGGCATAATTTGGATTCCTAAATATTTAAACTGATTTACAACATTGAATTGATTTACCTCAGGGGCTGGGTAATTTCTCTGGGTCTCATTTAGCATTAATATTGAAGATTTAGTTTTATTTATTTTATATCCTGATATTTCCCCAAAATTCTTTATTAAATTCAACAAGGTTGGAATTGATTTTTTTAGATTCGACATAAACAAAATTATATCATCGGCGTACAGGGAGATTTTATGTTCTGTTGGTCCAACTTTAATTCCATATATTTGTGAATGTAAACGTATCGCTATCGCTAAAGGTTCAATTGCCATAGTAAACAGTAAAGGTGAAAGTGGACAGCCTTGTCGACATCCTCTATTGATTTTTATTGGTTTTGAAATATTGTTATTTGTTAGGATTTCTGCTGTAGCATTATTGTATATTATTTGAACCCATTTTATGAAATTATTTCCAAGTCCAAACCTTTGTAGGACTTCAAAAAGAAAGGGCCATTCAACTCTATCAAAGGCCTTTTCGGCGTCCAATGATAGGAGAGCTGTATCCGGTGCTTCTTTATTAAAATAAATAATATTAAATAGTCTTCTTACATTATGGAAGCCTTGTCTACCCTTTATAAAGCCATTCTGATCTCGATTAATAATATTTGGTAAAATTTCTTGTATTCGTCTTGCTAAAATTTTACAGATTATCTTAAGGTCGGCGTTTAATAGGCTTATTGGTCTCATATTTTCACATTTATTAGAGGGCTTACCTGGTTTTGGCAGCAGTATAATTAAGGCATTATTTATGTATGATGGTAAATTATTATTTTGAAATGCTTCTAAAACCATTTCCAAAAAAGGTTTTATTAATTTATTCTTAAATTTTTTATAAAGGTCAACTGGAAGACCATCTGGTCCTGCACTTTTTCCTGATTTCATATTATCAATGGCTAGCCCAACTTCTTCTTGACTAATTTTAGACTCCAATATCTCCCTGTTTTCATTTGGAATACACGGTATAGATAGTTCGTTCAAAAACCCATTTAGTTTTGTTAAATCAGGTTCATTTTTGGTATCATATAATTTTTCATAGTAATCTCTAAAGGCTCTATTAATTTCTAAAGGATCTATAACTACCTGTCCATTACTTATAATACTGGTAATTGGTGTTTTAATTTCCAATTGTTTAATCTGCCATGCTAATAATTTTCCTGATTTTTCACCTTGTTCATAAAAAGATTGTTTCAATCTTAGAAGACTCGAGGCAGCTCTATTCGCTGATTTTTTGTTGTATTCAGCTCTCAAAATCAGTAATTCATTCTCCAACCTTGGGTCACTTCCTGCATACACTTTTTCCTGAAGACTTTTTATTTTATGTTCCAATTTAGCTCTCTCCTCTCGAGTCTTCTTAGATTTTGATCCTGTATAACTAATAATATGTCCCCTAATAAAAGCTTTGAAAGCCTCCCACTTTACACATGCTGATGTTTGTGTAGTATTGATGTCAAAGAACTCGTCTATCTGTTTTTCTATATACTTGACAAATTCCTCATCCTGAAGCCATTTATGCTGAAATTGCCATCTACCTGATTCCTTTGTCAATTGACTCTAGAGACTTTTGGTTTTGGTTCAAAGTTTCTTTTTTGGATTAAATTACTGTATAATGAACCTAGAGCTTCAGTGATATCAAATCGAGTTACATCACAGCCTTTTAGACTTTGTAGGGGTACGCGCCAGGGCTCCCCTTTAAGTCCCCTGCTTTTCGCTTTGGCATTAGAACCATTAGCTGTTGCTATCCGCAAAGACGGCAATTTTCCAGGTATTCAGGTCCATGGCAGTACCCATAAGATAATGTTGTATGCTGATGATGCATTGGTACTGATTACACAACCTCAAAAATCAAATCCAGCTCTCCTTAAAATTATTAACCAATTTTCACATTTGTCTGGTTATAGAGTTAACTGGATAAAATCAGAAATTCTCTCCCAGCTAGTCTGGGAACGCCTTGGTATCCCCTCTGAAGAGCTGGAGCAGGTGGCTGGGGAGAGGGAAGTCTGGGCTTCTCTGCTTGAACTGCTGCCTCCGCGACCCGGACCTCCGGAAAAGCGGTAGACGATGGATGGATGGATGGATGGATGGATGGAAATCAGAAATTCTCCCTCTAACATCTTATTGCCCTAAAACACTGTTTACATTTGGTCAAAATATAGGCTTCTCTTGGCCAAAATTAGGAATTAAATATCTTGGCATCCTGTTTCCTCACACTTTATCGGATCTGATTCAGATTAATTTTGAGTCTTTGCTCGAAAAATTTAAAATAGACATAGAAAGGTGGTCACCTCTTTTTTTGTCTCTCTGGGGCAAGGTCAATGTTATTAAGATGATTTGTGCACCCCGATTTAATTACCTTCTGCAATCTCTTCCTCTTAGGATCCCAGTCGGTTATTTTCGACAATTTAATAGGTTGTGCAATAAGTTTTTATGGAATGGTAAGCGCCCTAGATTAAAGTTAAAAAGATTACAGAAGTCTACAGATTCAGGAGGTTTGGGGGTCCCAAATTTAGTTTTATATCATTACGCTTTTAGTCTTAGACATTTGATTCATTGGGCTCTCCCCCCTGAGAGAGCTCCCCCTTGGTTTTATTTGGAGAGTTACCTGAGCAGCCCTCTTCCCTTAGTACATCTAATCACAATCAAACTTTCTTCTGAATTTCAGTCACATCCTATTGTATCCTTTTTACAATACGTTTGGAAGAGAGTTGCTTCTATACTAGAGTTTAGCTCTCATCTTCATTCTATGGCTTCTATTTGGCTTAACCCAAGTCTCCATATTGGAAAATCCCCATTTATGTGGAAAATCTGGGTGAAAAAGGACATCTTGATGTTAAAAGATCTATATGAAGGGGGAGCTCTCAAATCATTTGATGTTTTACGGGCACAGTATGGACTACCACAGAATCAGTTTTGGAAATATTTACAACTTTGACATCTGCTGTGTCAAGTCTTTGGATCTACAACTACCCATCCTCCTGATGTAGATTGGCTCATCCAGGCTTTGAGTTCCTGTGGTAAAAGATCTAAGGCCTCAAATTTTTATTTAATGCTCCTTAAGAGCTCAAATAAAGATTCTTCATTCCTTAAACACGTATGGGAAAAAGATCTGAATTCACAATTTACTGATGTTGAATGGGCAAATATTTTAAAGAATGGGAAGAAAGTATCTAGGGAATTGAAAACCAGACTTGTTCAATTTAAAATTTTGAATCGATTTTACTGGACACCTCGTAAAATGTTGAGAGCGAATCTCATTCATTCTTCAAGCAGCTGGAGATGTCTACAGGGGGAGGGGGACATTAATCCATATGATCTGGAGTTGTCCGGTAATACAGGACTTTTGGTTGCAGATCCATAGACATATTATGACAATTGTTAAGCAAGAAGTGCCATTTACTCAGAGACTTTTTGTCCTTGGGGATCCATCAACGATTCAGGACCCAATCTCTGATGCCGAGTGGATTCAGACTGCTCTGATGGTGGGCCGAAAGTTGATCACTTCTTACTGGAAATCTTCCTCTGCCCCACCCATAGCTCAATGGCTCAGGGAGTTGGGCAAGCTTGCTGCACTAGAACACCTTTCATATAAACTTTTGGACAGGATGGACAGCTTCTACAATAAGTGGGGATCCTATCTTACCTTTATAGGTGTTGTAGATTAAAGCCAATCATCTTAAGAGTATTAGGGTGGAAATGGAATGTTTTATCCTCTCACTGGGTATATTTGTTGTTTTTTTTGGGGGGGGGGTTATGTTGTTTTTTGTTTGTTTGTTTTTTTGTTTTTTTTTTCATTTTTGTTTGTTTGTTTGCTTTATTTTCTAAATTGAAAACCCAATAAAATTCAAATTACAAAAAAAAAAGAAATCTGTGATTAGGCTTTTTCTTTTTTAAAGGGGCCACCATGTCTAGAGTCTGATGCAGAGAAGCTGTAACACTATCTACCATGCTATCAATTACAGAAGGAGCAAGCAGTCTATAGCTTATTTCTGTTGTGTTGACACATGGCAAAGAGGAAACAATCTGCATAAATTTGGTTACAACATCATCTGAGAGGCATCTACTGTAGTAATATTTTCTTTAGGAGCCAAATAGTCAGAAATAGTAAAATCAAAGGTTAACAGACAATGGTCTGACAGTACAGGGTTTTGAGGAGATACTACCAGGTTTTCTATTTCTATGCCGTATGTCAGAACAAGGTCCAACGTATGGTGGAGATAATGGGTAGAATTTCCTACTTTCTGAGAAAACCCCATCGAGTCTAATATTGAATTAAATGCCATATTAAGGACTTCCGGTTATGGCGGCCACGTAGGAAGACGTGTTTCACTCTGCTCTGCTCCTAAAAATAAAAAGTTGGCAAATAACTCTCTCAATTGGAACAAAACCTATCCCAGCGTTTGGGCACGGATATGGTAAAGCCTAAGGCTGGGAAATTAGGTGGAGGAAAAACTGAATCGTCGAAACAGTCCAAGTTAACAGACTTCCACGCTCGTGACGAAGCAGAAAAATCTCCAGAGACTATGGCGGAGGAAGCTAGCGGCGGAGCGGTGACTGCTGGGGAAGGCACGAGTGCGGTGCTCACTGCCATTAGCTCAATGAGAGCAGACTTTTCCTCTAAATTTGATGGGATTATAGCAGCGATAGAAGGAATGAGAAAGGAAATAAGCGACTGTATGGAACGAATATCGCAGGCGGAGCTCCGAATTTCCAGCGCTGAGGATGACGTCACCAGCCTACAATTAAAGGTGTGCACATTGGAATTAAAAAATAAACGTCTGGAAGATAGTGTCCTGGACTTAGAATCCCGGTCGAGACGGAACAATCTGAGGCTGGTGGGCCTCCTGGAGGGAACGGAGGGACGGGACACATGTTCCTTTTTGGAAAAGTGGATTCCAGAAGCGCTGAACAACGCGGAGCTGCAGTCATCGGTCGTCTTAGAGAGCGCCCACCGAATCGGCCCACCAAGAGAAAATAAGGCACCACCGAGGACGCTGATTATGAAGTTCCTCAGCTACAGAGACAAGATGACGGTCTCCAACGCGGCGCGTGCTAAAGGAGAAATTAAATACCAGGATCAACAGGTGCGGTTCTACCCAGATTTGGCCACAGGAATCCAACAATTAAGGAAACAGTTTGACCCCGCCCATAAAGAGCTGCGCAACCTTGGGATTCGTCACGGAGTGATTCATCCGGCAAGACTGCTGGTCACATATAAAGGGAGAACCCACACCTTCAAGACCCCACAGGAGGCGCAGGTGCTTATCAAGCAGATCCAAGAGAGACTGGTGGGAGCTAAGCATGAAGTATGAACAAGATATAAAGGTAGAATATTTAAGCATTTGCACAGGCATCTGACTGATCTGAAACATATAGCAAGTTTACAAAATATAGATTGTATTATATAAAAAAAAACTATGATGTACAAAGTTGCTATAAAATTTTGGAGTTAAGTTGGAAAAACTACAGAAGAGAGTTAATGTTATGTCATTAAAAGCAGTAGAGTCAGGGCGATTGAGAGGAGAAAGAAAGAGTGGTTTGACTGATCCTCGCGGGTGTGGAGCAGTCAATGGCTATAGCGGGAGACGGAATTTTTTTTTTTGATTTTGGGGGGATTACCACGAATGTGGGGAGGGGGAATTTGTTTGTGTGTAGTTTGTGGGACGAATGTTCAACCACTCATGTTTTTGCTTCTCTGTATGAGCATGTTTATATTGCGAGGTAATCTCAAACTCCTTATTGATCATAGACCAAAGCGTTAATCTTAATTTAACTTCATGGAATTGCAGAGGTCTACAAAATTTAAAAAAACTTAAACAAGTTATGAATAAAATAAAAGACATAAGTTCAAAAATTGTGTTTTTACAAGAAACTCAACTAATAGAGGAGGATGTAAAAAGAATTAGGGGAAGATGGCAGGGAAGTGTGTTCACCTCATCATTTTCATCCTGAGCTAGGGGAGTTATGACTCTCATACATAAATCAGTCCCATTGCAAGTGAAAAATGTAATTGGAGACAAATTAGGAAGATATCTAATCATCCAAGGATCTTTGTTATTAGAAAATATAAATCTGGTGAACTTATACGGTCCCAATATAGATGATCAAAACTTCTTTGCTAATTTATTTCTTATTTTATCATCACTTACAGGGCAACATATAACAGCAGGGGATTTTAATTGTACATTGAATCCCAGTATAGATAGATCAACAGGACTGGACTGTACGCACAATGGATGCAGGATGACCATTAATCATTTTATGAAAGAACTGAGATTGCTAGATATATGGAGAGAAATGAAACCACAAGTTAAAGCCTACTCTTGTTATTCTAATACCTACAAGACATTCTCACGTATTGACTATTTTTTGATCTCCACAGAATTAAGGTCCAAGATTCAAAACTGTTTCTATGATAACATTGTGATCTCTGATCATGCACCCTGCTGTCTAATATACGTAGATAAGAAATTGACAAAGGAACCAGGTAGGTGGCAATTTCAGCATAAATGGCTTCAAGATGAGGAATTTGTTAAGTACATAGAAAAACAGATAGATGAGTTCTTTGATATCAAAACTACACAAACATCAGCATGTATAAAGTGGGAGGCTTTCAAAGCTTTTATTAGGGGGCATATTATTAGTTATACAGGTTCAAAATCTAAGAAGACTCGAGAGGAGAGAGTCCAATTGGAACATAAAATAAAAATTCTTCAAGAAAAAGTATATGCAGGAAGTGACCCAAAGTTAGAGAACGAATTACTGATTTTTAGAGCTGAATATGACAAAAAATCAGCGAATAGAGCTGCCTCGAGTCTTCTAAGATTGAAGCGATCTTTTTATGAACAAGGTGAAAAATCAGGGAAATTATTGGCATGGCAGATTAAACAATTAGAATTTAAAACACCAATTACCAGTATTATAAGTAACGGACAGGCAGTTGTAGATCCTTTAGAAATTAACAGTGCCTTTAGAGATTATTATGAAAAACTATATGATACAAAAAATGAAACTGACTTAACAAAACTAAATGGGTTTTTGGACGGATTATCTATACCGTGTATTCCAAATGAAAACAGGGAGATACTGGAGTCTAAAATTAGTCAAGAAGAAGTTGGGCTAGCCATTGATAATATGAAACCAGGAAAAAGTGCAGGACCAGATGGTCTTCCAGTTGACCTCTATAAAAAATTTAAGAATAAATTAATAAAACCATTTTTGGAAATGGTTTTAGAAGCATTTCAAAATAGTAATTTACCACTATACATGAATAATGCCTTAATTACACTGTTGCCAAAACCAGGTAAACCCTCTAATAAATGTGAAAACATGAGACCAATAAGCCTATTAAATGCTGACCTTAAGATAATCTGTAAAATTTTAGCAAGACGACTACAAGAAATATTACCAAATATTATTAATCGAGATCAGAATGGCTTTATAAAGGGAAGACAAGGCTTCCATAATGTAAGAAGACTATTTAATATTATTTATTCTAATAAAGAATCACCGGATACAGCTCTCCTATCATTGGACGCCGAAAAGGCCTTTGATAGGGTCGAATGGCCCTTTCTTTTTGAAGTCCTACAAAGGTTTGGACTTGGAAATAATTTCATAAAATGGGTTCAGATAATATACAATAATGCTACAGCAGAAATCCTAACAAACAGCAATATCTCAAAATCAATAAATATCAATAGAGGATGTCGACAAGGCTGTCCACTTTCACCTTTACTGTTTACTATGGTAATTGAACCTTTAGCGATGGCAGTATGTTTACATCCACAAATATATGGAATTAAAGTAGGACCAACAGAACATAAAATCTCCCTGTATGCCGATGACATAATTTTGTTTATGTCGAATCTTAAAAAATCAATTCCGACCTTGTTGAATTTAATAAAGAATTTTGGGGAAATATCAGGATATAAAATAAATAAAACTAAATGTTCAATATTAATGCTAAATAAGACCCAGAGAAATCACCCAGCTCCTGAGGTAAATCAATTCAATTTTGTAAATCAGTTTAAATATTTAGGAATTCAAATTGTCCCTAAGCTAGAATCAGTCGCCAGTGCCAACTATGAAGCCTTAATGACAGACATTAATGAGTTACTTCAGAGATAGATGTCACTACCAATGTCGATGATCGGGAGAATTAATATACTTAAAAGTAATATCTTACCCAAAATACTTTATTTATTTCAATACATTCCTTTACCACCACCTTCAGATCTATTCTCAAGAATTAAAAAAAAGTTAGTGGAATTTATATGGAACAAAAGGAAGGCTAGATTACGTCTGTCCTTACTATATTTACCATTTGATCGTGGAGGTCTGAAATGTCCAAACTTTATGTTGTATTACTGGTCAGCACAACTGAGGTCTATGACATATTATTTTTCATCAAATGATCTCCCTCACTGGACTGAAATGGAATCATACAATTTACCTTTACCCCTTCCCATATTCATATACTCAGACTCGGCTAAAAAATTACAGAAACAAGTTAAAAATATACATTTGTAAAGCATATGATCAAAATATGGTGTGAAACCAAAAAATATTTAAAAGAACCACACTTATTGTCACAATTTAGCCCAATATGGGGTAATCAATATTTTAAACCAGCGATAGCGGATGCTGTATTTAAAGTATGGAATTTAAAAGGGATTCAAAAGATTCAAGACTTATATTTGTCATGTTCAGATAACATAATGTCTTTTGAAGAACTGAGGATCAAATTTAATCTTAATAGAACACATTTTTTTAAATATCTTCAGCTTAGGAACTTTATTCAAACAAATCAAAATAATGCTCTTACCCAACCTACTTATTCATCCTTGGAAAAAAAATTTGACGAAAGATAGTAAGAGAAAGGGTATTATTTCAGAGTTTTATAACTCATTGACATTATCCTCAAGTGAAAACTCACAGAAAAGACTGAATTATTGGAAAGAAGACCTGCAAACTGAAATCTCAGAGGAACAATGGGAATTGGCTTGTACAGAAGCTCAAACCAAATCAATAAATGTTCGTCTTAAATTGATACATTTTAAATGGTTAATACGGATGTATGTTACACCGGTGGAGTTAAATAGATATAACAAAAACATACCAGATACATGCACAAAATGTATGGAAAGTAAAGGAACCCTATTTCATTGTTTATGGGAATGTAGAAAAATTAGAATGTTTGGGAAGAGGTGAGCGTAACAATTGAAAAAATAATTTCAAAACAAATCATATTGAATCCTAAATTGTTTTTGTTGGGTCTGTATCTGACATAATGCACGGCTCAGGAGACACACACGCAGGCTCAGGATAGATTTAACAGCTTTATTAACAACAGGGAAGTGTATGGCTGCGTGTCTGTGGAATAAGAATGTATTGGTGGTGGCGTCTGCGTCAGGCACGGGGGCAGGAGGCCGTACAGCCGGACAACCCTGTGGGAGAGAGCAGAGGGAGAAGGGTAACGGGCACCACACCAATACAGGGAATAATGATGATAGCTGGCTTACTTGGTTATGACAGGTGGCTGGCGTCGACAAGGGCGAGGCCCGGGAGACAGCGACCTGCAGTACCTGTGGCAGCAGCGTAGAGCCAACGGCGAGATGAGGAAGTCCGCCGCCAGGAATGTCCACCTGTGCACAGGGGAAGGCTAGAGGAGAGAGGTAAGGGGAGCTTACCCAAGTAATCTTCACTAGTCAGTTTGAGATCCGTAGTAGCAAAGGGGCCGAAGTTGAGAGACGGCTTCAGGCCGAAGCCCAGGGCAGAGTGGATTAAATACCTCGCCGCTGATGAGGAGCAGGTGTGCGCGTGGCTGGCGCCGCTGATGAGCAGCGAGTCATGACAGTACTCCCCCTTCTAGCAGCGCCTCCTGGCGATGGTTTTTCCGGGTGCGCTCGATGAAACTCAGAGATGAGTGACCAGTCCAACACCAGCGAGGAAGGCACCCACTGTCTCCACTCGGGTCCATAGCCCTCCCAATCCACCAGGTACTGCAATCCGCGACCCCGGCGTCGGGCGTCCAAGATCTCAGCGACGGTCCAGGCCGGATGGCCACCAATCATCCGGGGAGCGGGGTGCGTTGCAGGTGGAGGGCAGAGGGGGTCAGAGACCACCGGTTTAATTTTGGAGATGTGGAAGGTGGGATGGATGCGGAGGGAAGAGGGAATAGCCACACGCACAGCCACCGGGTTGATGATCCTGGTTATGGGATAAGGGCCGATGAACCGTTGGGCCAGCTTTCTCCTCTCGCCCTTTAGGTTAACGTCCTGTGTGGATACCCAAACTTGCTGTCCCACCTGGTAGGCGGGTGCAGGTCTCCTATGTCGGTCCGCCGTGGACTTATTGCGCTCCGCCGTGTGTAAAAGCGCATTGCGCGCCATGGACCAAAGGGAGCGACACCGCCTAAGGTGTGCCTGGACAGAGGGAACAGCCAACTCACCCTCCTGCGCGGGGAATAGAGGTGGATCATAGCCCAAGGATGCTTTAAAGGGCGACATCCCGATGGCAGAGGAGCGAGAGGTGTTGTGGGCGTACTCCACCCAGGCGAGGTGAGAACTCCAGGATGTGGGTTTGGAAGAAGTGACGCAGCGGAGCGTAGCCTCCAGCTCCTGGTTAGTCCGTTCACACTGCCCGTTAGACTGGGGGTGATGGCCGGAGGAGAGGCTTACCTTGGCTCCCGGGGCGTTGCAAAAAGACCTCCAGACGTCCGAAGAGAACTGGGGGCCACGGTCGGAGACCACGTCGACCGGGATTCCTTGCAGTCTGACCACGTGTTGGATGAGGAGGTCCACCGTCTCCAAGGCTGAGGGAAGTCCACGTAGGGGCACAAAATAGGCGGCCTTGGAAAAACGATCAACAATGGTCAGAACTGTGTCAAAGTTGTTGGAGACAGGGAGCACGGTGACGAAGTCTAGGGCGATGTGCGACCAGGGCCTGCCAGGGACGGGCAGGGGCTGGAGCAGACCCGCAGGGGGAGCGTTACCTGACTTACTGGTAGCACAGACGGGGCAGGCCCGGGCGTAACGGGCGGCATCCTTCCGCAGGCCTGGCCACCAAAAGGATCGCTGGAGGAGGTCAATCATCCATGAAGCTCCAGGATGGCAGGTGAGCTTAGAGGTGTGGAGCCAGTGTATAACGTCCCCCCGGACGGCAGATGGCACGAAGAGCCTCCCCTCCGGTCCGCCGCCAGGGTCCGGTTCCGACTCCTGCGCCCTCCGGATCTTGTCTTCTATGTCCCACGAAACAGCCCCCACGACGCACGACCTGGGCAGGATGGTGTGAACAGCGTCTTCTGTGGCCTCCGGGGCAAATTGCCTGGAGAGGGCGTCGGGCAGGCCGTTCTTGGAGCCAGGCCTATATGTGATGCTGAATTTAAACCTTGCAAAGAACAGGGACCAGCGCGCCTGGCGGGCGTTCAGACGCTTGGCAGATCTTAGATACTCCAGGTTCTTGTGGTCAGTTAGGACCACAAAAGGCAAGGCTGCCCCCTCCAGCCAGTGACGCCATTCTTGAAGGGCAAGCTTGATGGCAAGAAGCTCTCTGTCCCCCCCGTCATAATTACGCTCCGCCGGGGACAGGCGCCGAGAGAAGAAGGCGCAGGGTCGCTTGACTCCGTTGGCTGGGGACCGCTGGGACAACACCGCTCCCACCCCCGTGTCCGAAGCGTCCACCTCCACAATACACTGCAGCGCGGGATCGACCTGGCTGAGGACCCGGGAGGAGGAAAACTCCGTCTTCAGCGCCTGGAAGGCCGTAGCGGCCTCTTCAGTCCACCGGAACGGGGTCTTAGGAGAGGTGAGGCGGGTCAGGGGCCCGACGATGGCTCCAAAATTCGGGACAAAGCGGCGGTAGAAATTGGCAAACCCGATGAATTGCTGAACCTGTTTCCGAGAGGTAGGTGTGGGCCAATCCACCACCGCTTTGATCTTCGCTGGGTCCGGAAGCACCTGGTCATGGGAGATGACGAACCCCAGGAAGGAAGTCGTTTTGGCGTAGAATTCACATTTTTCCGCCTTGACATACAGACGGTTCTCCAGCAGTCTCTGCAGGACCCACCTCACGTGGACCCGGTGTTCATCCCTGGACCTGGAGAAGATGAGGATGCCGTCCAGGTAGACGAATACAAACAGGCCGATGAAATCCCAGAGGACATCATTGATGAGGCGCTGAAAGACGGCTGGAGCGTTGGTCAACCCAAACGGCATCACGAGGTATTCAAAATGACCGTTTGGGGTGCGGAAGGCTGTCTTCCACTCATCTCCCTCCCGGATCCGGACGAGGTGGTATGCGCTGCGGAGATCCAGCTTAGTAAACCAGGTCGCCCCCTGGAGGGAGTGGAAGGCGGTATCCATAAGGGGCAGGGTATACTGGTCCTTCTCCGTGATGTCGTTGAGTGCTCGGTAATCGATGCAAGGACGAAGGGAACCGTCCTTCTTTCCCATGAAGAAGAACCCTGCACCTACTGGAGAGGAAGATGGTCGGATGATCCCGGCACTGAGCGACTCCTTCAAATAGCTGTTCATAGCCTCCTTCTCTGGTGCTGACAGGCTATAGAGGTGTCCTGAAGGTAAGGGCGCCCCCTGGCGGATGTTAATGGCGCAGTCGTAGGGCCGGTGAGGAGGCAGAGACATTGCCTTGGACTTGCTGAAAACAGCACCCAGGTCGTGGAACTCTGAGGGCACAAGGGTGAGATCCGGGGGTGCGGTGTCCTGAGCTGTGGGAGGCGAGGACGGGGCGCAGGCAGCGGATTGGAGGCAGGTGCCCATGCAGAAAGTGCTCCACGCTGACACCTTCCCAGTCTTCCAGTCCAAGGCGGGGTTGTGGAGGTGGAGCCAGGGATATCCGAGGATGACAGGAGTTACTGAGGTGGGCAGGACGTAGAAGGAGATATCCTCCCGGTGGTTTCCAGAGATGATCACCGGGACGGGGGATGTTTGGTGAGTTACTTTTCCCAGGGAAACTCGGGAGAGATTAACCAGGGCGAGAGGAGTGTCGAGGGGGTGACAATGGATGCCCAGACGGGTTGCCAGGCTTTGTGAAATAAAGCTACCCTCTGCGCCTGAATCCACCAGTGCATGTGTGAGGTGCCCAGTGAGGCTGTGACAGAAGCGGATGGGCAGCATCAAATGTGTGAGGGGATTTAACCGATTAGCGTCCGCGAGGCCCCCTACAGTGACTAGTGGACCACCTCGTTTGGCTTCTCCGGACAATGCTCCACCGTGTGCTGGCTACCTCCGCAATACATGCAGAGGCCCAGGTCATGGCAGCGCTGTTTCTCCGCCAGGGGGAGCTTTGTCCGGCCCGTCACCATTGGTTCCAACTCCTCGGAGACCTCCGGAGGCGGCAATGCCAGGTGGCGAGCTTGGGGCAGGCGTGCAGAGGCGCCCCGCGAGCGAGAAGACTGCTTCCGCTCAGTGGCGCGCTCGCGCAGCCTGTTATCCAAGCTGATGGTAAGAGAAATCAGCTCCGCCAGCGTCTCCGGGGTATCCCGGCCGGCCAGCTCATCCCTCAGACCAGAATTTAGGCTGCGGAGGAAGATGCCGCAGAATGCACGCTCTTCCCAGCCAACCTCCTCCACGGTAACCCGGAAGTCGATCGCGTAGTCGGCCGCCGATCGGCTCCCCTGTTGGAGTCCGAGAAGGCGGTCGACCTGGACACTGTCCAAACGCGAATGATCGAACACTTCCAGAAACTGTCGCACGAACTGGCCATAGGTGAGGGTGGCGTAGCTGGGCTTCACCATAATGGCGTAAGCCCAGGTAAGCGCACGACCCTCAAGGAGATTACCTATATAGCCAATGCTGCTATGGTCTGAGGGAAAATCTCCGGGAACGCGAAGAAACACGGACTCACATTGCATAATAAAACCCCGAGCTCCACCCAGCTTACCGCTAAAGCGAGCAGGAGTGGGGATTGGTGTGAGCCGTGTTGGCGCACCCGGAGCGGGCTGGACGGCCACCGGAGCCGCAGGAACCGCGCCACCCGGACGAGCCGAGGGGAACGGCTGCTGGGGGTCCAAGCGGTCTAATCGGTTAGTAATGACAATTAACTGATTTAATATCACCTGTTGCTGATGGGCTATTAAATCCACCCGAGCCTCGAGGGTGGAAAGACGGCGTGCGAGCCCGCTGTCTGCCGAGCCGCTCTGCTGAAGCCGTACTGACATAATGCACGGCTCAGGAGACACACACGCAGGCTCAGGATAGATTTAACAGCTTTATTAACAACAGGGAAGTGTATGGCTGCGTGTCTGTGGAATAAGAATGTATTGGTGGTGGCATCTGCGTCAGGCACGGGGGCAGGAGGCCGTACAGCCGGACAACCCTGTGGGAGAGAGCAGAGGGAGAAGGGTAACGGGCACCACACCAATACAGGGAATAATGATGATAGCTGGCTTACTTGTTTATGACAGGTGGCTGGCGTCGACAAGGGCGAGGCCCGGGAGACAGCGACCTGCAGTACCTGTGGCAGCAGCGTAGAGCCAACGGCGAGATGAGGAAGTCCGCCGCCAGGAATGTCCACCTGTGCACAGGGGAAGGCTAGAGGAGAGAGGTAAGGGGAGCTTACCCAAGTAATCTTCACTAGTCGGTTTGAGATCCGTAGTAGCAAAGGGGCCGAAGTTGAGAGACGGCTTCAGGCCGAAGCCCAGGGCAGAGTGGATTAAATACCTCGCCACTGACGAGGAGCAGGTGTGCGCGCGGCTGGTGCCGCTGATGAGCGGCGAGTCATGACAGTACTCCCCCTTCTAGCAGCGCCTCCTGGCGATGGTTTTTCCGGGTGCGCTTGATGAAACTCAGAGATGAGTGACCGGTCCAACACCAGCGAGGAAGGCACCCACTGTCTCCACTCGGGTCCATAGCCCTCCCAATCCACCAGGTACTGCAATCCGCGACCCCGGCGTCGGGCGTCCAAGATGACAGTATCCAGAAAAGCATAACTTTAATAAGAGTGAAAGAGCATTCATAGACCTCAGTTTGCTTAACGCCAAAAAATGTATTGCACTACTGTGGAAAAAGACACATAGACCAGATGTGACTCAGTGGTTAAGACAGATGTTAACAAACCTTCCACTAGAAAGAATAACATACATACTGAAATCAAAGGAAATTGTGTTTGAGAATATATGGAGACCTTTCATTGATTATGTAAAGAATTTAAACATAACTTTTGAAGAAGAAGGTGAATGATGTGTGTGGAGCTTGAAAAATTCCAAACTGGTGAATGTATAATATGTATACTTATGTAATGGATTGCCTAGACTAAACAGAGGAGCATTGTTGAAGACCTGCCTTTGTTAGTGGTTGTTGGTGTTTTTAGTACTTTTTTTTTTTAATTACTTTAGTGTTAATGTTTGATTGTTTGTGTTATGTTTGTAAAAAAAGGTTCAGTAAAAAAATATTGTGGAAAAAAAAATGCCATATTAAGGCAATCACTATCTACATCTACATGTATATTAAAGTCCCCTACTATAATTATTCTATCTGATTTCAGCACTAAATCAGCTAAGAATTCAGCAAATTTGGATAAAAACTCTGAGTAGGTTGATGGAGGACGATAAACTATGGCAAATAAAATTGGGTTTATCCTAAAATTGCTAAAATGCCCAATACTGCCCAATACTGAGGACCAGGCCCTCAAAGGAATTATAATGTGTTTTTTTGCTTTACATTAACTAGTAATTTTGTACTAGTTAATAATCCCAGGAGGAGATGAGTCCGCATACAGAGATGAGGTCCAGAAACTGGTGAGATGGTGCTCAAATAATAATCTGCTATTGAATACAAAAAAAAAAAAAACCCTCAAAAGAACTCATTATTGATTTTAGGAAGCATAGCAGTGAGCCGCCTCTTCTATATATAGGCAAGGAGTGTGTGGAGAGGGTAGAGGCTTTTAAGTTTCTGGGTGTTCATATTTCTCACAAACTTACCTGGGCAGTTAACACCATAGCTATGATAAAAAAAGGCTCAACAACGTCTACACTTTCTGAGGCTCCTCAAGAAGAATGGCCTGAATGCACAGTTGCTGGTTTTATACTTGCCTCCATTAGAAACGCACCCCCCATACACATATGGTACAATGTGCATTAATGGTATTCCCAATTTTTATTTTGTATATTTTGATTTAGAAATGGGAGGTCTGATTGCTAGGGTGTTTTGTTTTTCTTTCTAAGTACAGAATTCTGTGTACAGGCCACACCTTAAAATTTGAGTGTTGAGCAGAATCCCATACTCAGAGTCATGCTTGACTGAAATTTTGAGTTGTGGTGAATAGCCTATATAAGGCCAGTATAAAAAACGCCCAAAGGTTTCATCCAGCTCGAAATGCCGAGACTCACGACGCAGCAGAGAGAACGTGCCATTGGCATGTTAAGGGCGAGTCTCAGTCATAGTGCAGTTGCCCGGCAAAGGCGCTGTCATCGCACAACAATCCTGCTTACTCCCCTGAATTGTCGCCCATTGAGCATCTTTGGGACCAGCTTAAGACAGCTATTGCCCAACGTCAACCAGCTCCACGTACGCAGCGTGAACTCGTCCAGGCCGTACAGGAGGAGTGGGAGAGGATCCCTCAGGACAGGATCATGAGGCTCGTCAGCTCCATGCGTCGTCGATGTACTGCTTGTGTAAATTCCAGAGGTGGACACACCCAGTATTGACTCATGACACTTCTGAATTTCGAGTGGTTGTATGCAGTGCACTAAATAAACGTCTTAAATTGATCCAAATTTGTTCAAAATTAATTCACGTGGGGTTAATAAGTCCTTCTTCGATAATGTATTTCCTGAAATAAAACAAATAAATGTATCCCTGGTTATGCCCAGAAATCTGACCCTTGCGTTTTTAATGGAGGCAAGTATATTTTATCGCTCTGCTATTGAGAGCATTTTGTCATATGGCATCACGGTTTGGTATGAGGGCTGTTCAGCCGCAGACCGCAAAGCCTTCCAGGGAGTGATCAAGACTGCGCAAAAAATCACTGGCTGTTCTTTCCCTTCTCTGGAAGAGATTTCCAGGTCTCGGTACCTCAACAGAGCTACAGCCATCATTAAAGACTGCACTCATTCAGGCCATGATCTCTTTCACTTGCTCCCCTCGGGAAAGCTGCACAGATCCCATAAAACCCGGACTACCAGGTTTAATCATAGTTTTTTCCCAGCAGCAGTACGTATTTTGAACAGATTTATGTAACACGTACAGACTGCTGGTATTATTTTAGGTTATTTTAGGTTATTTTGTGGCAATAACCCTGTGTGTATAAGCTGGTCTTATTTATTTATCACTCAGTATGTTTTCATTACTGCTATGTACTGTACATATTGTATTCAACTTTTAGGTAATATTGTTTCAAGCATTATTTATTGTTGTAATTATCAGAATGTTAAATGCATGAGTGAACTGAGTGTGATAGTTTGTTTTTAGGGAGCAGTATCTCAATTTTGTTGCACTGTTTATTAGCAATGGAATGACAATAAAGGCACTTTGGCACTTTGACTTTGACTTTGAATTTGGAATGGTAAATTGTTGCTACACCTCCTCCATGACCAGACCTTCTGGGATTTTGACAGTTTAAATAACTAGAGGGAGTTGATTCATTCAAACCAACATAATCCTCTTGCCCTAACCAAGTCTCTGTAAGGGATATTAAATCAATCTGATGATCAATTAACAGATCATGGACTAGCAGAGACTTGGGAGTTAGAGACCTAATATTTAACAAACCGCATTTAATTTTTAAATTATGAGGAGGAACAGAGGCCAAATCATTCAATTTAGAGGCTTCATGTTTAATTTGAGTTTTACCAACTTTTTGTTTAATTACTTTCTTTCTTTCTTTATTTTATTTAATATGGACATAACAAATTACATTAGTACAATCATAAGGAGAGCCCAGATGTTTTGCATAGGTGTATATAGCACAAGTGCTGATTCTCAACACCAGTCCATAGGTGGCTTATATAGGTCATAAATTTGTCATATCCCGAGCGCTTTGTCCGCGCTCGGGTTATTCCTCATCCCTGTCAGGTTTTGACAGCTGGTGTCGTCACACGGGTTTCCCGGGCTCTGATTGGCCAGACGCTCGGGAGCTCTCAGCTGTCAGAACCTGGGCAGCTGTGCCGCGTTTCCAATCATGAGCAGCTGGCTTTAAATGTCAGTGCGAGTGAACTGGACGGCGCGGCTGTCTTGTCAGAAGTCCTATGACTTTCCCCTGTCTCCTTACCACATGCTCCCTGGGTTCCTCGACGTATCCCGCTGCATGTAAGTGATTTATTTGGAACTGTCTTCTCCCTCGCTGACGTTCCTTCCTAATTACGGCAGACGAGAGCTCCTCGTCACTGCCATAACTCTCTATTGTGAATTTATGTTGTGTTGTGTAACGAAGCCTGCGTGGCAAAGTTATGTTGTACACCTAAGTCCTGTGCTTTATAAATAAAAGAACTGAACTGCAATTTACTGAACTGAGGCGTCTTATGCTGGCTCGTGAGGGCCAGCCGTGACAGTAGACAGCCGCCAGAAGGAGACGCCGTTCTCAGTAAGTTGCGTTCTGGGAACTTTGTCCTTCCTGTCCAGGTACGCGGCGTTGGAAATATGCCATCTCAGCGGAGTCATTCTCGGGGTTCCCACGTCCTGCTGACCAAGGCGCTGGAGGAGGTAGATGAAATCCTCATTATCGCCTCCGACCTCGATGGGCATCCAGACACCTCCCTCGCCCCTCCTCTCCTCGGTTATCAGCCCGATGAACAGTGGTATTTAGACCGGGCTGAGGAGGTGCTTGACCGTCTGCCTTCCCGCTACAACGGTCACCCCGAGGTCGACGCGAGGAGACTCGACATCGCTGCCCAACGCCAGACAATTCTGATGTACGAAGAGGAGGAGGCTGCAAGGTGGAGTGATCTCTGGCTCCAGCTGCCTGAGGCGCTGGAGGAGGTGGATGACTTCATCAGCGCTTCCGCCAGCCTTGACGACTCATCCGAAGCGCACTACTACCTGGACTGCGCTGAGAGAACGCTCGACCGGTTGTCTTCCCGCTACACCGACCACTTGGACGTCCAAGCGAGGAGACAAGAGATCGCCGTCCACCGCGAGGCGCTCCAGGAGATCGAGGAGGAACGAGGCCAAAGGCGGAGTAACCGGAGCTCCCGCTGCCCGCTCTGGAATCCGGATCCTTCCCTTGATCCAGTCCTGGAGTTCGCACCATCCGGGGCCCGTCGTAGACGTCGACACCGTGGCCAGAGACGTTCTCAGCGTGACTCCCCTCCGGAATCCGCTCCGGTTCACTGGGCTGACCCCATTCATCCCACTGCTGTCTCTTCGGCGTCTCACCTGGAGGAGACCCCAGCAGCCTTTCCCCCCGGGCCTGCTTTCCCCGCTGAGCTGTCAGCGCGTCACGCCCGGCCTGACTTGGCTGTTGCCCCCTCCGCTTCGACGCCTTCTCCAGCGGCTGGGAGTTTGAGAAGTTTTGCTCCAGTGGACAGCGCGGCTACACCATCCCGAGTGGCCCCCTCCCCTCCAAGAGTCTCCGGCCACCACCCGGTGGGAGGAGGATGGAATGACGTTCCCAACGGCAGGTTCCACCGCTCCTCCGGGAGCCAGGCAAGTTCAAGTTCACTTTTTTCCATCTAATAGTGATTTGTTCTGTCTGACTCCTGGGGGTGAGGCTCGGGGTTTGCAGCCCCCCGAGCCTCAACTCCCTGCTGATATGTTAATTAAACCCGCTGCCTCTGTGTCTCCCCCTGCTGAGCACGCTTCGACCTCTGAGGAGCGTCACCAGACGAGGAGTGAGCCTGCGGCCCTCGGGCAGAAGACCCCAGCCCCGCAGCCATTTTCTGGGCAGAGGAGGTCGGACGATTGGTTGGAGCCTGTGCCGACGACGGAGCGTCCCCGGGACTCCGCAGATGAACAGTCCGGTCCAGCGGGCCGAGAGCCCCTCACCTCCACGCCACATGAACAACTAGCGTGGACGATGACGTCGGGGGGTCCTCGAGCTGCAAGAGCCCCTCTTCCAGGGGCGGATGACGTCGCGACGGAGTGGGAACCGGACGACGACCTCCTCCCGTTTGAACCCGGAGCATCGAAGTCCTGGATGGCGGCAGAACCCGAGATCAGGCAAGTGCTCTATTTTCTATCCCTCCTCTTCTTTCTGGAGCATTATTGCCTGTCTCTCGGGGGGGCGAGCCGGGTGCAGCCGTCTGCTGCGCTCGAGCCTGTCTCGCCGGGCCCTGCCGCTGCCGGTGATCCTGATCCCGGTTCCTTTTGTCCCTCTGAGCCTCTCCCCAGGGTCACTGGAGGCGAACCTGCTCTTGGTGCCACCTTGGAGGGTCCAGCTCTCGGCATGGGGTCCACCAGGAGTGCTCCGCCGGTTCAAGCGGAGCTTGACGTCATGGAGGTTCCGGCCCAATCGGGGTCCGACGCGGGTGCTGCTCTCGTTCAATCGGAGCTTGACGTCATGGGGGTTCCGGCCCAATCGGGGTCCGACGCGGGTGCCGCTCTCGCTCAATCGGAGCTCGGCACCATGGTCGTTTTGACCCAGGTGGGTTCTGGAGACTGTGTAGCTGACACGCCGCTGAGCGCTTTCCAGGCCATGCCCCGTCCTCGCCGTGGCCCCTTTTTCCCCGCCTTTGAGACTGCGGGGGTAAATTCCGGCTGGCCCGGTTCGCCGACCTTCCCCCAGCCATTCTGTTGGCAGGCCGATACTGCCCGACCACCCGGTGACCGGCTCTTTCCTTTTGGCGTCCGGGTCCGGCCTCCTGACAAGCTGGATGGTTCTTTTGGCGCCCTGGTCCGCCCACCGGAGACATGGTTTCCCTCGGCCCGGGGTTTGGCTGGGCCGTTAGGGCACGTTCCGCTGCTTTTGCTGACAGCCTGGATGCTGGGTGCTGGGAGGCCTCCTGAGCGGAGTTGTTTTACTCTATTCCCCAATGGGTTTTTTTTTTCCTCTCCTTCTCTTGCCCCACCACTGACTTGTGACTGAAATACCCCACTGGGGATTGGACTTCATGTTTAAGGTGACTGTTTTCCGTGGATGGACATATGTTCTCTTGCCATGGCTATCATGAGTATTGTATGTTTCTTTAGGGTGTGGTTGTTTATTTCCTATGTTACTCCCTTACTCGGGTCTAGTTCCTTTTTTTTTTTTTGGGCACCTGTGTTGTCTTTTGGTTTTGACGGTTTTCTGTACACATTAACTTGGAGAAGAAGGTATTATCTGTCCTTTTATTTCCTTGATCCTGCCTTGTGGTATTGACTAGTGTTCCTTGTACCCTCATCTTGGCTTTCTTTTTGTGGTTATGTGTGAGTGATGTCCATCTAGCGTTGACTTTTCTTTTTATTCATCTTTGTCCCCGTTTATGTACGGTTTCTGCCTTTTTTTTTTCTCTCTCCCTCCCTTCCCCGATGTTTTTGTCCCCTTGTTGTGAGTTGGCCCTGCTCTCCCTCCACCTGCTTCCCCCTCCACCCTCCCTGGGGTGGGGTGGGGGGGTCTGGATGTTGCGCGCGACCAGGAGTTCGCGTAGAGGGAGGGGCCCTGTCATATCCCGAGCGCTTTGTCCGCGCTCGGGTTATTCCTCATCCCTGTCAGGTTTAGACAGCTGGTGTCGTCACACGGGTTTCCCGGGCTCTGATTGGCCAGACGCTCGGGAGCTCTCAGCTGTCAGAACCTGGGCAGCTGTGCCGCGTTTCCAATCATGAGCAGCTGGCTTTAAATGTCAGTGCGAGTGAACTGGACGGCGCGGCTGTCTTGTCAGAAGTCCTATGACTTTCCCCTGTCTCCTTACCACATGCTCCCTGGGTTCCTCGACGTATCCCGCTGCATGTAAGTGATTTATTTGGAACTGTCTTCTCCCTCGCTGACGTTCCTTCCTAATTACGGCAGACGAGAGCTCCTCGTCACTGCCATAACTCTCTATTGTGAATTTATGTTGTGTTGTGTAACGAAGCCTGCGTGGCAAAGTTATGTTGTACACCTAAGTCCTGTGCTTTATAAATAAAAGAACTGAACTGCAATTTACTGAACTGAGGCGTCTTATGCTGGCTCGTGAGGGCCAGCCGTGACAAAATTAGGCTGTACAAACAAAATTTACAAGTTAATTAAAATTACAAATGCATTACAAATTATAAATGGAGCAAGAGATCCATGATCACAACAAACACAATTCAGACTAGACATGCACACATTGCTGGTGGGATTTTAGCCAATCTTTAATGCCTCTGTTGAAGAGGTTGGCATTTGTCTCCAATTTTAAGTGAGTTGGCAGAGAGTTCCATAAGTTTGCCCCTTTTATGGAGAAAGCAGACTGACCAAATGAAGTTCTAGACATGGTGACAATGCAGTCACCGTTGATGGAAGCTTGTGTGCATGCTCTGCTAGAGCTCGAGCGTCTAGCCACCAAACCAGAGAAAGGAGGTGAAACAAGATTGTATAGACATTTAAAAACCAGTCTGATATTACAGAAGATAATAAAATTTTCAAAAGTAAGAAGATTGTGCTTGGATAAAATACCCCAGTGATGCCATCGCATTGGTTTGCTGTCCAAGATTTTTATAGCCTGTTTATATATTGCAGTTATGGGTTTTAGTGTAATTTGAGAGGTTTGTGACGAGATGTGATACAGTATGACAGATGTGAAAGAATCATCGCGTGCATATATGTATGAGCAGTTCTGAATGACAAATCCCTTCTAATGAGACGGAAGCAATTTAAATTGGGTTTGACCTTCTTACAAATGTAATGCACCTGCTTGTCGAATCACAGGTTCCTGTCTAGAATGATCCCTAAATACTTGACCTCATTCACTTCAGTAAGCACCTCATTTCCAATTTTAACATCAAAAACATCATTCATGGGCCTGTTTCTAATAGAGATACACATAGCAACAGTTTTTTTTGACATTCAAGGTTAAATGCGACAACACAAGCCATTAGATGAGCGCAGTGACTCCTGTCCTGTGTTCTTGGTCCCGTGTTCAAATAAAACTATAAAACGTCACCTCAACTCTTTCTTAATTAGATACACAACACTGGTGATCATTTTTGGCACAACACCGGAAGTGTAGACAGCTCTATAGTTCCCCTGCTTTGGTACTTGCACTTGAGTAATGCAACCAGACTACTACGCACCTCTGGTCATTTTTCACTGTCAGACCATCATAATACTGTAGAGAATGTGGAAGGACAAGGCTGAGTTTATTTCACAAGTCAGATTTATTCACATTCTCCAACATCATCCAAAAACAGAGAGGACGAATCCCCCAACATCTGTCCCTTTTCTACCCAGGATATCAAAACACACAGTCACATGGTACTTAATCCCCAGTAACAATGTAACTGGCTGCGCAAAAACTAACTCAGCCGGGGAGGCTTCTAAATCCTCTTTAGGTGCAGAACGCAACCCCAATAAAACCCATGGTAGTCTGTCCACCCAATTTGCATCCGTAAGCGACGCTCTGAGAGCCGCCTTCAATGACCTATGGAAACGTTCGCATAACCCATTAGCCTGCGGGTTGTACGCGGTAGTGCGGTGGATCGTTACCCCCAGGCTGCGGGCCATCGCTGACCAAAGCTTGGAGACAAATTGAGGACCTCTGTCGGACATAATGTCCGACGGAACTCCAAAGCGCGCTACCCATGCCGTTAAAAATGCGCGCGCTACCTCCTCGGCTGTGGTTGATGACAGTGGGGCCACTTCTGGCCAGCGCGTGGTGCGGTCTACCATTGTCAGAAGGTGTGTGCATCCCTGCGACGGCGGAAGGGGGCCTACGAGGTCCACGTGAACGTGGTCGAACCTCTTAGCCGGGATGTGAAACGGCTCCAAGGGAGCTCTCGTGTGCCTGTGAACCATGGATCGTTGGCAAGCCATGCAGGCTGCTGCCCACTCTCTAACTTGCTTGCGCAGGCTCGGCCATACAAATTTCTCTCCTACCATTTTGACCGACGCGCGCACCCCCGGGTGCGCCAGAGAATGAATAAAGTCAAAAACGCGGCGGCGCCACGCGGTCGGTACCACCGGGCGCGGTCGTCCCGTGGAGACATCACAGATTAGGGGGGGCATACCATCTTGCAGCACCCTGTTCTCCAGCCTTAACCCTGTTGGTCCAGACTGGAGTGCACGCACGTCTGCGTCGCTCGCCTGATCCGCAGCCATGGCTGCATAATCTATCCCTATGTGGACTGTGGCCGCTACGGCGCGCGAGAGACAGTCTGCCACTACATTAAGTTTACCCGCTACGTGCTGAATATCGGTAGTAAACTCTGAGATTGCAGCCAGCTGCCTCTGCTGCCGGCCCGACCACGGTTCTGAAACCTTGGCCATCGCGAAAGTCAGCGGCTTGTGGTCAACGAACGCGGTGAAACGGCGTCCTTCCAGCCAGAACTGGAAGTGGCGAATGGCCAAGTGGAGAGCTAACAACTCCCTGTCAAATGCGCT
Organism: Pholidichthys leucotaenia; assembly: GCA_020510985.1. Taxonomy (NCBI): domain Eukaryota; kingdom Metazoa; phylum Chordata; class Actinopteri; order Cichliformes; family Pholidichthyidae; genus Pholidichthys; species Pholidichthys leucotaenia. The sequence continues at coordinate 350,317,123 of CM035838.1, forward strand.
GTATTTTCGCTCACTATCGCGCAACGTCCTGCTGAAAAAGACGAGCGGCTGCCAATCCCCGGCTACATGCTGCTCCACGACCGCCCCTATGGCCACATCTGACGCGTCAGTAGTGAGCGCTATGCGGGCCGTTGGGTCTGGATGCGCTAACAACGCAGCGTTTGCCAGGGCTGTTTTGACCTCCGCGAATGCCCACTGTCGCTCAGGAGACCATTCGATTTTGCTTGTGGGTTTTTGTTTTTTTAGCGCGCATACAGTGGTTGCATGAGCTGTGCTGCGCGGGGGAGGAAACGGTTATAAAAATTTACCATTCCCAAAACCTCCTGTAACGCTTTGACCGTTTGTGGCTGAGGAAAATTTGTTACTGCGCGCACTTTGTCAGGCAGAGGAACCGCTCCTTCTGGAGAGATGCGATGCCCCAAAAAATCAATCTGCGTCACCCCGAACTGACACTTCGCTGGGTTGATTATTAACCGGTGCTCTCCCAACCTCCGGAAAACCGCCGTGAGGAGGTTTTCGTGTTCGTCTTCGGACGCGCTGGCTACCAAGATGTCGTCCAGGTAGACGAACACGAAGGGGAGATCGCGCAACACCGCGTCCATCATGCGTTGGAACGTCTGCGCAGCGCCTTTAAGCCCAAACGGCATGCGCGAAAACTCGAAAAGGCCAAACGGAGTTATTACCGCTGTTTTGGGTATGTCCTCAGCGTGTACTGGGACTTGATGGTACCCGCGGACCAAGTCTATCTTAGAAAAGATGCGCGCCCCTGCCAAATGAACGGAAAAATCTTGGATATGCGGGATTGGGTAGCGGTCGTGTGCTGTAGCGTTGTTCAACCTGCAGAAATCTCCGCAAGCACGCCATGAGCCGTCAGCTTTAGGGACCATGTGAAGCGGGGAAGCCCATGGGCTTTTCGAACGCCTGATGATGCCCAACTTTTCCAGGTTGGCGAACTCCTCGCGCGCTATGGACAGTTTAGCTGCATCCAAGCGCCGAGCTTTTGCAAAAACGGGCGGTCCGGTGGTAGTAATAAAATGTTCCACTCCGTGTTTAGGGACAGCTGCTGAAAATGTGGGAACCGTGAGTGCTGGGAACTGAGTGAGTAGTGTGTGGAACTTACCACCTGCCGTTGCGACGTTGGCTTGTGCTGTGGGCGGGGTCACTCGGGCTGCACAGGGAATAGAATAAAAAAAGTGCATTTACCAGGCGCCTATTGGCAAGATCAACCAACAAACCATGTGAGCACAGAAAATTAGCGCCTAACATATTGAAGCTCACTGCAGCTATAACAAAAGTCCATTCAAATGTACGGCCGTGCAGGGACAGAAGCAGAGTCTTCTCACCAAAGGTCTTAATCCTCGAGCCGTTCGCTGCTGACGCTCCGTGACCTCCGGGACCCGCCAGCCGGTCGGCATATGTAGGCATGACGAAACTCACTTGGGAGCCTGTGTCCACGAGGAATTGCCTCTCCGAACGCGCGTCCGTCAAGTAGAGTAGCTTGTTCTCTTCCTCGAGGGCTGCGGCTGCTACCGACCCCCGGGCTTGGCGTTTCCTGAGCTCTTGAACTGGCACGGTGGTATACATTTGCGTGCCCTCTCTGCAAAGCGGCGATGGTAGAAACAGAGGTCGTCTCCTCTGCGATCCCTGGCCCTCGCCGCTGCCATTGTCGGTGGGTCTGCTACCGCCGCCTCTGGCCCCCTGCCGTCTCGGGCCGTCGCGCCGAGCTCAGTCGCTGCTGCGGTGGCCGCGCGCTGTCTGCTGGCGTTGAGAATCCGTTGTGCCTCCTGGGCCAGCGCGCGGAAGTCCGGCTGGGCCAACAATGGTGAACCGGCCAGGGTCGCTCTCGTGGCCGATGGGAGGGTTCTCAGGAAAATGTGGGTGAAGAGGAAATCGTCGCCGTCTGAGCCCCTCAGCCTCAGCATGTCCTCCATCAGGTCAACGGGCGTGCTGTCTCCCAAGTCGTTCAGAGCCAGGAGCCTCTCCGCTCTCTCCTGGGCTGAGGGAGTGAAACGCTGGATGAGCGCAGCCTTCAACCCACCGTATTTGTCATTGGCCGGTGGGCGCTCCAAAAGGCTCCGCACCTGTCGAGCCGTGCGGTTGTCGAGCTTGGCAATAACGTGGTAGAATCTTGTCATCTGCCGTTATCCCCCGGAAGGCGAACTGTGCTTCAACCAAGTGGAACCAGGAGCACGGGTTGTCTTGCCAGAAGTCTGGTAGCTTGACTGTGGCTGCGTTCGCCTGGCTGGTTCCTGACGAGTTCGGCTCGGGGGAAGTATTTCTGCTCATGATACGTCTTAGGGTCACCAGTGTAGAGAATGTGGAAGGACGAGGCTGAGTTTATTTCACAAGTCAGATTTATTCACATTCTCCAACATCATCCAGAAACAGAAAGAGGACTAATCCCCCAACATCTGTCCCTTTTCTACCCAGGACATCAAAACACACAGTCACATGGTACTTAATCCCCAGTAACAATGTAACTTCCTCCCGATCTTAACACCCCCACCTCCAGTCTCTGACCGCTGGGCGAAATCCCCCACGGCTGTCTCTTTGCATGCCAAAGACTAAACTTTCACATCCTCGTGTTATCTCCAGAGCGGCTCAGTCCTTTGTTCTGTCTCAGATGTGAAGCCTAAGGTGGTATACGTATGAATCATGCAATGATATACATATGTGCATATGTGTCCCACAATACAATTTTTTCCTTGTGAAATCACATCAAAATTCTGCTTTAATTTCATGCTTTCTAAGGTCAGAAATGCAGCTTTAAAATCTTACTTTTAGTCCTTTTACATTATTTTTACTCTTCACCTTACCCTTCTGAAAATCCTTTGAACAGGAGCTGCACTATTGTAATTTTAAAAAAAATACTCCAAAATCAAACAGCGCTCCCATGTGGCTGAGAAGGGTACATGCATAGCCGTTTTTAAAATGTTTTCTGTCTTTGCCACTTTATTTTGACATTTTTTTTTCATTATCAACCTACTGAACACACTTGAAGCATGTCAAATATTACAGTTAAGAAAAAATTGATTCTAGAAATCCATATTTCCTGTAGCTTTTACAAAAAAAACCCCAAAAAAGTCAAGAAAAAATATTTGAAAAAGTCTCAAACTCTCAAAAAGTTGTAATTTGAAATAAAACCCTGTACCATTTTAAACAGAAAAATTATAAGTTACAAGCAAAATTAGTAAGATACGGAGCCCCCTAAGGGTGATGAATGTCCTTTATTGAAAGAAAGAATATGCATTTTTTTTTATGACACCCAGAGCGACAATTCACATTCACACACCAGTGTCATGAACACCGGAGGCAAGGTGGTAAAGTGTCTTGCCCAGGGACACAACAGCGGGGTGTGGGATTCAAACCGCCAACCCTCCGGTTACTGGAGACCTGCTCTATGTCCTGAGCCACTACTGCCTCTTTTATTTTTCTCTTGTCCCAAAATTCTTCTAAAGGGCTCTTTCAAAAGTATTGCTTGCTGACACGTTTTCAGACAATGGCTGAATGAAAGAGGTGCACACTTTTTTATTTGAAAAAAATCAGGTGAATTTAGAGCTTCACTTAGTAAGCAAACTATTAATCTTGAATGGGTCTTTTGTCAGTCTATTTTAAAGCTTTCCTCTAGTCAACTAATCTACGGCTGTAGTGGGAGCGGTTATAAAGTTACACCATGAGGCGCAGTGCCGCCGTTCTTCAGCGGCGACAGCAGACTGCGTTCCCTTTAAACGGCGTGACGCAGTTCAACTGGTCTCCCACTTTCGTTGTTTAGAGTCGCGGCAGTCTGCGGGAGTGAGCGCACGCACTGGTCGGCCCGGGGGACGTCGGAGATTTGCTGGGCCCTCACCGCTCCCATCATGGAGTTTCTGCTGGGGAATCCGTTCAGCACGCCGGTGGGACAGCGGATCGGTGAGCTTTCATAGCCTAACCTCCCCTGTCGGTTTATTTGCGTGCGTTAAAAAGCCAAAACGCCCCGGTGAGTCGCGGGCGTCTTTTACGCGCAGCGTTGACGTCTCCAGCTGTCTCATCAACGCTGAGGTGCTCTCCATTCATTTATCACTACGCATCATTAGACTGGGTGGTTAATGTAATTCATAGCGCGGCCACGTTAATGTAACAGAAATCAGTTATTAGTGACAGAAGAACGACTTATGGCGTGATTGACGTGCCCACTGGACAATGACGTGGCAGAGGAGGGAGGAAGAGACTGAAAGCTCTGCGCTGATTGGTTGTTGTTGCCTCTGTTTTAACCTGCTGGGTGGGACCGGCATTCCATCTGACCCAAATTAGATTAGATACACGTTGACACTGGCCAATAATAGCACATTATGTTTTCATTGACTGGTGGGAGTTGCATAATGACAACCCTAAATCATCTGCCGAGCTGTGAATGGTCTGGACGCCACTGGCCTCACTGCCTACTGTACTGTATCATTACTGGGAATGCCCATAGACATGTAGATAGCCTATTATTACCTCTGCCAGGCACGTGCACAGATAGACCCCAGGTGTTGCTCTAGCACCTGCCCATTTGCCATCTGAAGTGTCCTTCTGGAGAGCTTTTTTTTTTTTTTTTTTTTTTTTTTAACGTATTATAGATTTTCCCCCATGGATCTCAAAGGACTTTTAATGTCCAATAACTATATTTTGACGTCCAATTATGGATCAGTAGCTTTCCTTTTTTTCATTATTTAGGAGTTTCCCTTTTGTTGGTTGAGCACCTGCCCCCCAAAATGTGTAACCAAAGAGATAATTTATTGTTTTATATTGTGAGGCCTTTTAAAATAGATGTTTGGAAATGATAAGGTAATGCACAGGCACAGACATCATCTGACTGACAGATTTTAATCACATTTTAATTTGTAGACACAGCCTTTGCAGAGGTACATGCTCTCTGAGTGCCCTCTAGTCTGATCATTTTATCTCCTGCATTTTTCAGTTTGAATTTAATCCCAGTGGCAATCCTCAGTCTGTTATCCATTTTGTTTTCAGCACATTACTGATTATAAATCCATCATGGCAGTTGAACAGTCAGCAAGGGTTGTCAAGGTATTGGCTTCTCATCATACGATTATATTGCTTGTCTGATGCCCTGGTATATTATCATGATGTCTGAAGAAAACGTAACAAAAATCATTATGATTTGGAATTCATTGACATATTGTCAGCTATATCACTATCGGCTAATATTCACATGTTTGGCTATCGGCCCATTGGCAAATAACAGGCACTGATTTCACCCTGAAACAGAAGACAGTGTCCTGTAGCATGCATATGTCTTTGTCTCTCTGTAAAGATGGAATAGATGAAGTGGAGTGGTGTCACTATCAACCATCGACCAGTCTATTACTTTAAACATCATTGTTGGTATCTGCCCAAAATTTCACAGTCAGTGCGTTGTTAATAATAATAATCCCATCAGCCAGTCAAAATGATTTTTATCTTTCTATATTGTTTTAGTAAATACGGTATCTATAACTGTACAATAGTGTATAAAAAGAACAACTGCACTTAGTGGATTGTAAAAAAGCAGATAAATACCGGAGGGGTGGCCTAGAGGTAGAGCATCCTCCCCACAGCCGGGAGGTCAGGGTTCAAGTCCCGACCAGGTCATGCCAAAGACCATATAAAAATGGAACTTCCTGCCGTTCAGCTTGGTGCTCAGCAAAAAATGGAACACAGGAGGGAAATGTGGGCGGCAGTGGCTCAGGAGGTAGAGCGGGTCTTTCAAATAACCAGAGGGTTGGCGGTTTGAATCCTGCTCTCCCCAGTCATCCTGCTGTTGTGTCCCTGGGCAAGACACTTTACCCACCTTGCCTCCAGTGTCCATGATGCTCGGTATGAATGTGTATAAGTGTTCGGTAATGGTCGGAGAGGCTGTTGGCACAGATTGGAACCCACATTTCTGTCAGTCTGCCCCAGGGCAGCTGTGGCTACAGTGGTAGCTTACCACTATCAGTGTCTGTCTGGAGTGACTGAATAATGGACTCCCTGTAAGCACTTTGAGATGTCACTTGACATGTGTAAAGCACCATATAAATCTAATCCATTATTATTATTTGACACATTATAGTATATATCATATGTGTTATTAACAAAGTATTATTGACCACATTTTATGTATCACTGTAGTCAACATCATGTCAGCATGTAAATACCATTTAACTGCAATGCTCTAGCACTGTGTGTTATGTCTGTAAATAGTCTCTCAATAATGAGGCCAGGTGCACGACTGAACTTATCTTTATTGCTGCTGCGTACTTCACAATACAACCGTCAGGCAGGGGCGTTGGGAAAGAGGCTGGACTTCCCTGTCCACTGATATTTATAGGAGCAGTGTAGTGGCAGAAACGTAAGTGGGCGCCACTACACCGCACTTCACAAATAAGAGCATCTTTGAACATCATTGAACTATACAGCATTTCTCATCCCCTTCTTAGAAAAGTCCAAAACACATGCACAATTAAGACCCTCCCCAATTTAGGACCCGAATCACGCACTAAGAAAACCAAAACTGAAAACACTAAAGGGCCTATTGCATCCACACAGCAAACCTACGCTAGGGGGAACGGGTGGATTGCTGTCCTACCCCACATGGCAGGGTGGGTAATTCTTCCACCTCTACAGTAAATAAAGTCCATACATAAACTAAAACCACTGCCATGTTCCTAAGCTGAATAAAACACATAAAATAATCCCAGAACAATATACAACCATATCACACATGCACAAACATGTGAACTTTGAAACTATATTTTTTCCCCCTTATTATTTCTCTTCAGAACATCAACAAAGAACCACACTATTGGAACTCATTTTCCTCAGTATCATATATTTAAACTCGCACTCCACTCGGCAAGGTAGAGGAGGAACTGGCCTGTAAGGGCCCCGGACAGTCCCTCCGCAAGTCGCCTCCGGGGCCACAGCTGATCGCATAAACGGTAATGTGTCTGCTCTTCCTTGCCATCAGGCGTTCCTCTCGTCCAGGCCCACCATCCGAAGCCGCCTCCCGGACATGTCACAGCTCGTTGGCATGCCTCCACAATCCATCTGACAGTTGAAAATAGGCTGCGCGTCATTTAGCCACAATGCGCAGCTGCCCCTGGTGATCTTCAGACTGTCGTTTGGTCCGTACTCGCCATGGTTGTCCCTCTTCACGAACCTGAACCAGATCCGCGACTCTCAGAGGGGTCTTGCTTGGCTTGCAGTGTTGCTGCTTGGCACACGGTTTCTCTGTGCCTGACGGTCTGGCCCCGACCGCTTTTAAAGCCACTGCAGCCGTTGCTGTTGTAGCCCAAGATTCTCCGGCCCACTGTGGCCGAGCTCCGGAGAAAACTAGAGCTAGCTTGTCGGTGTCGCTAGTTGATGCAGGCACCTCGCCATTATGCTCAATACCCTCGTCCACGGCGTCTTGAGCTCCAGGACTGAGACCCTCCTGCATCGACCCTGAGTGAGGGTGGTCCTGCTCAAACTCCGGGGTGCCCGGTAAATCTTCGTCCCACACTGCGTCATCCTCCACTCCCGGAACTGGCCAGTTCCACTGTCCACAACCAGACCACTCCTCCCCAGCGTCGTTCTTAATGGCAAACCCCAGACCATAAAATAGGTCACAGCCCATAATGTTGTCACCTTGGGCCATCACAGTGAACTTGAAGTCAGCCATCTCCGCTGACTTGAACCGTGCCGTCAGCACCAGCGTTTCCACCGTGCACAGCCATCCACCTCCATAACCATAGAGCGGTGCTGGGTCTCCTGCAATCCTATAGTGGGGATAGAATTTTCTCACCATAGTCCAATTCAGCAGAGACCCCTCCACTCCCGTATCGATCAGCAGCAGTACCACCACACCGTCAAGCTCGACTGTGCAGAACATGTACCCGTTGGTACTCGGAGACACCGCATGAACAATTGTTGGGGCGGGGGGGTCATTTTCCTTTGTGGGCTCCCTTGTTCGGACATACGGCACACCCTGGCATGGTGGTTCAAGTGTCCACACTTGCCACAGTACGTCCCCCTCGCCGGGCAGTCCCTGGCCTTGAAACGGTGCTTCACGGACCCACAACCCATACACATGGGTTTTCCTGGGGCAGACCTAAATTTTGCAGCGTTGGTCTCTGTGGCGTCATCGTCCATGTTGCCATTGCTGTCTGGGTCCGCTACTTGTGTCATGGCGGGAGACTCCAGCTGCCGTTGTGACAGATGCTCACTTAGCTCTGAAGCTAGCTTGTCCACTGTCTCCAGTTGGAGAGCCAACTCGATAGCTCTAGCTAGCGTCAAGTCACCTGGTACTGTGAGCAGTTTCGTCCTTATCGCACCGTTGTCGGTGTGCTCCGCCAGCTGGTCGCGAACTATCTCCTCCTCCAGCGTACCAAAACGACACTTGCTAGCCAGTAGTTTCAGGTCAGCGATGAACCGCTGGATAGGTTCACCCACCCGTTGGTGGCACTGCCAAAACTTGATCCTCCGTATGATGACGCTGTCCGGGGTGCGAAAATGGCACGTCATCAGCTCGACCACGTCCTCGAATCTGTCTGAATCACCAAGTGTGCTTAGTATCCGCTGACCCTCAATTCCCAGATTGTGCACCAGGAGTGCGCGTGTCCTTAACTTGTCCATCTCACCCAGATTGAACGCTTCGATGTATGTTTCGAAGGCTGCATACCATCTCGGCTGGGGGACGGGTGGCTCGCCCGGGAGCTCCAGGAAGGGCCGAATTGGAGAAATGCATGCTTCCATGCTTTATCCTCGTCACCAAAATGTTATGTCTGTAAATAGTCTCTCAATAATGAGGCCAGGTGCACAACTGAACTTATATTTATTGTTGCTGCGAACTCCACAGTACAACCGTCAGGCAGGGGCGTTAGCAAAGAGGCCGGACTTCCCTGCACGTTGATATTTATAGGAGCGGTGTGGTGGCGGAAATGAAGTCAAAGTCAAAGTGCCTTTATTGTCATTCCATTGCTAAAAAACAATACAATGAAATTGAGATACTGCTTCCTAAAACAAACTGTCACACTCACAGTTCACTCATGCATTTAACATTCTCATAATTACAATAATAAATAATGCTTAAAACAATAATACCTATTGCGGCGGCATGAAATAAAGCGGCGTTGTTGGAGGTTTTAAGTAGAGTTTATTATATCATACCGCCGTCACGGGATCCCCTCTCCAGCCCAAGTGTGTGCAGGCTGGATGGGGATCCTCTGGCTCTCAGAGAAGAAGACACAGAGCGCGTGTCTGCAGCAGAGGTTGAAGTGTGAGTGAGAGGAAGTGTTACAGAACCTGTGCAGTATTTATACCCAACTCAAACAATACATCAAGGCAGTGTCACAGCAGTTGGTCTGATCAAAGGGACTGCAGAACAGGCATGAGATATTTGCATTTGTGAGACATACATCACAATAGGCAGATTTGCTAGACTCTGCTCCAGGTGCAGAACAAAGAGGTTAACAGGCACATCTACATATTGATCTGAGTCTCTAGGTCACAGTAAGGACAGGACGCATGAACACAATGCATGAGAGGCAACATTAACATCACAAGGCATGAATGGCACATTACATCTCAGTAGTGTAGCGGAAAAAACCAGGAGTAGCGAGTTGTCTGTCCTTAGTCTGTTGTGGGGGTTAACCGAACCGCCACACCTATAAAGTTAAATACAGTATGTACATAGCAATAATAAAAATATACTGAGCGATAAATAAATAAGACCAGCTTATACACAAGGTTATTGCCACAAAATAACCTAAAATAACATCAGCAGTCTGTACGTGTTACATAAATCCATTCAAAATATGTACTGCTGCTGGGAAAAAACTACAATTAAACCTGGTAGTCCAGGTTTTATGGGATCTGTACCGCTTTCTTGGGGGAGCAAGTGAAAGAAATCATGACCTGGATGAGTACAGTTCTTAATAATGGCAGTAGCTCTGTTGAGGTACCGAGACCTGGAAATCTCTTCCGGAGAAGGGAGAGAACAGCCAGTGATTTTTTTTTTTTTGCGCAGTCTCGATCACTCTCTGCAAGGCTTTGCGGTCTGCAGCTGAACAGCCCTCATACCAAACCGTGATGCTATATGACAAAATGCTCTCAATAGCAGAACGATAAAATAAAACCAGCAACTGTGCATTCAGGCCATTCCTCTTGAGGAGCCTCAAAAAGTGTAGACGTTGTTGAGCCTTCCTTTATCGTAGCTATGGTGTTAACTGCCCAGGTAAGGTTGTGAGAAGTATGAACATCCAGAAACTTAAAAGCCTTCACCCTCTCCACACACCCCTTGCCTATATAGAGAGGAGGTGGCTCACTGCTATGCTTCCTAAAATCAATAATGAGTTCTTTTGGGGGTTTTTTGTATTCAATAGCAGATTATTATTTGAGCACCATCTCGCCAGTTTCTGGACCTCATCTCTGTATGCAGACTCATCTCCTCCTGATATGAGCCCCACTACTGTTGTGTCATCTGCAAACTTCACTATAATGTTTGTGGGATGAACAGGTATGCAGTCATACACTACCGTTCAAAAGTTTGGGGTCACTTAGAAATTTCCTTATTTTTGAAAGAAAAGCACTTTTTTTTTTCAATGAAGATAACTTTAAACTAATCAGAAATACACTCTATACATTGCTAATGTGGTAAATGACTATTCTATTTTTTTTTTTTTTTTTTTTTTTTTTCCTCCCCTCCTGTTACTAGATCCCAGCTTGCTGTTGTCTGCCTGCGTCTAACTGCGACCGCCGAAAAGAAATTATGGAGTTAATAAGCTGGGCTTTGAACACAATTGACACTATTTTTTCAACAAGGAAAAGTGCTCCGGGGGAAGCTGTCTGCCCCGCTGGAACGGCTCCAGTGGGCTATCTATGTGACACGGGTAAATGGAAAATGCTGTGTCTCTCTAATCTTTCTATCGAAGATATTGAAGATCTGTTTATCTTCGTAATCTTGGTGATTGGGATAATTCTGATTGGGACGGGAATTGTCTTGGTTTACCGCAAATTGCTGAAGATGGATTCAACCTATCAAAATGCTGGCCAGGCGAGGTGCATCCAACAAATTGAGAAACTGGAGAAGACCATGATAGCGACTACTGGAGAACTGTCTCGTAAGGTGGATTACATCATGGGTTCGCTCAGGTCTTTCCACGACGAATTCAAAGCTGCGCAATGAAGGATTAATGTACTGAATCTACAGAAGAAATACAAGTCTTCTCTGTGATCAGTCCTATTTGGCATTATTATTCCCCATGAAAATTCCTCCTGGCTGTCTGCAGATTGTGTTTTTTTCAAAATCATGAGCACAAGGCCTTGGACAGCCAGCTGCAGCGCCAGATAAGACTGGGCGCCAGACAGACAAAACATCTTCTGCCAAGGGTCCTTGGGTCTCTCTTATTATCATCAACACTGCTCAACACCGCACACACATTGATTCATGAACTGATTAAGATACTGTACACTGCTCTCTTGTGTCTTGTGAATTCTATTGTATGCTAATGCATGAGGGTTTTTTTCTGTGTAGTCAAAATTTGGCTCACATATGAGCGTTTATTCTGATTACTATGTTTTTTCTCTCTCCTATTGTGTTTTCTTCCCCCTCCTCTCCCCTCTTTACCTCCACTGTTGACAGGCGCCTTGTATGGCGACGCGTCATTGGATGCGCCTAACGTGCGCGTCTAATGTCAAGTCAAATTCCTTGTGTGTTTACTTGTAAATATACTTGGCAATAAAGCTGATTCTGATTCTGATTCTAGCTGCAAATGTCTGGTTTTTGGTGCAATATCTACATAGGTGTATAGAGGCCCATTTCCAGCAACTGTCACTCCAGTGTTCTAATGGTACAATGTGTTTGCTCATTGCGTCAGAAAGCTAATGGATGATTAGAAAACCCTTGTGTAATCATGTTAGGTCTGCAATGCTGTAATTGCTGCAAATGGAGGATTCTTTGACGAAAGCAAAGTTTGAAGGAAAAAATTATTTCAAATACAAATCATTATTTCTAACCTTGTCAATGTATTGACTATATTTTCTATTCATTTTACAACTCATGGTGGTAAATAAGTGTGACTTTTCATGGAAAACACAAAATAATTGTCTGGGTGACCCCAAACTTTTGAACGGTAGTGTATATGTACAATGAATACAAAGTGGGGCTCAACACACAGCCCTGTGGTGAGCCTGTGTTAAGCATGACTGTAGAGGAGGAATGCGGTCTGAGTCTAACAGTCTGTGTTCGGTTTGTTAGGAAGTCCTTAATCCAGCTGCAAGTGTGAGTAGGCAGACCAAGCTGAAGCAATTTAGTGATGAGAATGTTGGGAATAATTGTATTAAATGCTGAGCTATAGTCCACAAACAAGTCTTACATAGCTCCCTTTGTCTTCTAAATGGCTGAATGCTGAGTGGAGAGCTATAGCAATAGCATCTTCAGTGGATCTGCTCCACCTGTAGGCAAACTGGTACTGATCAAAGTCTGGGGGGAGACTAGACAAAAGATGTTTCAATACCATTTTCTCAAAGCACTTCATAACAATGGGTGTTAATGCTACTGGTCGATAGTCATTCAGACTGCTGATAATGTTTTTTAGGCACAAGAATAATGACTGCAGATTTTAAACACTGTGGAACAAAGGCTGCCATAAGAGACAAATTAAAAATGTCAGTCAAAACAGAGCATAGCTGATCTGCACATGCTCTGAGCTCCTTTCCTGGCACTCCATCGGGACCAGTACCCTTTCTCGGGTGAACTGCTCTCAGTGCAAGTCTCACCTCATGATTCTGCAGGGTAAGCACATCAGAGCTGGCATTCAATAACGTCAGTGGGTCCGGGCGAGGTGTATTTGCCTCAAACCATGTGAAAAAGCAGTTCAGTTCTTCTGCCAGTGAGGCACTGATGTCACTGGAAATGATGCTGCTGCCCTTATAGTTTGTGATATGGTGAAAGCCTTGCCATACTCGTCTCGAATCATTGTCAGAAAAATGGTCCTCAACTTTCCTCTTATAGGCCTGTTTGGCCTCCTTAATGTCTTTCTTCAGATTAGCCCGGGTGGTGCTATACAGATCTGTATCCCCTGACCTGAAGGCTGTATCACGGGCTCTGAGGAGTGCCTGGACTTCTTTTGTCATCCAAGGCTTCTGGTTGGGAAAAACCCTAATGCGTTTTTCCACAGTCATCTGGTTGAGGACAGTAGGTGATGTAGCATAATACAGTCTGTGTGTACATTTCCAGATCCTGATTCTTGAATAAATCCCATAAAGTGTTTGAAAAACAGTCCTGTAGCTGAGAAAGAGCTCCCTCAGGCCATGTTGTGATGTACTTTGTAGTAGGTCTAGCAGTTCTCCTGAGGGGTATGTATGCTGGGATGAGGAGCAATGATAGATGGTCTGACAGGCCAAGATGTGGACATGGCACAGCTCTGTAGGCATGCTTTAGGTTCGAATACACCCGATCAAGACAATTCTTTCCCCCAGTGGCACATTTCACATACTGTGTGAAATTAGGCAGCACAGTTTTCAAGCATGCTTGATTAAAATCACCAGCTATAATGTGAATACCCTCAGGATAGGCTTGCTGCTGTTTATTTATAACACTGTACAAATGACTAAGGGCCACTTTAGTATTTGCATCAGGAGAAATATAGACCATTGTTATAATAACCACTGTCAGCTTTCTCGGAAGATAAAAAGGACGACGTAAAACTGGCATTGTCTCTAGGTCAAGAGAACAGTAACGTAAGTGTTAATAATATGACTGTGATTAGTCCAAGAGTTGTGAAGAAAAATACAGAGACCACCCCCTCTCTGTTTCCCGGATTCCGCTGTTCGGTCCATACGATGAAGTGTGCGCTCTGGTAGCTGCACTGCAGCATCGGTGATCAGCGGGTGGAGCCAGCTTTCCGTTAACAACAGCACACAGCAGTCTCTCACAGTTTTACTAGTTGCCAGTTGTAGCTCTAAATCATCCACCTTGTGGACGATGCTTCTGGCGTTGGAAAGAAAAATGCTGGGTAGCTGAGGTCTATGCAGCTGTCTCTTTAGCCTCGCTAGCAGGCCTGCCCGGCATCCCCGCTTTTTCTTTCTCTCCCTCCTCTGTCTATGTCGCTTCCCAGGACCGACAACAATCCATGGTGATCCTGCTGGTCTACAGATAGCCTCTGGTATGTTTTGTGTGTTCTCAAAAACTGCTGTGACAGCAGACTTTTGTTGAAGTCCAATATACATCAGCTCAGTCAAGTGGGTGCCATTACACCACACTTCACAAGTAAGAGCATCTTTGAACATCACTGAACTGTACAACACTGTGTATATATACTATGTATATACTAGTGCATACCCGTGCATGCCCGTAGAGGGAATGCATTGGAACACAATTCTTGCCAGTTACAAGACAGTTGGTATAGCAACAAAGCACTAAGTGGCAATCACATGTGACGGCTTTTGTATGCAGCAAAACATGAAAATCACACAAAATATGCCCTGCCATCGGGGGCTGGTTGCCCCTACTTGTTACCTCTTCTCCTGCCTGTCACTGTTTTTGTGTTATGTTGCTTACCTGTGTCTATATCAGGGGTGGGCAATCATGTGCCATGGAGGGCCATTCTACTGCAGGTTTTCTGTTCCACCCAGTCTCTTCAGCAGGTGTTGTCAGTGATTAGCAATCATTGAAGCTGATCAGAGCAAACACCTGCTGAAGAGACTGAGTGGAACAGAAAACCTGCAGTGGAATGGCCCTCACTGCCCACCCCTGGTCTATATATACTGTATGTCTTGTAGGGAGTCATGTGCTGTCTATGTGCCGTCATATAGACATCATCTGGAGGGGCTTCTTCTTCGTTCAGACCACTGAAGGGTCTCCTCCTGTCTCAGACGGCTGTGTTGATCACAGTCATGCCTGCGGCATACTGGTGGAACCTGAGGTGTTTCATGTTCACGGCATCCTTTCTGACATGCAGCAGTTCTCCTCATTCTATTGCTCTCCATCTGGTGGGTCTTCTTCTTCGTTCAGACCACTGGTTTGAGGGATAGGTGCATCGTAATTCCAGTTCATGGGCACGATCCTAAGAAAGTGGCTTTCGACCCTGTTCAGGAAGGCCCCTGCATACCCGTAGAAACCAAGAAACCGGAGCACCCGGAGAAAATCAGCGCTTTTTCTTGGCATTTTACACATTTGTAGTGTAAACTGGCATTTGTCAAGGTTACATATTTGCCGTCATGTAGGCATGGTGAGTTGTCCTATGATGTTGCACATTTGCCGTCATGTAGGCACAGCAAGTCGTCCTATGATGCCTGAGTTCATAGGACGCGCTATGATGATGAGGCAGAGATCATAGGCCATCCTATGATGTCCTAGAAACGTGCTTTAAAGTCTGTCGTACCCTATGCTGGTGAAGGGTGTCCTCCTGTGTCAGACGGGTGCGATGTACTGCTGGAACCTCAGGTGTTTCATCTTCACGGCATCTTCTCTGACATGCAGCAGTTGTCGTCATTCTATTGCTCTCCATCTGGTGGGTCTTCTTCTTCTTCTTCGTTGAGACCACTGGTTGAGGAATAGGTGTGTCGTAATTCCAGTTCATGGACAGGATCATGAAAATCATAAAGACACATGGTATAGAATGTCCTATGATGTTCAGGCAGTGATCATGTGACATCAAGACACATGTCCTATGCACATAGACACATAGACAAATTGTCCTATGATCTCTGTGGTCTATGTGACATCATAAAGACACATTTGTGTCCTATGATTCCTGAGATCATAGGACATCCTATGATGTTCAGGCAGAGATCATAGGCCATCCTATGATGTCCTATGAAGTGTGACTCACACACACAGAGCGATTTCTTGCTTTTATAGAGTGATAGTGATGTGTATACAGTATATACTGTTTTCTACCCAATTTTTTGAATATTTGTTATCTTATTTATTATTCCTCTGAGTGCTGCTATCCATTTGCTGCTGCAATCCTGTAATTTCTCTCCATTTTGGGACTAATAAAGCTTTATCTTATCTTATCTTATCTTTGGGATGTGGAATTGTGTATCTTATCTTTGGGATCTCCCACAATCTGGGATTGTGATGCAGTAGATTGTACCTTTGCCTCACAGGGTTGCTGCTGACTCACTGACTCAAGCCTCCTGAATGCCTGGGGCCTCTTAGTGGGGAGGTTGTGTGTGTGTCTGTGCATACATGAGTGTGTGCGTGCACTCCACAGCGGACTGCTGAAGTGTCCTCGTCAAGCTCTAGACCCAGTCTGGGATAGGCTCCAGCTCCTGTGTGTAGTGAAGAAAGTGTACTCGGACAAGAATACCTCATATTGTAGCCTTTATCCATGGAGTGAGACAAATGTAGAGTAGGGGAGCTACTATGAAGTTTTGTTTAAGAGAAAGTGAAGTATAACATGTGCTGTATGAACATGTACATAAGCAGCATGGCAAAAAAGTGGTCCGCTTTGTTGCCTCACAGCTAGAAGGTTTCTGGTTCAAACTTCCATGGTGGCAGAGGTAGAAACCCTTCTGTGGGGAGGTTGTACAAGGATAACATTACTTTGCTTGAGTATGATTTCTGACTACTCTACCCACCTCTGACTATAAACATGAAAGACCCTTTCACATAAATCCATTTTATGTTATTCTGCTGTGTCATTTCACCTACTTTTTTACAGAGCGTGCGACCAGTTCCAGCCTGCCCTCTGAAGACTGGGAGCTCAACATGGAAATCTGTGACACGATCAACAGCTCAGAGGAAGGGTGTGTGTGTTTGTATGTTATCTGTTAGCATCAGGAACAAGTTTGTTTTCTGCACATTCCACAACTCTCGTGGTTATCTAATTGCAGACCCAAAGATGCAGTCAGAGCCATAAAGAAAAGGATTGTCGGGAATAAGAACTTCAAGGAGGTTATGCTAACGCTTACTGTGAGTGTTGAATGTTCTCATCATGTTTTCTTGGTAATATTTACAGGTACATCTCAAAAAATTAGAATATCATGAAAAAGTTCAATATTTTTTGTCATTCATTTCAGAAAGTGAAACCCATATATTAGATTCATTACACAGAGAGTGAAATATCTCAAGTGTTTATTTATGTTAATTTTGATGGTTATGGCTTACAGCCCATGAAAACCCCAAATTCAGTTTCTCAAAAAATTAGAACATTACATAAAATTAATTTTAAAAAATAGCTTTTAAATAGAAATGTTGGCCGACTGAAAAGTATATCCGTGTACACACTCAGTACCTGATCGGGGCTCCTTTTGGATTAATTACTGTATCATTGTGGCGTGGCATGGAGGTGATCAGCATGTGGAACTGCTGAGGTGTTATGGAGGCCCAGGATGCTTTGATAGTGACTTTCAGCTCGTCTGCATTGTTGGGTCTGGTGTCACTCATCTTTCGCTTGACAGTACTCCATAGATTCTCTACGGGGTTTAGGTCAGGAGAGTTTGCTGACCAATCAAACACAGTGATATCATGGTCATTAAACCAGGTTTTGATACTTTTGGCAGTGTGGGGTTGTGCCAAGTCCTGCTGAAAAATGAAATCAGGTTCTCCATAAAGCTTGTCAGCAGAGGGAAGCATGAAGTGCTCTAAAATTTCCTGGTAGACAACTGCGCAGACTTTGGTCTTGATAAAACACAGTGGACAAACACCAGCAGATGACATGATTCCTCAAATCATCACTGGCTGTGGAAACTTCACATTAAACCTCAAGCAACTTAGATTTTGTACCTCTCCACTCTTTCTCAAGACTCTGGGACTTTGATTTACAAATGAAATGCAAAATTTACTTTTATCTGAACAGAGGTCATCTGCTGGTGTTTGTCCACTGTGTTTTATCAAGACCAAAGTCAGTGTAGTCGTCTACCAGAAAATTTTAGAGCACTTCATGCTTCCCTCTGCTAACAAGCTTTATGGAGAAGCTGATTTCAGTTTCCAGCAGGACTTGGCACCTGCCCACACTGCCAAAAGTATCAAAACCTGGTTTAATGGCCATGGCATCACTGTGTTTGATTGGCCAGCAAACTCTCCTGACCTAAACCCCATAGAGAATCTATGAAGTATTGTCAAGAGGAAGATGAGACACCAGACCCAACAATGCAGACGAGCTGAAGGTCACTATCAAAGCAACCTGGACCTTCATAACATCTCAGCAGTGCCACAGGCTGATCACCTCCATGCCACACCACATTGATACAGTAATTAATCCAAAAGAAGCCCCGATCAAGTATCGAGTGTGTACATGGACATACTTTTCAGTCGGCCAACATTTCTATTAAAAACTATTTTAAAATTAATTTTATGTAATGTTCTAATTTTTTGAGAAAATAAATTTGGGGTTTTCATGGGCTGTAAGCCATAATCATCAAAATTAACATAAATAAACACTTGAAAATATATCACTCTCTTTGTGGTGAATCTATATAATATATGGGTTTCATTTTCTGAAATGAGTGACAAAAAATATTGAACTTTTTCACGATATTCTAATATTTTGAGATGTACCTGTAAAGAGCCTCTTTTTCCACATGTTGACACAGCTCCCAGAGATGTTACGGAAATGTGTGAGACATGCTTTTGTCAAAACAACTCAAGATTTACTTATTGGAGTACCACTTTACCCACAGGGAAGGAACTTTTTTTCCCCTCACACAATATTTGATGGAATATGCTAACAAACCCCAGTTCGTCCCAGCCTCCTTTTTCATAATTCCTCTGTTTTATGTTTTCATGGCAAGACTGTTTGATGCTAATGTTAGCTGTTAGCATACTAACAAGTAACATACAAAGAAACAATGGCTGAATATTAGAGTTGACAGGGGTGTGGGGTTTGACCGGTCCCTGGAGTGTAACAAGCACAGAAACAGCATGTTTCAGTCTGCTTTTTGTAGCGGTTCTGCTGAATGAATTGGGTAAATTAAGTTGATCTTCTGGATAAGACAAGTTTGCCTAATGTTACATACTGTAAACTACGTCAAACAAATGTAGATGCAAACTTAGGTGGCGCTGTAGAAACTGTTACATGCACACCAGTTGTTTTAATTGAATTAACAAGTAACAAGTCAGCCCTGACCAAACCTTGACGGTATAAGCGCTGCCTTGAGAGTAAAAGTGTAAAAGTCTGAGGGAAGTCAACAGGATATTGCCAGCATTTTCCTAATTTTGGAGTGAGAAATGGGGTCTGTGGTGTGAAAGAGTGTGAAAGAGAGCAAAAGAGTGAGACTCACACACAGAGAGGGTTGGCAACACTGATTATGATGAAGGGTTGATCTTGAGGGGATGAATAGAATATATAAGACAAAAATGGACATCTAGTCACAGCCAAGCTAGCAGAAGGCTAGCAGACGCCTCTCTGAGCAGACAAGCTAATGTTAGTACCCATCTCTACCGGGATATTACAGCCAAAATATAACAAAATAAGCTAGAGTGACTGTGACATGGGATACAGTGGTGTGAAAAAGTGTTTGCCCCCTTCCTGATTTCTCATTTTTTTGTATGTTTGTCACACTTAAATGTTTCAGATCACCAAACAAATTTAAATATTAGACAAAGGTAACACAAGTAAACACAGCATGCAGTTTTTAAATGAAGGTGTTTATTATTAAGAGTTTAAAAAAAAAAATCCAAACCTACATGGCCCTCTGTGAAAAAGTGATTGCCCCTAAACCTAATAACTGGTTGGGCCACCCTCAGCAGCAACAATTGCAATCAAACATTTGTGATAACTGGCAACTCTTTTACAGTGCTGTGGAGGAATTTTAGCCCACTCATCTTTGCAGAATTGTTGTAATTCAGGAGGATTTTTGAGCATGAACCACCTTTTTAAGGTCATGCCACAAAATCTCAATCGGATTCAGGTCAGGACTTTGACTAGGCTACTCCAAAGTCTTCATTTTGTTTTTCTTAAGCCATTCAGAGGTGGACTTGCTGGTGTGTTTTGGATCATTGTCCTGCTGCAGAACCCAAGTGCGCTTCAGCTTGAGGTCACAAAACAGCTGGCTGGACATTCTCCTTCAGGATTTTTTGGTAGACAGCAGAATTCATGGCTCCATTTACTACAGCAAGTCTTCCAGGTCCTGAAGCAGCAAAACAGCCCCAGACCATCACACTACCACCACCATATTTTACTGTTGGTATTATGTTCCTTTTCTGAAATGCTGTTACTTTTATGCCGGATGTAATGGGACACACACCTTCCAAAAAGTTCAACTTTTGTCTTGTCAGTTCACAGAGTAAAGTCTTGGGGATCCTCAAGATGTTTTCTGGCAAAACTGAGGCGAGCCTTTATAAACCACAGTTAATTTATGTTTTGATGGGGGGAATCACTTTTTCACACAGGGCCATGTAGGTTTGGATTTTTTTTACCCTTAACAATAAACACCTTCATTTAAAAACTGCATTTTGTGTTTACTTGTGTTATCTTTGTCTAATATTTAAATTTATTTGATGATCTGAAACATTTAAGTGTGACAAACATACAAAAAAATGAGAAATCATGAAGGGGGCAAACACTTTTTCACACCACTGTGTACCATCGACTGTGGATTAATGAACGAGCTGGGATTGCAGATGTTTAGCAGGGTGACTAGACTTTACAGAGAAGAGCTCTAAAAACTGTAGCCGGGCTGCTGACTTCATATGGCTAGCTGCACTGTAGCCATATGAAGTGTTAAATGTTAAATTTCTCTTCTCCTCTGAGAGGGCATGCTAGACCAGCCACAAGGCAGGTTTGTATCAGGTCTGTTCCGTAATGTAGTGATAACCTAATAAGTTTTTCAGGGAAAGGAGAACTCCTGTGCAGGTGAACTTTGGGCTGTTTGAGTTTGGAAACCATATAATGTCACAAAAATACTACACGATACATTAAAAAAGGGGGGGAAACCCAAACGGCATAATCAGGGCCCCTTAAGGCATTTTGTGCTTTCATTCCCCCTGTGCCCTATTTTATTGCAGGTCCTGGAGACCTGTGTAAAGAACTGTGGCAACAGGTTTCACATCCTAGTCACAACACGGGATTTTATAGAGGGGGTTCTGGTCCGCGCCATCATACCGAGGAACAACCCTCCACTGGTCCTGCATGACAGGGTGCTCACTATCATACAGGTGAGGCGCGGTGTTATTAGGAAGCACGTTATTCCAGTCGCTTCGCTGTCTGACAATGATTTGTTGCTTTCTCTTGTCAAGGCGTGGGCCGATGCATTCCGCAGCTCACCCGACCTGACAGGTGTGGTGTCTGTGTACGAGGACTTGCGGAGGAAAGGACTTGAGTTCCCCAAGACTGAACTGGATGGTTACACTCCAGATCATCCCCCCAAAAAGGTGCAAACAAGGATGAGCTGAGTGCATTTTTGTTTTACTGCTAATTGCTTGATGCACCTTTGCGTCATCTTTGCTCCTTTTTTTCCTCTCTGGTCATTTCTGTGCTATTTTCCCCCCACCTATCAGGCCACACCTGTCAATGGCCCTGCTGTTACTACTCTGCCTGCTGTCCACCTGCCTTCCAAATCTCTGCTCATCCCACCTCAGACCTCTGAGCTAAAGCTGGCCCTTGAGGGAACCAATGCCCTCACTCCTGTCCAGGTGAAGGAGCCACAAACTAGATGCTGTGCAATTTTAAACAAAAACAGCCTCTGTACTCCTGCCTATTACTGGTCTTTTTCCACATTACTTCTAATGTTGTCTCAAATCTCCTACTAGTGTCTGCGTTTCATCGTTCAGTTTTGCCTTCAGCTGATCTTAAATCAATATTTGGCCTTGCCACGCAGTTATTTCAGCAGTGTTTACTCTCTACATGCTTTTGGTCTTCCAGGTTAAAAAGCTGAAAACTGAGTTGGGAGTGGTGCGGAGCAACCTGACGATGATGTCAGACCTGATGAGTCAGCTGGATCCAGTCACAGTAAAGCAAGCAGACCTGGAGCTGCTGGAGGTAATTCTGTTTTTTGTGTTTTTAAGGAGATCTATGGAATGTTTCAAAAATGTTCATACTTACCGACCTATGTAAGTCCTATGCAGAGGTTGTGCTTGACTTTTTTTGTTGTCTGCCATTTTGACAGACAGGGCTGTAAAAATTTGTTTGTAATCTTTTATTACCAGTCATTTTGATTGATTTTAATTATATCACCCTCAGTGTAATCTGCCAAAATGACAGCTTTCAGATTTTCAGTCACTGCTGGGAAAAAAAATCTAAGGACAACTCTGTTAACGCAGCCTCTGGTCTTATGTTAAGTGAAGTAGTTGGGAGGAAGCTGCAGTGCCCGACAAAAACCCCACTCCTTCTCAATTTGTGCTGCATTGTGTTTCTGATGGAATAGCTGGTCAGACAATACATCAATGCCATTTTAAGTGTAGATTTTCACATATGATTTATTGTGTGTAAGCAGATTGTTTTTTAACACATATACGTAATGCAGTGGAATATTTAAGCAAGTGAAAATATCTTAAGGGACCTTGGTCCAAGTGGATTTTGTGTCAGTTCCAGGTCAAAATGAGAGGGGTTTTTTTTAAATGTCAAACGGTATAAATTTTTAAAAACCGTACTCATGTGGCTTGAGATTTGCATGAAGATGCATTAACATGATGTTATGTAGCTGATGTTCACTTGGAAACATTACGTTGCTACAGAAAGGAGCTCATGTTAGCCACAACTGCTAGCATTAGCATCTGACATTCATAGGGAACTTAAAACGCTCTGTAGCTTTTGTTATGAGCTGGAAAGCAAGTGAGCTTAGTGTTATGTATGAAATAAGCGAGACGTGAGTCGTCTTAGGCAGAGCAACCAACTGAGCTTTATTACAGAGACAGGTGAATATATACAGCAGCCGTAGCCCGCCTGACGTCATCCCCCTCAGACGGCTACGGCAAGCCCCAGGGTTCAAACCCTCCCAGAGCCACACATCACATCCCCCCCCCCTTAGAAAAGTCCAAAACCATACACACAATTGAAGACCTCCCCAAATTTGGGACTCGAATCACGCACTAAAATAATGAAAACTAAGGTATTAAATTGGCTTAACACACTCACTCAAAACAACCTAAAAAAAATGGGGCTGATGGGTGGACTACCGCACAGTCCGAACCGCAGGGTGGATTATTCTGCCACCCATAAACTAAAAAGAGTCTTTTTGTAAAACTAAAATCACACGGCGTGCCCCTAAACTAAAGAAAAACATATATATATGTACAACCCCATAACATAACATGCACGCAAAACACAAGAACTATAAATAAAGTGCTACTGCACAGTTATTTGAGTAAAAAAACTGAAACTTGCATGGGGGGTCCAGGCCAGCCCCTCAGCAGGTGCACCCCCGGAGACTTCAGACCCCCAGAGCAATGGCCGATCTTCTGGATGGCGGAGCCTGGATCCCACACCGCCATCGCCGACTCCTGTCCAGCTTTGCCACCTGGAGCTTCTTTCAGTCTTTTTTTTTTTTTTGTTTTTTTGTTACAGGCCTCCCTGTCAAGGGCAGTTCCTTTGGGAGAGCCTCGCAGTGGCGCCGCAGTGGATGCGCCCCTGGAGCTTTGAAGTGTGCTCGTGGTGGCCTCCTCCCTGGAGTTGCTGGACCCCCAGGGCCAATCTCCATGACGTCGGGGCGCGGGTCCCACACTGCGGCAACAGACCCATGCTGAGCCTCTCCAGCTGGAGCTGCCACCCGGACCCACCACCATCTGCTCGCGTGCCAAACTGAATCGTCCGGCTGCCGAAAACACGCTGTCCTCAACTTTGCCACGATCCTCAGCAGTGCCCGTTGTTTTGTTGGCTGTGGCCCGGTCAGTTGCCTTACTGGTCTCCCACCGGCGCAAACCCGAACCAAATCCATAACATGAAACGGCGCCTTATTTGTTTTCATGTGGTGTCGTTGTGCTCCCAGTAGCTCTGTGTGCTCAGTCGGCTTGGGACCTCCACCCACTGTCTACCGTCGTCGACTGCACTCATCTCAAGTACAAAAGCAGTCCAGTACCTCCCCGGTATCACTCATTGTCTCTGTGCCTGGCTGCCACTGCTGCTTTTCGGGGCTGTCAGTATGCTCGCGCTCCCTCTCCCACGGTTTCGACTCTGGCAGTGTGGAAAACTGAGCTGAGTCTGTTCGCTGCTCTCCCGTTTCACTGCGCTCACTCTTTGTGCTGTGCTCTTTGGCTGGCTTGTCATTCTCGCTGGACACGGGCTCCCTCTCCTGTGGCTCCAATTCCACCGTGTTAGCTAACGCCGACTGCCCAGGTAGCTTCTGTGGTTGGCGCCCACCTAGCTCCGTGGCTAATTTCTCCATTGCTACTAGCTGGCCCGTTAGCTCCCCCAAGCTAGCTAGCTTAATGTCTTTTGGTGCCAACATCCTTTCAGCCCACAGCTTCGTGCTCTGTGTGTGTTCGGCAAAGTAGCTAGCAAGCGGCTCGACAGCATCTGCATAAGACTCCATCTCCCCTAACGTGTGGAAAATTCTCTGACCTTCTACGGCGAGTTTGCGAGCCAGAAGCACTTGCTTCCTTACTCCGTCGAGTTTATTCAGGCCCAACGCTGCAATGTACGTCTCCAATGCGACCAACCAGCAAGGCTACAGAATTGCTGGTTCTCCTGGATGCTCCAAAAATGGCCGTAGAGGTGCCCCGCACACCTCCATGAGTTAATCCTCGATCACCAAATGTTATGTATGAAATAAGCGAGACGTGACTTGTCTTATGCAGAGCAACCATCCATCCATCTTCTACCACTTTTCCAAAGGTCCGGGTCACGGAAGCAGCAGTTCAAGCAGAGAAGCCCAGACTTCCTCTCCCCAGCCACCTGCTCCAGCTCTTCAGAGAGGATACCAAGGCGTTCCCAGACCAGCTGGGAGACATAGTCTCTCCAATGAGTCCTGGGTCTGCCCTGGAGTCTCCTCCCAGAGGGACGTGCCCGAAACACTTCAAGTGGGAGGCGTCCAGGAGGCAGCCTGATCAGATGCCCATACCACCAAAACTGACTCCTTTCAATGTGGAGGAGCAGCGGTTCTACTCTGAGCCACTCCCGGATGACTGAGCTCCTCACCCTGTCTAAGAGGGTGAGTCCAGCAATCCTACGAAGAAAGCTAATTTCAGCCGCTTGTATCCGCAATCTCGTTCTTTTGTTTATTACCCAAAGCTCATGACCATAGGTGAAGGTAGGAATGTAGATTGACTGGTAAATCAACAGCTTTGCCTTAGAGCTTAGCTCTCTCTTCACCACAACAGACTGGTACAACGTCCGCATCACTGCAGATGCTGCTCTGATCCATCTGTCAATCTCCCACTCCATTCTACCCTCACTCGTGAATAAGAACCCAAGATACTTAAACTCCCCCACTTGGGGCAGGAGCTTGTCCCCAACCCAGAGAGGACAATCCACCTTTTTCCGGCTGAGGACCATGGACTCGGACTTGGAGGTACTGATTCTCATCCCAGCCGCTTCACACTCAGTGGCAAACCGTCCCAGTAAGACCTGTAGGTCATTGCTGGATGAAGCCAGCAGGACAACATCATCTGCAAACACAAGAGATGAGATCCTGTGGTCACCAAGCATGACACCCTCTGTTCCCTGGCTGCACCTAGAAATCCTGTCCATAAAAATTATTAACAGGATTGGTGACAAGGGGCAGCCCTGGCAGAGTCCAACTCTCACTAGGAATGAGTCCGATCGAGTGTTGGCAATATGAACCAAACTCTCACAATGGTCGTACAGAGACCGAATAGCTTGTAACAACAAGCCTGATACCCCATACTCCCAAAGCACCCCCCCAAAAAAACCATGAGGGACATGGTTGAATGCCTTCTCCAAGTCCACAAAACACGTGTAAACTGGTTGGGCAAACTCCCATGAACCCTTGTGGATTCTCGAGAGGGTAAAGAGGTGGTCCAGTGTGCCACGGCCAGGACAAAAACCACATTGCTCCTCCTGAATCCAAAGTTCGACCAACAGCCGGACTGTCCTCTCCAGTACCTTGGCATAGACCTTCCCAGGGAGGCTGAGGAGTGTGATCTCTCTAAAGTTGGAGCACACCCTCTGGTTCCCTTTTTTGAAGAGAGGAAATACCACCCCGGTTTGCCATGCCAAAGGCACTGCCCCCGACCTCCACACAATGTTGCAGAGGCGTGTCAACCATGACAGCCCTACAACATCCAGGGCCTTGAGGTACTCAGGGCGAATCTCATCCGCCCCCGGGGCCCAGCCACCAAGGAGATTTTTAACCACCTTGGCAACCTCAGCCCTTGTGATAGGCGAGTCGTCCCCCTCGTCCACAAGCCCTGCTTCCTCTGTAGAAGGCATGTCAGTGGAATTGAGGAGATTCTCAAAGTATTCTTTCCACCGCCTGATGATATCCCCAGTCGAAGTCAGCAGCGCCCCATCCGCATCATACAGTGTGGACAGGGAGCTGCCGGACAGTTTGCCAGAATCTCTTCAAGGCCGACCGAAAGTCTTGTTCCATGGCCTCACTGAACTCCTCCCATACCCGAGTTTTTGCTTCAGCAACCACCTGAGCTGCACTCCATTTGGCCTGCCGGTACACCTCAGCTGCTTCGAGAGTCCTACAAGCCAACCAAGCTTGATAAGACTCCTTCTTCAGCTTAATGGCCCCTCTCACCACTGGTGTCCACCACTTGGTTCAGGGGTTGCCACCACAAGATGCCCCAACAACATTGCGGCTGCAGCTCTGGGCAGCCGCTTCAACAATGGAGGTGGAGAACATGGCTCCTTCAGACTCCATGTCTCCAGACTCCCTCGGAATGTGGTTGAAGTTCTTCCGGAGGTGGGAATTGAAGACCTCCTGGACAGGAGCCTCAGCCAGACATTCCCAACACACCCTTACTATACGTTTGGGTCTACCAGGTCTGAATGGCATCCTCCCCTGCCATCAGCTCCATCTCACCACCAGGTGGTCATCAGTTGACAGCTTTGCATCTCTCTTTACCCGAGTGTCCAAGACAGACGTTCGCAGGTCTGATGACACGATAACAAAATCGATCATCGACCTGTAACCTAGGGTGTCCTGGTGCCAGGTGCACATATGAACACCCTTATGCTTAAACACGGTGTTCGTTATGGACAAACTGTGGTTAGCAGAGCAACCAACTGAACTTTATTACAGACGCGGGTAAATATATACAGCAGCCGTAGCCCGCCTGACGTCATCCCTCTCAAATGGCTACGGCAAGCCCCAGGGTTCAAACCCTCCCAAAGTTACACATCACACTCGGGGCTAGCATGTCCAAACTGTTCCACTGTTAGCTGAAAATTTTACCTGAAGTGGCCAAACATGAACAAAAATTGTGTGCTGGACCAGTGTGAATTGTTGTATGGGCAAATTTTTTGCACTGCCACAGGACATGTTTGTATGGAGTTTTCTTCTGTTTTTATGTCTTTGTGGGGTTCTGGGTTGGAGTTTGATTCTCACTGAGTCGTTTACTCATGCTAGGCTCGATCTTGAAGTAAAACAGTAATTTCTATGTCAGTGCTGTAACGGAACAATTGAGAACCACTCAGGATAAAGTGTCGGGAGCAGGCATGGTGCGTTATTTTTGTGGAAAACCCAGCTGGAAGCCCTGTAAATAAAAATCATAATGGAAACAACACAGGAAAATGGGATACTGTCTTATTTACATTAGCAAACCCATTTTAACACATAAGTTATAGATTTGATTAGATTACAGAAAAATGTTTCCATGGATCTCCTTTAACTTCAGGAATCTAAATGATTGTCTTCTCTTTCTGCTGTGACAAAATGACCTTCACCTTCCATCCATGCTGAGTAAAGCTGCCTAACCCCTAACTGATCTCCTGCTGTATATGTATGTTGTTGCATCTGGCCCTTCAACGCCCCCCACCCACACATTCTTTGTCTGATTGTATCATTAGCAGTTATACACAGTATGTAAGGAAATGCAGGACAGGATAGTGAAGATCGTTCCCAGACTCAGTGAGGAGAAGCTCATTGAAGAGTTACTGGCAGCTAACGATGAAATGAACAGCGCCTTCACCCGCTACCACAGGTAACTGACCAGAATAAGAAGGCAATTAACCAATATCACACCACATGGAGGATGTTAGGAGTGAATATCATCACGACTGTAACTAAGCAAAGTCACAAACGTTGAATCACAGTGCGCTGATATTACATAATAATTCACAACCTTGAGTGTGATACTGCTTTTGCACAACAGTTCCACAAATACTGTGTATTAGTTCACAGTATGCAACATCAGATAATGATTTGTTTGTTCATATAATCCGTTACTTTGCTCCACCAAGTCAAATAGTTTTGTGATTTAATTGTTGTTATTCAACAAAAGCAATGAGAATTAAATAGAGCAGAATAGCTTTATTGTCACTTTGCACACATGTTCAGTGAAACTAATTAGCTGATTGTGAAGATAAATTCAGCCTTAGCTTGGCCATCATGTTGGTTAATGTTAGCAACAAAAACATCTATGTGAAGCCCTAATAAGCCTAGTTTTGCAGCCACACTGGCTTACCTCTTTTTGTTCACATTTACTTAACTGCAGGTGTTAGAAGCGTGCATTACTACTTGAGGCTTTAATAAAAAATATAAGATATCCAATTTAAAAGTATCAACACACAGCTACGGCTAACTCTTAATATGACCCAGGAGCAACGCAGGTTATGAAGACTGCCTCTTGTCAAACAGGTCCTCCCTGTGGAAAAGAAGGGCGAGTTAACATCATTACATTTAGATTATAATTCTCATAAGAAGCAACAACAGTTACAGTAATTAAAAGTTATCAGAGCACCTGTGAAGCGAAATGCATGTCAAGGTAAATGTTTCAATGGTGTTAAATATGACCACTCGCAGAATGCCTATTGTCCAATCAGATTTCTAAAATATAATCACATTGGAAGATGGCGGAGAGGCATAACGCTTAAACAGAGAGCTCTCCCTAGTCGGATTAAAAATCTTTGGTAAATGGCCAACTCGACATAAATAGGTCAATAAACCAAGGGATGAAAACACGAAGAAGCCGGGCACACGGACAAAAGCAGGGTAAAACTAAAGAATCCCTCTTCAACAACACTGGAGAAATCGCTGACAACGAGGCCAACAAAAACGAGGAGACTTCAAAGAAAATGGAAGACGCCAACCTCGATGTTATGAACACTGGCTTCGCCAATATAAGTAAGGACATAAAAGACCTCAAGCGACAACTCCAACAGGATTTAACGGCTCTTAAGGAAGAACTGAAAAAAGAGATGGAGGAAATTATGGGTCTCTGAAAAGAAATGGACCGCAAGCTAGCAGAAAACATGGAGGAGCTGCGCACTCAACGGGCGTGTATGGCAGAAGCACAGGCTCAAATATCAGAGTTGGAAGACCGAGGCAAGCGAGCTGCTACAGACCCTGACGGCACAAACACAAGAGGATGCAGGAAAAAATAACCGACCTGGAGAGCAGGTCCAGGCGGAGCAATATACGCATCTTCGGGATTCCAGAGGGCACTGAAGGCAACTCGATGACGAAATTCATAGATCAATTCTTAAAAAAAGAGCTTGAACTGCCCGATGAAACAGACCTGCAGATCCAACGAGCACACAGAGCCTTGGCACAGAACCCGAACTCAAATTCTGCACCCAGGTCAGTTGTGGTAAACTTTTTAAAATACGACGTAAAGGAAAGAATCCTGACACAAGCGTGGAAAAAAAGATACGAGTTGGCGACAAACAGATATTCTTTGACCATGACTACCCGACAAATTGTGCAGCAGTGAAAGAAATATGCCAACATTAAAAAAATGCTGAAAGAGAAAAAAATTAGATTCCAAACGCCACTTAACGAAGATGAGAATTCATTGGGATGACGGCATGAAAACCTACAACACGGCCAGAGAGGCAGCGCAGGACATGACGGAGCGAGGCTTTGTGGTGAGCGTACCGGAGGAAGCGGCTGGAGCAGCGGCGGCACGGAGCGCACCGAGACGACCGGAGTGGAGGCGAGTGAGCGGCAGAGGGCGGGAGACGGACGTGATGCACCGAGCCCAAGAAAAACTGCAAGGCTTTCAATGGAAAGCCTAGATTATAACAAAGATTAAGAAGGGCACAGAAGAAATGAAGGCCAAGAAGACAAGGTAAAAGAGAAACAAACGGCTAGGAGAGGTTAAAGTGATTTTTGTTGGACATTTCTAGACTAATGGCTATTACTTGGATGGTAACTACAGGTCTAGGGAAGGCCCCTCACTCGGTGAGGACATTCCCTCCACCCTCCAACAGGGACCAATGGGCAGAAGAAAGGCCCAAAGTGTGGCAGTCGAAGTTCGTTAATGTGTTTTTGTACATACACTACAGTTCAAAAGTTTGGGGTCACCCAGACAATTTTTGTGTTTTCCATGAAAAGTCACACTTTTATTTACCACCATGAGTTGTAAAATGAATAGAAAATATAGTCAAGACATTGACAAGGTTAGAAATAATGATTTGTATTTGAAATAATAATTTTTTCCTTCAAACTTTGCTTTCGTCAAAGAATCCTCCATTTGCAGCAATTACAGCATTGCAGACCTAACATGATTGCACAAGGGTTTTCTAATCATCCATTAGCCTTCTGACGCAATGAGCAAACGCATTGTACCATTAGAACACTGGAGTGATAGTTGCTGGAAATGGGCCTCTATACACCTATGTAGATATTGCACCAAAAACCAGACATTTGCAGCTAGAATAGTCATTTACCACATTAGCAATGTATAGAGTGTATTTCTGATTAGTTTAAAGTTATCTTCATTTAAAAAAGTGCTTTTCTTTCAAAAATAAGGAAATTTCTAAGTGACCCCAAACTTTTGAACGGTAGTGTATATGTGTTAGTTTTGTTGTTAAAGGGGTTAGGAGCACAAGTTAAAAAAATGGAAAAACATGAATATGGTTAAAAATCTTAAGATAATGACATTAAACATGAATGGTCTGAACTCGCCTGTTAAAAGGGAAAGAATAATAAGAAAATTCAAGAAGGAAAAAGCCGAAATTATATTTATGCAAGAGACACATTTGAACAAGACAGAACATGAGAAACTAAAGAGATTTGGCTATAAGAACTCCTACTACAGTTCATTTAAGGGAGGAACTAAAAGGGGGGTTATGATACTAATTTCAACTAAAATACAATTTGAATGTGAACAAGAAATCCAGGATAAAGAAGGCAGATATGTAATATTAAAGGGAAGAATAGATGGTGTGCAGATCACATTAGTGAACATCTATGCTCCACCAGAAAGTGACAAGGGTTTTTTTCAACATATGTTTGATCTCATAGCAACACACAGTGAAGGAGTCCTAATTTGTGGAAGAGACCTAAATGCTGTCATGGATCATGAAGTTGACACAACAAGTGTTAAGAAGACAAAAAAACATGTAACAAAGTTCATAAGAACCTCACTGGCAGAAATGGGTATTGTAGACATATGGAGGGACCTGCACCCACTCGAAAAAGACTATACACATTATTCAGCAGTCCACAAAGTACACTCTAGAATAGATTACTTCCTTATGAATGAAGGTGACAGACACAGGGTGAGAAATTGTCGGATTGGAGGGGCAGAAATATCAGATCATAATCCTATATACATGGAAATATATTTAAATAATAGAAAACGACAAACAACATGGAAACTTAATGTAGGACTATTAAATGATGAGAAAATGAAAGAAAGAATAAAGTTAAACATAAATGAGTATATCGAGGAGAATGATAATGGAGAAGTGGACCCAACAATACTATGGGAAGCACTAAAAGCAGTGTTAAGAGGTAAATTAATTGTTGAATCAAGAAAAGCAAAAAAGTCTAAACTGGAATCATATGAACAAAGATGTGAGAGACTGAGGGAATTGGAACGTAAACATCAAAACACAAATGACCCAAAAATATATCAAGAAATTAAGGAAGGAAAAATAAAAACAAAAGAAATACAAATAGATGAAATTGAAAGGAATAATAGATATTTAAAACAAAAATATTATGAAACGGGGCCAAAGGCCACAAAACTGCTGGCAAAACGGTTAAGAAAACAACAAACAGTGAATAATGTATATAAGATTAAAGACCCCATCACAAATAAATCCAGTTACCCCAGAAAACATCGAAGAAATATTCCATAAATTCTATCAAGAACTATACTCGCAACCTGAAGAGACAAATGTTAAGGATATTAAAAAATTTCTGTGCACATTGGACTTGCCATCAATAGGACACCAACAAAATGAAAACGGCAGAAATAACAACACGAGATTAAAGATGTGATTAAGTCACTAAAAAATGGTAAATCACCAGGTAGTGACGGATACCCATCTGAGTTTTATAAACTGTTTATAGAAGAACTCATGCCACAGCTCCTAAAGTCATTTAATTGGACATTAAACAACAACAAAATACCTCCATCATGGAACGAAGCCATTATTTCAATTATTTTAAAGCCAGGGAAAGATAGGGAACAATGCGGAAACTGTAGGCCAATCTCTTTATTAAATGTGGATTATAAAATATATACAACAATTATCTGTAAACAAATAAAGACATTCTTGACGGAATTGATAGGATGATCAAACTGGTTTCATAGAGGGACGCCAAACACATAATATCAGGAGAACAATACACATAATTAATCAAATACATAAAGAAAAGAAAAGCGCAGTAATGAGTTTAGACGCAGAAAAAGCATTTCATAGGGTTAATTGGATGTTCCTATATAAAGTGCTGGAACGCTTTGGATTTAATGAAAAGTCAGTGCAATGCATAAAGACGCTATCAAAAACGTGTGGCAAGAATCAAGATAAACGGTAGCTTAACAGACAAAGTAAATATACAAAGATCAACTAGGCAGGGATGCTGCCTATCGCCCACCTTGTTTGCTCTGTTCATAGAGCCACTGGCTCAAGCGATGCGCTAAAATAAGAAATTAAAAGGTGTAACAATAAAGGGAGCGGAACACAAGATTGGGCTGTTTGCAGACGATATTATAGTTTACCTTGAACAACCAGATGAATCAATAATGGAAATGATGGACTTGATAGAAAATTTTGGAAAATTATCAGGATACAAGATAAACATAACAAAAACACAAATACTGACATTCCACTATAACCCTTTAAACCAGATAACTGATAAGATCAAACTAAACTGGAAACAAAAAGAAATAAAATACCTTGGAGTGAACATGCCTAAAGGTTTAAGCAAAATCTATAAAGCAAACTATGATAGGTTAGAACAAGAAATAAAAAAAAAAAAAAAAAAAAAAAAAGATATTGATAAATGGTCAATCTTAAACATGGATTTGAATTCAAAAATTAAGACAGTCAAAATCAGCATACAACCTAGACTGCTTTACCTCTTCCAGGCTCTACCAACAGAGATTCCTGGTGCCCAGTTCTCAAAGTGGGACAGGATGATATCGAGATTTGTTTGGGGAGGTAAAAAGCCAAGAGTGAAATATAAAACTCTCCAATTACCAAAAGAGAAAGGAGGCATGGGCCTACCGAGTCTAAAGGAATATTACTACTCAGCACAAATAAGATATATCATATGTTGGTGCAACGGAGGATACGAGGCAAAATGGAAAGAAATGGAAAAGGAAATTGAGGGACTCCCAGTACAAAGCATAATAGGAGATAAGGATGCATATAAGCAAATCAAACAAATAGACCCAATCACTAAATTTACTTTGGAACTGTGGTATAAAATAGTACAAAAGTATAATATAAAGGAAGACATAAAACTATTGAAATGGGTAGCATTTGACAGTCAGTTTGAACCGGCAAAGCAAGATAGGGGATACAAAAATCTGGTGAACAAGGGAATCACAGCATGGGGCAATATGGGAAAAAAAGATTTCGGGAGTTTTGTAAACATGAGAAGAAAATTTAAACTAGAAAAATCTGAATTCTTCAGATATCTGCAGGTGAGAGATTATTATATGAGGAAGATTAGGCATAACCTCCACACAGATGTGAGCGAGATTATACAATTCATTTTAAGCTTGTATGCAGGAAATAAAATAAGAATTATTTCAAAGCTATATCAGAAACTTACGGCAAACAAACATTCAAGTAACTATATAAAGGAGAAATGGGAAAAAGAACTAAATTTAAACATAACAGAAGAAATCTGGCAAGAAATATGGAAAACACATCAACAAGTTCAAGGACATGGGGGGAATTTGGATGGAAAAACCTGATTTGCTATTTCATTACACCACAGATCCAAAGAAAATATACAAATACCAAATCTATGTGCTGGAGGGGCTGTGGGGCTCAAAATGCAGACCACTCGCATATGTTTTGGAAATGCTGCAAAATCTCATCATTCTGGAAATCTATACATGTGACAATACAGAGGATATTAGGATATAATATACCACTGATCTGTAACCTGATGTATTTATGTGATCTTAAAAGAGACAATGTAATACAGGCTGAGGACAGATATTTAGTTAGTCATGCTGATTGCATGTAAAAAAAACAATCACAAGAAGATGGCAGTCAGAAGTTCTTCCTGACCAAGAGCAATGGACAGACATTGTTGAGGATATACGTTTAATGGAAAAACTAACATATCGACAAAGAATGCAAGAAGGACAATATGAAAAAAAATGGTGGAAATGGACACACTACAAAGTGCAACAACGAGACAGAAATTGAAAGAATAACCAAAGACACTGGAAAAACCAGAAGAATTAAGAGATGGAAACTAAAAACTTGATGCTCCAACATTTGTCCCCCCCCCTTTTTTTTTTCTTCTTCTTCTAGCTCCTTTTTTTTAAATATAGAGACTGTGATCTGAATGTAATATGTATGATGAAAAATGAATAAAAATCAAAGTTACAAAAAAAATATATATATATATAATCACATTGACTTCAGGATTTTGTCCATTGTTTACAGGTTTGAGAGGCGATTAGCAAATGTACAAAGTTCAACAGAAAAGGTAAGGTAACTGTGGAACCCTGTTTGAATGGTTTGCTGTTTATACTCCCTCAGCTTTCTTGCCAATACGTGCATAATGTGCAGGGTGTTAAAAGGTTAAAATCCGGGCTTTCAATTCATTTCTTCCAGAGCCACACGTATGTTAACCTAACAGATCTCGATTTAAAATCTGAGCCTGTGAGTCCATCGGAGGTTGCATCCATTACCAATGAGAGCTCCCTCAGCATGTCCAAACCTGACAGTTTGTCCAGTCAGCTGGCCAAACTAAGTAAGTACTCCACAGTATTGTTGCATGTACTTTTGGAGTTCTTCATGTACAGTTTATATACCGCTTAGGTTTAAAATGTAACCTGTGCTGCTCACTTGTTATTTTGTTACAGGTACGAGTGAATCAGATGACACATTATCACAGAGAAATAATGTCTCAACTCAACAAAGACTTAGGTATGGAAAGGTTAAGTCACAGACTTATGACCATAAGGACATAAATGAACTAGAGTCAGGCTGTTTTGTACACTATAGTACAGGGAAACTGTTGGGGTAGCTGGAAGCATCAATACTAATCTAATAATGACGATTTAGTAGCTTGCCTGAAGTCCTACTGTTGAAATTAAAAACTGAAAAATATCAAATATTTAAAATTTTAAAAAATGAAAAGGATGGAGAACATAGAATAAATAGTTTGAAAAACATTTAGTTTCCTGAGAATCGTCTGCATTTAAAATAAGTAGATAAAGTTGCTAATCACTGATGTAAAAATTCTAAAATGATATAACAGGAAGATAAAAATAAACTATCAAAATTGTAAGCTAAAATAAATAGCACCTTTAAGTAATTAAATGTTGAAATAGCAAAAATGTTGTTAAAGACAGACTCTTGTGGATATAAATCCCCTATAAAAACAAATCTACATTGTCTAAAATGGTGTCTTATGCCCTTTTTTCTACAAAAACAATCTTTCATTGTCTTATAGTTTTGTGTCAAAATGTTTTCACTTTTCCTCCTCCTTCAAACGCCAGGATCTGTGAATAGGCAAACCAACATCCCAAAAGGCTAATGGTGACTAGTGCTATATTAAACAGAATAAATCCTGTGATAAAAAAGACTTACTGGTTGAAGGACATGCCCTGTTGTATGCGCAGTGGTCCAGGATAATAACTGAAACTGCGTCTGTCCTTAAAAGCAGTTTAATAGTAAAACGCATCTTAATTTGACTCAGGTTTTTAAAGCAACTGTCCAAAAATACTAACTGGCCCTGGAGGCTAATTTCAGTCTTTAGTTCTGATCTAATCCCATGAGGATTGGCTCAACGCTACGGACCTGGTATAGTGATATCACCAAACATGCTCCGTCTCTGTCTTGTCTTTTTCCAAAGGGAGGAGCTTAACTAAAATGTCATGGCAGAAAAACAGACATGACACATTTGAGTGATTTTGCTCTTGATATGTCTTGTAAGTCATAAAAAACATGTTACAGACATGTTAATAAGAAAAAAAAAAATTGGATTTTTGGCAGTGTGTCACTTTAACTAGAGATCAAGCGGCAAAAATTGTTAAAATAAAAAGCTTTAAAAGCTGAAAACTGAAAAGAAATAAGTTAAAAAAAAAAAAAAAAAAACTTTTGAAATTGTTAAAATTGTAAATAAAGAGACATAATCAGTCATAGTTGATCCGAAAATAATAACCTGACAGAAATAGTAGACAGCTATGGCTAAAAGTAACAGATGAATAAATTGAATAACAAAAAATAAAAAGGGACTAGACTAGATGAATAATATAGAAAATAAAAGTCACATTTCACAGATAATGGATTGATAAGTAAAAGTACATTTTAAGCTAACCTAGCTAACATGCAATTATTGCAAAAACAAGCTGTATCAATAGTGGATGAAATGCATGCTGTGTGAATAAAAGACATTTAATGTATTTGTCACAAAACAGTTGTTTTACAGTACAAATATCAGGCTGCATCATGAAAAATTTGTTCTCACTCTTGTTTTTTTGTTTTTTCTAAATCATTTTATTGTTTGTTCAGCTCAGTTTTCACCCATGATTCTCAGCCAGTTCAACTTGTCTTTCAGCGACGATACAGTGGACGGCTTGGCCCAAGCTCAGGACAGCAGACTACCTAACGCTGTATGTATACTTATGGGGGGGGGGTTACATATGTCCAGCTATGATATGATATATGTGACTTTACTTTTGGGATAGGAAAACCTGCTTTTCAAATCTTAAAAACAACAACAAAAAAACACTAGATTTGTGCCAGATTAAGGTTGGATTTATAAAATCATAGCAGTGCAGAATCGCACCCTAATGGCTGTTTGAGTAAATGTGTATGCTGCTTTGTCTCAGTAACGGTTTTCCTCCTAAATTCACTCTGCCTGAAGGATGACAGTCCAGCCTCCACCCATAGCTCCTCTCCAAAGTTAGATTGGATGATTAAAAGGGGAATGGTGGGTCTGAGTACAGAAGTGTGTCCTGTCTTCACACTGAGCTTACCCCCCATGTTGTTGCCTCCTGATTTATTTATGGAGTTTCAGTTTACATTTGCCCTGGTCTTGGTTGCTTTTTTTTTTTTTTTTTTTTTTTTTGGCTCACTTTTTTGTTTTGTCAGTTGAGGGTTTTGAGATAAGAAACAATAGATGTTTTTCCACTGCAGAAAACTGAATCTTTTTAGTAGAGTTATTGGTAGAATAACTCTTTTAGGAACTATGCTCTTTGGGGTCTTTTTTGTGTTTGATGATGTAATCACCTAAAAAAGGTGGTGCCACTGCCAACCTAGCAAGATGATAACAGTGTTATCAAATCGGTGTGTTTTGGGGTGCCCCATTTATGGTGGAGTTTGTAAATCAGATATCGAAATGGCATCTAGTCAGAAAACTCATCAGTAGCAATGCCAGTTGAAAACGACACAGTACCTGGTGAGTTGCATATATGAACATGGTGCGACATGTTCAGAGAGAACTCAGGCAGTACCATGTGTACAACCGACTAGAAGAGAAATAAGACAGATTTCTAATAAATACTTCCTTTACACAGTTTTGATTACTGTTGATTAGGCATGGGGATTGCCTGAGGCCCCAGGATACAATATTATTGTGATACTTGGGCAACAATGTGATATTATCATGATCTTGTGAAATATTAAGGATTATATATTTTGATCTATCCTTCCCTGTTCTTTTCTTGTCCAACTCTCAACTAGACGTCACCAGTCACTCCTGTGCTCTGCTGACCTCACCAGACAATGAGGAGCTAGAAGGCCCTCAGAGCACATACCCCAGCCAAGGCTCCGTTCTTCCTTCTCTCACTCCCTTCATCCACACATCTGTCCGCTGTACCTCCATCCGTCCATAGATTGCAAGACAGGGCCTTGGTGGAGGCATGCGCTCATGGATTAACTCCAAAATCTAATGGGTTAATTCGTAGCCTAAGGGCCACCTCTGCTAACAGGCAGGCATTGCAGGCGTTGCGCTGTATCAGTTCTCCCCTCACACCTACTGTTGATGAGCGGCACATAAGTGCATCCATCTTGATTTTTGATATCTGGAGTGGCGGGGTTTGTCTTCTTTAAAAGTATTTGGCACATCTAATTCCAAACTGTGCAACTTTCTGAGCAGAAAATAAAATTTCTGGGGGCATCCCTGTTTAACCCCTTGAACTCTGAGTTCCGCGGGCAGTCACGTCTCTACATCTTAGTGCGTCTCAGTACGCACTGAAAAAAAAAAAGCTGTATTTCCGGTCTTCCAGTACAGACACAGCCTTGTTACAACCTGAGAAAAAAGCTGTGTAATATATTCATTTTTTGTGGAATTTTTACAAAATTTTGACCTGAGCTTGAA
Organism: Pholidichthys leucotaenia; assembly: GCA_020510985.1. Classification (NCBI taxonomy): domain Eukaryota; kingdom Metazoa; phylum Chordata; class Actinopteri; order Cichliformes; family Pholidichthyidae; genus Pholidichthys; species Pholidichthys leucotaenia. The sequence goes on from CM035838.1 coordinate 350,355,874, forward strand.
AACACTTGGTTCTACATTTCTGTTGTGTTTTCCAGCCAGTATCTGACAGCTGTATGTTATTTGCAAGCATTTGTATCTAAAAAAAACACCCAGGCGAGCTTTCTTGTTACTTAGTGGCAGGAGCACTTAGAGATTATGACGTGTTTTGCCAAAAAATTCAGAGTGTTTTCTTTTAAATGAGACTAACCCCATGAAGATGCTGCAAAGGGTTGAAGAACAGCTTTTGATTTACTTTGGGCATGTTATTTTTAGGCGTTTTTAGGGAAGCTGAACAGAGTTCAACAGGTTAAATCCCTGTTATGGGGTGGTAGAGCACTCAGGAGGTAGAGTGTGTCATCCGAAAACCGGAGGGTTGGCAGTTCGAATCCCGCTCCCCCCACCCTGCCGTTGTGCCTTGGGCAAGACACTTTACCCTCCTTGCCTCCAGTGTCCATGACACTGGTGTATGAATGTGAATAAGTGGTCGGAGAGGCCATTGGTGCGTTTCCACCAGTCTGTCCCAGGGCAGCTGTGGCTACAGCGATAGCTTACCACTACCATTGTCTGTAGAGTGAATGAATAATGGACTCATTGTAAAGTGCTTTGGGTGTCATGAAAAATGCTATATAAATGCAGTCCATTATTATTAAACTTCTGGCCAGGAATGTGTTATGGTGGCATTTAATGTGAAGTGCGGTGTGGTGACGCCGACTTCCTGTTGCGTCATCACACCACCCTATATTACAGGGCACCCGCCATGAGGACTTCCTCTTGTGCCGGATGACTCCACTGGGTGCATGCTGTGTACTGTGCTCACTATATTTAATAAAGCAGTGTTCAACACTACATCTCTGTTGACCTCGTTCATCACTAGGTTTGTGGACATAACATTTGGCGACTGAGGATTAACATATGGAGGCGTGCGTTACACCACTCCGTCCCTTCATTGAGCTCCCGAGTGAGCCACCAGTGCCATGGCCGTGTTGGTTCGAGGCCTCCCAAACTTACATCACAGCGCTGGACCTCGGGAAGCTCGATAAGGTGAGGGCATGTGCGTTCCTCGTCCACAACTTGGGTATTGAAGGCCAGCGAGTCCTATGGACTCTCGGCACGTTGGACTCATTCGAGGACGTCGTGGAGCTGCTAGCTAACCACTTCACCACCCCAGACTGCGTGACTGTTTGGAGAATTTGCTTTCGCCAGAGACGTCAACATGTCGGTGAGCCTATCCACCAGTATGTCACTGATTTGAGGCAGCTAGCTAACGAGTGTCGTTTTGGGCTGCTTGAAGACGAGATGGTGCATGACCAGTTGGCCGAGCATACGTGCAATGCTGGACTGCGTGCTAGGCAATTAACAGCGCCTAATGACTTGACGCTAGCTAGGGCTGTTGAGCTACAGTACCTCTCCAGTTGGAGGCCGCAGACAAGCTAGCTTTGGAGCTAAACTGGTGCCAGTCACAGAAGCCGCTGGAGCCACCCGCCTCAGCTAATGTTGCGGACCCTGATAGAGAGGATAGCTTGGATGAAGATTGTTCAGAAACCAATGCTGCCAGCTGAAGGTCTGCCTCGGGGAACCCCCGTTGCAGGGGTTGTGGGTCCGTGACACACCACCATAAAGCGAGAGAGTGCCCAGCAAGAGGGAAACGATGCAGCGGATGTGGGCGCTTTAATCACTATGCCAGGGTGTGCCGCTTATCTGATCCGGAGAGCCCATGAAAGAAATCACCCCACCCGCCCCCGACAACTATCCACTCTGTGAGTCTCAGTACCAATGGGTATATGTATTGTGCAGTGGAGTTAGACGGCATGGAGGTGCCACTGTTACTCAACACAGCGACGGTGCGGTCGATGCTGAATTGGGCCAGGGTGAAGAAGTTTTCCCCCACCACAGGATTAGAAGTAACCCAGCGCCGTTGTATGGCTACGGTGGTAGCAGGCTGTGCACTGTTGGGATTATGGAGTTGACTGTTCATTACAAGTCCAAAACAATAATTGCCGTCATGGGGTGTGACCTATTCTACGGACTGGGTTCTGTCATTAAGGACAGCGCTGGGAACGAATGATCTGGTTGTGGCCGCTGGGGCTCGCGGGCTCCGGTGGTCAAAGAGGACGTGGTGTGGGATGGGGAACTAATGGACACCCTTGCTTTTGAGCCGGACCAGTTTTGCTCATTGTCGGTGCCGGAAAGTCTCAGTGCCTGCACTCAGAAAGAAGGAGTTGGGGGGGCCAAGCGTGACAGCAGGGCACCCGTGCCAACAAGCGACACCATGCTAGCTCTGGATGCCTCTGATACTCGGCCGCAGTTGGGTGGGGAGTCTGCAGCTACGAAGGTGACCACTGCAACGTTCTTAGAAGAGGACGGGACATGACCGGCGAGCATGGAGTTACCGCATGCTCAGCAGCAGCACGTCAGGCTGAGTAAGGTCCCACTTCGGGTTATGGACTTGGTTCGGGGTGATGAACGACCTCGGTGAAGTTGGGCCAGACGACAGCCAACAAAACATCGAGCACGCCTGCGGATAGTGGCGAAGTTGGGTATGGCGTGCTTCCGGTTGTCTGACGGGTCGATGAGGCACGCTAAACAGCTGCGGCGTGTCTAAGAGGATGCTTCAGGTGGCGAGGCTGGACAGGAGTCAGTGAAGGTGGTTTGGGGTCCGGGCTCCAATGTCCAGAAGATCAGCCTTCGCCCCGGGGGCCTGTTGCCTCCAGAGGTGCGCCTGCTGTGGGGCTACCCAGGGCCCCCATGTCGGTTCCACCTTTTCCACGAGTGACTGTGCTGTGACAGCCTATAATGTTTATCATTCTGTGTGTTGTTCTATGTTAGCTTAGGAGCATGGCTAATTTTTTTAGTTGAAAATAAAAGACTTTTAGTTAATACCAGTGCAGAATAACCCACTATGCCCTGCGGGCTGTGTGGTAGTCCACCCACCGGTGCTATTTTAGGTTTGTTTTGGTGTGAGTGTGTTAGGCCTTAGTTTTACGTTAATTAGAGTGTGATTGGGGTTCTAAATTGGGGTGGGTTCAATTCGAGCGAGTGTTTTTGAACCTTGTCAGGGGTGGGGTGGGGGTTATGGTGTCATTTAATGTGAAGTGCGTGATTTCTCGTGAGTGCTCCGACTTCCTGTTGCGTCATCACACCGCCTTATATTACAGGGCACCCGCCATGAGGACTTCCTCTTGTGCCGGATGACTCCGCTGCGTGCATGCCGCATACTGTGTTCACTATATTTAATAAAGCAGTGTTCAGCGCTACATCTCTGTCGGCCTCGTTCATCACCAGGTTTGTGGACATAACAGAATGCTCCAAAGTCAAGCTCAGCCTTTAAATGGAATGCACTATTTATACCAGTTTATGGGCAAATTTAAATGTAAAAATGAGCTATAGGACTTCACCATCTGTTCTTCAAAAAGTAAGAAGATGGAGATCTTTAGGGCATTTTTTTTTTTTTTTTTTTTTTTTTGCGTCAGACAGCAATACAACAGCAGCACAGGAACAACTAGAAAAGCACTCAGTGCATACCTCCATCAAGGCTCCATCCCTCCCTCCCTCCCTTTGTCCATCCGTCTGTCCATACTTTCAAGGCTCTGTCCCTCCGTACATTGTGAGATAGAGCCTTGGTGGAGGTATGCACTCATGAATCACCTCCAAAATGTACCGTATTTTTTGGACTATAAGGCGCACTTAAAATCCTTTAATTTTCTCAAAAATCGACAGTGCGCTTTATAATCCGGTGCGCCTTATGTATTAATTCTGGTTGTGCTTACTGACCTCAAACCGATTTTATGTGGTACACGGCGCTCAAAAATCTGTCAAAAATGTTTTAGTACAACTTTGGTAAGCTACGAAGCCGAACCACTTGATGGATTGTCGGAGCATTACGGTAGTCAGGAGCCTCGCGGAGTAATATGTGCTTCAACATAATGGCCGGATGGCTTTTTCCACAAATCTCCATCTCTGTTGATCTGCCACTCCATGCGCGCCCATCTCACCGATACTGTCAAAACCCAAGTGAAGCAAACTAATTCGGAACTTGCCATCATTCCGGGTGGATTAACCAAAGAACTCCAACCGCTATATTGGTGTCAACAGGTCGTTCAAAGTTAAATTACTAGCGAGTTACGCCACTATCTGCCAATGGATTGTGGATCGAAACTGCTCCTGTTTAGCTGTAATTAATATTCAAAAATGATATTTTCGGTATGAAAGAATTCAAGCGTCCCGGCATTTGTTTGCATTGTTTACTTCTCAGGGCTGCCGCCGGAGAGCGAGCCGTATCGAGTACCAAGCGAGTATCCTGGCCACTATGGCGATGTAAGCAGCCACGGAACGTACATTTGCTCGTGGAACAGGTCATTCACACTCGCAGACAATCACGCTATACGTGTCTATAATGACTATAGATAGGATTTTCTTTCCATGCACGCAAAAAAAAAAAATAAAAAATTCCCAGATCCGACTACCTCGCAAGGTAGTCGATACCCAAAAGCCGATGGTGTATAGAACACGTATATTTGGATTTGTATGTGAAATTTCAGCATCGAAACTGCTCCCGTTTAGCTGTAATTAAATATTCAAAAATGATATTTTTGGGACGAAAGAATTCAAGCGTCCCGGCATATGTTTACTTATCAGGGCCACTGCCGGAGAGCGAGCCGTATCGAGTATCGAGCGAGTACCCAGCGAGTATCCTGGCCAATATGGCGATGAACAGCCACGGACTAAAAACGTTCCGCCTGCTCGTGGAATAGGTCACTCACACTTGCAGACAATTGCGCTATATGTGTCTATAATGACTATAGATAGGATTTTCTGTCCATGCATGCAAAAAAAAATTTTTTCCCGGCTCCGACTACCTCGCTTTAATGCGCCTTATAATCCGGTGTGCCTTATGTATGAAAATAGACCATCAAATAGACCGTTCATTGATATTGCGCCTTATAATCTGGTGCGCCTTATAGTCCCAAAAATACGGTAATGGGTTTATCTGTAGCCCAAGAGCCACCTCTGGTTAAGATGTCGTCAAATCTGTCCAGTAGTTTTTGAGTAATCTTGCTAAGACAGTGTGAGAAAATGGGGCCTTGGCAGAGGTATGTGCTCTCAGATCATCACCAAAATCTGACTCATCCTTAGGCCAAGGGCCACCTTTGGTAAATACTTTTGTGAAAGTTGAAATCCGGATGCTGTCAATCAGGGATGGACAACTGGTGGCCCGTTGGTCGCATGCGCCCTGACATCATCCACTGCAACCTGCCAGACCATTTCCAAAAATCAGTTATTTGTTTTATATCCTGTTTGAATGTATTTGGAACTGCATTCTTAAATGCAGTTATAGAGTCTGCCAACAGAGGGAGCTCTAATTGAAACCTAGGTGCCACTCCATGAGTGGTCGAGCAAGAGTGAGGGAGCCACAGATAGAGGGAGCAGTGTGCCCCGGAGTACGTCCTTTAAACTTTATTTATTTATATAGCACCTTTCATGCAACAAAGTGCAGCTCAAAGTGCTTTACAGTTAAAACAATTCCAGATAAAACACAAACAAAACAATAAAAAGACAAAGAGAGCCCTCCCCCTGCCCTCCTCATCCCCGTCCCCACTCTCATCCAAGGCATCCATTCACCTGACCCCCAACCCACCCCAGAGCGTACCTCCTCCCACCCTGTTCCACCCCCCCCCCCCCACACACACACACAAGTAATAATAGGCATAGTTAAAACATGATTGAGGACTGACGACCAGAGTGAGGAAATACCATCATAGGGGCAGTCAGCACCAGGAGCCGGTCTCAGCCCACAGCTGCAGAGACACCACCGCAGGGGCCATCCCGGCCCAGGTAGACAGAGGAGTCCGCACCACATCCAACAGGCCATGACTAGACTCCCCCATCCCACCGAGCCAGGGCCACCACCACAGCAGCATCCCCACCGCCAGTGCCAAGTACAGCTCCAAGTGCTGAGAGCCCCCCAATGAGGAAACACTAGAGCTAAAAATGACATAAAATAAACTACAATAAGAAGCAGAGTAACATCATGAATAAAAATAAATAAAAAGAGAATAAAATGGTTAAAGGAATACTAAATATACCCATATTTATACTGTAGTGCAAAACTGAATTGAAATAATCTAAACACATAAAGCTATATAAATAAAGGTATGTGTTTAAGGTATGCATTGCATGCAGGTAAGTGTTGCATGCTGAGACCACATTAATAAGCTGTGAACAGCAATAAATGTGCAGAGTAGGCTGCTTTTTAACAGGTTTCAAACTGAAAGGCAAATTTATATAAGAAATGGCAGATTTACAACAGAAAAACACTAATTTAGAAAAAACCTGAGTACAACTAAAAAGTTACAAATTTTTAAATAAAATGATGCAAATTTATCAGTAGAAGCTTGCACATCTACTAATACCAAAATAAAATATAGATTTGTAAAGAACGGCTAATTTAAACCAGAAATGTAGTATATTTATCAGTAAAACTATTTCTTTACTTTGTTCATTTTCTTCTAATATTTTAAAAACATTTTTCTTCATCGTCATATTTCCTTTTCTTCTTGGCTTTTTTGTTAATTACCATCCAGAATTTCTCTTTGCTCATCATTTTGATGGAGAGAGTTTTAAAAATTAGGTCATGATATAATTTTATCAGTAATTTTAATTGTAATATTATAAAACACTGAGTAACTTTTATCATTTACATTCTCAGTTTTAATTGTGAAATTTGACTTTGAAGAAAATACCCCCCCCCCCCCGAAGGCTTACATGTAAATCTGGCCCTCGGGAAGTGAGAAAAAAAAATTTGTGGCCCTCACGACCACCAAAGTTGCCCATCCCTGCTGTAGATGATGCATTAATGGTTGTTTACACACTGGAAGGCTCCTGTACAGTTGGAGAGTCCCTGCCCCAAAATGGGAAATAAATAGTTCTATAAAAGGCATTTTTCTCAAATTAACACTAGAACTAGAACTCTCAATGAGTTCCAGTTAGTCCTTTGATACCTAAAATGTTCCTGCAGTGGAAAAACAGCTGATGTCTTTGCATGTTAATTTTTAGATCTTGAAAGCATGGTGATGTTTGTTTTTGTCTTGCTATACTGCACTACTGGCACACCCAAAGTTCTCTCCATTGAATGCCGTATTAGTGATATGTTGGTGGCCTTTTGTGTCAGTTTTTATCATGGGTTTATTCTTTTATGTGCTGGTTCATAGTAGGAGCTTCAGTAACTAATTTCCTTTCTTTCCTAGATTCCTATCAATCAGTCCAATGTAATGGATGACATTGAGAAGTGGCTTGCGTTGGATGATGAGGTTAGTGACGGGTTTAGTTGGTTTTATTGAATCTTAAGTGCTGACCACTGACTCCATCTGCCTGAGCATCTGTTGCCTCCAACGTTGATATTATTGCATTGATTTCTTCTTTAAAATTTACCATTAGTTTATCTGTTGCATTATAGTGCCAAAATTACATTTACCATAAATTCTTTATATTTACACATGTATTAAAAAGTTAAATAAAGTGAGTGTACTTCATAAATGTCCGGTATTTTAGACAGTGTTAATCATACCCTCTCAAAAATAATGCAGTGCAACTTATGCTGTCTTTTACCTTGAAATTTTGTGTTCATAATAGCTAATTGTGAATATCATCTGGGTATCACAAATTCGATAATCATTTTTTTATTCAGTTAAGCATTATTCCAGAGGTATGTGTTTGTAAATCAAAATGTGTCTTTTGTGTTTGTGATCCAGTATGATGACTTCGAGGACTCAGATGGTGTGACCAGTGAAGGTGAGGGTTGTTACTGCATTTTTATTAGGAAAAAAAATCAATGCACACACACACACACACACACACACACACACACACACACACACACACACACACACACACACACACACACACACACACACACACACACACACACACACACACAGTGGGGGGAAAACAATTATTTGATCTCATGCTGAATTTGTAAGTTTACCCCTTATAAAGAAAGGAACAGTCCATAATTTTTTATGGTAGGTTTGTTTTAACAGAGACGGAATATAAAAAAAATCAGAAAAAAATATTAAATAAGGGTTATAAATTAATTTACATTTGATCGTGGGAAATAAGTATTTGATCCCCTACCAATCAGCAAGAATTCTGACCCACACAGACCGGTTATGTATCCATGATGCACATGAATTAGTCCTGTCCCTTTAGGAAAGTGCTTCTAAGAACAGAATCAATCTTTTCAATTCAAACTTTTCCACCACTATGGGCAAGAATGTCAGAAACAAGATTGTAGACAAGCACAGGGCTGGAATGGGCTACAAGACTGTTGCATCCATAATTAGGCAAATAATGAGTAAGTGGTAACTCGGTTTATGGAGCTTTATTAGAATACAAACTATCATACAAATAAGGCTTACGGCACTCGCCTGCAGGCCAGGTGTCTTCCCGACGAAAGAGGACTAGCCCCTTCTGCCCACCTCCTTTATACTAGGAGTGGCGTCACTACCAGAAACCGGTAGTTAACCACCCCAGTATATTCCCTGTCCAACCCAGCTGCCATCTTACTGTTACCAGCCTATTTACATACATAACAAAGACCATCAACAAGAAGCTTGATGAGAAAGAGACCACTGTTGGTGTGATAATTCAAAAGTGGAAGAAATACAAGATAACAGTCAACTGCCCTCAGTCTGGAGTTCCACACAAGATTTCACCTTGTGGGGTAAGGATGATTCTGAGAAAAGTGAGGGATCAGCCCAGAAGTACACAAGAGGAGCTTGTTAATGATCGCAAGGGAGCTGAGACCACGATCACCAAGAAAACCATTAGTAACACACTTTGCCGTAATGGACTGAGATCCTGCAGTGCTTGCAAGGTCCCCCTGCTCAAGAAGACACATCTGAAGTTTGCCAGTGAACACCTGAATGATTTAGAGAAGGCTTGGGAGAATGTGGTGTGGTCAGCTGAGACCAAATTTGAGCTTTTTGTCATCAACTCGACTCGCCACGTTTGGAGGCAGAGAAATGCTGAATATGACCCCAAGAACACTATTGTCACTGTCAGACATGGAGGTGGAAACATTCTGCATTGGGGCTGTTTCTCTGCTAAGGGTACAGGAGGACTTCATCACATTGAGGGGCCGATGAACATGGCCATGTGCTGTAGAATCTTGGATGAGAACCTGCTGGCTTCAGCCAGAACACAGAAGATGGGTCGTGGATGGATCTTCCAATATGACAATGATCCAAAACATACGGCCAAGGCAACAAAGGAGTGGCTCAAGAAGAAGCACATTAAGGTCCTGGAGTGGCCTAGCCAGTCTCCGGACTTTAACCCCATAGAAAATCTGTGGAGGGAACTGAAACTTGAAGTTGCCAAGTGACAGCCTTGAAACCTTCAGGACTTGGAGAATATCTGTAAAGAGGAGTGGACCAAAATCCCTCCTGAGATGTGTGCAAACCTGGTGACCAACTACAAGAAACGTCTGACTGTGACTGTGCTTGCCAACAAGGGTTTCTCTATCAAGTACTAATTCACATTTTCCTGGGGGATCAAATACTTATTTCCATCGATCAAATGCAAATTAATTCATAACCCTCATTTAATATTTTTCTGGATTTTCTTGTTGATCTTTTGTCTCTCTCTGTTAAAATAAACCTACCATAAAAATTCAAATTATTATTTCCCTCACTGTACACACACACACACACACACACACACACACACACACGTGTATGTACAGTGAGGGAAATAATAATTTGAATTTTGAATGCTAGCAATTTGGCTTCAGTACACTCCGCTTGCTTTTTCTTGGCATTTTCAGATGAAGTAACGAGTCCATCACCATAAAGGTATTTTAGTTTGCTAATTGAGACAATAAATCCAACTCTGGCTTGCCTATTTTTATTTTTTTTTTTAAACAGATGTGAAATAGTTTGTGGATGGTAACAAGGGTAGGACTTTGTAAACTAAAGTTTTTTAAAAAGGGTAGGGCTTCCAGCTAACGGAGATGATTTCTTTTCAAACAGCACCTCACTGTGGAAATTAAGGTATCCAACACAGTATTACAGTTCTCATTGATCGACTTGAGAGTAAATAACCGTTAGTCATTAACGGTTACTAGAACATGTATGGAGCGGAGTGATACATATCCAGTGATATGATCCATGTTTAATGTTGCAGCATTGCACCGAGACAAATTCCTAGTTTGTGTACTACATGAACAATGGCAATAAATCTCATTCTGATTCTGATCAGAGTCCGATTATTGTGGAATATAGTAACTCCTGGAATCCCCATTGTCCATTCAGATTGCTTGGTCAGAACTAACTTGTGTGTGTGTGTGTGTGTGTGTTTTAAAAAAAATAAAAATTCTATCTAAACTTTATTTCTTAATGCCGCCAAGATGTAACAGCAGTATGCATACTGCCAGTCATCACTCAGAAATAATAAAACTGCCTTAAAAGTGTGCTGATTTTGGACCAAAATTATGTTTTAGAAGTTTTTTATGCTACTGTTTTATGGAATATCAGTTGCTTATTTTTATGAGTCTTATATATCACTTCTTCATAATGTTTAAACTCAGCACGTAAATGATCTACATTTGCTCTATCGGTGGCCTTAGAGCTCTAGTAATGGGTAGATCATTTTTAGCTCATAAATGCATTCTTAACCTCCAAATCAAATGTCTGCAATGAGTCTGAAGTAAGAGGATTTGTACAGTTCATAAAACAAAACAAAATGTCTTAATTGTGGCTCTTGGGAGCATTAGTGCAAATCAAACTGGTTTTTCTCCCCACTTAAAATGAACATTCAGAACTGTGGAATCATTTTGTGATTAACCCGTCAGCTTTAAGATGAGAATTTAACCTGCTTAGGACTCATGTTTCAAACAGGGAAACTGGAGATGCGTTCACATTTGTCTATTTCTTCATACTTGAACAATGTTATTTCTTTCTTTTGTTGTTTGAACAAAGCCTCTCCTAGTTGTGTCCAGTATGTTCAAGAAGCTGCTGCACAGCTGTGAACTCACTCTCCTAGATCATCTCATATTACACATTTCTTAAGCTCTGGCATTGATGATTTATTGCGGTCAGATTTTATTTTAAAATCAGTCAATGGATTTTTGGCCTTTAGGGTGAGGTACAGTGATTATGTTTTTATTGCGACATAAATAAAATTAACTTATTTGCTGATTAAGTGTGTGATTTAGAGCATAACCATTTTCATGCTAGCCCTAATGATGTCAGATAATTGGTATGAATTAGATTACTTTCCTTTGGTTGAAGTCGCACTGGTAGGTCATTTTAGGTGAGTCACCTTTATAGTCTTAGAGTATGATGGATTGATTAAATAAAATGACTAAAAATACAGCAGATGTGTGTTTTGTTTTTAATCAAAGCCCTGGCTTTTAGAGTTGTTGAGTTATTATAGAGGAATCTGCTGTTCATACAAATCCACAAAGTTCACACAGTTCAGCAGTATGAGTGCTGTGTTGATGTTGTCTAATTTGTGGCCCTTTGCCTAAAGTAGTGCTACTTTTTTCCTGGAAGGTTAAATTATGAGTTGTTAAATATTTGACATATTTGTTTTGGATATGTCTTACTTTATAAATGCAAAATAGTAGGGGTGGGAATTTTGAGGGATCTTGCAATACGATACTGTATGTATCATGATACTTGGGTCTTGATGCAATACTGTCACGATACTCTGGTTCCTTAAGTATTGCAATACCATACATTCCACTCCCCCATTCAATGTCAAATTTTGTCCCCAAAGTCTAACGGTCAGTATCTGTTTCATATAACTTTTTCAGTCTTTTTCAGTCTCACCATGGCCGTTTTTGTTTTAGTGGCTGTCCAGTGGACTGAAAAGTCAATTGGTTTTTATTACTTTGATATCTAAATGGGCAAGTTTGTATTTGTAACATTTATTAATAATTTTAATAAAGTATCACCATACTACAGTGAAGTGAAAAAGTGTTTGCCCCTTTCCTGGTTTCTCATTTTTTTTTGTACGTTTGTCACACTTAAATGTTTTAGATTGTCGAACAAATTTAAGTATTAGACAAAGCTAACACAAGTAAACACAAAATGCAGTTTTTAAATGAAGGTGTTTATTATTAAGGGTAAAAAAAAAAAAAAATCCAAACCTACATGGACCTGTGTGAAAAAATGATTGCCTCCCCTGTTAAAACATAAATTGTGGTTTATCACATCTTTGGAAAGCTGAGTTCAATGTCTCTAGCTACACCCAGGCCTGATTACCACCACACCTGTTCTCAATCCAGAAATCACTTAAATAGGACCTGCCTGACAAAGTGAAGTAGACAAAAAGATCCTCAAAAGTTAGACATCATGCTGCGATCCAAAGAAATACAGGAACAAATGAGAAACAAAGTAATTGAGATCTATCAGTCTGGAAAAGGTTATAAAGCCATTTCTAAAGCTTTGGGACTCCAGCGAACCACAGTGAGAGCCATTATCCACAAATGGCGAAAAGATGGAAGAGTGGTGAACCTTCCCAGAAGTGGCCGGCCAACCAAAATTACCCCAAGAGCGCAGCCACGACTCATCCAAGAGGTCACAAAAGACCCCACAACATCATCCAAAGAGCTGCAGGCTTCACTTTCCTCAGTTAAGGTCAGTATTCATGACTCCACCATAAGAAAGACTGGACAAAAATGACCTGCATGGCAGAGTTCCAAGACAAAAATCATTGCTGAGCAAAAAGAACATAAAGGCTTGTCTGTTTTGTCCAAAAACATTTTGATGATCCCCAAGACTTTTGGGAAAATACTCTGTGGACTGATGAGACAAAAGTTGAACTTTTTGGAAGGTGTGCGTCCCATTACATCCGGCATAAAAGTAACACAGCCTTTCAGAAAAAGAATATCATGCCAACAGTAAAATATGGTGGTGGTAGTGTGATGGTCTGGAGCTGTTTTGCTGCTTCAGGACCTGGAAGACTTGCTGTGGTAAATGGAACCATGAATTCTGCTGTCTACCAAAAAATCCTGAAGGAGAATGTCCAGCCATCTGTTTGTGACCTCAGCCTGAAGCGCACTTGGGTTCTGCAGCAGGACAATGATCCAAAACACACCAGCAAGTCCACCTCTGAATGGCTTAAGAAAAACAAAATGAAAATTTTGGAGTAGCCTAGTCAAAGTCCTGACTTGAATCCAATTGAGGTGCTGTGGCATGACCTTAAAAAGGCGGTTCATGCTCGAAAACCCTCCAGTGTGGCTGAATTACAACAATTCTGCAAAGATGAGCGGGCCAAAATTCCTCCACAGTGCTGTTAGACTCATTGCCGGTTTAGAGGGCAATCACTTTTTCACACAGGGCCATATAGGTATGGATTTTTTTCCCTTAATAATAAACACCTTCATTTTAAAAGCTGCATTTTGTGTTTACTTGTGTTATCTTTGTCTAATACTTAAATTTGTTTGATGATCTGAAACATTTGTGTGACAAACATACAAAAAAATGAGAATTCAGGAAGCGGGCAAACACTTTTTCACACTACTGTATGCCCCAGAATCAATACTATATATTATAGTATCATCACCACAAAGTATTGCAATACTACGATGTATAGACTCCCCCACCCCCACACCCCCACCCCTACCTACCCACAGAGTAACTTATGGGGCACTAAATGTTAAGTAGCACATGATGAATTTGACATCAAGGTTTTTCCCCACATTTAGTTCTGTGCAACTTTTAAAATGTTGTATGAAATTTTGTCGCTTTTGTTTTTGCTTTTTTGTTAGCAGATTTACAGTAATATTTAATTGTTTTCATATTTAGGGTTTTTAAATGATAAAAAAATTACTTTCAAATCTAAATGTTATATATTATATCTAAATGTTAAATGTTATATCCAAATGCTAAATATAAATTTAAATCTAAATGTTAAATTTAAATGCTAAATGTTAAATCTAAATGCTAAATCTGGAAAGTCGCAAAATAATTATCAAATACAGTAATTGGAAATTATTTGTGTCTCAAAAAATTATGGTAATATTCTTTCTGCTAATATTATCGCTATTATTGTTGCAACATGTACTCTACAGCATCATTTTTCTATAGATGACTGATAAAGTGAACCCTGCTTGTCTCCCTCTTCAGAGTTTGACAGATTTTTGGCAGAGCGAGCGAAAGCAGCCGAGCGCCTGCCGTCACTGAGAGCCTCCTCACAAGATGCTGAGCATTCGGAGTCATAACTGCACCTAAAATCTGCCAAAACTAACACTACTCATGAAGCTCCTGTATCGCCTGCTGCAAAAACTGAGATTTCCTAATGATGAATGGTTGAATGGCACATTTGATGTGGAACTTGCATTCCATGTTTGAAGCAGGATGTCCAACCGGTGCACTCTGCTCTTTTACTAGGGAGCAAGTATGTTTTTAACTGGCAAAAGAGTATTGTGTGAGACAGGAGAGGAGTTTTTACTTGACATTTTTCTGAAGCTTTGTCTATGAGCAAACATTTGCACATTTTATATGGTTTCGTTCCTGCTGTTGAAGGAGAGAATATTGTCACAATTACAAAAAAATGTATTATATTGTTGTTAAATAAATATGAATATATTGTTGGCTATAATAAAGTACCCATGTGACAGATGCAAACACTGTAAACTTAAAAGAGAAGCTCAGCCACAACATGCCTGTAACAGTTTGATGCTTCACAGTATTAATGGTGTAGGACGGGAAAGAAAAGGGAGAGGTTTTAGGGTGTCAAACTTTTCCCTATTAAGATGTCTTACTTGAAGTTTAACAGTAAGTGATGGCACACTGCTGTCATCTATTAAAGTGAAACTAATAACTGGAGATCATGTGTTCTCATTCTAACTTCAAAATAGAATGCAAAAGATTTTGTATTGGTTTTTACAATGTTAACTTGATAAAGTACAGCTGTTCAATAGTCAGCTGACTGTAGCGGCACCACATTCTTTGCTGTGATCCTCCCAACTGTTCTGTTGTTTTCCTCGCCATCCTCCTCTCACTGTGCCTTGCAAGAATATTTTGGGAAGTCCTGATGATCTTGTGACATTCCCGTACCACTTTTGTTTGTGTCATTTCACTGTAGTCAGGAGGGCAATGGTGTGGTGTTCATCATCCATCTACCCATCCATCCACATTTCACGGGAATGTCTACTCCTCCTAGGAAATTTCCCCAACACTCGCCAAACTTACACACTATGATCTTCAAGTGGGTATGCATCCAAGGTGCTCAAGGTCAAAGCTCAAGAGCTCTGGGCCATGTTGTGGTGGTTCCATCATGATAGAATGAGCTACTCCATCACTGACAGTCTTATAGGAGATACCAAGAAGTTCTTAGCATTGCGTCTCCATGGCTTGTATTTTTCTCTCCAATTCTGCAGTCAATGTCCATAATGCACATATATATAGAAATATTGATATGATCAAGAAACATACCAGTTGGATCTGTGACCTGATGGCGATCTTATTGTATGAAAATTAACCAATGAAAATCACACAATGCTTTTGAATTGTGGTTCAACAGAATTATTTTAAAAAACAAACTCATGAAACGGGCCTGGACAAAAATGATGGTACCCTTAACTTAATATTTTGTTGCACAACCTTTTGAGGCAATCAAATGATTTCTGTAACTGTCAATGAGACTTCTGCACCTCTCAGCAGGTATTTTGGCCCACTCCTCATGAGCTAACTGCTCCAGTTGTCTCAGGTTTGAAGGGTACCTTCTCCAGATGGCATGTTTCAGCTCCTTCCACAGATGTTCAATAGGATTTACATCAGGGCTCATAGAAGGCCACTTTAGAATAGTCCAGTGTTTTGCTCTTAGCCATTCTTGGGTGTTTTTAGCTGTGTGTTTTGGGTCATCATCCTGTTGCAAGACTCATGACCTGCGACTGAGACCAAACTGTCTGTAACACTGGGCAGCACATTTCTCTCTAAAATACCTTGATAGTCTTGAGATTTCATTGTACCCTGCACAGATTCAAGACACCCTGTGCCAGATGCAGCAAAGCAGCCCCAGAACGTAAGAGAACCTCCTCCATGTTTCACAGTAGGGACAGTGTTCTTTTCTTGGTATGCTTCATTTTTGCATTTGTGAACACAGAGCTGATGTGCCTTGCCAAAAAGTTCCAGTTTTGTCTCGTCTGTCCATAGGACATTCTCCCAGAAGCTTTGTGGCTTGTCAACATGCAGTTTGGCAAATTCCAGTCTGGCGTTTTTATGATTTGTTTTCAACAGTGGTGTCCTCCTTGGTCGTCTCCCATGAAGTCCACTTTGGCTCAAACAGCGACGGATGGTGCGATCTGACACTGATGTACCTTGTCCTTGGAGTTCACCATGAATGTGTTTAGAGGTTGTTCTGGGCTCTTTTGTTACCATTTGTATTATCCGTCTCCTCCTGCGGCCACGTTCAGGGAGGTTGGCTACAGTCCCGTGGATCTTAAATTTCTGAATATGTGCAACTGTAGTCACAGGAACATCAAGCTGCTTGGAGATGGTCTTGTAGCCTTTACCTTTAACATGCTTGTCTATAATTGTCTTTCTAATCTATTGAGACAACTCTCTCCTTTTCTTCCTCTGGTCCATGTTTAGTGTGGTACGCACCATGCCAACGAACAGCACAGTGACAACTTGTCACCCTTTAAATAGGCTGACTGACTGATTACAAGTTTGTAGACACCTGTGATGTTAGAGGACACATCTTGGTTGAACATGTCCCTATGGTCACATTATTTTCAATCTTTTCTAGTGGTACCATCATTTTTGTCCAGGCCTGTTTCATGAGTTTGTTTTTTAAAATAATTCTGTTGAACCACAATTCAAAAGCATTGTCTGATTTTCATTGGTTAATTTTCATAGAATTTTTATTTATTACCACTTTTGTCAGATTCAAGTTATTTCTGTGACCATTGTGGGTTTTTCTTTCATTAACAGAGGGGTACCAACAATTTTGTCTATGTCTGTATGTCAGCACTGATGTTGTGGAGAATGGGGAAAGATGAGGCTGAGTTTATTTCTCAAGTCAGATTTATTCACATTCTCCAACATCATCCAAACACAGAAAGAGAAAAAGAGAATGAATCTTCCAACATCTGTCCCTTTTATACCCAGGACATCAAACGTACAGTCACATGGTACTTAATCCCAGTCACAATGTAACTTCCCCCCGATCTTAACACACTCCACCTCTCAGTCTCTGGCCGCTGGGCGAAATCCCCCAAGGCTATCTCTTTGCATGCCAAAGACTAAACTTCACACCCTCGTGTTATCTCCAGAGCGGCTCAGTCCTTTGTTCCGTCTCAGATGTGAAGCCTAAGGTGGTATACGTATGAATCATGCAGTCATATACATATGTGCATATACAGTATGTGCCCCACAATGTCTTTGATGGTGTTGGTTATCAGTTTGGTCTTCTCTGCACTGATTTCCATGCCATATGCTGTAGTTGAGCTGGTTTACTAAATTATCTTCTCCATAGGCCGTCAATGTCATCTGCAAACCATTAGTTTGTAATTGACATAGTCAGTTTAGTATGCATGCAGGCTCTCATCTGTGAGTTTAAATCAAGGATTTGCAATCTTAGCTGTGAAAAGAGACATTTTGAGCATTTTGGGCCAAACAAAGCTACACAGACCTGCAAAACATATCTGAGTTTTAACATTAAGGTAAAGTTATATGAGTAAACTGGTCCATTAACACTGGTAGCTGGAGCATTTTTCCCATGAATTTGGAATTTGTTTTCACATAAATCTGCAACTCTTTACTGGTACATTTGAGACTGTTTACTCATAAAGTAAAAATAGCACATTTTCTTGGAATTTTGCTATTTTATTATTTTTTTTCATAAAGTTGTGCATTTTTCTACTAAATTTGTGACTTTTTCTATTAAATTTAAAACTCCAAACCACTTGAGTTGGTTACGAGGGTAATAGTTGCATGTGGCTCTGGAGCCACAGGTTGCAGACCTGCAGAGAAAAAGGACGGGAAGTTTGGCCAACTCACTGAGCATGAAAAGCCATAGAAAAAGATAAAACTGCTTTCTCTACCACCAAAGTGGACACCGTAGCTAACAAATATGATTGGACAGGACAGAGCCACCTGCTAAACTGTCCTGCTTTCTGATTGGTCCACCGTACTTACGGCCATCACTGTTACATGACGTAACTACGCCCTGTCTACGCTAGCTTTCCACGTTGATCTACTCAAGTTAAAACATTAAATTTCAGCTGTCATGTCACTCGGAAAAGCCGCCCGGAGTTTAGTGACCCCGGTCCGGGGGGTCTTACAGAGTTCGGCCCCGACTCTGAGCCGGAGTTACGCCGCCGTGTCTGAAGCCAGGGCGCTGCTGGAGGGCGAGCTGGACGGTATCCGAGCGGCGGGGACGTGGAAAGCGGAGAGGATCATTACTTCTAAGCAGGGTCCTCAAATCAGCGTGGATGGCAGCACTGGCAGTGAGTGGTGCATTTTATAACGACTTGTGATCATATCAGTTATCTAAAAACGTCTGACACTTCCTGTAAACCCCCAAGATGCATCAGTTTCTCAGCTCTGCCACGTTATTACTCTGCTGAACTTCGGTACCGGTGTTGTTTACCGGGGCTGCTGCTGGGGGCACGAAAACAGCCTGTAGTCAAATGCTGCTGTAAGAGTGGTAGAAAGTCCCATCCGAGGTGGATATTTGAATGGTTTACCAAGAAGCTTAAAAGCTCCTTGATTTTACTAAAATTAGCTGTAATTTTGATGTCGACTCACTTGAAATATTGTACAGCATAATGCATTAATGCATGTAACTTAACAGATTATAAAAATGTAATTATAAAACTAGGAAACTATCAATTTCCAGTGGGTGCAGTTATATCATGTATTATTTACTGTGAATCTTGGGTCATGACACAGGAAATGAGCAATAAGTTTATTTATAAAAGGGCAGTGCATATTAATGAACATCCATCCATCCATCCATCTTCTACCGCTTTTCCGGAGGTCCGGGTCGCGGAGGCAGCAGTTCAAGCAGAGAAGCCCAGACTTCCCTCTCCCCAGCCACCTGCTCCAGCTCTTCAGAGGGGATACCAAGGCGTTCCCAGACTAGCTGGGAGACATAGTCTCTCCACCGAGTCCTGGGTCTGCCCCGGGGTCTCCTCCCAGTGGGACGTGCCTGAAACACCTCAAGTGGGAGGCGTCCAGGAGGCATCCTAATCAGATGCCCATACCACCTCAACTGACTCCTTTCAATGTGGAGGAGCAGCGGTTCTACTCTGAGCCTCTCCCGAATGACTGAGCTCCTCACCCTATCTCTGAGGGTGAGTCCAGCAATCCTACGGAGAAAGCTCATTTCAGCCGCTTGTATCCGCGATCTCGTTCTTTCGGTCATTACCCAAAGCTCGTGACCATAGGTGAGAGTAGGAACGTAGATTGACTGGTAAATCGACAGCTTTGCCTTAGAACTAAGCTCCCTCTTCACCACAACAGACCGGTACAACGTCCGCATCACTGCAGATGCTGCTCCAATCCGTCTGTCGACCTCTCGCTCCATTTTCCCCTCACTCGTGAACAAGACCCCAAGATACTTAAACTCCTCCACTTGGGGCAGGAGCCTGTCCCCAACCCGGAGAGGACAATCCACCTTTTTCCGGCTGAGGACCATGGACTCGGACTTGGAGGTGCTGATTCTCATCCCAGCCGCTTCACACTCAGCGGCAAACCGTCCCAGCAAGAGCTGTAGGTCATTGCTGGATGAAGCCAACAGGACAACATCATCTGCAAACAACAGAGATGAGATCCTGTGGTCACCAAGCATGACGCCCTCCATTCCCTGGCTGCGCCTAGAAATCCTGTCCATAAAAATTATGAACAGGACCGGTGACAAAGGGCAGCCCTGGCGGAGTCCAACTCTCACTGGGAATGACTCCGACCGAGTGTTGGCAATGCGAACTAAACTCTCACAACGGTCGTACAGAGACCGAATAGCTCGTAACAACAAGCCCGATACCCCATGCTCCCGAAGCACCCCCCACAAAAATCCACGAGGGACGCGGTCAAATGCCTTCTCCAAGTCCACAAAACACATGTAAACTGGTTGGGCAAACTCCCACGAACCCTCAAGAATTCTCGAGAGGGTAAAGAGCTGGTCCGATGTGCCACGGCCAGGACGAAAACCACATTGCTCCTCCTGAATCCGAGGTTCGACCAACGGCCGGACTCTCCTCTCCAGTACCTTGGCATAGACCTTCCCAGGGAGGCTGAGGAGTGTGATCCCTCTAAAGTTGGAGCACACCCTCCGGTCCCCTTTTTTGAAGAGAGGAACCACCACCCCGGTTTGCCATGCCAAAGGCACTGCCCCCGACCTCCACGCAATGTTGCAGAGGCGTGTCAACCATGACAACCCAACAACATCCAGGGCCTTGAGGTACTCGGGGCGAATCTCGTCCACCCCCGGGGCCCGGCCACCAAGGAGATTTTTAACCACCTTGGCGACCTCAGCCCCTGTGATAGGCGAGTCATCCCCCTCGTCCCCAAACCCTGCTTCCTCTGTGGAAGGCGTATCAGTGGGATTGAGGAGATCCTCGAAGTATTCCTTCCACCGCCCGACGATATCCCCAGTTGAAGTCAACAGTGTCCCATCCGCACCATACACAGTGTGGACGGGGAGCTGCTTTCCCCTCCTGAGCCGCCGAACAGTTTGCCAGAATCTCTTTGAAGCCGACCGAAAGTCTTGTTCCATGGCCTCACCGAACTCCTCCCATACCCGGGTTTTTGCTTCAGCAACCACCCGAGCTGCACTCCGCTTGGCCTGCCGGTACACCTCAGCTGCTTCGGGAGTCCCACAAGCCAACCAAGCTTGATAGGACTCCTTCTTCAGCTTAATGGCCCCCCTCACCACTGGTGTCCACCACTTGGTTCGGGGGTTGCCACCACGAGATGCACCGACCACCTTGCGGCCGCAGCTCTGGGCTGCCGCTTCAACAACAGAGGTGGAGAACATGGCCCATTCAGACTCCATGTCTCCAGACTCCCTCGGAATGTGGTTGAAGTTCTTCCGGAGGTGGGAGTTGAAGACCTCCCGGACAGGGGCCTCAGCCAGACGCTCCCAGCACACCCTCACTATACGTTTGGGTCTACCAGGTCTGAATGGCTTCCTCCCCTGCCATCGGATCCAACTCACCACCAGGTGGTGATCAGTTGACAGCTCTGCACCTCTCTTTACTCGGGTGTCCAAGACATACGGTCGCAGGTCTGATGATACGATAACAAAATCGATCATCGACCTGCGGCCTAGGGTGTCCTGGTGCCAGGTGCACATATGGACACCCTTATGCTTGAACATGGTGTTCGTTATAGACAGACTGTGGTTAGCACAGAAGTCCAATAACTGAACACCACTCGGGTTCAGATCGGGCAGGCCGTTCCTCCCAATCACCCCCCTCCAGGTTTCACTGTCGTTGCCCACGTGCGCATTGAAGTCCCCCAGTAGGACAATGGAGTCTCCAGGAGGAGCACCCTCCAGCACCCCAGTCACAGACTCCAAAAAGGGTGGGTACTCTGAAACATCATTTGGTGCATAGGCACAAATGATGGTCAGGACCCGTTTCCCAACCCGAAGGCGCAGGGAAGCAACCCTTTCGTCCACCGGGGAAAACTCCAATATAGAGGCAGCAAGGTGGGGCGATACAAGAATACCTACCCCTGCTCGTCGCCTCTCGCCCGGGGCAACTCCAGAAAAGGCCAAGCTCCAGCCCCTCTCCAGGAGACTGGTTCCGGAACCGGAGCTGTGTGTTGAGGTGAGGCCGACTATATCTAGCCGGTATCGCTCAATCTCGTACACCAGCTCAGGCTCCTTCCCCACCAGAGAGGTGACATTCCACGTACCAAAAGCCAGTTTAGAAAGCTTGGGATCAGTCCGCCAAGGTCTCCGCCTTTGACTGCCACCTAATCCACATAGCACCGGACTTCCATGATCCCTCCTGCAGGTGGTGAACCTACTGGAGGGCGGACCCATGTAACTCCTTCGGGCTGAGCCCGGCCGGGTCCCATGGGTGGAAACCCGGCCACCAGACGCTAGCCTTCGAGCCCCTCCCCCAGGCCTGGCTCCAGGGTGGGGCCCCGGTAACCCCATACCGGGCGGGGTACACTGAATCCTTGATATACAATTTATCATGAGAGTCTGTTGGATCGTTCTTCGTCTGGCCCTTCACCCAGGACCAGTTTGTCTTGGGAGACAGACATGTAAATAAGATAAGATAAGATAAGCCTTTATTAGTCCCACAGTGGGGAAATTCCAGGACTGCAACAGCACAGGGATAGCAACACTCAGAGCAACAATCAGAAGGCAAGAAAAAAACAAGAGCAGCTAGTATACATATGTACATATTACTATAAATATATACAGTGGGGCAAAAAAGTATTTAGTCAGCCACCAATTGTGCAAGTTCTCCCACTTTAAAGATGAGAGAGGTCTCCAATTTTCATCATAGGTATACCTCAACTATGAGAGACAAAATGAGGAAAAACAAAATCCAGAAAATCACATTGTCTGATTTTTAAGAATTTATTTGCAAATTATGGTGGAAAATAAGTATTTGGTCAATAACAAAAGTTCATCTCAGTACTTTGTTATATACCCTTTGTTGGCAATGACAGAGGTCACATGTTTTCTGTAAGTCTTCACAAGGTTTTCACACACTGTTGCTGGTATTTTGGCCCATTCCTCCATGCAGATCTCCTCTAGAGCAGTGATGTTTTGGGGCTGTTGCTGGGCAACACGGACTTTCAACTCCCTCCAAAGATTTTCTATGGGGTTGAGATCTGGAGACTGGCTAGGCCACTCCAGGACCTTGAAATGCTTCTTACAAAGCCACTCCTTCCTTGCCCGGGCGGTGTGTTTGGGATCATTGTCATGCTGAAAGACCCAGCCACGTTTCATCTTCAATGCCCTTGCTGGTGGAAGGAGGTTTTCACTCAAAATCTCACGATATATGGCCCCATTCATTCTTTCCTTTACACGGATCAGTCGTCCTGGTCCCTTTGCAGAAAAACAGCCCCAAAGTATAATGTTTTCACCCCCATGCTTCACAGTAGGTATGGTGTTCTTTCTCCTCCAAACACGACAAGTTGAGTTTTTACCAAAAAGTTCTATTTTGGTTTCATCTGACCATATGACATTCTCCCAATCCTCTTCTGGATCATCCAAATGCTCTCTAGCAAACTTCAGACGGGCCTGGACATGTACTGACTTAAGCAGGGGGACACATCTGGCACTGCAGGATTTGAGTCCCTGGCGGCATAGTGTGTTACTGATGTAGCCTTTGTTACTTTGGTCCCAGCTCTCTGCAGGTCATTCACTAGGTCCCCCCGTGTGGTTCTGGGATTTTTGCTCACCGTTCTTGTGATCATTTTGACCTCACGGGGTGAGATCTTGTGTGGAGCCCCAGATCGAGGGAGATTATCAGTGGTCTTGTATGTCTTCCATTTTCTAATAATTGCTCCCACAGTTGATTTCTTCACACCAAGCTGCTTACCTATTGCAGATTCAGTCTTCCCAGCCTGGTGCAGGTCTACAATTTTGTTTCTGGTGTCCTTTGACAGCTCTTTGGTCTTGGCCATAGTGGAGTTTGGAGTCTGACTGTTTGAGGCTGTGGACAGGTGTCTTTTATACTGATAATGAGTTCAAACAGGTGCCATTAATACAGGTAACAAGTGGAGAACAGAGGAGCCTCTTAAAGAAGAAATTACAGGTCTGTGAGAGCCAGAAATCTTGCTTGTTTGTAGGTGACCAAATACTTATTTTACCGAGGAATTTACCAATTAATTCATTAAAAATCCTTCAATGTGATTTTCTGGATTTTTTTTTTCTCGTTTTGTCTCTCATAGTTGAGGTATACCTATGATGAAAATTGGAGACCTCTCTCATCTTTTAAGTGGGAAAACTTGCACAATTGTTGGCTGACTAAATACTTTTTTGCCCCACTGTATATATATATATATATATATATATATATATAGACACACAGTGCAGAGCATTATGATTGGTGAATGTAAGATAAGATAAGATAAGATAAGCCTTTATTAGTCCCACAACGGGGAAATTCCAGGATTGCAACAGCACAGGGATAGCAACACTCAGAGCAACAATCAGAAGGCAAGAAAAAAAACAAGCAAGCAAGAGCAGCTAATATACATATGTACATATTACTATAAAATATATATATACACACACACACACAGACACACAGTGCAGAGCATTGTAGCTGGATGGAATAAATATATGAATATATGAACACACAGTGCAGAGCATTGTAGCTAGGTGGAATAAATATGTAAATATATAAACACCCACAGTACGGAGCATTGCAGCTAGGTGGAATAAATATGCAAGTATATAAACACACACAGTGCGGAGCAATGTAGCTAGATGGAATAATATGTAGATATATAAAAACAGTGCGGAGCATTGTAGCTAGATGGAATAAATATATAGATATATAAATATAAACACACCCAGTGCTGAGCATTGTAGCTAGATGGAATAAATATATAGATATATAAATATAAACACACCTGTGCACACACAGGTGCAGCAGAAAGTCTAAGCTCTCCCTCCGCGGGTGCGGCGGGCCAGCTGGATGTCTTTGGGTATGATGGTGACCCTCTTGGCGTGGATGGCACACAGGTTGGTGTCCACGAAGAGACCCACCAGGTAGGCCTCGCTGGCCTCCTGCAGAGCCATGACGGCGGAGCTCTGGAAGCATAGGTCGGTCTTGAAGTCCTGAGCGATCTCCCTCACCAGGCGCTGGAAGGGCAGCCTATGGATGAGCATCTTCGTGGATTTCAGGTAGCGACGGATCTCTCTCAGAGCCACGGTACCGGGCCTGTAACGGTGAGGCTTCTTCACTCCGCCGGTGGCCGGTGCGCTTTTTTTCGAGCAGCCTTGGTGGCTAGCTGCTTCCTGGGGGGCTTTTCCTCCAGTAGATTTACAGGCGGTCTGCTTGGTTCTTGCCATCGCTCTTTATTATTCTGTCTTATATTTCTTGCACGCCGCCTAAACTCCAGCCCGGCATCCACGTCGTTTTCGCCACAGTTCCTCGGCATGTCGAGCTTCTCCGTTAGCACCGGGTGGCGGTTGGAGCTGCTAGCTAGCTCTACCCTGCTGTATTCGTCCCCCGCTGCAAACAGTGGCTCCGTCCGCCGACTCGGGAGACCCTTGGGGTGATCTGTGTGTCCGTGATATATATATAGAGTGAAAGGTGTAGAAAGAAGAAGGAAGATAAGAAAAGGGCAGTTGCAAACGGCAGCCAACTCGTGTGGCACCGCCGGTCCGGCGGAACCGGAACCGCATACAAGATTATAGCTGAAGCTAATTTCCATCTTGTGTTCCCTGGCCAGCCAATGGCAGCCACGTAAAACCGATAACACAATCCAACAATGATAAAGCAAATGGCACAATACAACAGTAACAATAGCAGTAGGAAAAAGAGAAACAAATGAACAAAGTTAAGATGAATATTGCTGATCTCAGACCAGTAAAAAGAGAAATAAGAGTCAAATGGACAAATTTTGTCTATTTGTTTCAAGTTAGCTGACAAGGTGTACAGCACTTTGATCAGATGCAGTTTTTAAATGTGCTATAGAAATAAATTTTGACTAATGCTGAGTTTATGTTAATGTGGACACGCTAATGAAGCACATTTATAATGTAAAGCTCTGAAGATTCTCCATGCCTGGCACTTGTACCTGTCCATTGTGGTGTTATCCCCTTATGATGCTTTTGAGGAGTTTCACAAAAGGGGGGGGGAGGGAGGCAGATCTTTAAAAATGCTGTTGTGGAGGTACCATATTAGCTGCTTTGATTTTTGCTTTCACGTTGCACCAGTGCACAAAGCATGGGGCTTGTGTTAAATACCATTCTCCTACATCTGAGTTACTGCAACTTAAGTTAAAATGAACACTTTTTTTTACATAGAAAACATTACAGGTTAAAGTAGAACTGAACCCACCTTTTGGCGCAAAAAGTAGAATAGCAGATTAATTCCTTATTACCTATTGTATTTTTCAACACATAAAAGAAATTTTTAGGCCGTGCAATGGCCAAGCTATAAGCCGATAAACTTTTGCCTCTGGCTGGCAGTGCCAAACAAACCGGAAGTAGTGCAGACGACGCTGCGTGACGTCACAAGTGTGATCCCTAAACAAAACAACAATGGCAGATGATAGCAGTTCCAGCAGTCAAGAAAACCAGAGTTTTCAGAGTGAAGAGGCATTCAGGATCGGTGACGAGACAGAGGAGGATGCAGGAGTGAGGCAGGTGGCAGGCGTGCACAAGGGCGAGCCCGGGAGACAGTGGAGCAGTGGTCAGAGAGGTGGATTTTGAGTTGTGCGGGTTCTCCGTGTTGATACCTGATGGAGAACATCAGGTATCAGCTCTCCGTGTTGATACATCAGGTATCAACACGGAGAGCCCGCACAACTCAAAATCCACCTCTCTGACCACCGCTCCACTCCTCTCCGCCCACCTCTTCACCGCTCGGGAATCTCGCAAGCTGATTGGCCGAGACGTTTTACCTCGCAAGCTGATTGGCCGAGACGTTTTACCCAGCTTCTGTCCCTGCAGAGCGCCTTCTTTATCGCTCGTGTTGCTTAGTGGCACTTTTCGCTGTTCTCTTGTGCCTTTTTGTGCAAAATAGTACTTGTGACGCCCTTGGGGGGGGGGGGGGTGACGCTACTTCGCGGTTTTTCACTTTTCGCGGTCGGTTCTGGTCCCCATTAAACGCGATAAGTGAGGGATCACTGTAATATCTATATCTAGAAACGCATCGCTTCCCGGTCGCTTTTCCTCCCCCTTTCTTTTCTTTCGTCGCCATGACAGCTTTCCTTGGCCACTGAACAGATCTTCCCAGGTGTTTTGTAGTCGACTATCATGACAAAATGCACCAAAAACAACCAGTGTCGACGTGCTCGCAATGGTAAACATGGAGGACTGTGTCACACTCGTGACGTCACGCGGAACTCCGGCTGCACTTCCGGTTAATCGGCGAATTTGTCTGATTTTTCAGGGCGGGAAATTCAAAATCGCGATTTTCTCCAAGATTCCGGGATTTGTGGAGGGGGTGCCAATGATGAATTATCTTTATAATTGTATGTACTATCACCCAGTGCCGTTCAATGCCATTCAGTTCAGTTCTACTTTAAGAACAAGTTGGAAAGAGAAAGGAAATTGCAACAGGCACTGCCACATACACCAGTGTTCTACCTTGCTGTGGAAGGAAATTAACCATTTGTCATTTTACAAAGTTTAAAAACGGCAACTACACATTCACAAAATATTTCACCCTCACATATAAGGGAGCACAGCTGTCATTTGTCATATCTGTAGTACTAAGCGCTTCGAAAATCTGATTCAAGGAATAATTGTAATTTTAAGGATAAAGCCTTAATTTGGATCAACATTTCTCATATATTTATTCCATCCAGCTACAATGCTCTGCACTGTGTGTGTGTGTGTGTGTATATATACAGTATATTTTATAGTAATATGTACATATGTATATTAGCTGCTCTTGCTTGCTTGTTTTGTTTTTTTTTTTCTTGCCTTCTGATTGTTGCTCTGAGTGTTGCTATCCCTGTGCTGTTGCAATCCTGGAATTTCCCCATTGTGGGACTAATAAAGGCTTATCTTATCTTATCTTATCTTATTTTTAAGGCTTTTTTTTTTCCACAATATCTTTATTGAACCTTTTTTTTTTTTTTTAACAAACATGATACAAACAATGAAACACTAACACTAAAGTACTACAAAAAAAAAATGCACTAAAAACACCAACAACCACCAACAAAATCAAGTCTTCAACAATGCTCCTCTGTTTAGTCTAGACAATCCAATACATTAGTATACATATTATGTTCACCAGTTTGGAATTTACAAGGTCCACACACATCATTCACCTTCTTCTTCAAGAGTTATGTTTAAATTTTTTACATAGTCAATAAAAGGTCTCCATATATTCTCAAACACAATTTCCTTTGATTTCAGTATATATGTTATTCTTTCTAATGGAAGGTTTGTTAACATCTGTCTTAACCACTGAGTCACATCTGGTCTATGAGTCTTTTTCCATAATAGTGCAATACATTTTTTGGCATTAAGCAAACTGAGGTCTATGAATGTTCTTTCACTTTTATTAAAAATATGCTTTTCTGGGTACAGACCCAACAAAAACAGTTTAGGATTCAATATGATTTGTTTTGAGATTATTTTTTCAATTGTTACCCTCACCTCTTCCCAAAACATTCTTATTAATCTACATTCCCATACACAGTGAAATAGGGTTCCTTTACTTTCCATGCATTTTGTGCACGTATCTGGTATATTTTTGTTATATCTATTTAACTCCTCCGGTGTAACATACATCCGCATTAACCATTTGAAATGTATCAATTTAAGACGTACATTTATTGATTTGGTTTGAGCTTCTGTACAAGCCAATTCCCATTGTTCCTCTGAAATTTCAGTTGCAGATCTTCTTTCCAGTAGTTTAATCTTTTCAGTGAATTTTCACTTGAAGATAGTGTCAATGAGTTATAAAACTCTGAAATAATACCCTTTCTTTTACTATCTTTCATCAACATTTTTTCCAAGGATGAATAAATAGGTCGAGTGAGAGCTTTATTTTGATTTGATCGAATAAAGTTTCTAAGTTGAAGATATTTAAAAAAATGTGTTCTATTGAGATTAAATTTGATCCTCAGCTCTTCAAAAGACATTATGTTATCTGCACATGGCAAATATAAATCCTGAATCTTTTGTATCCCTTTTAAATTCCATACTTTAAATACAGCGTCCGCTCTCCCTGGTTTAAAATATTGATTACCCCAAATTGGACTAAATTGTGACAATAACTGTGGTTCTTTTAAATAGTTTTTAGCTTCACACCATATTTTGATCATATGCTTTACAAATGGATTTTTAACTTGTTTTTGTAATTTTTTTGCCGAATCTGAGTATATGAATATGGGAAGAGGTAAAGGCAAATTGTATGATTCCATTTCAGTCCAGTGAGGGAGATCATTTGATGAAAAATAATATGTCATAGACCTCAGTTGTGCCGACCAATAATACAACATAAAATTTGGACATTTCAGACCTCCACGATCAAATGGTAAATATAATAAAGACAGACGTAATCTAGCCCTCCTGTTGTTCCATATAAATTCCACTAACTTTTTTTTAATTCTTGAGAATAAATCTAAAGGTGGTGATAAGGGAATGTATTGAAATAAATAAAGTATTTTAGGTAAAATATTACTTTTAAGTATATTGATTCTCCCGATCATCGACATTGGTAGTGACATCCATCTCTGAGTTAACTCATTGATATCTGACATTAAGGCTTCATAGTTGACACTGGCGACTGATTCTAGCTTAGGCACAATTTGGATTCCTAAATATTTAAACTGATTTACAACATTGAATTGATTTACCTCAGGGTCTGGGTAATTTCTCTGGGTCTCATTTAGCATTAATATTGAAGATTTAGTTTTATTTATTTTATATCCTGATATTTCCCCAAAATTCTTTATTAAATTCAACAAGGTTGGAATTGATTTTTTTAGATTCGACATAAACAAAATTATGTCATCGGCGTACAGGGAGATTTTATGTTCTGCTGGTCCAACTTTAATTCCATATATTTGTGAATGTAAACGTATCGCTATCGCTAAAGGTTCAATTGCCATAGTAAACAGTAAAGGTGAAAGTGGACAGCCTTGTCGACATCCTCTATTGATTTTTATTGATTTTGAAATATTGTTATTTGTTAGGATTTCTGCTGTAGCATTATTGTATATTATCTGAACCCATTTTATGAAATTATTTCCAAGTCCAAACCTTTGTAAGACTTCAAAAAGAAAGGGCCATTCAACTCTATCAAAGGCCTTTTCGGCGTCTAGTGATAGGAGAGCTGTATCCGGTGCTTCTTTATTAAAATAAATAATATTAAATAGTCTTCTTACATTATGGAAGCCTTGTCTTCCCTTTATAAAGCCATTCTGATCTCGATTAATAATATTTGGTAAAATTTCTTGTATTCGTCTTGCTAAAATTTTACAGATTATCTTAAGGTCGGCATTTAATAGGCTTATTGGTCTCATATTTTCACATTTATTAGAGGGCTTACCTGGTTTTGGCAGCAGTATAATTAAGGCATTGTTCATGTATGATGGTAAATTATTATTTTGAAATGCTTCTAAAACCATTTCCAAAAAAGGTTTTATTAATTTATTCTTAAATTTTTTATAAAGGTCAACTGGAAGACCATCTGGTCCTGCACTTTTTCCTGATTTCATATTATCAATGGCTAGCCCAACTTCTTCTTGACTAATTTTAGACTCCAATATCTCCCTGTTTTCATTTGGAATACACGGTATAGATAGTTCGTTCAAAAACCCATTTAGTTTTGTTAAATCAGATTCATTTTTGGTATCATATAATTTTTCATAGTAATCTCTAAAGGCTCTGTTAATTTCTAAAGGATCTATAACTACCTGTCCATTACTTATAATACTGGTAATTGGTGTTTTAATTTCTAATTGTTTAATCTGCCATGCCAATAATTTTCCTGATTTTTCACCTTGTTCATAAAAAGATTGTTTCAATCTTAGAAGACTCGAGGCAGCTCTATTCGCTGATTTTTTGTCGTATTCAGCTCTCAAAATCAGTAATTCATTCTCCAACCTTGGATCAGTTCCTCCATACACTTTTTCCTGAAGACTTTTTATTTTATGTTCCAATTTGGCTCTCTCCTCTCGAGTCTTCTTAGATTTTGATCCTGTATAACTAATAATATGTCCCCTAATAAAAGCTTTGAAAGCCTCCCACTTTACACATGCTGATGTTTGTGTAGTATTGATGTCAAAGAACTCATCTATCTGTTTTTCTATATACTTGACAAATCCCTCATCCTGAAGCCATTTATGCTGAAATTGCCATCTACCTGATTCCTTTGTCAATTTTTTTTCTACATATATTAGACAGCAGGGTGCATGATCAGAGATCACGATGTTATCATAAAAACAGTTTTGAATCTTGGACCTTAATTCTGTGGAAATCAAAAAATAATCAATACATGAGAATGTCTTGTAGGTACTGGAGTAACAAGAATAGGCTTTAACTTGTGGTTTCATTTCTCTCCATATATCTAACAATCGCAATTCTTTCATAAAATGATTAATAGTCATCCTACATCCATTGTGCGTACAATCCAGTCCTGTTGATCTATCTATACCTGGATTCAATGTACAATTAAAATCCCCTGCTATTATATGTTGCCCTGTAAGTGATGATAAGATAAGAAATAGATTAGCAAAGAACTTTTGATCATCTATATTGGGACCATATAAGTTCACAAGATTTATATTTTCTAATAGCAAAGAACCTTGAATGATTACATATCTTCCAAATTTGTCTCCAATTACATTTTTCACTTGAAAAGGGACTGATTTATGTATGAGAGTCATAACTCCCCTGGCCCGGGATGAAAATGATGAGGTGAAGACACTTCCTTGCCATCTACTGCTAATTCTTTTTATATCCTCCTCTATTAGATGAGTTTCTTGTAAAAACACAATTTTTGAACCCATGTCTTTTATTTTATTCATAACTTGTTTTTTTAAATTTTGTAGACCTCTGCAATTCCATGAAGTTAAATTAAGATTAACGCTTTGGTTTATGATCAATAGAGAGTTTGGGATTACCTTGCAGTGTAAACATGCTCATACAGAGAAGCAAAAACATGAGTGGTTGAACATTCATCCTACAAACAAATTCCCCCTTCCCACACTTGTGGCAAACCCCCCAAAATCAAAAGAAAAATTCCGTCTCCCGATATAGCCATCGACCGTTCCACATCCACGGGGAACAGCCTAAGCCACTCCTTCTTCATCCTCCCAATCACCCTAACTCTACTGCTTTTAATGACGTAACATTAACTCTCCTCTGTAGTTTTCCAACTTAACTCCAAAATTTTTAGCAACTTTGTACATCATAGTTTTTTTTTTGTTTGTTTTGTTTTGGGTTTTTTTTAATATATATACAATCTATATTTTGTAAACTTGCTATTTACTTCAAGTCAGTCAGATGCCTGTGCAAATGCTTAATTATTCTACCTTATATTTTGTTCATGCTTAGCTCCCACCAGTCTCTTCTTCTTCTTTGATCTTCTTGATGAACTCCTGCGCTTCCTCTGGGGTCTTGAAGACGTGGGTTCTGCCCTCATATGTGGTCAACAGTCTCGCAGGATAGATTACACCATGACGAATCCCAAGGTTGCACAGCTCCTTACGTATGGGATCAAACTGCTTCCTCAATTGTTGGATTCCTGTGGCCAAATCTGGGTAGAACCGCACCTGCTGGTCCTGGTGTTTAATCTCTCCTTTAGCTCGTGCAGCGTTGAAGATCTTCATCCTGTCTCTGTTGCTGAGAAACTTCATAATTAAGGTCCTCGGCGGTCCCTTATCTCTCCGTGGGCCAATACGGTGTGCATTTTCCAGAACCACTGCTGATTGCAACTCCGCGCTGCCCAGCACCTCCGGAATCCACTTTTCCAGAAAGGAACATGCGTCCCGACCTTCTGATTCCTCTGGAAGACCCACCAGCCTCAAGTTGTTCCGTCTCGACCGAGATTCCAAATCCAAAATATTATCTTCCAGACATTTTTTTTTTTTTCCAAAGTGCGCACCTTTAATTGAAGACGGGTGACGTCATCTTCAGCACTAGAGAGACGGAGCTCCATCTGCGCCATTCGTTCTACACAGTCACCCAATTCCTTTCTCATTCCTTCCAACGTTGCCATAATCCCATCAAATCTAGAGGAAAAGTCCGCTCTCATTGAACTCATGGCAACCATCAGCGCATCTGCGCCGCTCCCCGCAGACATCGCACCGTTGCCAGCCTCCTCCGCCATATATGGAGTTTTATTTGCTGCGTCACAGACCTGAAAGTCCGTTAATTTGGACTGTTTCGGCGGCTCGCTTTTTCCTCTACCTGGTTTTCCAGCCTTAGGCTTCGCCGACATATCCTCGCCCAAACGCTGGGATACGTTCTGTCCCAAATGAGAGAGTTATTTGCCGATTTTTTTTCTCCAGGCGCAGAGCAGAGTGAGACACGTCCGTCTTACGTGGCAGCCATAACCGGAAGTCGATTTTTAAGGCTTTTTAAGACCAAATCAGTTTCCAAAAATTATTCTTATCCTACATTGTGGGTAACATCACTGATGTTTAAACTGTAACATAACATCTTATATTTAAAAAAAAATCTCTTTAATATGATACAAGTTCAAACACGAGGCTGTGACTGGTGGGAACTTAAGTGTTTATTGTTCAATACACCGCAGAACAGTTGTAGGACAGAACGCTATCATGGTCCATGGGCAAAGTGGCTGCGGTTCTGGTGGCACATCCGTCCAGCATCTTTGCCATCTTCTCGTCAGACTTCACAGCTGGTTAGATTGAAGGTGTGGTCATCTAGAATTGGGGTTCAGGCGTTTATAGTATTTCACCGATGGAAGTGACCCACTTCAGCTGCAGACATCAGCACTTAATCACTTTGCACTTAATCGCCACTCGGTGCTGACGAAAAAACTCGACGTACCGAGAGAAATAAGGCGAAAACGACGTGGTTGTCAGGCTGGTGTTAGACGGCGGACAAGGAGTATAAGGTACAGACCCACCTTCCCATCCGTTATTATGGGGAATGTATGCTCTATACTGGGAAAGGTAGATGAGCTAGCGGCTATCTGCCGTTACGATAGCACATACCGGGAGTGCTCTTTCCTTTTGTTTACCGAGACGTGGCTAACTGAACTAGTAGCAGATGCTAACATTGAGCTGGAGGGTTTCCACATGATACGGGCAGACCGAACACCAGACAGTGGCAAAGCAAGGGGCGGTGGAGTGATAATGTATGTTAACAACAACTGGTGCAGACCGGGACATATCACTGTTAAACAACGTCACTGCAGCAAAGACATTGAGTTGCTAGCTGTTAACATGCGGCCTACATATCTCCCGAGAGAACACTCACACGTGATCTGCATTGTTGTTTATGCAAATCCGACGGGGAACGTTGGAACAGCACGTGACGTCATCCATTCAGTAACCAGCAGGCTGCAGACAGAACACCCAGATGCTCTTCTCCTCATCTCAGGCGATTTCAACCATGTTTCACTGTCTCCCGTTCTACCCACGTTTACCCAGTATGTCACATGCCACACTAGAGACAATAAAACACTGGACTTATTCTATGCAAACACTAAGGAGGCGTACACCTCATCACAACTCCCCCAACTCGGGAGATCGGATCACAACTTGGTTCATCTCCGGCCGGTATACAAACCCCTAGTGCACAGACAACCTCCGGCCATGCGCACAGTGATGTTATGGTCTGAGGAGACAATGGACACTCTAAAGGGCTGTTTTGAAGCCACCGCCTGGAAGCAGCTCTGCGATCCACATGGTGAGGACATTGATGGCCTCACTCACACCTTCACGGGCTACCTCAGCTTCTGTGTGGACAAATCCGTTCCCACCAAGACCATACGGTGTTGCTCAAACAACAAACCCTGGATCAACCCTGAGATTAAAACACTTCTGAGAGAGAGAAGAAGAGGATCTTCAGGTCGGGGAACAGGGAGATGCTGAAGTCCGTACAGAGGGAGCTAAGGAGAAAGATCAGAGAAGGCAAGGACAGCTTCAGGAGGAAGATGGAGGACAAGCTGCAACAGAGCGACATCAGCGGGGTCTGGAGAAACCTCAAAACCATCTCTGGGCTCCAGAATACCTCCCCCCAGGCCACGGGGGGCAGGGAGTGGGCGAACAATCTGAATTTGTTTTTCAATAGGTTTGACCAACCGCCCTCCCCCCTGACTGCACAACAACCACTGCTGCCTGTAAAGACATCAAGTCCTTCTGCCCACTCCCCACTCCACCAACACCCCCCCACTCCCAACACACAGCCCCCCATCCTGACCCTGACCAGGACCCAGGTGAGGACGGAGCTGAGGAAGATCAAGGCGAGGAAGGCGTCGGGACCAGTCGGCATCAGCGCAAAGCTCCTCAAGTCCTGTGCAGACCAGCTGTGTGGGATTGTGACGTACATCTTCAACCTGAGCCTGAAGCTGGGGAGGGTACCACAGCTGTGGAAAACATCTTGTGTGGTACCTGTACCAAAAACTTCCCACCCCAAAGACCTGAACAGCTACAGACCGGTGGCCTTGACGTCCCACTTGATGAAGACCCTGGAGAGACTGCTCCTTGCTCACCTCCGCCCCCTGGTGGAACCAGCGATGGATCCACTCCAGTTTGCCTACCAGCATGGCATTGGGGTGGAGGATGCGGTGATCTTCCTCCTTCACCGTTCTCTGTCCCACCTGGAGAAGCCCGGGAATGTGGTGAGGATCATGTTCTTTGACTTCTCCAGTGCTTTCAACACCATCCAACCGATGATCCTGAAGGACAAGCTGCTGCGCGCAGGGGTGGACCAGCACCTGTCATCATGGATCCTGGACTACCTCACGAACCGACCTCAGTTTGTGAGAACCCGGGACTGTGTGTCTGACACGATCATCGGTAGCACGGGGGCCCCCCAGGGAACGGTGTTGGCTCCCTTCCTGTTCACTCTTTATACTGCGGACTTCTCACACAACACAACACACTGCCATCTACAGAAGTTCTCTGATGACTCTGCGATCGTCGGCCTCATCTCCAATGGAGATGAAGCTGAGTACAGAGGGCTTATCCAGGACTTCGTGGACTGGTGCCATCAGAACTGCCTCCAGATCAACGCGAGGAAAACTAAGGAGCTGGTGGTGGACTGCCGCAGGCAAGGACAACCCCTCACAGCACCAGTAAATATACAGGGAACAGACATCGAGATGGTGACATCCTACAAGTACCTGGGTGTTCATCTGAACAATAAACTAGACTGGTCACACAATACTGACGCACTCTACAAGAAGGGACAGCGCAGGCTGTTCCTACTGAGGAGACTCAGGTCTTTTGGTGTACAAGGGGCGCTGCTGAAGACATTCTATGACACGGTGGTGGCATCAGCCATCACTTTTGGAGTGGTCTGCTGGGGCAGTGGCATTACTGCAGCCGATAGGAAGAGACTGAACAAACTGATCAAGAAAGCTAGCTCCGTCCTGGGGCAGCGCCTTGATCCGGTGGAGGAGATAGGAGAGAGAAGGACGGTGGCTAAACTGTCATCTCTGCTGGAGTCCGAGTTCCACCCTATGCAGGACATACTGAATGCACTGAGGAGCTCATTTAGCAGCAGACTACATCATCCCAGGTGCACAACCGAGAGGTTTCGCAGGTCCTTCCTACCAACGGCTGTCAGACTGTACAACCTAAGCAGGGCTGCTCGCAGAGATGGCAAAAAGACGTAACAACCTAATAGTTTTTTGAATGCAAAAGATGCAATAGACTTACACAGTGGTCCCCTCCGGCATACAACTAGGAAAATACCAGTCGCTATGGAGGGTGAGAATATGTATGGGCACATAATCATACCATGTAGGATAACTAAGTAGACGGTTGTGCTGTTTCATCCCATCTAGCAACAATGCTCTGCACTGTGTGTGTTTATACATTTACATATTTATTCCATCTAGCTACAATGCTCCGCACTGGGTGTGTTTATGTTTATGTTTATATTTATATACAGTGGGGTAAAAAAGTATTTAGTCAGCCACCAATTGTGCAAGTTCTCCCACTTAAAAGATGAGAGAGGTCTCCAATTTTCATCATAGGTATACCTCAACTATGAGAGACAAAATAAGAAAAAAAAAATCCAGAAAATCACATTGAAGGATTTTTAATGAATTAATTGGTAAATTCCTCGGTAAAATAAGTATTTGGTCAATAACAAAAGTTCATCTCAATACTTTGTTATATACCCTTTGTTGGCAATGACAGAGGTCAAGCGTTTTCTGTAAGTTTTCACAAGGTTTTCAAACACTGTTGCTGGTATTTTGGCCCATTCCTCCATGCAGATCTCCTCTAAAGCAGTGATGTTTTGGGGCTGTCGCTGGGCAACACCGACTTTCAACTCCCTCCAAAGATTTTCTATGGGGTTGAGCTCTGGAGACTGGCTAAGCCACTCCAGGACCTTGAAATGCTTCTTACGAAGCCATTCCTTCGTTGCCCGGGCGGTGTGTTTGGGATCATTGTCATGCTGAAAGACCCAGCCACGTTTCATCTTCAATGCCCTTGCTGGTGGATGGAGGTTTTCACTCAAAATCTCACGATACATGGCCCCATTCATTCTTTCCTTTACACGGATCAGTCGTCCTGGTCCCTTTGCAGAAAAACAGCCCCAAAGTATGATGTTTCCACCCCCATGCTTCACAGTAGGTATGGTGTTCTTTGGATGCAACTCAGTATTCTTTCTCCTCCAAACACGACAAGTTGAGTTTTTACAATAAAGTTCTATTTTGGTTTCATCTGACCATATGACATTCTCCCAGTCCTCTTCTGGATCATCCAAATGCTCTCTAGCAAACTTCAGATGGGCCTGGACATGTACTGGCTTAAGCAGGGGGACACGTCTGGCACTGCAGGATTTGAGTCCCTGGCGGCGTAGTGTGTTTCTGATTTAGCCTTTGTTACTTTGGTCCCAGCTCTCTGCAGATCATTCACTAGGTCCCCTCGTGTGGTTCTGGGATTTTTGCTCACCATTCTCATGATCATTTTGACCTCATGGGGTGAGATCTTGCGTGGAGCCCCAGATCGAGGGAGATTATCAGTGGTCTTGTATGTCTTCCATTTTCTAATAATTGCTCTCACAGTTGATTTCTTCACACCAAGCTGCTTACCTATTGCATATTCAGTCTTCCCAGCCTGGTGCAGGTCTACAATTTTGTTTCTGGTGTCCTTTGACAGCTCTTTGGGCTTGGCCATAGTGGAGTTTGGAGTCTGCCTGTTTGAGGTTGTGGACAGGTGTCTTTTATACTGATAACGAGTTCAAACAGGTGCGATTAATACAGGTAACGAGTGGAGGACAGAGGAGCCTCTTAAAGAAGAAGTAACAGGTCTGTGAGAGCCAGAAATCTCGCTTGTTTGTAGGTGACCAAATACTTACTTTACTGAGGAATTTACCAATTAATTCATTAAAAATCCTTCAATGTGATTTTTCTGGATTTTTTTTTTCTCATTTTGTCTCTCATAGTTGAGGTATACCTATGATGAAAATTGGAGACCTCTCTCATCTTTTAAGTGGGAGAACTTGCACAATTGGTGGCTGACTAAATACTTTTTTACCCCACTGTATCTATATATTCATTCCATCTAGCTACAATGCTCAGCACTGGGTGTGTTTATATTTATATATCTATATATTTATTCCATCTAGCTACAATGCTCCGCACTGTGTTTTTATATATCTACATATTATTCCATCTAGCTACATTGCTCCGCACTGTGTGTGTTTATATACTTGCATATTTATTCCACCTAGCTGCAATGCTCCGTACTGTGGGTGTTTATATATTTACATATTTATTCCATCTAGCTACAATGCTCTGCACTGTGTGTTCATATATTCATATATTTATTCCATCCAGCTACAATGCTCTGCACTGTGTGTCTGTGTGTGTGTGTGTGTGTGTGTGTATATATATATTTTATAGTAATATGTACATATGTATATTAGCTGCTCTTGCTTGCTTGCTTTTT
Source organism: Pholidichthys leucotaenia (assembly GCA_020510985.1). Classification (NCBI taxonomy): domain Eukaryota; kingdom Metazoa; phylum Chordata; class Actinopteri; order Cichliformes; family Pholidichthyidae; genus Pholidichthys; species Pholidichthys leucotaenia. The sequence continues at coordinate 350,394,579 of CM035838.1, forward strand.
TTTTTCTTGCCTTCTGATTGTTGCTCTGAGTGTTGCTATCCCTGTGCTGTTGCAATCCTGGAATTTCCCCATTGTGGGACTAATAAAGGCTTATCTTATCTTATCTTAACTAGATAGCATTTTCATGAAAAATATTTTGTAAAAAATAATGCATCAACAAAATGCTTAGAAAGGGGCACAAATAAAGTCTTTATATTCATATATTGATGAAAAATATACTTTTAAAAATGTGTATGGGTCCAGAATAATCATGTTTACATTTGACCAGTTGGATGAGTAGACTCTGGTGGCTTGTAACACACGCATGCATAATATATACAGTGGATGTAAAAAGTCTACACACCCCTGTTCAAATGCCAAGTTTTTGTGATGTAAAAAATGAGACCAAGATAAATCATTTCAAAACTTTTTCAACCATTAATTTGACCTATAACCTGTACAATCCAATTGAAAAACAAACTGAAATCTTTTAAGGGGAAAAATAAAAAATAAAGAACTTACAATAACCTGTTTGCATAAATATGCACACCCTGTTATAACTAGGGATGTGGCTGTGTTCAGAATTAGCCAATCACATTCAAACTCATGTTAAATGGGAGTCAGCACACACCTGCCACCATTTAAAGTGCCTCTGATTAACCCCAAATGAAGTTCAGCTGTTCTAGTAGGCTTTTCCTGACATTTTTGCAGTCACATCTTACAGCACAAGCCATGGTCCACAGAGAGCTTCCAAAGCATCAGCGAGATCTCATTGTTCAAAGATATCAGTCAGGAAAAGGGTACAAAAGAATTTCCAAGGCATTAAATATACCATGGAACACAGTAAAGACAGTCATCATCAAATGGAGAAAATATGGCACAGCAATGACATTACCAAGAACTGGACGTCCCTCCAAAATTGATGAAAAGACAACAAAAAAACTGGTCGAGTAGGCTGCCAAGAGCCCGACAGCAACATTGAAGGAGCTGCAGGAATTTCTGTTCAGGAAGTACTGGCTGTTTAGTACATGAGACGACAATCTCCCGTCTAAGGTGGCAAGACAAAAGCTTTATCTTACGAAGTAAAACATCCAAGCTCGGCTACATTTTGCAAAAACACATTTGAAATCTCTCAAATGCATATGAGAAAATGTGTTATGGTCCGATGAAACCAAGGTTGAACTTTTTGGCCAACTTTTTAGTCCAAAAGGTATATTTGATGCAAACACAACACTGCTCAGTACCAAAAAACAGAGCGACATCAGCGGGGTCTGGAGAAACCTCAAAACCATCTCGGGGCTCCAGAATACCTCCCCCCAGGCCACAGGGGGCAGGGAGTGGGCGAACAACCTGAATCTGTTTTTCAGTAGATTTGACCAACCGCCCTCCCCCCTGACTGCACAACAACCACTGCTGCCTCTAAAGAAATCAAGTCCTGCTGCCCACTCCCCACTCCACCAACACCCCCCCACTCCCAACACACAGCCCCCCATCCTGACCCTGACCAGGACCCAGGTGAGGACGGAGCTGAGGAAGATCAAGGCGAGGAAGGCGCCGGGACCGGACGGCATCAGCGCAAAGCTCCTCAAGTCCTGTGCAGACCAGCTGTGTGGGATTGTGACGTATATCTTCAACATGAGCCTGAAACTGGGGAGGGTACCACAGCTGTGGAAAACATCTTGTGTGGTACCTGTACCAAAAACTTCCCACCCCAAAGACCTGAACAGCTACAGACCGGTGGCCTTGACGTCCCACTTGATGAAGACCCTGGAGAGACTGCTCCTTGCTCACCTCCGCCCCCTGGTGGAACCAGCGATGGATCCACTCCAGTTCGCCTACCAGCATGGCATTGGGGTGGAGGATGCGGTGATCTTCCTCCTTCACCGTTCTCTGTCCCACCTGGAGAAGCCCGGGAATATGGTGAGGATCATGTTCTTTGACTTCTCCAGTGCTTTCAACACCATCCAACCGATGATCCTGAAGGACAAGCTGCTGCGCGCAGGGGTGGACCAGCACCTGTCATCATGGATCCTGGACTACCTCACGAACCGGCCTCAGTTTGTGAGAACCCGGGACTGTGTGTCCGACACGATCATCAGTAGCACGGGGGCCCCCCAGGGAACGGTGCTGGCTCCCTTCCTGTTCACTCTTTATACTGCGGACTTCTCACACAACACAACACACTGCCATCTACAGAAGTTCTCTGATGACTCTGCGATCGTTGGCCTCATCTCCAATGGAGATGAAGCTGAGTACAGAGGGCTTATCCAGGACTTCGTGGACTGGTGCCATCGGAACTGCCTCCAGATCAACGCGAGGAAAACTAAGGAGCTGGTGGTGGACTGCCGCAGGCATGGGCAGCCCCTCACAGTACCAGTAAATATACAGGGAACAGACATCGAGATGGTGACATCCTATAAGTACCTGGGTATTCATCTGAACAATAAACTAGACTGGTCACACAATACTGATGCACTCTACAAGAAGGGACAGCGCAGGCTGTTCCTGCTGAGGAGACTCAGGTCTTTTGGTGTACAAGGGGCGCTGCTGAAGTCATTCTATGACACGGTGGTGGCATCAGCCATCACTTTTGGAGTGGTCTGCTGGGGCAGTGGCATTACTGCAGCCGATAGGAAGAGACTGAACAAACTGATTAAGAAAGCTAGCTCTGTCCTGGGGCAGCGCCTTGATCCGATGGAGGAGATAGGAGAGAGAAGGACGGTGGCTAAACTGTCATCTCTGCTGGAGTCCGAGTTCCACCCTATGCAGGACATACTGAATGCACTGAGGAGCTCATTTAGCAGCAGACTACATCATCCCAGGTGCACAACCGAGAGGTTTCGTAGGTCCTTCCTACCAACGGCTGTCAGACTGTACAACCTAAGCAGGGCTGCTCGCAGAGATAGCAAAAAGACGTAACAAACTAATAGTTTTTTGAATGCAAAAGATGCAATAGACTTACACAATGGTCCCCTCCGGCATACAACTAGGAACATACCGGTCGCTATGGAGGGTGAGAATATGTATGGGCACATAATCATACCATGTAGGATAACTAAGTAGACGGTTATGCTGTTTCATTCCATCTAGCAACAATGCTCTGCACTGTGTGTGTTTATATATTTGCATATTTATTCCATCTAGCTACAATGCTCAGCACTGGGTGTGTTTATATATTTATATATCTACATATTATTCCATCTAGCTACATTGCTCCGCACTGTGTGTGTTTATATACTTGCATATTTATTCCACCTAGCTGCAATGCTCCGTACTGTGGGTGTTTATATATTTACATATTTATTCCATCTAGCTACAATGCTCTGCACTGTGTGTTCATATATTCATATATTTATTCCATCCAGCTACAATGCTCTGCACTGTGTGTCTGTGTGTGTGTGTATATATATATATTTTATAGTAATACGTACATATGTTTATTAGCTGCTCTTGCTTGCTTGTTTTTTTTCTTGCCTTCTGATTGTTGCTCTGAGTGTTGCTATCCCTGTGCTGTTGCAATCCTGGAATTTCCCCGTTGTGGGACTAATAAAGGCTTATCTTATCTTATCTTATCTTATCTAAAAAACACCATACCTACAGTGAAGCATGGTGGTGGCAGCGTCATGCTTTGAGGCTGTTTTTCTTCAGCTGGAACTGGGGCCTTACTCAAGTTGGAGGGAATAATGAACAGTTCCAAATACCAGTCAGTGTTTTCACAAAACCTTAAGGCTTCTGCTAGGAAGATGAAAAGGAACTTCATCTTTCAGCACGACAATGACCCAAAGCACACATCCAAATCAACAAAAGAATGGCTTCACCAGAAGAAGATTAAGGTTTTGGAATGGCCCAGCCAGAGTCTAGACCTGAATCCGATCGAACATCTGTGGGGTGATCTGAAGAGGGCTGTGTACAGGAGATGCCCTTGCAATCTGACAGATTTGGAGCGTTTTTGCAAAGAAGAGTGGGCAAATATTGCCACCTCAACATGTGCCATGCTGATAGACTTCTACCCAAAAAGACTGAGTCCTGTAATAGAAGCCAAAGGTGCTGCAACAAAGTATTAGTTTAAGGGTGTGCATATTTATGCAAACGGGTTATTGTAAGGTTTTTATTTTTCCCCTTAAAGATTTCAGTTTGTTTTTCAATTGGGTTGTACAGGTTATAGGTCACATTAATGGTGGAAAAAGTTTTGGGATGATTTATCTTGGTCTCATTTTTTTAACATCACAAAAACCTGGCATTTGAACAGGGGTGTGCAGACTTTTTATATCCACTGTATAAACAAACACTAGATGGGATGCAGCTAACATTTTCTTGGCAAACAGAAGCACCATATTCTGCAGGTAATTAATAGTGGTTGACAGTTTCTACGGCAGGGGTGTCCAATCATGTGGCTTGGAGGGCCAAGACCCTGCAGGCTTTACCGCCAACCAGTGTCTTCAACAGCAGATTTCACTGAATTTCTTCCCACTGATTGCTGATAAGTGAAAACACCTGTTGAAGAGACTGGATTGAAGAGAAATCCTACAGGGTCTTGGCCCTCCATGGCACATGATTGGACACCCCTGTTCTGCAGCATTGTGAATACAGGATACACAAACAATTGTTCATTGTTGTATTTATTGTAATCATTTAAGTACACTATGTATATGAAACATGACTAGCCTGGTGGCTAGCTATGTCTTGTCTAGTGTTTATGTATCTATGGCTGGTAAGAATGTCACAGCCAATAGCATAACTGGGTTGATGTCAGGTGTCTCTACCAAGTAAGAGTAAGTGCGCCACCTAAAACACATGAAAGCCTACTTGGAGTTTGCCTCACTCACTTTGGTCCAGTGAGTGAGGCAGGTTATCTGAGGGAAATAATTATTATTAATCAGGTTTTCACTGTGCTCAATACGCCAAGTTGGGGAGGTAAATCATGGCATAATTGTGTTTTGGGGGTTTTTTGTTTGTTTTTTTACAGAATATTTCATAGAAAAAGCATTTTAGCTGACGTGGAAATGTTATTTTAGCACATTTTGTGAGGTTCAGTTGTTTTGTGGTTTGACAGACCTACCTGATTGTGGACAGCTTGCATCTTCTCATGGCAGGTGGAAACTTTGTGGCTCGGCCTGCAGATTCTCACGTTATGTTTGTTTTTATACATCCCACTGTGTGCATGAAAACCAGTTTACAACATGTATTTGTGCATACGCACCATTTATACATGAGGCCCCAGATCTGTGGAGGGCTGCAGGGATGGGTGTCCTTCTGGAACTTAGTCCCATCTTCACACAGGATCTCTGAAGCTCAGTGAGAGTGACCATCGGGTTCTTGGTCACCACTCTCACAAAGGCCCTTCTCCCTCATTTGCTCAGTTTGGCCAGGTGACCAGCTCTTAGAAGAGTCCTGTTTGTGCTAAACTTATTCTTCTATTTGAGTATTATGGAGGCCACTGTGCTCCTGGGAACCTTCAGTGCAGCAGAAATGTTTTTGTAGCCTTCCCCAGCGCTATGCTTTGCAACATCCCTGTCCCTGAGCTCTGTAGGCAGTTTCTTTGACCTCATGGCTTGGTTTTTGTTCTGATATGCATTGTCAGATGTGAGACCTTGTATAGAGAGGTGTGTGCGTCTTTCCAAATCAATTTAGTTTACCATCGGAGGACTCCAAACATTTTGTAGAAACATCTCAGCAAAAATCAAGAGAAATAGGAGGCACCTGAGCTAAATTTGAAGTGTTTTTGCAAAGTGTCTAAATATTTATGCACATGTGATATTTCATTTTTTACTTTATAATACATTCACAAAAAAGTCCTCATTCTGTTTTCATTTTGTCATAATGGGGTCATGAATGTAGATTAACAAGGAGAAATGAATAAGAATTGAAATGATTGTAGCATGAGGTTCCAACGTGCGTAGCCTAAGTCATGCCCCCATGAGGCTTCCACATGTGGGACATTAAATCGGAAAAAATCTCTATTGGAATGAATGGCAAGAGCGAAATTATCTCTTGAGCCTGATCAAATTTTGCCACGAGTTACACATATGATGTTTGTCAATTTAAAAGATAATTTTCCACGTCAATAACGGTGTAGGTTGTTGTCTAATGCAGGAGTCTCCAATCATGTACCATGGAGGATCAAGACCCTGCAGGTTTTCTCTTCTACCCACTCTCTTCAGCAGGCGTTTTCACTTATCAGCAATCAGTGGGAAGAAATTCTGTGAAATCTGCTGTTGACACTGGTTGGAGGTAAAGCCTGCAGGGTCTCGGCCCTCCAAGCCACATGATTGGACACCCCTGGTCTAACAGTTAAGGTGTAAGGTTGTGAAAATATGTAAATTAAAAGACTACAAACACAGACTTGTTTAAGCTACGTCACATTTTCAAAAAGCACCCAGGGGGAAGTAACTAACAGTCCTCTGGATCAACTGCAGCTCTCAAAATACAAAACAATACATTTGTGCTGTTTTTCTCCTCTTTGGATCCTTCTTTCATCAGTCAGAAAACGGGAGGTGAGGTTTGAGAGTGAAGCCACCATGATCGTGTTTGGTGATGTGGGATGATGGGAGCTGTAGTCCGCTAAGCATTTTCAGAAACACTAAATATTACTCTATTATACGACAGCCAACAACTTCAATTACATGGAAAATTATCTTTTAAATTGACAAACGTCATATGTTGTAACTCATGGCAAAATCCGATTGGGATCAAAAGATAATTTAGCTCTTGCCATTCGTTTCAGTTGAGATTTTTTCTGATTTCAGGTTCCATATGCGTAAGTAGAGGGGGTGTGACTTAGGCTCTCTATAGGAAAAAATCCTGAGCGGAGTGCATATTTTTGCAAGCCACTGTATGTAATCAAGAACAATCCACTTAAAATCTCAAAAATGTCTTAACATGTACCTGCAGAGTAATGGCCATATTTACAAATCAGCTTGAGCTTTTGCAAGAGATGGATTCTGCTGATTTTTTTGAATGGCATGGCTTTAGGTCAGGACCCCTCATGTGTGAAACTGACTGTTTAATTCATCTCCCACCACTGTCACGTTCCTGTGCGTTGTTTACTCCAACGCTCTTTGTTCTCCTGTGTGGACAAAACACATACGCGATGCTCTCTGAAGTTATTGTCTTGTATTTTAAATCAGACTCATTATTATAGTTCCAAAAATATAAAAATGCATTGTGTATTCCCAACCTCAAAATACAGTATGACCTTGTGTACTGGGTTGAAGAGGGTGATGTCACTGCTTTTCACAGGGTTTTCCCCATTTCAAAACTGCTTAAATTCTCATATGCAGATGGGATAGGAGTGGTGGAAGGTAGGGCTTCTCATTGTTAGGAAATGATGGAATATGGGATATTGTGGAATACTGCGATACTGATGTCACTTGTGATATCTAAACAAATACTTCACTATATCATTGTCTCTCTGCTTTAGCCTGAGTTCTTCTTTGCCCACATTTTCCTCCCTTGTCTAAGTCCCTTCAGCCATCACAATGCATCTACCCTGGCTTTTCTTCTGCATTAATGGCAGGGCATGTGAGCTTGCTCACTAAGGTTCTTTCATTTTTAATAAGTTTTATTTTTATTTTAATAACACTAATACAGTAATGTAGAAGAACACAAATATAAGGGCTGCATGATTTGAGTAAAATGTTTGATTGCAGTTTTGGCCCCAAACATTGCAATGTGATTTCTGTTGATAGTTAAACTTTTTAACTCATTCTGGCAAAGCTAAAAGGAGCTAATGCGATGATGTGGCATCTGTCATTCATCCATCAGCCTGTGCATCCTCCCGTCCACATTTGCTACTCCTCCTGGGCATTTACCCCGATGCTCACTAAACTCACTGGCAATGATTCTCAGGTGGGTCTGCGTCAGGGTTGAGGTCAAGGTCATTGCCAAAGGTCAGGAGGTCTGGGCATTTAAGATTTCACAAAAAAGTTACTCCTCCTAGGCCACTGACGTTGACCTTCATCACATCTTAGATGAGTCTGCATCTAGGCTGTGCTTAATGTCAAGGTTAACGTTCAGGAGATCTTGGCACTCTCAGGGTGATTTTGTTAGACGATCTGGTTTGAATTGATGGGCTCATGAGTCTACTTGCTTTGTCATTAAGGGAAATCCAGAGGGCAATGATCTTTTTTTTTTTTCAACAGAGGGAATGCACATGATGTCACATAACAGAACTCATGGCAGTTAGAAACCAATGAGTGGCAGCATAGGGTGTATGCAGTAAAACACAAAAAAATATACAGTATTCACTCACAGCAGTGCACACAGTGTCTGTTTGCATTGTGGTGAGCTAATCTTGTCATTCCATCTTGTATTAATTGACAAAAAATAGATAAATAAATAATTAAATGGTCAGAACCAGTTCTCCACTTAAGCGTGCTCTTACCCACCGATCACTACAGTCAAGTAAACGGTGTGATATTAGCATTTAAAGTACATATATTACATATCTAAAGTATATTAAATCTTGAATTTGTAATCAATTTTTCAGTTGAAGGTGTGCAAGTTATGCACTGTACATCTATAATGACTGTGGTTTGGTGTATAATGTACTGTGTGTGGTGCTCTTGATCACAAAATAGTAGTATTTTGTGTATTATATAATTGCAGACACTGACATTGCGATAGCTGTCCCATTAATTTTGCACCCCTAAATAACGTGAAGCTAGTAGAAATGTGTAAAATAGTCATGTGTAAATAATTCTCTTAACTCTCTATTAGATATGCTGAATTTCTGTGCCAACAACTACCTGGGACTGTCCAGTCACCCAGAAGTGGTCCAGGCAGGGATTGACGCTTTGAAGACGCACGGCGCAGGACTGAGCTCTGTGAGATTCATCTGTGGGACTCAGGTATGGTGGTTAATGCACATATGACCATAAATCTGCTGAAATCATAAGAGTGATGAGGTTTATTTTATAACGCATATTGATAGGATCTGCACAAAACTCTGGAGAAGAAGCTTGCAGAGTTTCACGAGAGGGAGGACTGCATCCTCTATGCCAGCTGCTTTGATGCCAATGCAGGACTGTTTGAGGTATGCCGTATTACTCATTTACTGTCATACAGGAATGATTTCCTCATCGTCCTCAGAGAATTGCCACTGTGCTCCTGCAACAGGTGCTGCTGGGCCCATATGACGCAGTCCTGTCTGATGAGCTGAACCATGCCTCCATCATTGACGGGATCCGCCTGTGCCGAGCAAAGAGGCTGCGCTATAGACACATGGACCTGGGGGATCTGGAGATAAAACTTAAAGAGGCTCAGGTCTGTGAGGAGGGCAAAATTGTGTGGGTTTTGGTGGGACCGGTTAGTTTTATACATGCTGAAGCAGAGACTATGTGAAGAGTCTGATTGTTGCTTTGTTTTGTGGTTTGTTAATGTTTGGAAGAGAGTGGTAATTGCTAAGTAAACCCCCAGTGAGATGAGACATTAAGGCCTAGTCTACATGTAGATGGCTATTGTTTAAAAAAAGAGTTTTCCTCCACTGTTTAAAAAATAAAAGACGTACATACTGTATACACAGCATTGCAAAAAAAAAAAAAAAAATCCCTGCTCGCCAGAAAATGCACACACACAATCAAATGTAAAGAGCATGCCAAACTGAAAGTTGGCACGCTAACTCCAGCCCGAAAGCCATGTCAGGAAACTCCCGCTGATTCCGGTAGGAAAAAGGGGGGTGAGTAACCCAGGATTTACACTGACTCCGGATGCAGTATGTTGCAGATGCAGTGCGGATGGAGCCTTGCATCTGTCCCTACCAAATCCGTTGGTGTTTTGCATCGGCATGGATGAGAACAGAGTTTGAAATACAAGATCACGTGAGAATTATGCAAAATAACGCAAGATCTTGAGAAAGACCTGAGAGTGACCGAGATCACGTGATAACAACAAGGAAGTGTGATATAGTGGTGGCTCCCCACCTAGATTTTTGGGTTCTAAATAAAACGTAAGTAGCCCATTAATTTTAATTTATGAAGCGTTTGCATGTTTTGTCAAGTTTTTACCTTCTCTGACACAGTGGTGGAGGAGTACACCTCAGAGAATAACGGACAATCCTTAAATCATTTTTAATGGTCAAACGGCTATTAAATACCATGAGATTTCCTTGTGGATTGTATCTGGCATCTGTCAAAAATAGACTCGTTGCATTTCATTAGCAAGCCAAATCTGGCGAGCCGGATTCATTCTGCAGTGGTCTGGACCAGGTGGGAATTAGACAGTTGACTAGAATGGGGAGCTATTTGCTGCAGAAGCCGGATAGCAGCTGTAACATACTGCATCCGGAGTCGGTGTAAATCTTGCGTAAGGCTGGGTTTATGCTCCACCTCCGCTCTGCAAGTCTATGATTTGCGTTCACTTTGAACAAGGCTGATGCGCATGTGGCTGTATGCGTTTCATTTTTTTGTGTCTGATAGACCAAGCCTTTGACGCATGTGCATAACCATCATCTGCATTTCCACCCCAGCCCGACAGGTAGCGCAAAAGCACTGACGCACCAGTTTGTTCACCGGCTATATAAAAGAGAAGAAAAACAAAAGCCACACACATTATAGCAACAACGGTGACTCCTGTGTTTACTGCTTATATCACTAATCGTCTTTTCTTTCTCTGGTCTTGTCACGTTTCTTTTTAATTTGAATTCTTTTTTCTTTCTCTTCATCTTTGTATGCTGTGTTGATGGCACCACCTTTTGAACAGGAGGTTGGATCTTGCGCATGCGTAGTCCGTGCTTATAGGCAGCATGGTCACAAAATTTAGGCTGTACGTGCTCAGCCGTGGAGGGGCCCCACGGAGCATAGCGGACTGGAGATGATGAAGAAATTTACGTCACACAAGCCTCACGCTTGAGCATACGTGGAGCATAAACCCTAACCTGTACATTTATGTGCAAACTTGTAAAAAGTCCTGACAGCAAAGTCAGCAGCAGTACAGTCTTGGCTGCGTTAGCCATTGGCCTTTAAAATTATGACTTGTGATGTTTTTTTATTTAAATTACTAGTTTTAAAGACTAATGTTATGTCTGTGCTTCAGATATAATAAAATCTTAATATCTGTATTTTTTATTCCCCGCCAGTCGAAACCCAAAGGGGTCGAAAAGCCCTTTGGCCAAAGACTGAAGGGGGATTATGTTATGGGTCAGTTTGTCCGTCTGTCTGTCCGTCCCACTATTGTGAAATCAACTCTTCCTACAGTTTTGGTCCGATTGTTTTGAAACCTGGTGCTATGGTTTGATATATACTGAGGATGTGCATATTGCAATTTGGTTCTTATTGGATGATTTTTGCGGGAGTTGTAGCCCCTGACCTATGACCTCCTGTTTCACCTCACTTCATAGACAGTAACTGTCTTGTGAAATCATCTCCTCCTACAGTTTTGTTCCGATTGTTTTGAAACTTGGTACCATGGTTTGATAAACTCTGATGATGCACATATTGCAGTTTCACTCTCATCAGATGACCTTGAGGTCAAAGGTCAGGTCAGACTTTCCCTAAATCTTATAAACTCAGTAACCACTGAAAGAAATTATGTAGGCTTTTCAAATCGATAGAGTAGTTGTATCTAATACACATCTTGGATGACTTACACCTTCACCTAACTATGAGTTTGAGGTCAAGGGGTCAGAGGTTCAAAGTTAACATTGCAGTTGCACTATAGTAATTGCTACATGTACTATTACTATAAAGCAAGTAAAGCTAGGGCCACCAAACGTGGTATACAGGTTCACCTTGGAATCCTGACCTCTGACTATGGGTTTGGGGTCAAAAGGTCAAAGTTAACATTCCCTGTGCCTTATTACTGTACAACAAATAAAGTTAGGGTCACCAAACTTGGTACACAAGTTCACCCTGTGACCCTGAAGTGGGACTATAGTTTTGTGATCACAAGGTCAAAGGTCAACATCAAAATAGCTTATAAACAATATCTCAACAATGAAGAAAGCTAGGGTCACCAAAGTTGTTACACAGGTTCACTTGGGATCCTGACCTCTGACTATGAGTTTGGGGTCAAAAGATCAAAGGTCAACATTAACGTTCCTTATGCTTTATTACTGTACAAGTAAAGCTAGGGCCACCAAACTTGGTACACAGGTTCACCCTGTGACCCTGAAGTATGACTGGGGTTTTGGGATCACAAGGTCAAAGGTCAATATCAAAATGCCTTATAAAGTATATCTCAACAACAAAGAAAGCTAGGGTCACCTAACCTGGTACATGGGTTCACTCTGAGACCATAACCTCCGACTACAGGTTTAGGGTCAAAGGTCAAGGTTGACACTCTCTATGATCTCTTACTATAGAACGTGTAAAGCTCTCTAGGGTCACTATACTTGCTACACAGGTTTACCTTGGGATCCTGACCTACAACTATGGGTTGTATACTTTGCTGTATATTTGGATGATGGGCTCCTCATAATTTGGTTCTGCCATAGTAATTACTGTATACTGAAAAGTTGAACACTGCTCTCTGTCCGTAAGTATTGGGATCTTCAAAGAAAATGGAGGCGGGGGACATTGCACTCCCCTCAGAGTGCTCTTGTTACTTATCAATTACAGTGGCAAGAAAAAGTATGTGAACCCTTTGGAATTACTTGTTTTTCTGTATTATCTATATTAATTGGTGGAGGGAGCATCATGATTTGGAACTCCTTTGATGCCTCAGGGCCTTGGCCACTTGTTATCATTGGGGGGGGGGGGGGAATGAATTCTCAAGTTTATTAAGGTATCCTACAGAATAATGTCAGGGAGGCTGTCCACCGGCTGAAGCGCAGTAGAAGTTGGGTGATGTAGCAGGACACTGACCCTAAACATCGAAGTAAATCTACTAGAGAATGGCTTAAAAAAAATCTGCCATTTGGAGTGGCCCAGTCATAGGCTAGACCTGAATCTGATAGAGGTGCCATGGAATAACTTCAAGAGAGCCCTTCACACCAGACATCCTAAGAATGTGACTGAGCTGAAGCAGTTCTGTAAGGAAGAATGGTGCAAAATGCTTTCTGAACATTGTCTTATCAGCAGCTACTGTATTTGTTGGAAGTTATTGCTGCCAAAGGTGGTTCAACAAATGAGCTGTCAGTGGGCTGTGGCCCTGTATTAAATCTTAGGCCTTTTTCTTTAGGCCTTTGTACTTTAGGCTTAGCCCCAGAAGTTGTACTGACTCCATCAGAGGGTTGACTACACACCTGGGTATCATCTACATCGTCAGGAACCTTTTCTTCTTCAGTATTGAACACCTTCATAGCAGAACCCACAGCATCGACTGCATCAGCATAATCATTCATCACTCTATATATACCGTATTTTTGGGACTATAAGGCGCACCGGATTATAAGGCGCAATATCAATGAACGGTCTATTTGATGGTCTATTTTCATACATAAGGCGCACCGGATTATAAGGCGCATTAAAGCGAGGTAGTCGGATCTGGGAAAAAAAAATTTTTGCGTGCATGGAAAGAAAATCCTATCTATAGTCATTATAGACACATATAGAGCGATTGTCTGCGAGTGTGAATGGCCTGTTCCATGAGCAGGTGGAACGTTTTTGGTCCGTGGCTGTTTACATCGCCATATTGGATGCGCCATATAGGATACTCGTTCGGTACTCGATACGGCTCGCTCTCCGGCGGCGGCCCTGATAAGTAAACATATGCCGGGATGCTTGAATTCTTTCGTCCTAAAAATATCATTTTTGAATATTAATTATGCTAAACGGGAGCAGTTTCGATGCCGAAATTTCACATACAAATCCTAATATACGTGTTCTATACACCATCGGCTTTTGGGTATTGACTACCTCACGAGGTAGTCGGATCTGGGAAATTTTTTTTTTTTTTTGCGTGCATGGAAAGAAAATCCTATCTATAGTCATTATAGACACATATAACGCGATTGTCTGCGAGTGTGAATGACCTGTTCCACGAGCAAATGTACATTTTTTTAGTCCGTGGCTGTTTACGTCGCCATATTGGCCAGGATACTTGCTCGGTACTCGATACGGCTCGCTCTCCGGCGGCAGCCCCGAGAAGTAAACGAATGCCGGAACGCTTGAATTCTTTCGTCCCGAAAATATCATTTTTGAATATTAATTACAGCTAAACAGGAGCAGTTTCGATCCACGATCCATTGGCAGATAGTGGCGTAACTCGCTAGCAATTTAACTTTGAACGACCTGTTGACACCAATATCTAGCGATTGGAGTTCTTTGGTTAATCCACCCGGAATGATGGCAAGCTCCGAATTAGTTTGCTTCACTTGGGTTTTGACAGTATCGGTGAGATGGGCGCGCATGGAGTCGCAGATCAATAGGGACGGAGATTTGTGGAAAAAGCCATCCGGCCATTATGTTGAAGCACATATTACTCCGCGAGGCTTCTGACTACCGTAATGCTCCGACAATCCATCAAGCGGTTTAGCTTCGTAGCTTACCAAAGTCGTACTAAAACATTTTTGAGCACCGTGTACCACATAAAATCGGTTTGAGGTCAGTAAGCACAACCAGAATTAATACATAAGGCGCACCGGATTATAAAGCGCACTGTCGATTTTTGAGAAAATTAAAGGATTTTAAGTGCGACTTATAGTCCAAAAAATATGGTAATTCAAGAAATCTGTCAGTGTGTCATGATCATAGGACTTTGTGTTGCCATGGTAACTATGTCAAAGATCAAAGGCAGGCATCACTCACGATCATAGGACTCGCTATGACATCATCAAAGATCAAAGGCAGGCATCATTCACAATCGTAGGATTCACTATGACATCATCAAAGGCAGGCATCACTGAACGAGTGGTGACATCAAAGATCAAAGGCAGGTTTCACCAGGGTTACTGTTGCCATGGTAACCATGTCAAAGATCAAAGGCAGGAATGCAGAAAAGCTTACTTACACTTGCTTTCTACGGACATGCAGAAATACTTGCTTATATTTGGTTTCTACGGGCATGCACAGGTATGCACGGGCATGCACAGGTATGCACTAGTACCATCTGATTCAGAATGGTCATATTCTTTATAAACTTTAATTTTTGCATTAGATACTGCAAGGGCTGTTAGAATTTTTAACTCTTCCCTTTCAACAGCTAACTGTGCTTCTTACAGCTGCTTCAGCTTTTAAAGGTGTCTCCTTGCTTCATCTTTGAGGCCTGCAGAAGAAGCTGATGACGGGACAGAGAGGCTACTGTGAGACTTGGTCCTCTGGACTTTGACACCATTGACACACTATCCATATGAGACACATCATCATGGTCTCTTGAATGTCTTTGAGCCACCTGTTTACTCAAAAAAACCCCCACAACAGTTGCTTAGCAGAACACTGCTTTATTCGACGTTGCCATTGCAGAAACACCAACAAGGCCTTCCCCGTTACACAGATAACTTCCTTGTACTACCAAAATAAATGCATTACAACTTCCTGGAATAACTGGAGAGGAGAGACACTGTATTAGACATAAAACAGCATTAATAACTTAACACCACCCTTCAGCCTTTTGAGCAAACCCTTCAGAGCTTGTTAACCTTGGTTTAACCCAGTTTTCTTGGTCAGCACTTAGCTTATCATGATTTAGATACAGCAAAACAGACTGGTTAAGATCATTTCAAAAATCTACAGTGGCCTTCAAAATTAGATTCATTTTTCAACAAATCCCTGATTTCACTGGATTTAGCAGTAAGCTGCCTAAGTCTTGCTCTTCTTGCATTCATGTAATGGTGAAGTCTTTCATCCACACCTCTTTTCAGTTAGCGTTGCCCCTTCTCTGGTGAAAGCAGCCCAGGCCTCCACAACACCTCAGCAGTGCCACAAGCTGATCGCCTTCATGCCACGCCGCCTTGATGCAGTAATTTATGCTAAAGGAGCCCCCACCAAGTATTGAGTGTGTACATGGATATACTTTTCAGTTGGCCAACGTTTCTATTAAAAATCATTTTTTAAAATTAATTTTATGTAATCTAATTTTCAACAAATTGAATTTGGGGTTTTCATGAGCTATAAGCCATATAGGCCGTGAGCAGCTCCCTCAAAATGTGGCTAGAAAATGATTTTCGTGGCACCCAACTGAGAACTACGGGATCTTTGATGATTTCTATGTAAAAAAAAACCTGCTGAATCCGAAAATCGATGTTCCCACTGTCAAAGGTGTGGATAGCTATGTCAAATTTGCATAAATCCAAGATGGCTGCCACGACTAACCAAGGGAATGAATGGCCTAACATTTCAACCAGTCTACCTAGAAACACGTTTGAGGCCTCTTTTTCAGATAATGTTGAGCTGAGGAATCGATTTCTGAGGTCGACTGTGTGATTGAGGGTCAAAGAACCACGCTAATTTGCATAAATCCAAGATGGCTGCCATGGATGGACTAACTTTTTAGCCATTCTACCTAGAATCACGTTGGAGACGTCCTTTTCGGCTAATGTTAACCCAAGGAATCGATTTCCGAGGTCATTAGTGTGACTGAGGATCAAAGAACCCCGCTAATTTGCATAAATCCAAGATGGCCACCATGGGTGTGGATGGACTATATTTTGAACCACTCTACCTATAATCACGTTTGAGACGTCTTTTTCGGATAATGTTGACCCGAGGAATCGATTTCTGAGGTTAGATATGTGATTGAGGGCTCCACTAATTTTCATAAATCCAAGATGGCTGCCATGAATGGCCTAACTTTTTTATCAGTACAACTAGAATCACGTTTGAGACATCATTTTCCGATAATGTTATGCCCAGGAATCGATTTCTGAGGTCACTTTTGTGATTGAGGCTCAAAGAACTCCACTCATTTGCATAAATCCAAGATGGCCGCCACAGGCATGGATAGTCCAACTTCTTAACCATTCTACCTAGAATCACGTTTGAAACGTCTTTTCTGCATAATGTTGACCCGAGGAATCGATTTCTGAGGCCAAATATGTGATTGAGGGTCAAAGAACTCCGCTTATTTGCATAAATCAAAAATGGCCGTCATGGATGGATGAACTTTTTTAATCAGTCCACCTAGAATCACGTTTGAGACATCATTTTCGGATAATGTTATGCCCAGGAATCGATTTCTGAGGTCACTTGTGTGATTGAGGGTCAAAGAACTCCACTCATTTAAATAAATCCAAGATGGCCGTCATAGGCATGGATAGCCTAACTTCTTAACCACTCTGCCTACCAATTTTCTTACCAGCATCACATGTCTCAGCTTGCATCAGTTTTACAGTGACACGATTTGTCCGTGGCCCTTCTCTGAGCGTTTCCTTCTTGCAGATGATGCAGATGTTTGGCAACACATTGCTTGACCTTGCAGATTCTTGGCTGATGGTTGCTGCAGCATGGTGAGATCGCAGTCGCTTTTTAGGAGATGGTGTTGGGGGACTAAGTTCTGGTCCGCTTTGCTCCTGAGGCTCAGGAATGTGGGCTTCGGCCAGTCGTTTTTTACGAGATTCAGCACGTTCCACTCTTGTTTTGTCCGTAAAACGGCTATAGCACACACGATGGTAGCCAAATGTTGGATCAAGGTTGTTTAGATCTGAAAACATATTATATGGACCATAGGGTATTATAACATTAGGCCTACCTTGTACCCATATAGATATAAAACATATATAGATTGCAGATAATTTTCACATTAACAGTGAGCTTATAATAGAGACCCTGTGCAACCTAGTCACTGCTCAATGTAAACTTGCAAAATGGCAAGCACAGACCGTGTGCCCATATTTATTGAGAGCATAAAGTATACAGGCGACTGCTGCTGCCATGAGTTTAACCTTTCTTGGGTGACACATCACAACCATATGGGCTTTCCTTAACAGGCCATTTTCCATCCGCCTAAGGCTTGATAGTATGGGTGTGACTATGTGCAAACTATATAAATGTATGCCCAAACTTGTTCCTCCCTCACCTACTAGTACACTGCACCCCTTGGGCTTGGGCTGAGAAGTACATCCAACCCTCAGACTCAGAGTTAAGCTCATTGGGATTGCTACCCTTTTCCCATTTGAGCTACTTTGTGGTAGTGGTATATTTTGACTATAATTCAGGCCCAGGGTGGGTTCTGGGGATAGATGCATCATCAGAGTGAGTCGATCTGCATCATCTAGAGCTATACTAGGACTATGTTACCTGGCACCCAGAGTCCCTTGGTTATTAGCCTCCACACCCCCAGATCGGCCTACTCGGAGTCTTAGACCAGGACTAGGTCACCCTGTGAGCGGTTGACAAAGGTTTTAGACATCTAGGGTTCCATTTTAGTTCATATTTAGAGTTACAAATGATTGGAGCCAAACGACTCCAGGGCACACGCAGTACAACCATAAACAATGGCTGCCACTCACCTTTCTCGAACAAGTCGCGACGTTGTTCTGCTACTTTCTGTTGGGGTCCGTCAAGTACAAGCCATTTTTGGGCACACTCACGTACTTTTGCCCACGATGCTTCAGTAAAACGAGTGATACTGCCCGAAAACTTATCGGAAATGTGAATAACACAGGAGAGGCTTTCAGCGCACGCTACCCCTGTGGGCACTGCCATTTTGTTGTCACATGACCAAAGGGACAACGCTGATTGGTTAAAACGTCCCGGACTGGGCCATGTTTAAGGTAGCCGGACAATTATTACCGACTGACTTCAATCGCATTTTTCATACAGCTATCCACACCTTTGGAAGTGGGAACATCGATATTTTGTCTTACAATAATGTAATCTTAATTTAGAAACACTAAAATTTTAGTTCCCCGTTGGGTGCCACGAAACTGAACGAAAAGTGGCAGCTGCTCACGGCCTAATAACCATCCATCCATCTTCTTCCGCTCAATCCTTTTTGGGTGGCGGGGGGGCTGGAGCCTATCCCAGCATCTTTGGGCGAGAGGCAGGGTACACCCTGGACAAATCGCCAGTCCATCACAGGGCCAACACAGAGAGACAGACGACCATTCACTCTCACAGTCATACCTAAGGACAATTTAGAATCCCCAGTTTGATGCCAATTAAACTAACGTGCATGTTTTTTTGGCATGTGGGAGGAAACCGGAGAAATCCCGGAGTAAACCCACGCAGACACAGGGAGAACATGCAAACTCCACACAGATCACTGTTGGTCGGGGGCTGGGATCGAACCCAGGATCCCCCGGCCAAGGGTGAGTTGCTGTGCTGCCGCAGTGCTAACCACTCCGCCACCGCGCTGCCCGCGCTAACCATCAAAATTAAATGGTAAATGGCATTCACTGATGTAGCACTTTTTCTCATCTCTGGATCACTAGAGCGCTTTACAGATCCTGCTGTCCACCCATTCACACACTGATGGCGGCGGAGCAGCCATGCACAGGCGCTGGCCTGACTCACCAGGAGCAACCGGAGGTTCAGTGTCTTGCTCAAGGACACTTCGACATGCAGACTGCAGACAGAGCGGGAATCGAACCCCTGACCCTCCAATCAGTAGTCGGCCACACTACACCTGCGCCACAGCCGTTTAAAACAAATAAACACTTGAAATATATCACTCTGTGTGTAATGAATCTACAGTATCTGAGTTTCATTTTTTGAATTGAATTATTGAAATAAATCAACTTTTCAATGATATTCTAATTTATTGAGATGCACCTATATAATCTGTAGCTCCACCCCAACAATTATCAACCCTTGAATGATATTTAACAAAAATGCAACCATAACCAAAATTTATATTAACCCCTTGCACTCCGGGCAATTTTCCTAAAAATGCCAAAAAATAACGTGCCCAAAGTAAATCGATAGCTGTTATTCAACCCTTTGCAGCATCTTCATGGGGTTGGTCTCATTTAAAAGAAAACACTTTGAATTTTTTGGCAAAAAAAACATAATCTCTCTACGTGCTTCGGCCACTGAGTTACAGTCATCTAAACATACTGAACTTGAAGAAAATAAATTTGGACACGGTGTTTTTTTGGATACAAATGCTTGCAAATAACACACAGCTGTTCGATCCGGCTGGAAAATGCAACAGAAATGTAGAACCAAGTGTTATCAAGCTGAGATCCAAATTTGGTAACAGTACCACAAAAAATGAATATTTTACACAGCTTTGTTCTCAGGCTGTTCCCAGGCATTTTGGAACTGTGCCAAATTGTGCCAAATGGCAGAGTTTGGAAAAACGTCTGTAACTTTTGAATAATTCAATGTAGAAGCTTCATTTTGGGCTCTAATGAAAGGTCACATTCAGGGCTGTGTCTGTGTGTGTGGGGGGGGGTCGTCCCCCCCCCGCTACCAAGGACGGAGTTCGGCCCTCGCTACATGACGGATTACACTCGTTGCATGTTTCCACAGCAACACTGTCACAGCGGCTTCCCCCCCCTCGCTACTGTGTGTATGTGTGTGTGTGTGGGGGGGGGGGGTTGTCCCCCCCCCCTCGCTACAGAGGACGGCCATCGCTACATGAAGGAATAGACTCATATGTCTATGTGACGACCGCTGCGTAGTCAGAGCGGCTTCCCCCCGCGGACCGGAGGCGTTCGGACCGTGAATGCCCCCCCCCGCTCCTCTTCTGCAGTGGGGGGGGGGGCGTTCACGGTCCGAACACAGCAAATGAACCGTTTATCGCGGCGCACGAAGTGCGTGCGCCGTACAGTTGTAATTTACCGATCGGTCAAAAGTCATTTTTGGATTACAGTTTTCAGGGAGAAATAATAATTTAGCTTATAACACCTTACCTCTTCACAGCAGCAGAGTCCTGGCGAACTTCTCTTCCCCATTGTCAGACGAACACGACGCTGCTCCGCTCGTGGATCCGGATCAAAACATAATTCCAATATTGCGGTTTTGGTGAATGATTTACGACCTTTGTCATCGGCCTCCATCGGTCTATGATGACGGAAGAGAATCCTAAACGTCTATTCTGCTGGAATGAGTGCAGGTCCCACTTGTGGGTGGTCTCCATGCTGCGGGGTCTGGAGCAGATTCGTCCAGCGTCCTTTGTTTTCATCTGCTGCAGCAGTAAGTCTCTCTTCACCCAGCCTGAACTTCTGTGCTTCAATTGGCTCCTGCATTCACAGTAGGCGGGTCCTCCTTCCTAGGTTTTCATTCATTGGCTCTTCAAGGTTTCAGAAACCCAATTCAAGGTCTTATTAGTCGAATGAGAGGTCAATCAGATGAACTAATCTGTTTGCGGCTGTGTCTGCAGCTTTTTTTTTCAGTGGCGCTTGGACGCCAACACCACCTACATCACCACAATCTGGACTATGTGTCCGAGTGTCGTACGTCCTAGGACGCAGAGACTTGCCCGCCCGCGGAACAACGGAGCGCAAGTGGTTAATATTTGCAAAAGAGAATATGAATGGTCAAAAAAAGTCCTCAAAAATTTAGACCTCAAATTCATTAGGTATAAATTATATTCAGACTGGCCTCTACAACTTATTAAACCCAAAGATTCACCTACCTTTCAGCACAGTGAATGTTTAATGGATGTGTGCAATAAAGACATGAAATATTATAATTGTGTTGTATTGGGTTAAGCTCATTGTATTTGTCTGTACTTGGGACTTAGATGTAGATCAGATTACATTTTATGGCCAATTAATGCAGAAATTGTCCAAAGGGACTGCATACTTTTTCTTGCAACTGTGTATTGAATTTTTCATTTTTCTATAAAATTTGTTGGTTGTGCAGAACACTGACATAAAACATCAATAATTATTATAAAAACTCCTTGTGTATAACAAATTCTGAAGTGCTCACAGGTGTCCATTAGGAACTAAAATATAGAATAGGACTGCATGATTTGACAGATCGTGCAATTGCAATTATGGCCCCAAATTTATAGTTTATGGTTTCTTTTGGGTTTTTTTAAATTGTTTCAAAAGTTTACATGTTTTGTTATCAATGAAAATGCAGAACAGATTGATCATTTTGAATTGTTGCAGCTCAAATATTAAGTTGCATAAAAATACATAAACAATAGTTTTACAGTACCATTTATGAAATAACATGAATTAATTTTGTGTAATTGTATAATTACAGAGACTGACATTGTGATTCAATTAATTGTGCAGCCCTAATATGAAATTAACATCACTAACTTTCAATGCTCTGTTGTTTTTTTCCCTCCTCAGTCGTCTCGCATGCGCCTGGTGGTCACAGACGGGGTCTTCTCTATGGATGGAGACGTTGCTCCGCTGCAGGGCATTTGTGACCTAGCTGAGCGGTATGGAGCCATGGTGTTTATAGATGAATGCCATGCCACCGGATTCCTAGGGCCCCGGGGCAGGTTGGTTCAGATAACACATTAAGCATGCATGCAGAAAAATAAAACACTGTTTACGAGTAGGTTATAGCAGAGGCCTTCACGAATGGGGAACATCTTAAGCTAAATGTATGTATACGTGTCATCCAGAGGGTTTGCTGTTAAGTTAATCTTCAGGGCCCGGTATTTCAAAACTTTTCTAGAGCCGAATCCTCTGGATAGGATTAGATCTGATGAAAATTGGGTATTTAAGCAATATTACACAAGACGGAGTACAGTATCAATTTATATAGTAACTGCAGGTGTGATACTCTAATGCTCTAGTACAGTAATGACACCGAGTGTAATAATGCTTTTATACAACAGTTCCGGAAAACACAATTTATTACATGACAGCAATACTGGACAAAACATGACTTTGTTTTGTGCAGTTGAGAAAAAATAGTCCCTTCTAAATGTAGCCAGTAACTGTTTATAAACATTTCAATCAGCATGAAGATGTCTATTGTCATTTCACACACAAGTAAAAAAATTAAATATTATCATGTGCAAAAGAAATAAGTGTTTATAGAACATATACCTGTTGAGTCGGCACTGCAGAAGACCCCAGATCAAAGCGTATCCAGTGTCGGTTGTAAGAACGCTGGTAGCTAGATGGTAGGGGTGGGCAATATGGCCTAAAAATGATATCACGATATTTCTGTGAATTTTCACGATAACAATATTTTTCCACAATATTACAGAGTACAGTTTTTGTTTTCTTTTAAATTTATGCAAAAAGGACAGTTTCACAGGCCAGTATTATTTACCTTCAACATATTCAGGAAAAGCAAAACAAAAACTCTTTATTTCTCCATTTTATAAACAGCAGCTCAGATTTAGTTTAAAATATTTTTTAGTTCTGTATCAAATATTACAAGAATATAAACCATTACATCGTAACTGCACACAGAAGTCGGGTTTTATGCTGAATCACTTTACCTGCATTACTGCTGTTGCATGGACCTGTCCTTTGGCTTTTGGCACTCTGAACGTATGTTTTGGGGGGGGGGTTCTTCTCTCTCTTTGGGTGGTTGAATAAAATCAAGATGAAGCAGCCAAAATGAAAGTAAAAATTTACAGCCATTTCGAGCTGCACATTGTTCGACATTAATACCGCTGCAGTGGTGTTTTGGACGCGTGGAAAAAATGCAGGCAGCTTATCCACACTGCTGCACCGTTTTTGTTTTTTGTTTTTTTTGTTTGTTTGTTTTTTTTTTAAACAGGACAGCGGTCTGAAACAAAGTGAAACTTAAAATATTTCCACTCAACTGAAGACGGTCTGATTTCAGAGCAGCACCTTCCCGCCATGTTTGTTTTGCTGTTTCTGTGCGGCGTGACATTGTCAAGCAGCAGACCCCACATATCATGATATTCATTTTTACACTGGTATCAAAATTTTTACCGGTATTATTGTGAACGATACAATATGGCACACCCCTACTAGACCCCTACTAGGTAGCTAGTAGTTAGCATGCTAGCGATTTTGCACACTTTGCTCGCTTTTCTTCATATTTTCAGATGAAACAAAGACTCCATAACCACAAAGGTATTGTGGTTTGTTAATCGAGACAATAAGTCAGCCTATTTAAACAGATATGAAATAGCTTAATGAGCTTAAAATGATGTTGATTCACAGGTAGACAGAAACTTTTTTTTAAAAAAGGGTGGGACTTCCAGGTCACGGATGTATAATTGCTTGTCAAACAGCGCCTCACTGTGGAAATTAAGGTATCCAAAACAGTACTGCAATTGTCAGAGAGTTGATAGTAAATTACTGTTAGTAATTAATGGTTACATGAACACCTTTGAAGTGGAGTGATACATATCCAGTGAAGATGGAGTGCAGTTATCATGGACTATAGTAACTCCTGGAATCACTGTTGTCCAATCAAATTGCTCGGTCAGAACTAGCTGTTGTATAATTCAAAATGAAATATGTGATCCTGATCCTACAAAATTTGGATTTACATTTGGTATTTGTATCCTGTTAAGAATCCAGATCAAATATGAATTTGGGGTATTTCAAAGGTGGCTTCAGCATGGATTCGTGGTGGGTATAGAGTGGGATGCAAGTTATCGATTAATTCATTAATTGTTAATTGAGTCATCTTATCGATTGATTAACGATTAATTGAGGAGTTGAAATTTTCCTGAGAATCGGAATTTCCCCTCAGTACAATACAGTCTTTTTATCTTTAACATATAAAAAATTAATTATTACTGCTTTTGATATACTGAATAAAACATGAACATCATATTCCTCGATGATTTATTGTACCATTTGCTTTTTTTTTTACTACAGACAATGGCATTTTTTGTAGTTTAACAAATTTTGTACTGTATAGTGTGTACTATGTGGAGATACATCTCACTAAATTACAAATGTCATAATTTATTTTCTTAAAAACTATTACCAGTATCATAAAAATTTCTCTTTTTTAGTTATATTCCAAAAAACAAAAAACTTTCACATTCTAATTTACTGAGATGCACTGGTAGACTGTTTTAACAGGAAAATAAACTGTGAGCTGCTTCATCTGTTGCATGTTAAACATTACATCACATATCCCCCGGTACATCACAGTACCCCGGTAATCCAGGCAAACCCAGTACAGCTGGGCTTCCTCTGATGTCTGATAGGTTATGCGTGCTAGTTGAGCCTGCAAGCAATGTGGGTCTTTGGGTCACCTCATCTCAGCGGACATTTGAATAAGAAACGCGGATAAACTTGCAATGAAGTAGGTGTCACCACGTCACAGCATAGAGAGTGGAAATGAATCAGAGGGCTGTCTACCATTATTCTGACAGATTATATTAATTTCAAAGTTGCAGCAGATAACTGTCTCTGCAACAATGACACAAATATCACAACAGCTCAGAGTGAGAGTGAGCTGCTGTCTGACCGTCTCTAGCTGCTGTGAAGCCAATGCCAGCCTGTCCTGTTAGTGCAAACCCGGCTGTTCTGCTGCTGTGTGTTGAAATGTTACCTCAGTACTTGGGTCCGGTCTGCTTTCTCGTCTAGCAGGGGATGAAGGCAGCATGGATAGGTTTTTACGCTCATGTAGTTTTTTCCACGCCTCTGTTTGTTTCTCCACCCTGCTGATTTGAAGCACGCGGCTGTCCAGTGTAACCCGGAAGGGTGAGGTTTTTCACTCTGCACAGCAATGCACTCTGGGGGCTTGGCGTCTTCTTCTGCTTTTTCTGAAGTTACAGTTCAAAGGCCGCAGTGGGTGACTGTGTGCACCCCTGCCTGGATGGCGATGTCACCACATTTCATAGAATAAGCTCCCATTGAAAAGGACTGTTGAGTTATCAGTTAATTGGCAATTTAATTTAGTCAACTAAATTCTTATTGACAGTTAATCAAAAGTTAATCATTAACATCCCTAGAATAGAGACATATTTTGATATTGTCTGGCTGTTCCATTTGTTGTTGTTTTGTGCTAATGTAGTCTGATCCATGCTACTGAGATGGCTTGTTTATATTACTATTACTACTATGTGTAATTTTCAGAGGAACAGATGAGCTCCTGGGAGTAATGGACAGAGTTCACATTATAAACTCCACTCTGGGAAAAGCACTGGGAGGAGCTGCAGGTACGTCTTAACTTAAACGTACGTGTCCCGGTGTAACTGTTACAGCTGAATTATTTGTCTAGTTTTATATGATAATATGACGCATCTGTTTGTCTGGGTTTTTTTTTCCCCAGGTGGGTACACAGTTGGTCCTAAGCCACTCATTGACCTGCTGAGGCAGCGCTCACGGCCGTACCTGTTCTCCAATGCTTTGCCGCCCCCCGTGGTGGGTTGTGCAACGAAAGCTGTGGAGCTGCTGCTCGCCTCCAATGAGATTGCACAGAGCATGACTGCAAAAACTATGAGGTGTGTTTATTCAGAGGAACAGTGCTTCTGTACTGTCTAGTGTTACATACTGTAACCCAGATGCACACACTAACCAAGCAATACAAAGCCTTATCATCATTTAGTGCTGTCTCAGTAATTATATGAAAAAGTTGAAAACTGCTCATCTTCAGTAATATATTAGGATCTTCAAAGAAAACTGAGGCGGGGGATATTGCACTCGCCTCAGAGTGCTCTTGGATTTTTTGTCTGTTTTTTTTTACAGTATTATAGATTATAATTTTCCCCCAGGGAGACACCAGTTACTGATCAAATGTGTTTTAATGTGTGAACTGCTGCCTGAGCTCCGAATGCCAAATTTTGCAAAGAATTAATTATTTGAATGGAGCTTTAATATTTTATTTTTAAAAGAAAAGCCTTTTCAGATTTCAAAGATTTATTTGTTTTGAACAAACATTTATTTTTGAACACTTTTTGTCATTGACCGTTTGTCCTGTGAATATATAATTAATCATGATGACCAGACTTCCGGTCATGGCGGCTACGTGAGAGGATAGGTCTCACTCTGCTCTGCTCCTAGAGATAAAAAATCGGCATATAACTCTTATTTGGAACAGAACCTATCCCAGCGTTTGGACGAGGATATGCCGGTGAAGCCTAAGGCTGGGAAATCAGGTGAAGGAAAAATTGAACCGCCGAAACAGTCTAAACTAATGGACTTTCACGTCTGTGGCACAGCAGGAAAAGTTCCAGATATGGCGGCGGAGGAAGCTAACGGTGGTGCGGTGACTGCTGACGACGGCACAGATGCGGTGCTCGCTGCCATTAGCTCAATGAGAGCAGACTTTTCTGCTAAATTTGATGGGATTATAGCAGCGATAGAGGGAATGAAAAAGGAATTGGGTGATTGTGTGGAACGAATGGCGCAGGTGGAGCTTCGAGTATCCAATGCTGAGGATGATGTTGCCGGCCTTCAATTAAAGGTGCGCACTTTGGAAAAAAAAATAAATGTCTGGAAGATAATGTCCTGGATTTGGAGTCCTGGTCGAGACGGAACAACTTGAGGCTGGTGGGTCTACCGGAGAGAACTGAGGGTCAGGACCCATGTTCCTTTTTGGAAAAGTGGATTCCAGAAGCGCTGAACAACGCGGAGCTGCAATCATCAGTCGTTCTAGAAAGCGTACACCGAATTGGCCCACCGAGAGATAAGGGACCACCGAGGACGCTAATTATGAAGTTCCTCAGCTACAGAGACAGGATGAAGATCTCCAATGCTGCGCGAGCCAAAGGAGAAATTAAACACCAGGACCAGCAGGTGCGGTTCTACCCAGATTTGGCCACAGGAATCCAACAATTAAGGAAACAGTTTGACCCCGTCCGTAAAGAGCTGCGCAACCTTGGGATCCGTCATGGAGTGATTCACCCTGCAAGACTGTTGACCACGTATGGGGGCAGAACACACATCTTCAAGACCCCTGAGGAGGCGCAGGAGTTCATCAAGAAGATCCAAGAGGAGACTGGTGGGAGCTAAACATGAACAAAATATAAGGTAGAATATTTAAGCATTTGCACAGGCATCTAACTGATCTGAAGCAAATAACAAGTTTACAAAATATAGATTGTATTATATATTAAAAAAAAAAAACCTATGATGTACAAAGTTGCTAAAAATTTTGGAGTTAAGTTGGAAAACTACAGAAGAGAGTTAATGTTACGTTATTTAAAGCAGTAGAGTTAGGGTGATTGGGAGGATGAAGAAGAAGTGGCTTTGGCTGTTCCTCGTGGGTGTGGAGCGGTCGATGGCTATATCGGGAGACGGAATTTTTCTTTTGATTTTGGGGGGATTACCACAAATGTGGGAAGGGGGAATTTGTTTGTGTGTAGTTTGTAGGATGAATGTTCAACCACTCATGTTTTTGCTTCTCTGTATGAGCATGTTTACGCTGCGAGGTAATCTCAAACTCCCTATTGATCATAAACCAAAGCGTTAATCTTAATTTAACTTCATGGAATTGCAGAGGTCTACAAAATTTAAAAAAACTTAAACAAGTTATGAATAAAATAAAAGACATGGGTTCAAAAATTGTGTTTTTACAAGAAACTCATCTAATAGAGGAGGATGTAAAAAGAATTAGGAGTAGATGGCAAGGAAGTGTATTCACCTCATCATTTTCATCACGAGCCAGGGGAGTTATGACTCTCATACATAAATCAGTCCCATTGCAAGTGAAAAATGTAATTGGAGACAAATTTGGAAGATATTTAATCATTCAAGGATCTTTGCTATTAGAAAATATAAATCTGGTGAACTTATACAGTCCCAATATAGATGATCAAAAGTTCTTTGCTAATTTATTTCTTATCTTATCATCACTTACAGGGCAACATATAATAGCAGGGGATTTTAATTGTACATTGAATCCCGGTATAGATAGATCAACAGGACTGGACCGTACGCACAATGGATGTAGGATGATCATTAATCATTTTATGAAAGAATTGAGACTGCTAGATATATGGAGAGAAATGAAACCACAAGTTAAAGCCTACTCTTGTTATTCTAATATCTACAAGACATTCTCACGTATTGACTATTTTTTGATCTCCACAGAATTAAGGTCCAAGATTCAAAACTGCTTTTATGATAATATTGTGATCTCTGATCATGCACCCTGCTGCCTAATATATGTAGATAAGAAATTGACAAAGGAACCAGGTAGGTGGCAATTTCAGCATAAATGGCTTCAGGATGAGGAATTTGTTAAGTACATAGAAAAACAGATAGATGAGTTCTTTGTTATCAATACTACACAAACATCAGCATGCATAAAGTGGGAGGCTTTCAAAGCTTTTATTAGGGGACATATTATTAGTTATACAGGTTCAAAATCTAAGAAGACTCGAGAGGAGAGAGTCCAATTGGAACATAAACTAAAAATTCTTCAAGAAAAAGTGTATGCAGGAAGTGATCCAAAGTTAGAGAACGAATTACTGATTTTGAGAGCTGAATATGACAAAAAAATCAGCGACTAGAGCTGCCTCGAGTCTTCTAAGATTGAAACAATCTTTTTATGAACGAGGTGAAAAATCGGGAAAATTATTGGCATGGCAGATTAAATAATTAGAATTTAAAACACCAATTACCAGTATTATAAGTAACGGACAGGTAGTTATAGATCCTTTAGAAATTAATAGAGCCTTTAGAGATTACTATGAAAAATTATATGATACAAAAAATGAATCTGACTTAACAAAACTAAATGGGTTTTTGGATGGACTATCTATACCGTGTATTCCAAATGAAAACAGGGAGATACTGGAGTCTAAAATTAGTCAAGAAGAAGTTGGGCTAGCCATTGATAATATGAAATCAGGAAAAAGTGCAGGACCAGATGGTCTTCCAGTTGACCTTTATAAAAAATTTAAGAATAAATTAATAAAACCTTTTTTGGAAATGGTTTTAGAAGCATTTCAAAATAGTAATTTACCATCATACATGAATAATGCCTTAATTATACTGTTGCCAAAACCAGGTAAACCCTCAAATAAATGTGAAAATATGAGACCAATAAGCCTATTAAATGCTGACCTTAAGATAATCTGTAAAATTTTAGCAAGACGAATACAAGAAATTTTACCAAATATTATTAACCGAGATCAGAATGGCTTTATAAAGGGAAGACAAGGCTTCCATAATGTAAGAAGACTACTTAATATTATTTATTCTAATAAAGAATCACCGGATACAGCTCTCCTATCATTGGACGCCGAAAAGGCCTTTGATAGGGTCGAATGGCCCTTTCTTTTTGAAGTCTTACAAAGGTTTGGACTTGGAAATAATTTCATAAAATGGGTTCAGATAATATATAATAATGCTACAGCAGAAATCCTAACAAATAGCAATATCTCAAAATCAATAAAAATCAATAGAGGATGTCGAGAAGGCTGTCCACTTTCACCTTTACTGTTTACTATGGCAATTGAACCTTCAGCGATGGCAGTACGTTTACATCCGCAAATATATGGAATTAAAGTTGGACCAACAGAACATAAAATCTCCCCGTATGCCAATGACATAATTTTGTTTATGTCGAATCTTAAAAAATCAATTCTGACCTTGTTGAATTTAATAAAGAATTTTGGGGAAATATCAGGATATAAAATAAATAAAACTAAATCTTCAATATTAATGGTAAATGAGACCCAGAGAAATCACCCAGCTCCTGAGGTAAATCAATTCAATGTTGTAAATCAGTTTAAATATTTAGGAATTCATATTAAGATAAGATAAGATAAGCCTTTATTAGTCCCACAACGGGGAAATTCCAGGATTGCAACAGCACAGGGATAGCAACACTCAGAGCAACAATCAGAAGGCAAGAAAAAAAAAACAAGCAAGCAAGAGCAGCTAATATACATATGTACATATTACTATAAAATATATATATACACACACACACAGACACACAGTGCAGAGCATTGTAGCTGGATGGAATAAATATATGAATATGTAAACACACAGTGTGGAGCATTGTAGCTAGATGGAATAAATATATAGATATATAAACATAAACACACCCAGAGCGGAGCATTGTAGCTAGATGGAATAAATATGTAAATATATAAACACACACAGTGCAGAGCATTGTTGCTAGATGGGATGAAACAGCACAACCATCTTAGTTATCCTACATGGTATGATTATGTTCCCATACATATTCTCACTCTCCATAGCGACCGGTATTTTCCTAGTTGTATGCCGGAGTGGACCATTGTGTAAGTCTATTGCATCTTTTGCATTCAAAAAACTATTAGTTTGTTATGTCTTTTTGCTATCTCTGCGAGCAGCCCTGCTTAGGTTGTACAGTCTGACAGCCGTTGGTAGGAAGGACCTGCGAAACCTCTCGGTTGTGCACCTGGGATGATGTAGTCTGCTGCTAAATGAGCTCCTCAGTGCATTCAGTATGTCCTGCATAGGGTGGAACTCGGACTCCAGCAGAGATGACAGTTTAGCCACCGTCCTTCTCTCTCCTATGTCCTCCACCGGATCAAGGCGCTGCCCCAGGACAGAGCTAGCTTTCTTGATCAGTTTGTTCAGTCTCTTCCTATCGGCTGCAGTAATGCCACTGCCCCAGCAGACCACTCCAAAAGTGATGGCTGATGCCACCACCGTGTCATAGAATGTCTTCAGCAGCGCCCCTTGTACACCAAAAGACCTGAGTCTCCTCAGCAGGAACAGTCTGCGCTGTCCCTTCTTGTAGAGTGCATCAGTATTGTGTGACCAGTCTAGTTTATTGTTCAGATGAACACCCAGGTACTTATAGGCTGTCACCATCTCAATGTCTGTTCCCTGTATATTTACTGGTGCTGTGAGGGGTTGTCCTTGCCTGCGGCAGTCCACCACCAGCTCCTTAGTTTTTCTCGCGTTGATCTGGAGGCAGTTCTGATGGCACCAGTCCACGAAGTCCTGGATAAGCCCTCTGTACTCAGCTTCATCTCCATAGGCCAACGATCGCAGAGTCATCAGAGAACTTCTGTAGATGGCAGTGTGTTGTGTTGTGTGAGAAGTCCGCAGTATAAAGAGTGAACAGGAAGGGAGCCAGCACCGTTCCCTGGGGGGCCCCCGTGCTACTGATGATCGTGTCGGACACACAGTCCCGGGTTCTCACAAACTGAGGCCGGTTCGTGAGGTAGTCCAGGATCCATGATGACAGGTGCTGGTCCACCCCTGCGCGCAGCAGCTTGTCCTTCAGGATCATCGGTTGGGTGGTGTTGAAAGCACTGGAGAAGTCAAAGAACATGATCCTCACCATATTCCCGGGCTTCTCCAGGTGGGACAGAGAACGGTGAAGGAGGAAGATCACCACATCCTCCACCCCAATGCCATGCTGGTAGGCGAACTGGAGTGGATCCATCGCTGGTTCCACCAGGGGGCGGAGGTGAGCAAGGAGCAGTCTCTCCAGGGTCTTCATCAAGTGAGATGTCAAGGCCACCGGTCTGTAGCTGTTCAGCTCTTTGGGGTGGGAAGTTTTTGGTACAGGTACCACACAAGATGTTTTCCACAGCTGTGGTACCCTCCCCAGTTTCAGGCTCATGTTGAAGATATACGTCACAATCCCACACAGCTGGTCTGCACAGGACTTGAGGAGCTTTGCGCTGATGCCGTCCGGTCCCGACGCCTTCCTCGCCTTGATCTTCCTCAGCTCCGTCCTCACCTGGGCCCTGGTCAGGGTCAGGATGGGGGGGCTGTGTGTTGGGAGTGGGGGGGTGTTGGTGGAGTGGGGAGTGGGCAGCAGGACTTGATTTCTTTAGAGGCAGCAGTGGTTGTTGTGCAGACAGCGGGGAGGGCGGTTGGTCAAACCTATTGAAAAACAGATTCAGGTTGTTCGCCCACTCCCTGCCCCCCGTGGCCTGGGGGGAGGTATTCTGGAGCCCAGAGATGGTTTTGAGGTTTCTCCAGACCCCGCTGATGTCGCTCTGTTGCAGCTTGTCCTCCATCTTCTTCCTGAAGCTGTCCTTGCCTTCTCTGATCTTTCTCCTCAGCTCCCTCTGTACGGACTTCAGCATCTCCCTATTCCCCGACCTGAAGATGTTTTTATCTCAGGGTTGATCCAGGGTTTGTTGTTTGAGTGACGCCGTATGGTCTTGGTGGGAACGGATTTGTCCACACAGAAGCTGAGGTAGTCCGTGAAGGTGTGAATGAGGCCATCGATGTCCTCACCATGTGGATCGCAGAGCTGCTTCCAGGCGGTGGCTTCAAAACAGCCCTTTAGAGTGTCCATTGTCTCCTCAGACCATAACTCCACAGTGTGCATGGCCGGAGGTTGTCTGTGCACTAGGGGTTTGTACACCGGCCGGAGATGAACCAAGTTGTGATCCGATCTCCCGAGTGGGGGGAGTTGTGATGAGGTGTACGCCTCCTTAGTGTTTGCGTAGAATAAGTCCAGTGTTTTATTGTCTCTAGTGTGGCATGTGACATACTGGGTGAACATGGGTAGAATGGGAGATAGTGAAACATGGTTGAAATCGCCTGAGATGAGGAGAAGAGCATCTGGGTGTTCTGTCTGCAGCCTGCTGGTTACTGAATGGATGACGTCACGCGCTGTCCCAGCGTTCGCCGTCGGATTTGCATAAACAACAATGCAGATCACGTGTGTGTGTTCTCTCGGGAGATATGTAGGCCTCATGCTAACAGCTAGCAACTCAATGTCTTTGCTGCAGTGTCGTTGTTTAACAGTGATATGTCCCGGTCTGCACCAGTTGTTGTTAACATACATTATCACTCCACCGCCCCTTGCTTTGCCACTGTCTGGTGTTCGGTCAGCCCGTATCATGTGAAAACCCTCCAGCTCAATGTTAGCATCTGCTGCTAGTTCAGTTAGCCACGTCTCAGTAAACAAAAGGAGAGAGCACTCCCGGTAAGTGCTATCGTAACGGGAGATAGCCGCTAGCTCATCAACCTTTCCCAGTATCGACCGTACATTTCCCATGACAACAGATGGAAGGGAGGATCTGTACCTTATATTTTTTGTCCTCCGCCTTACTCCAGCCCGGCAGCCGCGGCGTTTTCGCCTCAGTTCTCTCGGTATGTCGAGTTTTTCCAATGGGACCGGGTATTGTGCCTAAGCTATAATTAGTCGCCAGTGCCAACTATGAAGCCTTAATGACAGACATTAATGAGTTAATTCAGAGATGGATGTCACTACCAATGTCGATGATAGGGAGAATCAATATACTTAAAAGTAATATCTTACCTAAAATACTTTATTTATTTCAATACATTCCTTTACCACCACCTTCAGATCTATTCTCAAGAATTAAAAAAAAGTTAGTGGAATTTATATGGAACAACAGGAGGGCTAGATTACGTCTGTCCTTACTATATTTACCATTTGATCGTGGAGGTCTGAAATGTCCAAACTTTATGTTGTATTATTGGTCGGCACAACTGAGGTCTATGACATATTATTTTTCATCAAATGATCTCCCTCACTGGACTGAAATGGAATCATACAATTTACCTTTACCTCTTCCCATATTCATATACTCAGATTCGGCAAAAAAATTACAGAAACAAGTTAAAAATCCATTTGTAAAGCATATGATCAAAATATGGTGTGAAACTAAAAACTATTTAAAAGAACCACACTTATTGTCACATTTTAGCCCAATATGGGGTAATCAATATTTTAAACCAGGGAGAGCGGATGCTGTATTTAAAGTATGGAATTTAAAAGGGATTCAAAGGATTCAAGATTTATAGCTGTCAAGTTCAGATAACATAATGTCTTTTGAAGAGCTGAGGATCAAATTTAATCTTAATAGAACACATTTTTTTTAAATATCTTCAGCTTAGGAGCTTTATTCGATCAAATCAAAATAATGCTCTCACTCGACCTATTTATTCATCCTTGGAAAAAATTTTGACGAAAGATAGTAAGAGAAAGGGTATTATTTCAGAGTTTTATAACTCATTGACACTATCCTCAAGTGAAAACTCACAGAAAAGATTGAACTATTGGAAAGAAGACCTGCAAACTGAAATTTCAGAGGAACAATGGGAATTGGCTTGTACAGAAGCTCAAACCAAATCAATAAATGTACGTCTTAAATTGATACATTTTAAATGGTTAATGCGGATGTATGTTACACCGGTGGAGTTAAATAGATATAACAAAAACATACCAGATACGTGCACAAAATGTATGGAAAGTAAAGGAACCCTATTTCATTGTTTATGGGAATGTAGAAAAATTAGAATGTTTTGGGAAGAGGTGAGGGTAACAATTGAAAAAATAATTTCAAAACAAATCATATTGAATCCTGAATAGTTTTTGTTGGGTCTGTACCCAGAAAAGCATAACTTTAATAAAAGTGAAAGAACATTCATAGACCTCAGTTTGCTTAATGCCAAAAAATGTATTGCACTACTGTGGAAAAAGACTCATAGACCAGATGTGGCTCAGTGGTTAAGACAGATGTTAACAAACCTTCCACTAGAAAGAATAACATACATATTGAAATCAAAGGAAACTGTGTTTGAGAATATATGGAGACCTTTCATTGATTATGTAAAATGATGTGTGTGGACCTTGCAAATTCCAAACTGGTGAATGTATAATATGTATACTTATGTAATGGATTGCCTAGACTAAACAGAGGAGCATTGTTGATGACTTGCTTTTGTTGGTGGTTGTTGGTGTTTTTAGTGCATTTTTTTTTGTAGTACTTTAGTGTTAGTGTTTGATTGTTGGTGTCATGTTTGTTAAAAAAGGTTCAATAAAGATATTGTGGGAAAAAAAATCATGATGACCATGGTCTCTGTGTGAGTTGATAATTTTGTAAATATCTATGTGGTGTTGAGTATATAGGTATTAAAATAAAATTCATATGTCAGGTAAATACAGTAAAATTTGCACTACTATGTGTTATTTTACTTTTTTCAGTATTTAGGAGTGCCCTTATTTTTTTGGTTGAGCACCTGTTCCCTGAAATGTCTGTGCGTCACTGACTAAAGTCGTTACTTCACTTGCAAGTTATTATAGCAATGAGTCTACATGAGTTTGTCCTGCATTGTAATAATAATAATAATAATCATAATGGATTAGATTTATATGGTGTTTTACATGTCAAGTGACATCTCAAAGTGCTTACAGTGAGTCCATTATTCATTCACTCCAGATAGACACTGATAGAGGTAAGCTACTGCTGTAGCCACAGCTGCCCTGAGGCAGACTGACAGAAACGTGGCTGCCAATCCACGCCAACGGCCTCTCCAACCACTTCCGAACATTTATACAAATTCATACCCAGTGTCATGGACACTGGAGGCAAGGTGAGTAAAGTGTCTTGCCCAGGGCACAACAACAGGATGGCTGGGGAGAGCGGGATTCCAACCGCCAACCCTCCGGTTATTGGACGACTCGCTCTACTGCCTGCTGCCATGTTTCATGATTGTTTAGCTGGTCTGGGGCAAGTCTCAGAGAAAAGTTTATACTCTGCATCCCCTCCCAAAAAACAAAACAAAACACACGCACACACACCATCATCATCATTGGCATTGCAGGAAATGTTAAGCTCAAAGACAGAGTTTTAATCAACCCAGACGAGCCTTGGTGTGTTTGCTACCATCACCAATACTGTGTGTCACAACTGTTATACAGTGACTGAACACTAAAATGAACAAGTTCACAGTGTGGATCACATTAGATTGGCAAGTAAATCAGTTAACTTATTCAGTCATTTTTGATATTCTAGCAGTAATATTAGCAAAAAGGAAAGCTCACATTTGCCAACTTGCTATTTCTTAGTTACAATGTAAGAATTCTGTAATGGTTAGCCTGCTATGTAAAAAAAAAAAAAAAAAAAAAAAAAATCCTTGGAAATATCCAAGGAAGAATGTAGGAAGAGTAGAATTTGGATTATTTAGCCATCTCCTTGTAGCATTTTGCGATGCTACAAACTGAAGTTTGTCTGGGTTAGCAGGTGTGCT
Source organism: Pholidichthys leucotaenia (assembly GCA_020510985.1). NCBI lineage: Eukaryota > Metazoa > Chordata > Actinopteri > Cichliformes > Pholidichthyidae > Pholidichthys > Pholidichthys leucotaenia. Next base: position 350,431,153 of record CM035838.1, read on the forward strand.
ACTGTCTTAACCAGGAAAAAAAATCTCAGGACCATTTTAACCCTAAAAGTAAACAAAGACCTCAGCAGCAAGTCTGTTGATAGTTTCTGAATGTGCCTTAGCCCACTTAAACAGTCTTTATTTTGATGAAATGAGCTTTCTCTTTAATAAATGTGTGCAAGGATGACAACTACTATAGTCTGAGCAGGGCTGACCAAGTCGTTCTGTTCAGACTCCGAACTAGACATAACAGAATGCATGCTCACATGCACCAGAAACTTAAAGTTGGACAATCGGACAGATGCCCATGTGGTACTGCCCAAATGACCAACGAACACCTCCTCCAAGACTGCCCAGACCACGCTGCAGTCAGACGAGCTACGTGGCCTGACCCCACATCGCTGAACCAAAAGCTGCACGGGGACCTCGGGGACCTCCGCAGGACGGCAGCATTCGTCAGGGCAGCTGGTGTGACCATCTAGCGATCGACGAAGAAGTAATTTCAGCTAGTATTAACTCACCTGCCAGCCAAAATAATATGGCCAATAATAATGTTGCTGTCTGATGCCACTTCAGTTTTGCTGTTTGACCTTATGTGGAATTTGTGGTGTTGTCTGTATTGTGCTGGTAGCCAATCATTATTGGCATCCATTTCCAAACTAATGCTAAGCAGTGTATTTCTTAGTTGGCTTTGAGGGAAAACGCAAGTATGAATGGCACATCCTTTGGATTTTATGTCCCACATTATTCTGATATAAATCAGTCCACAAGTTGTTAGAGCAGCTGAGTTAGCTGATTAGCTTTTCCCAACCATGAGGGGAGTACAAGCCAGTGGACTCCTTGTGCTGGTTCCAAGCCCTTTATTGCGTTAGGAATGGCAGTCGGCATAAAATCCTTGCCAGGTCAAATGTGCAGTCCATAATCCGTTGTGGTGACCCCTGATAAGGGAAAAGCCAAAAGAATAAGAAGAACAAGAAGAGGTTTGGGTTTTTTTTTTAGCTCATTCCAGTGAAGCCAAAAGGAGCTAAAGCAGGGGTGTCCAATCATGTCCCATGGAGGGCCAAGACACTGCAGGTTTTCTCTTCTACCTAGTCTCTTCAGCAGGTGTTTTCACTTATCAGCAATCAGTGGAAAGAAATTCAGTGGAATCTGCTATTGAAGACACTGGTTGAAGGTAGAGCCTGCGGGGTCTTGGTCCTCCATGGCACGTGATTGGACACCCCCGAGCTAAAGCAATGATGCTCCGTCCGTCCATCCACATTTCACAGGAATTGCTACCCCCCAGGCATTTGCCTCGTTGGTCACCAAACTCATTTATAATGATCCTCAGGTGGGTCTGCATCCAGGTTGTGCTCAAGGTCAAAGGTCAGGAGATTTGGGGATTTATGATTTCATGAAAAATGTTACTCCTCCTAGGCCGTTGACCTTGACCTTAAGCACATCTTAGATGGGTCTGCATCTCAGATGTCCTTAAGGTCAACAATCAGGAGCACTCTGGGGGTGATTTTGTCAGGCTAGAATGAGCTATTCCGTCATTGACGATCTGGTTTAAATTAAACTGCAGTCTGTTCATTCATTATGCCTTGGTGAAAACAGAGGCATATGGTAATCACTCAATGCATTTGTGTGTGGATGGTTGTGTGTGTGTGTGTATCTGTCTGTCCACCTGTCTCTTTCAGCTCGCCTGGCCATAATTAAGTGCAACTAAAGGCTTGTATCATTGTATCGCCATATTTTTTCAACTTAATTTGCCACAGTTCCGAGATAAGGCTTTGTTTTTGAAATAAACACAAATTTAACTCACCTTTACTCTCAATGGAGCCGGGAAGAAAGGTATTGTAATAACTGTGCCAGGCCACTAGAGGCGGCAGTGTGACTTTTTCACAGCACTTTTTTTTTTTTTTTACAGCACGTGGAGCTGAACTGTTATAAAATGGCGGTTACTAAAAAAAAAAAAAAACATTCAGCAACTACACCATTTATTCATCACATCAATTGTTTTTACACTGGTTTTGCTGTTTAGTTTTGCAGAGGGGGACGAGGTTTTCAGTTCATCGCTAAAAACTACACGTCCCAACATTCCTCACCCGCAAATGGTTGCAGTGAACTGCGCACGTGCCCAGAAACTCTCACCAGAGGAAAGTACTGAGTAATCTGCCAATACTGAGTGAACAAATGTCCGTCTTTTTGCCCGTCTGTTTTCTTCCTCTGCCATGAAACAGCAAAAGTTCCTGTTTGTCTTGATTGTCATTGTATTCACATACCTCCATCTTTTCCGCCATTTAAAACATGTGCCACCGTGGTCTTTTGTGTTTGGATTGCAGCTGTTCAAATCAGTTTGGTGGCTCTTGGCTGCCGCCAACAGTACGGGTATGTGAACTGCAGATTATTTTCACTCTGCATGCGTGTACGCCAAAACTACTGGATGGATTTGGATGAAATTTTTACCAGAGGTGGTCCTTGGGCTAGAGAGGAACCCATAACATTTTGGTGATGATCCCAGAACGCATACCTCCGCCAAGGCTCTGGCACCGAGGCCCGAGGCATCAGCACCTTGGTGCTTTCATTCATTCAGCATCATTTTGGCTATCTGCATGGCTGCTACTACTGTTTAGTGCTTCCATCTTAAACCACTCTTTGATCATTATTCTCAGTTTTCCTGATGCTGTCATTTCAGATTCAGAAACAAGATGACGCAGGCGGGCTTCACCATTGCAGGTTCGAATCACCCCATTTGCCCTGTGATGCTCGGTGATGCACGGCTGGCCTCCCTAATGGCTGATGATATGCTGAAGCTTGGTGAGACTGATCACATCCGATCCAGTCCACACTATTACACAACAGACCATACTGTATGTAAAGACTGTTTTTCCCTCCACAGGAGTGTATGTGATTGGATTCTCCTACCCAGTGGTACCAAAGGGCAAAGCCAGAATCCGGGTTCAGATTTCTGCAGCACACACAGACGAAGACATCGACCGCTGTGTTGATGCTTTCTTCCAGACAGGCAGAAAGCACGGAGTCGTCTCCTGAATGGGACGGATGAACAGGAATCTGAAGAGTTCAGAGATATGCTTGCTTTTGCAGATCATGCCTGTTGTTACTAAAGACCTAGGAATGACTTGAGATGGAATGTTAGTTACATTTTTAGGTCACTGGAGGTTTTTTTTTTTTTTTTTGCTTGATGAACCAAATAAAGCATTTTTGCTAAGATGTAGACGTTCATATTTGAAGAAAAAGGGCTATGCTGTTATACATTTTCCACATCCCACTTGTAATGTGGGAGAAAATAATGATTTGTTTTCGATCCGCAAATTTGTGTAGATAGGTCTTCAATCTATTCTAGATGGGGGTTTTTTTGATTGTAAGGATCAGAATGACAGCAATGATTGTGCTATGCACATATTAATATCATGTGATGTTATCCATTAAACTCATCCTTCATATCAGAAAAAGAAAGTGTTTTAAAGAAATATTTTTCCCGCATTTTTAAAGAAAGTAGCAAATTTACAAGAAAATATCTTACAAATTTACGTACATGAAAAAAGCTGCTTCCAATGGCTGACGTATCTTAATTTTAAGGCTAAAATATGAGTTGCACATTTTGCCAAAAATTTCTTTCAGTTTCTCCTTCTCTATAGAAGCTGCCAACTCTCCCATAAAACAAATGCGCTTCTTTAAGATTTTACATTTAACCCAAAAATGTTGCATACATATTTAGGGCTGTGGTGAATACTAGTTTTTGGGACTTCATATATTCAGTAGTAATCCAAAATGAATATCCAGATATTCTGTATTGTCATCTCCATTGGTGGAATGCAATAGCATCAGTGTCTTACCAGATTTTTGTAACTCATAAATTGGGAACTTTTTTCTTGCACCAGTATGTAACTTCTACTTGTTAATGTACTCCCTTTTTCACATAAATATGACATTTTTTCCCTTCAAATTTCCAGTTTGTAAATTTATGAAATATTTTCCTCATGAATTTCCAGTTTCTTAACATAATTTTGAGGGAGTTTTCTCTTGTATATTTGCGAATGTCTTCAGGTAAATCTGTTGACTCTATATAAATAATTTGCTATTTTAGTCTTGTAAGTTCTTTTCCAGAGTCTAGCATTTTTGATTAACCTTAACTAAAATTGGACAGTATCTGGGTATAAAGTTTGAAAATCACTTTAGCAAGTGAATATCCAGATAACCGAATATTTGAGTACAATCCTAACATTTATGTTTAAAAGCGGTTTTGTTAGCTAGCTTTATGTTTTATATATAGTAACGACTTCTTTCAGCTGCTCCCTTTAGGGGTCGCCATAGCATATGATCTGCCTCCATCTCACCCTATCCCTTGCATCTTCCTCTGTAACACCAACCCTCTCCATGTCCTCCTTCACTACATCCATGCATCTTCTTTGTGGTCTTCCTCTTTTCCTCCTGCCTGGCAGCTCCATCTTCAACATTCTTTGTCCAATATCTCCACTATCCCTCCTCTGCACATGTCCAAACCATAACAGCCTTGCCTCTCTTACTTTGTCTCCAAACTGCTCAACCTGAGCTGTCCCTCTGATGTACTCATTTCTAATCCTGTCCCTCCTAGTCACTGCCAATGAAAATCTTAGCATCTTCAACTCTGCCACCTCCAGCTCCATCTCCTGTCTTTTTGTCAGCACCATCGTCTCCAAACTATACATCATAGCCGGGCTCACTATTGTCTTAGAAATCTTCCCTTTCACTCTTGCTGCTACCCTTCTGTCACAAATCACCCCTGACACTTGTCTCCACCCACTCCACCCTGCCTGCACTCTCTTCTTCACCTCTCTTATGCATTTTCCATTGCTTTGGATGGTTAACCCCAGATATTTAAACTCATCTACTTTCACTACCTCTACTCCTTCCATCTTCACCATTACACCTGCCTCCCTCTCAGTCACACTCATGTATTCTGTCTTGCTTCTACTGACTTTGATTCCTCTTCTCTCCAGGGCATACTTCCACCTCTCCAGGTTCTCTTCCACTGCTCCCTACTCTCACCACAGCTCACAATGTCATCTGCAAACATCATGATCCATGGAGACTGCTGCCTGACCTCATCTGTCAGCTTGTCCATCACCATGGCAAACAAAAAGGGGCTCAGAGCCAATCCCTGATGTAACCCCACCCCCAAGTTGAACCCATCTGTCACTCCTACAGCACACCTTACCACCATCTTGTTGTCCTCATACATGTTCTGCACCATCCTCATATGCTTCTCTGCCACTCCTGACTTACTCATACAGTACCACACTTTCTCTCTTGGCACCCTGTCATATGCTTTCTCTAGATCCACAAAGACAGTGCAACTCCTTCTGACCTTCTCTATGCTTCTCCATCAACACTCTTAAAGCAAACATTGCATCTGTAGTACTCTTTCTTGGCATGAAACCATACTGCTGCTCACTGATTGTCACCGCTTCTTTTAACATGGCTTTGACAACTCTTTCCCATATCTTCATATGTGGCTGATCAACTTTATACTTCTGTAGTTACTACAGCTCTGAGCATCACCTTTGTTCTTGAAAATTGGTACCAAAACACTTCTCCACTCCTCAGGCATCTTCTCACTCTCCAAGATTGCATTAAACAATCTGGTTAAAAAGTCCACTGCCATCTCTCCTAAACCTCCACAGGTATGTCATCTGGACCAACCGCCTTCCATCGTTCATCCTCTTCAAAGCTGTCTTCACGTCTGCCTTGCTAATCCTCAGGACTCCCTTGTTCATCTTACCTTAATTCATCGTCCCGTTCCTCTAATTTTCTTTATTCATCAGCTCTTCAAAGTACTCCTGCCATCTTCTCAACACACTCGTCATTTATTAGTACATTACCATTTCTGTCCTTGCTAACTTGCTGCACATCTTTTCCAGCTCAATCTCTCTGTTTAGCCAATAAATACAAGTCCTTTTCTCCTTCCTTAGTGTTTAGCCTCTCACATAGCTCACTATATGCCTTTTTCTATGCCATTGCACCTAGATTCCAAATACTCCTACTTTCTTCATCTCCCTGACTGTCCCACTTTTTCTTTGCTAACCTCTTCTTTTGAATACTTTCCTGTACCTCCTCATTTCTCCACCAACTCAACTTGTCTTCCTTCCTCTGTCCGCTGGATACGCCACATACATTTCTACCCTTTTCCCTCAATACTTTTGCTGTACTTTCCCAGTCATCTGGTAATTCTTCCCTACCACCCAGAGCCTGTATCAAGAACATCCTGAACTCTGTGTGACCTTCTTCCTTCTGCAACATCCCCTGCTTAATCTTTGGCTCTGCCTTCACTCTCTTCCTCTTCTTGCTTTCCAAAGTCATTCTACAGGATGTCTAGCTACATTCTCCCCTGCTGCCACCTTGCAGTCTCGTATCTTTCAGATTTCTCCTTCTGCATAGGATGTAGTCCACCTGTGTACGCCTTCCTCCACTCTTGTAAGTCACCCTATGTTCCTCTCTCTTCTTAAAGTATGTGTTCACCACAGTCATTTCCATCCTTTTCGCAAAATCCACAACCATCTGTCCTTCAACATTTGTCTCCTTAAAACCATACTTATCCAGGACCACCTCATCACCTCTGTTCCCTTCACCTATATGCCCATTAAAGTCTGCTCCAATCATTCCCCCCCACCGAACACTCTCTACCACTTCATCCAACTTACTCCAGAATGCCTCTTTCTCTTCTACCTGACATCCAACTTGTGGGGCCTACACATTGACAACATTCAACATCACATCTTTGACTGCTAGCTTCAGACTCATGATTCTGATTATCTCTTTACCCACTGAACACTCTTCACATACTCTTCCTTCAAGATTACTCCTACTCCATTTCTCTTCCTATCTATACCATAATAGAGCAGTTTAAATCCATCTCCAATGCTTCTAGCCTTGCTTCCGTTCCATCTGGTTTCTTGAACACACAGGATATCTACCTTTCTTCTCTCCATCATGTCAGCCAACTCTCTGCCTTTACTAGTCATAGTCCCTACATTTAACATCCCTACTCTCACCTCCACACTTCTACCTTTCCTTTTCTCTCTCCCTCCTAACAAGTCATCCCCTTCCCCTTCTCCTTCTCTTCCTCCTCGATCTTTGGAGGCATAAAGATGATCAGCCACATTATGATGTTCGCAGATGGCATTTTGGTCTGTAATGAGAGTAGGGAGCACATGGAAGATAACCTGGAAAGGTGGTGGTATGCACTGGAGAGAAATGAAAATCAGGAGATGCAAGAGAGAATATGTGTGAATGAGAGGTGTAACAGCAGATGCAGGGAGTAGAGGTAGTGAGGGTAGATGAGTTTAAATACCCGGGGTCAACCATCCAAAGCAACGGACAGTGTAAAAGAGAGGTGAAGAAAAGAGTGCAGGCAGGGTGGAGACAAATATCAGGAATTATTTCTGACGGGATAGCAGCAAGAGTGAAAAGGAAGATTTGCAAGACAATAGTGAGACCTGTGATGATGTATGTTTTGGAGACAGTGGCACTAAAATGACTGGAGGTTATGTTGTAAATGGCACATTATTGTGAAGTGTGGTGTAGTGACGTGCATTTCCCGTCACGTCACTGCACCGCCCTATATAAGACAGAGGGCGCCCATATTGCGGCCTCTTTTACCAGTGCCCTCTGCCAGGTGCCTGCTGTGTAACCGCTGTTCCCTAACAACAGTAAAGCTGTGGCGGGTTGATTCAACCCCCCCACAATACACAGAGACAGTCAGCTCGTTACTCCTGGGTTTTTTCCGCTGCATGCTGAGTTTACAGCTGTGAGGCTGAAGTGTCATCCATGCATTGTGTTCATGCATCCTGTCTGTACCTCTGATATGCAAATGCCCAGATCGACTGCTGTGAATGTCTTTGATGTATTGTCTGAGTTGGGTATATATGCTGCACTGTTCTGTAAATCTGCCTCTCATTCACTGACTCCTTCAACTGCTGCAGACACGCACTTAGTGTCTCCTCTCTGAGAGCCTGAGGACATCACCTCAGCCCGCAGCACGAGGGCTGGGGAGGTGTTCCGATGAAGGCGGTATGATTCAATAAACCAACTAAAAACTCCATCGCTGCCTTTATTTTATCATGCCGCTTCAAAGCTGTGTTTGTCCAGCCATCTTGCCTCATCCTTCACCCAAGGTATTTTACCATACATAACATTTGGCGATCAAGGATTAACTCATGGAGGCGTATATTACACCACTTCGCCCCCTTCTCGAGCTCTCAGGTGAACCGCTGGTGTCTTGGCCTATGTGGTTTGAGGCTTTCCAGACGTACATCACTGCGCTGGACCTCAGTAAGTTCAACAAGCTAAGAGCATGTACGCTACTTATTGACAACCTGGGTATTGAGGGCCAGCGAGTTCTGCGCACACTCGGAGCTTCGGACTCTTTTGAAAGTGTTGTGGAGCTGCTAGCCAACCATTTCCACACCCCGGATAGCGTGACTGTCCAGAGGATTTGTTTTCGGCAGTGACATCAGCCAATAGGTGGGCCTATTCATCAGTTTGTCGTTGACTTGAGGCAGCTAGCTAGCGAGTGTCACTTTGAGTCATTGGAAGATGAAATGGTGCGTGACCAGCTCATGGAGCACACATGCAGTGCCGCATTGCAGGCTAGGCTACTCACGGCGCACAGTGACTTTACATTAGCCAGAGCCGTCAAACTAGCTCTCCAGCTGGAGGCCGCAGACAAGCTAGCTTCGGAGCTAACCTGGCGCCAGTCACAGTGGCCACTGGAGCCTCCTGTCTTGGCAAATGATGCAGACTCAGATAGCTTGGACAGCGATACTATGGAAGCCAACACTGCCAGCCGAAGGTCTGCCCCGGGAAAACCCCTGCGCAAGGGTTGTGGGTCCACAATGCACCGCAATAAGGCTAAGGACTGCCCGGCTAGGGGAAAACGTAGCAGATGTGGACGCTTGAACCATTATGCTAGAGTGTGCCATGTATCTGAACCAGACAGCCCACAGAAGAAATCACTCTGCCTGCCCCCGACAACCATCCATATGGTATTCCCCAGCACAAACGGGTACATGTTTTGCACAGTGGAATTGGATGGCGTGGAGGTGCTGCTGCTGCTCGACACAGGAGCGGAGGGGTCGTTGCTGAATTGGGCCACGGTGAGGAAGTTTTTCCACCACTACAGGATTAGAGGTAACCTGGCGCTGTTGTATGGTTATGGAGGTGGCAGGCTGGGCATGGTTGGAATGTTGGAGTTAATGGTCTGGTACAAGTCTGCGAAGATGGTTGACTTTGCATTCCACGTGACTGCCCAAGGCGATAGCATCATGGGCTGTGACTTGTTTTATGGACTGGGTTTCGCCATAAAAGATGACACTGGGAATGAATGGTCGGGTTGTGACCAGTGGAACCCTCTGATTCTGGTGGTCGATGAGGACGTTGTGCGGGACGAAGAGCTAACGGACACCACGGTGGTCAAGCAGGACCAGCCCCACTCAGGTTCGGCGCAGGAGGGTCTCAGTGCCGGTGCTCAGGCTACGGTAGAGGGGGGTACCGAGTGTGGTGGCGAGGCACCTGCGCCAGCGAGTGACTCCGATGTGCTAGCTCCAGATGCCTCCGGAGCTTGGCTGCAGGTGGATGGAGGGTCTGCAGCTATGATGGTGAATGCTATGACAGTTTTAGAAGAGGTCAGGGCCAGACCGACGAGAATGGAGGAACCACATGCTCAACAGCACCACTTCAGGCCGAGCTGGGCCCCGTTGAGGGTTTTGGACTTGGTTCGGGTTCGGCGTGAAGAATGTCTATGACGAAGATGGGCCAGACGACAGCCAGCTAAACATCGAGGGTGTCTGCACATAGTGGCTAAGCTGGGTGCAGCGTACTTCAGGTTGTCCGATGGCTCGGCGAGGCATGCCAGTCAGCTTCGGCGTGTCCGGGAAGAGGCTCCAGGAGGCAAGGCCGGATGAGAGTCGTGTCAGTGGTGAAGAAGCGAGGTGCCATCGTCTGGAAGGTCAGCCATCGTCCCGGGGGTCTGCTGCTTCCAGGATTGCGCTTGCTGAGGGGCTGCCCTGGGGCCCCCCCCATGCCAGTTCTACTTCTCCTACCTAAGGAACAGTGCTATAAATAGTTGTTTATAGTTCTTGTGTATATGTTGTGATATGGGATTATTTTGTGTGTTTTGTTTAGTTTAGGAGCACGACGTGCGATTTTAGTTTATATATGGCCTTTTATTTAGATGGGTGGCAGAATAATCCACCTCGCCGTGCGGGCTGCACGGTAGTCCACCCGTCAGCCCTATTTTAGGTTGCTTTGTATGAATGTGTTAGGCCATTTTAGTACATTGTTTTTCGTTATTTTAGTGTGTGATTTGAGTCCCAAATTTGGGGGGGGGGGGATTTCAATTGTGTGTAAGGTTTTGTACTTTTCTAAAGGGGGAGGAGAATGCTGTGTTGTAAATGGCACATTATTGCAAAGTGCGGTGTAGTGATGTGCACTTCCTGTCACGTCACTGCACCGCCTTACATAAGGCAGAGTGGTGTGTGTGGCCCTGAGGGCTTGCCGTAGCGGCCCTGGTGTTGTGGTGACGTCAAGCGAGCTGCAGGACCAGTATATATATTGTGGTTCTCTCAATAAATCGCAGTTCATTGCTTGGCATAAGACCGACTCCAGTCTCCCATTATTCAGACATAACATTTTGGCGACGAGTGAAAACTATGGGGGCGTATGGGCTACTTCCATCCTTATTACCATTTTTGGAGTACCCGGGAGAGTCAGCGATCCTGTGGCCGAAATGGGTGGCCATGTTTGAGGGTTACATTGTGACACTGGGCCTAAGTAGACTCGATGGAGTATGAAGATGAGCACTTCTGGCCCACCATCTCAGCGTGAAAGGTCTGAGAATTCTCTGCACATTGGGAGAGACGGGCTCTTATGCGGAGGCTGTCGAGTAGCTGGCTGAATATTTTGCTGAACATACAAGAACCACACAGCTGTGGGTAGAAGTGCTGTTGGCGCCAAAAGAAGCTAAGCTAGCTAGCTCGGAGAAGCTAACGGCTCAGTCAGGGGCAATGGAGAAGTTAGCTACGAGGCTAGGTGCGCGCCAAAATCAAGCTACAAGCTACCAGCTAGACTTCGAGGTAGAAACGGGGCCACAAGTGGGGGAGCCCCTGGTTACCAAAGATGGCGAGCCAGCCGAAGAGCTCAGCACAGTGTGTGACCATAGCGCTGGTGTTGTTGACGGCGCGGTGAGCAGCGACAGCAGAGAGGGAGAGCAACGAATGGAGTCTTCCCCGCAGCTGGAGTCCGGGCAGCAAGAGAGTGGGAGCAAGCAGGCTAGAAGCCCCGGGAAGCAGTAGCGACAGCCGGGCATAGAGGCAGCGCAGCAGAGTGCCTTTGACGAGGGTGCTGGGTGCAGTGGAGAAGTGCCTGGGTCAACGGGTAACACTGGCGAGAGTGACGCTGGGAGCCCCGGGAGTGAGCAACGACAGCCGGGCATAGAGGCAGCACAGTGGAGCACCTCAGATGACAGAGAGGAGGTGTCGGGCGCAGAGGCGGCGCAGCAGAGTGCCTTCGACGAGGGTGCTGGGCACAGCGGCGAAGTGCCTGGGTCGACGGGTGACGCTGATGAGAGTGATGCTGGGAGCCCCGGGAGAGAGCAGTGACAGCTGGGCGCAGAGGTAGCACAGCGCCTTGGTCGAGGGCGCCAGGAGCAGCGGCGAGGCACCTGGGCCTAGGAGCGGTGCCGACGAGCAAGTTTTGGTTTTCCCTGGAGTTCGGCCACAGGGAGCCGGAATGTTTCGGGCTGCAGTGGCGGCGGCTGCAGCGGTGTTGAAGGCGGTCTGGAGCAGACCAACAGGCACGGAGGGAGAGCGTGCTGGACAGCAGCACTGCGGGCCCAGAGGAGAGAAGCAGTCAGTGATGAGAAGAGATATTCTCGCCGGGGAGGTTGGCTTCGATCCCGGGGGCAGGCGGTGGCCAGGGGCACGCATACCGTGGGGCTGCCCTGGGCCCGCGAGCCGGGTTTTACCTTTGGCTGCCCGTGGACATTGGAGTAACATAAACTTTTCTATGTAAATATAAGATAAGATAAGCCTTTATTAGTCCCACAATGGGGAAATTCCAGGATTGCAACAGTACAGGGATAGCAACACTCAGAGCAATAATTAAGAAGATAAGAAAATAAGAGCAGTGAATATACGTACATATGTACACATAAATATAAATATATGTGTGTATATATATATATATATATATATATATATATATATACAATGCGGAGCATTGTAGCTAGATGAAATAAACAGCATAACCGTCTATTTAGTTACCCTACACGGTATGAATATGTACCCAATATCCATACATATTGTCACCCTCCGTAGCGACTGATATTGTCCTAGTTGTATGCTGGAGGGGACCATTTGTGTAAGTCTGTTGCGTCTTTTGCATTCAATGCTATTAAGTTGTCACGTTTTTTTGCTATCCCTGCGAGCAGCCCTGCTTAGGTTATACAGTCTGACAGCTGTAGGTAGGAAGGACCTGGGAAACCTCTTGGTCACGCACCTAGGATGATGTAGTCTACTGCTAAATGAGCTCCTGAGTGCATTCAGTATGTCCTGCATAGGGTGGGACTCGGACTCCAGCAGAGATGACAGTTTAGCCACCATCCTTCTCTCTCCTATCTCCTCCACTGGGTCAAGGTGTTGCCCCAGGACAGAGCTAGCTTTCTTGATTAGTTTGTTCAGTCTCCATTCGGCTGCTGTAATGCCACTACCCCAGCAGACCACTCCAAAAGTGATGGCTGATGCTACCACTGTGTTGTAGAATGTCTTCAGCAGCGCCTCTTGTACACCAAAAGACCTGAGCCTCCTCAGTAGGAACAGCCTGCGCTGTCCCTTCTTGTAGAGTGCGTCGGTATTGTGTGACCAGTCTAGTTTATTGTTCAGATGAACACCCAGGTACTTGTAGGATGTCACCATCTCAATGTCTGTTCCTTGTATGTTTACTGGTGCTGTGAGGGGTTGTCCTTGCCTGCGGCAGTCCACCACCAGCTCCTTAGTTTTCCTCGCGTTGATCTGGAGGTAGTCCACGAAGGTAGTCCACGATCTGGCACCAGTCCACGAAGTCCTGGATAAGTCCTCTGTACTCAGCTTCATCTCCATTGGAGATGAGGCCGACGATCGCAGAGTCATCAGAGAACTTCTGTAGATGGCAGTGCGTTGTGTTGTGTGAGAAGTCAGCAATATAAAGGGTGAACAGGAAGGGAGCCAAACCCGTTCCCTGGGGGGCCCCCGTGCTACCGATGATCATGTCGGACACACAATCCCGGGTTCTCACAAACTGTGGTCGGTTAGTGAGGTAGTCCAGGATCCATGATGACAGGTGCTGGTCCACCCCTGCGCACAGCAGCTTGTCCTTCAGGATCATCGGTTGGATGGTGTTGAAAGCACTGGAGAAGTCAAAGAACATGATCCTCACCACGTTCCCGGGCTTCTCCAGGTGGGACAGAGAACAGTGAAGGAGGAAGATCACTGCATCCTCCACCCCAATGCCATGCTGGTAGGCGAACTGGAGTGGATCCATCGCTGGTCCCACCAGGGGGCGGAGGTGAGCAAGGAGCAGTCTCTCCAGGGTCTTCATCATGTGAGACGTCAGGGCCACTGGTCTGTAGCTGTTCAGGTCTTTGGGGTGGGAAGTCTTTGGTACAGGTACCACACAAGATGTTTTCCACAACTGTGGTACCCTCCCCAGCTTCAGGCTCAGGTTGAAGATGTGCTCCACAATCCCACACAGCTGGTCTGTGCAAGACTTGAGGAGCTTCGCGCTGATGCCGTCTGGTCCCGAGGCCTTCCTTGCCTTGATCTTCCTCAGCTCCGTCCTCACCTGGGTCTTAGTGAGGGTCAGGTTGGGGGGCTGTGTGCTGGGAATGGGGGGGTGTTGGTGGAGTGGGGTGTGGACAGCAGGTCTCGATGACTTTAGAGGCAGCAGTGGTTGTTGTGCAGTCGGGGGGGGGGGGGGGGGTTGGTCAAACCTATTAAAAAACAGGTTCAGATTGTTTGCCCACTCCCTGCCCCCCGTGGCCTGGGAGGAGGTATTCTGGAGCCCAGAGATGGTTTTAAGGTTTCTCCAGACCCCGCCGATGTCACTCTGTTGTAGCTTGTCCTCCATCTTCTTCCTGAAGCTGTCCTTGCCTTCTCTGATCTTCCTCCTCAGCTCCCTCTGTACGGACTTCAGCATCTTCCTGTTCCCCGACCTGAAGATCCTCTTCTTCTTTCTCAGAAGTGTTTTTATCTCAGGGTTGATCCAGGGTTTGTTGTTCGAGCAACACCGTATGGTCTTGGTGGGTACGGTGTTGTCCACACAGAAGTTGATGTAGTCCGTGATGGTGTGAGTGAGGCCATCGATGTCCTCACCATGTGGATTGCAGAGCTGCTCCCAGGCAGTGATTTCAAAACAGCCCTTTAGAGCGTCCATTGCCTCCTCAGACCATAACTTCACTGTGCGCATGACCGGAGGTTGTCTGTGTACTAGGGGTTTGTACACCGGCAGGAGATGAACCAAGTTGTAATCCGATCTCCCGAGTGGGGGGAGTGGTGATGAGGTGTACGCCTCCTTAGTATTTGCATAGAATAAGTCCAGTGTTTTATTGTGTCTAGTGTGGCATGTGACATACTGGGTGAACGTGGGCAGAATGGGGGACAGTGAAAAATGGTTGAAATCACCTGAGATGAGGAGAAGAGCATCTGGGTGTACTGTCAGCAGCCTGCCAGTTAAGTGAATATATATGTCTATATACAGTAGTGTTTAATAATAATAGTTATTATTATGTGCATATGTGCATGTGTTCCAAATATATTGTTGGATGTGTGTGATGTGCATGTGAACGTGTTGCTGGGAATTAATTTTATGTGTTTTATGTTTTTCTTTTAGTGTAGGAGCATGGCAGTTGTTTAATATAAATAGACTCTTTTAGTTTAATAGCGGCAGAATAACCTGCTTTGCCGTGTTGGGAGGAACAGCAGTCCACCTGTTTCCCCAAGTTTTCAGTTGTTTTGGGTGAATGTGTTAGGCCATTAGAGTTCATGGTTCCCTGTTATTTTCTTAGTGCATGATTCGGGTCCTAAATTGGGGTGGGCCTGAATTGCGTGTATGTGTTTTGGACTTTTGTAAGGGGGAGGGGAATGTTGTGTGTAGAACGTGATGTGTGTTTGTGGCCGTGAGGGCTTGCCGTAGCGGCCCTGGTGGTGGCGTCAGGCGGGCTGCAGGACCAGTATATGTATTGTGGTTCTCTCAATAAAGTGCAGTTCATTGCTTGGCATAAGACCGACTCCAGTCTCTCGTTATTCAGACATAACACGGAGGGCGACCATATTGCGGCCTCTTTGACCGGTGCCCTCTGCCAAGTGACTGTTGTGTAACCGCTATTCTCAAACAGCAACAAAGCTGTGTTCGTCCAGCTATCTTGCCTCATCCTTCACCCAAGGTATTTTACCATACATTACAGAAGTGGCAGAATTGAAATAAGATTCACAATGGGAGGGACAGGATTAGAAATGAGTATATCAGAGGGACAGTTCAGGTTGGGTGGTTTGGAGACAAAGTAAGAGAGGCAAGGCTGAGATGGTTTGGACGTGCAGAGGAGGGATAATGGATGTATTGGACAAAGGATCTTGAAGATGGAGCTGCTAGGCAGGAGGGGAAAAGGTCCACAGAGAGGATTCATGGATGAATTAATTCATGTGAAGGAGAACATTAAGAAACTGGTGTGATCCAGAATCTGCATCCTTACCCAGATCACCTCCAAAATCTAATGGGTTCATCCGTAGCCCGAGGAGCACCTCTGGTGAAAATTTAATCCAAATCCATCCAGTAGTTTTTGTGTAATCCTGCTATCAAACAGACAAAGGAACCAAAATGACTTATTTGGCTGATGTAAATACTGTAGGAGTGCCATCACAACAAACTTTGCATATGTATGATATTCAGTACAGAATCTAGCACATCCATAAAACCTATAGCATGGAGTACAGAGAACTTTAGCAGTCTTAAGATACATGGACATACTGAAAAAAATGTCAAATACATTTATGTCTTAACACTTAAGGAGTCGATATTTTATGTTCTTGAAATCGAAGGAAATCTTTTGTCTTGGTGCATCACTGGGCCATTATTTTGTCATTTTACAACATAAACAGATCTTGATTATTTGACCCATTTTAATAATAGACGGTATTTTAATTTTGTAAAGAAAGAGTTAAAAGAACACATTTGTGCAAACTAATAAATGCGTCAGACTTGGCGTATATCTCTTTCGCTCCTTGGTAACATCCTGTCGCCGGTCTCGCCTGCCACGTGCCTTCTGCTCGTCTTTCTCGTCCCGTTCTGCTTTTCGCGCCAGTGGCACTCACAAGCCCCGCCCCTGGTTTGATACTCCGCCTCCTGTTATTCGCTTTGACCAATGGAAAAGGGGTAACTTTGGATTCAGCCAATCAGATAACAGAAGAAGAGCACTGCGTGGAAGAGACTCGCGGGAAAGTGACGTAAAGGAGTTTTGCCGCGAAACGTCCACTCGGAGCTGCTTTGTCCGTGGCGGTGTACCCTACTCTCGTCTGATCTAAAAGAAAAAACAGTTTTCACATACTTTGCTCGCCCGTTTTCGACCTGTTTCAGTATGTCTGGCTTTGACGACCCGGGAGTGTACTACAGCGACAGTTTCGGGGGAGGAGAGGGACCCGGTGGGGACGAAGGAGGACAGAAGAGGATCCAGATTAAGAAGAGGTTCCGAGAGTTCCTCCGCCAGTTCCGAGTGGGCACCGACCGCACAGGCTTCACTTATAAATACAGGTGAGCTGTCGGCAAAGTAATGACGTAATCTGATGGTTTAAAATAACCCAGATAGTGTCAGGTAATCCATTCTGTTAATAAGTCAGTTTGGAAAATCTGTATTAAATAAACTGAGCAGGGGTGAAGAAAGATAGTGTTGAATTGTGAGAAATTCCCTTCTAGTGTCTGGTAAGAAGCAGAAATCATGAGGACTTAATACTACTTTGTCTCATATTTATAGCCCAGAATGACTCTTACAAATAATTGACAACAGCTCAGTTATCGTCTGTTAAAGTGCTCCAAATCCTAGTTTTGATATACTTACCTAATGGATTACTCCATCGCAAATCAAATTTTCAGATCATTTTCTGCTTGAACATCTCTGACTTGTCTAGAAATGTTATGGTCCAAAGTTTAGACATGTATGACTGCTGTGAAAGTTTAGCTTCCTATATCAAACACTTGTCATGATAAAGATTGTTTAAAAACCGGTTCACCAACTCAATTCCAGCATGTTTTGTAATCTCAGGCAAAGTCTGAATGTAAACATCTCAAAAACTATTACAGATAAAAGCTTGAAGTTTTGACAGGCCTTTCTCACCATAAAAATGAATCAGTGTCTGCAATTAGGGACAAATGCAACAAAAATGATCAAAACGTTTGCTAGATGAAAAAGTGATGGATGAACAGAACATATTCTAAAAATATGATGATTTGAGGGGTAATGATCCTAAGTCGGTCTTTGTTTCACACTGAAAACAGAGATGAGCTGAAGAGGCACTACACCCTGGGGGAGTACTGGGTGGAGGTGGAGATGGAGGAGCTGGCCAGTTTTGATGAGGATCTGTCCGACTGTCTCTACAAGGTTCCCTCTGAGAACCTTCCACTGGTGGGTGTGTAACAGTCTTAGTCACACAGCTGTTAAGGTTGATCCTGTCCTCTTTAATGGCTTGACCTCATCTACAGCTGGAGGAGGCTGCTAAGGAGGTGGCCGATGAGGTGACTCGTCCCCGTCCTGTGGGGGAGGAGACTGTCCAGGACATCCAGGTCATGCTGAAGAGTGATGCGCATCACGCTTCCATTCGCAGCCTCAAGGTAACGCAGTCCCCATTTCTGTTGGTATAACATTTGTTGTCACCAAAGTGCCGGCCCTCATGTTTGGCGTCTCTGTCTACCCCGCAGTCAGAGCAGGTGTCCCGCCTGGTGAAGGTTCACGGCATCATCATCTCGGCCACTGCGGTCAAGGCAAAAGCCACCAAGGTGTGTCTGCAGTGTCGGGGCTGCCGCAGCGTCATCCAGAACATTCCTCTGCCTCCTGGACTGCAAGGTTATGCTCTGCCACGCAAATGCAATCAGTAAGTAATATGATTGTTCTCATAAGCGTGTAAAGTAGCCCGAAATTGGAGTTCAGTAAAAGCAGTGTTACCTTATAATGTGGACTAGTCACCAAAAATATCTAGTAAAAAATGTACCTTCTGTAGTGAGTAGCAACTTTACTTTTGCTTTCTTGTAAGGCTTTCATCCTAAATTAGACTTTTATAAATTTTCATGGGTTTTTTTTCCTGTTAAATTTGTGGCTTTTTCTTGTAAATTTGCTACAATTTTTGTAGTTTTGTAGAAGTTTGTATTTTTCTCAACAGTTTGAGGGTTTTTCTCAGAATTGTGACTTTTTATGTAAAGTTAATTTGTTTGTAAAATTTGCTTTTTTCTCTCCTGAATTTGCAATATTTGTCTAATAATTTAAAACTTTTTCTTATAAATGGACACTCTTTTAATAAATGTATACTGTTGAACCCAGAAGTTTACATACACTGTATAAAAAGGCACATGACCATTTTTTTCTCACTGTCTGACATTAAATCAGACTAAACTTTTCCTGTTTTAGGTCAGTTAGGATTACCAAAATTATTTCTATTTGCCAAATAATTTTTAGGATTTATTACTCTCTTCAAAGTCAGAAGTTTACATCCCCTAATATCAGGAAGAGAATTGTGGACCTCCACAAGTCTGGTTCATCCTTGGGTACAATTTCCAGATGCTTGAAGGTGCCACGTTCATCTGTTCAGACAATTATACACAAGTATTAACACCATGGGAATGTCCAGCCATCATACCGCTCAGGAAGGAGACAGGTTCTGTGTCCCAGAGATGAACATGTTTTGGTACGAAATATGCGTATCAACCTCAGAACAAAAGCAAAAGACCTTGTGAAGATGCTGGCTAAAGCTGGTAAGAGTGTCATTATCCACAGTGAAACAAGTCCTGTACCAACATGGGCTGAAAAGCCACTCAAGTGAGGAAGAAGCTATTGCTTCAAAAGCAACATAAAAAAAGCCAGATTACAGTTTGCGAATGTACACAGGGACAATGACCTTAGTTTCTGGAGACATGTCCTGTGGTCTGATGAAACTAAAATTTAACTGTTTGCCCATAATGACCGTCATTACACTTGGAGGAAAAAGGGGGAAGCTTGCAAGCCTGAGAACACCATCCCAACTGTGAAGTACGGGGGTGGCAGCATCATGTTGTGGAGATGTTTTGCTGCTGGAGGGACTGGTGCACTTCACAAAATAGATGGCGTCATGAGGAAGGAATACTATGTAAAAATATTGAGGCATCATCTCAAGACATCAGCCAGGAAGTTAAAGGTTTATGTCTTTTTATACAGTGTATGTAAACTTCTGGTTTGAACTGCAGCTAAATTGATTTGAAGACAAGTACATTTTTTTCTTCACAGGTGTTCTCAAGTAAGAGTAAAAATACCCTACAACAAAACTGCTCACAACAGTACAGCTTTGAAGGTCATGAGTAAATGTAGCTCCACACTACCAGTCTCTACTAGCATTACATAATGCATTTGATGCCCTCCTGCCCTTTTCCAGAGTTCCATTTTGTTTCTTGCATTCCTCCTTTGGTGATTTGGTCCCATCTCTTCTGCATGTTAAACACATGAACTGATATACAGTTGTCCACATGATGTATAAATATATTTTGAATTGGAAGGCTGTAACGGGATACTTCTATTTATCAAGTGTTAAATATTTGGCATATTTGACAAGTTATACCCTGGTATCTGTTCAATAGACAAGAGGTATAGTTGTGACAAAGCCAGCTGCTACCCGGGCATTTACCCAGCCCTCCCTGTGTATTGTGATACTCCGCTTTAACCAGTACTGCCAACACAGTCAAGCTCCCAGTACTTGGTAATATACTTGGTAATAGAGCATCCATAGACATGAAGACGTAAAAAGTGCAGCAACTGCAGAGATATGACTAGTAGGTTAGCCAAGTGAGAATGGAGAGTTTCATTGATGATCAGTTTAAACATGTTTTGTAGATGGTGATAGCAGTCAGGAAATGGCTGGGTTTGCTCATAAAGGTTTTATTTGTGGTTAAAATGTGCTAGATGGTTTAGTTTAGCCAGAACAGAGCACAAGTGGCGCCAGGGCAGTAGAATTTAAATTTTTTTTTTTTAATAACACCTGTAGTCAAAAGATATTTCTTCGTTTTTCCTTAAAGACTTCTATTTGGAGAATTGTCATACTTTCAAGAATGAGTTGTTAACAAACTCGCACTCCCCTCAGGGATAACACCGGCCGGGCAAAGTGTCCCGTAGACCCCTACTTCATCATCCCAGATCGCTGCGTTTGTGTCGACTTCCAGACTCTCCGCCTCCAGGAGTCTCCGGATGCCGTGCCGCACGGCGAGATGCCCCGTCACCTCCAGCTCTACTGTGACAGGTGAAGAATGGGCTCTTTGTAATATCCAGTTTACAGCCGTGTTTGCTGAATCTGTGAGGTTATACCCACTAATCTTTTCTTCGACTCCTCAGGTACCTGTGTGACCGCGTCGTCCCTGGCAATCGGGTGACCATCATGGGCATCTACTCCATCAAGAAGACAGCGGCTGTGAAGACCAAAGGCAAAGAGAAAGGGGTTGGAGTGGGCATCCGTGCATCCTACCTGCGAGTGGTCGGTATTCAGGTGGACACAGAAGGGGCAGGTGTGTTTTTAGCATGGTTGCTGGTGTGTTTCTTTCTAGCATTTTGGAAACAAAGGAGGCTGAAATCCCTGTGTTGTGTGTGTTCTAGGCCGTGGTGCCACTGGATCGGTGGCCCCGCAGGAGGAGGAGGAACTGAGGGCGTTGGCGACCTCTCCTAATGTCTACGAGTCTCTGGCCCGCTCTGTAGCTCCCTCCATCTACGGCAGTGACGACCTGAAAAAGGCCATCACTTGTCTGTTGTTTGGTGGTTCAAGGAAGCGGTGAGATTGCATGAATGAGACTCACCTCTCACTACATTTCTACTTTTTAGCACGTGTTTGATAAGCGGTTTGTCGGTGATCCTCTAGGCTCCCTGATGGTCTCACCCGTAGGGGTGACATCAACCTGCTGATGCTGGGAGATCCCGGTACAGCCAAGTCTCAGCTGCTCAAGTTTGTGGAGAGATGCTCACCTATTGGGGTACTAATCACTCAGACATTCGTGGAGTTTCTCTGTATATTAGACGTTTCTGTTTAATTTACATGTAAATCAATTTATTGGGATTTTTTGGCAATCCTGTGCTTTTCTTGTGTTTTATAGAATGGCATAACTGTAAACTATGGAAAAAAGCAGCTGATTTAAAATTTGTGCTTCCTCCAGCAACTTTCAGTGCAAAAAAAACTCGGAAAAACATTGGAACTTTTTAGAAAAGCTTCTGAAAATTCAGACTTTTTGGGCCACAACAATCATGAAAATAGCCTGCGAAATCCTGCAGGGACTGACTTAAGGAAAAACTTAAATACAAAAAAAAGGTTACAGAAATCTCACAAATGCACAGTATGAGTGAAAAAGGGACATTTATAACAGAAAAGTTGGATACTTTGGAGAAAAAAATTCTTAGTTATTTTGGTGTAATTTGAGGATTCTTTTTTTTGGTCACAGATTTGTAGTCTTCTTCCATTCACTGCATAGTTTTGAGTACATTTTAATCTTTAGGTGGGTTCATGATTCTCAGACATTTCCAATGTTGTGTTCAGCCTGTCAATATTTAATTTGAACTGTGACGTGTCTAGCTTCACTAATCATCCTTCAGAACCTTTCAGGCATTTAGATTTTCACGTTTGTTTACAGCAAACGTTTCAGCAACGCTGGGCACTTGTTTCTTATTTGGTCTTCACCTTCAATAGCTGCTTCAGCATTTGTCTTGTTACGTTGGCTCATAAATCTACCCACCGGTCCTGAGCTTTGATACCGTGCCCGGCAGGTTTATACCTCGGGTAAGGGCAGCAGTGCGGCTGGTCTGACGGCTTCAGTGCTGAGGGACCCCGCCACGCGAGGATTCATCATGGAAGGAGGAGCCATGGTGTTGGCTGATGGTGGCGTTGTGTGCATCGACGAGTTTGACAAGGTAACACAGAGCAGAGGTGTGGCTTGTTTGACTTTTATTTTGCTTACAGGGAATAAAGGTGACCTTTTTTGTTTGTCTTCCTCCAGATGAGAGAGGATGATAGAGTGGCCATCCATGAGGCCATGGAGCAGCAGACCATCTCCATCGCTAAGGTATTACATCAGTGCATAGAGGTGCCGTGTGGAATGTTTGGAAGCTTGCTTTGTTATCTGATTCCACCAGTGATAAAGTGCCCATCGGCCCTATAAGGTGCTAGTATATCCAAAAGTTCCATGCAGTGCCATTTAAAAACGACTGATTATCCTTCCGGTACTGAGGGCGAACCTGACATGGTGTTTTTCTTCCAGGCTGGCATCACCACCACCCTGAACTCTCGCTGCTCGGTGCTGGCCGCGGCCAACTCTGTGTTTGGCCGATGGGATGACACGAAAGGAGAGGACAACATCGACTTCATGCCCACCATCTTGTCCCGTTTTGACATGATCTTCATCATCAAAGACCAGCATGACCAGCAGAGAGACATGGTAAAACTGCTGAAGCGCGCTGTGGCAAAATCGTTTCTACCGTAATGTTTATTTTAGTTTTACCTTGATGCCTATGGAAATATTTGTCTCTCCCCGACAGAGAAACTCCTCCCTTGAGAACTGGTTGTAGTATTGACTAAATCTCATTTGCAGACGCTGGCTCGTCACGTGATGAACGTCCACCTGAGCGCTCAGACTCAGACCGAGGGCGTCGAGGGTGAGATTCCGTTGGCCACGTTTAAGAAGTACATCGCCTATGCTCGAGCGTGAGTCTTCCTCAACACTTGTAAGAAGTGATGAATGCAGAATTCTGAATGCTCAGATTTATAAACGGTGATTGTGTTTATATTTCCAGTAAATGTGGTCCTCGGCTGTCTGCGGCAGCTGCCGAGAAGCTGAAAAACCGATACGTGGTGATGAGGAGTGGAGCACGAGAACATGAGCGGGAGAGCAACAAAAGACCCTCCATCCCCATCACCGTCAGGTACCTGCTTTCGTCTTCATGTCGGCAAAGATCATGGTTCATTTGAATCAATTTTTTCCGGATGTTTTTTTTACCGAACATCCGTGTTGGTGGCGTTGTAGGCAGCTGGAGGCTGTTGTGCGTATCGCTGAGTCTCTGGCTAAGATGAAGCTGCAGGCAGTGGCTGGAGAAGAGGAGGTCGATGAGGCGCTCAGACTCTTCCAGGTTTCCACACTGGACGCTGCACTGTCCGGCAGCCTCTCTGGTTAGTTTGTCCTTTTCTAACTAACCATTTTAAAGTCTGTTGGATCTGAGTCACACCTTTACTTTGAGACTGCATTTAAAAGATGGATGTAGCGTACTGTCTGAGGCAAAATCAAACAGGAAGTGATTCAAGGGCTCTTTCACATCAAGTATCATTTTCAATGGAAAAAAAATCAGTTCTTTTGAAAAGATTCAGTTGGTCCTTTTTAATATTTGACAGGGCCAGAGATATTGAGCTGAACCTTAAATACGTTGGACCAGTGAGAGCCTTTGTTTCAGGTGATGCCACTTTGAGGTCAAAATATGGGAAAATCTCATCAATTTGTCAACATATTTTGCACGATAAGCACCAAATATTCCCATTTATGCTACCAGGAACCAATTTTGCAAGAATGTCCCCTATGGTGCATGTCTCCACTACCAGGAACCCCCCCCCCCGTAAGGGAGAGTTTTTACAGCGTTCAGCAGCTGAAAGCTTGCCCTGGTCAGGAGTAGGTACTTCAGAGCTGCCCCAAAACTTGCTGGGTGGGGTTTAGGATCGACTCACTGCTGACTGGCTAAAACTCAGCCAGAGTGCTTCATGTGGCGCTGGCTTTGTGAACAAAACGCTGAAATGAAAAGCAGTAAATTTGACCAGAAAAAGATAGTAGTGATGATCTAATGCTTAAAAAATTTTAATATGATGCTGCCACGATTGCGGAGGGTCTAAACGACATACAGCACCGACCACTACCGCTGTCCTTTGCTGGGCTGTGAGCCCATAGAGCCGGCCAACAGCGGATCGCGAGACCCCGCTGGTATATCACGTCGGCCACATATGCAGCGAGGTGGCACGAACACAGTGGACAGGAGAGGCCGGCAGCTCAGGCTGCTTGTAGCCGCAGAGCAGACACGCGGTCGGCCAGCTGGGGACGGGGGTGCCCCGCTGATGCTGGTTGCTAGTGGTGTGCGATACTGCAAGATTTGGTATCGATTCGATACCAAGTAAATGTGTCACAGTTTGAAAGTGGAAATTACTGTAGACGCGTAATTTAAAATATACGATTCCCGGGCCACAACAACACAAACACTCAAAGGTAGAAAATCAATTACACGCTTTAATGGACAAATCTTAAAATAACTATAGACTACAACAATCACTAATAAGAACCATAAGTTAACAGTGTGCACAGTTTATGAAAATAACACCACATTAAATGCTAAAATTACCCGGAAATTCATTCAAGGGGAAAAGAGAAAAAAAGAAATAACAATTCCTAACATTCATTCATTCATCTTCTTCCGCTTAATCCTTTTTTGGGTTGTGGGGGGGCTGGAGCCTGTCCCAGCATCTTTGGGCGAGAGGCAGGGTCCACCCTGGACAGATCGCCAGTCCATCGCAGGGCCAACACAGAGAGACAGACAACCATTCACTCTCACAGTCAGACCTAAGAGCAATTTAGAATCCCCAGTTTGATGCCAGTTAACCTAACAAAGGTAGAAATTACTCCTTACGCTAAAAAGGAAAAAAACCTTCAGCGTGTCCTACAATGGAGCAGAGACGTATCCGCTGCCTGTCAAAACAGGATCAAACGCTGCCGTCCTCCCTTGCCCAGGTGAACGTGCTGTTTGTCCGGGCTCGTCCAAAGGCCCTTTTGCACATCAACGGTGGGGAATCCTGGACCCGAGGAGGGAGGAGGGGCAGGCTCCTACGGATCTGTCATCTGGGAGGACCTGCAGCATACAACGCAGCACAAACTCAACCTCCCGCAAACACACCGGGGGCTAATAGTCGTTCACATACACACAGACAATAAGCACATTCCTTCCACTTAGCTGTGCACAAGCCTTTCCTCCAACACAACTGTGTCTCCTTCGTCTGGACCCTCACGGCGTCTTCAGTCCCAAGCTGCGGCTGCCAATCCCAGCACCTGGTTTTCCGTTCTCCTTCCGTCCTTTCTCCGCTTCTCCGTTCCTGCTCTCGTTTCCTCCATGCTCCTCTTTAATTTACCTCCGCGTATCCCCAGGTCCTTCTGTCCTCATATCCTTCCTGTTCCTTTTTCTTGCCACAGTCATGCACCGTCCTTTAATAGGTCCAACCGGGCAAGAGTTTACAGCAGGCGCTCACTGATTGGCTCCTGCTGATTAAATCAGTCAGCTCAGGTGCCAACCATAATCGACCCAAAACACAACAAAAATAAACTCAAACATCAAAACATACAAAGAAACACCACATATCCAACATACAATGCGTTAATAATAAAATTCACACTAAACAGCCCCAGAGCTGCAACAGACCAAAAAAACAAAACGCACACTCAACCCTGAACTGCTCTCCCCTGACAAATACAGGGCCAGTATCGCCGATACAGATCCGATACCAATACTTTTTAAATAATTAAGGTGGAGGCATCATCAAATTACTAAATCTGAATGAATTTTCATGACCTTTAAGTGTTTTGTGATTTTTCCTTTGGATTATTAATTAGTTAAAACCTAGAACAGAATTTGGCCAAAGTTTATAGGTAAACAGAAAACACTATTGCAATAAAAAAAGATTTGTTCAGAAACAACAGTTTTTTTTTTCTTAAATAAACAAAGTCTACAAAATGATCACTCCACAACAGACAATAAGCAGGTCTGCAGGGGAGCAAAGAGTGCTGCTCCATGCTGTGACGGCACAGACGGAGAGTATCGATCCCATTACAGGAGTATTGATCAATAGCAGTGCCCACGTTGGTATTGATACTGTCGATATTTGGATCGATAAGCCCACCACTACACAGAGCAGAAGAATGGCAGAGAGGAAGCGGAGCTCCGTGTGGCTCTGTTTTCAGCCTGAAAATGACGCAACGGCAAACTGTACAATATGTAAAAAGGCCGTGAAATGCAGCGGTAACACGACTAATTTATACAAACGTGAAAAATCACCCAAAAGAAAAGGCTAAGCTGCAGGAATGGAGGGAGGAGGAAAGATGTCCCCCACTGCCCGGCTGCGACACCGACAGACCCAGACGGTCGGGGGTCTGGGGAATATTTCTTTAAACTTAAGGCTTTGGGGTCGTTTAGTTATTTACACTTTATTCATTGAATTTTCACTGCTTGTTTTTTTTTTATTTTTCAAAGTCAGAAAAGAAGTGCAGTAAAGGGGAGAAGTTTAGGTTTATTTTTGTATTGCATTTCCTGAACACGCATTCTACTGGGGGGAAAAAGAATTTGTTTTAAATATTTTCTATCGTTTGTTGTGGAGTGATCGTTTTGTAGACTTTATTTAAGAAAAAAAATTGTTGCTGTTCTATTGTTTCTGAACAAAAAGTTTTGATAAAGTTTCTGTTATAAACTTTGGCCAAATTCTGTCCTGGGTTTTAAAAGGTAATTAATAATCCAAAGGAAAAAAAAATCACACAACACTTAAAGGTCACGAAAATTGATTCAGATTTAGTAACTTGATGATGCATCCACCTTAATTATTAAAAAAAGTATCGGTATCTGCGATACTGGCCTTGTATTCAAAAGCTTGCAGTATGGCTCACCACTACCTCCATGTGCTGGTGCTCGTGTGTGTGTGTGTGTGTGTGTGCAGACTGTGCACGGCACGCTGCCAGCTGCTGCTTGCTAGCTCAGCTTGCTGCTGAGTTATGTAATGGTAAAACAAGAGCGGGGGTGGAGGAAGTGAGGAGTGGGTACGTGGCAGTAATGCACCTAAACGCTGGTTGCAAAACTGCTGTAAAACCACAAGAAGAGGAAGGGGAGCAAAGTGTGCTGCTCCATGCTGTGGCGGGACAGACACGGAGTATCGATCCTATTACAGGAGTACTGAGCAATATCAGTTCCCACGTTGGTATCGACGCTGTCAATATTTGGATCGTTCCGCCCACCGCTACTGGTTGCACGTCTCCTGTTTTCTCCGCAGTTACTAAATAATAAAGGCAAGTTGGTCCCATGCACTCCACTTTACATTCATTTCATGTATAATAATTTGCATGATTTCACTGTATTTTAAACATATTTATGTCACCAACAAATCCTGCGGAGATTGACAGTTCCTACCCCCATATGGAGGCATGACTGGGGAGAGGGCCAGATGCAGGAACCCCCTCCATTAATTGGTTCCTGTAGTGGAACTGGGTCTTGTTCATGTTCCAGTCCAAGCTGACAAATGTTACCTGAAGTGGGAAGCAAGTGAAACGCCTCGTGCCGAAATTTCAGTTTGAATAGTTGACGTGCCTTTACACCTGCAGTTCTGTTTGAGTCCCAGCAGGTGGCAGCACATGTGGCTGCCAATGGGATTTTGTCCCTTGGAGCAGTGGTCCCCAGTCTCCTCTGCCTCCCCATCGGGTCCGAGCTGTGCAGGCGCGGTTGCCGGTGAACATCGCGCCATGTCCCTGCACTGAGTGTGTGTCCACATTTTGTGGTCTGCGTACTTAATCATCTCCCTATAGTGTGATGGCACTACTGTACCTGTGCCTGTTGCTGTAGCATTTTAATGTCGTCATTTATGCCAGTTATGGTTTGCAAAATTCTAATCTGTGGCCTAAAAAATCAGAATTTAGATCTAGCAATCTGGGGAAGAAGGTGTAGCACAGTTGCTGTCCAAAGTTGCTTTTAGTGGCCTTTGCCGCCCTTAATATCTTGCCTGTCCCACATTGTGTCCAGGTGCAGAGGGCTTTACTTCTCAGGAGGACCAGGAAATGATTGCACGCATTGAGAAGCAGCTTAAGAGACGCTTCGCTATCGGCTCGCAGGTGTCGGAGCACAGCATCGTCCAGGACTTTACCAAACAGGTCAGTGTGAGGAGTTGATCAAAACGATGAAAAGGCGTACAGTAAAAGTGTGTGAATGCTGATGTGCAGTTACAGTATCGCTGTTCAGGTTGGGCATTTTTGGTATTCTTCTGTATGTTATTTTGGTTCTTTTTCTGCATTCTTGATGCTAGAAACTCCACTCTGGTATTATTCTGTAGAGTTTTTTTAAGGACATTTATGCTCCCATTTTCTACCTTATGAATTTCATACTTTATATAATGTCCTTTTTCACTTAAAAAAAAAAAAAATAAAAAAAAATAAATGAAGTTCTTTATGCTCCCTCACTTACTTTGGCTTAAAAAAAATCCAGTATTCTCTCAGCTAGAGAAACCATTTGACTTTCTAAACTATTTCAGGTTTTATGGTAACAGTATTCATGTTCAAGCTCTTTTAGCATTTAAGCAATTTAAACTTTTATTTAGCATTTGTAAGCCAAGTTATTTAAAGCCACTTCAGCTTTTATGCTGACATTGTACAACTTTAAGCTAATTTTAGATTTTAAACTATCATTTATCATTGTTAACGTAAAATACTAAATACAAGTTTAACTTTATTTAATATTAAATCTAATTGTTGAGCTTTAAGGAGATTGTTGACTGTACTTCTCCCACATTTTAACAGCTCATAGAGGTCTTAATGAAATGTTTGTGACATACTTTGGTCAAATTTTCTTTATTTTATTATTGCAGCATCATTGTGAATCCTTACTGACACCCTTTTTCAGGACGGCTCATTTCACTGCATGCCTCTTTAAATCTCTAAGCCCGCCACCCTCCCTTTAACACTGCTACATCTAGCTCAAGTAGGCTCATTTTGTCTTCTTTGAATTACTATATCTGATCTTGGCTCGTCCCCGCTGAGGCAACTTGCATGCAGTTTCTATGATTGGCTCCGACCGCCTAGCACCGCTAAGGCTAATGGCTCGATATAGCATCTTGTTGAAAACACATCAGAATAAGCCAGAATAGTGTGAGATGTATTATTGAATGTGGATTAGTGAACCATGTTTATTAGGGTGACTGAAATCTAAAAATATATGTGAGTACTGCTGTTGATGCTTAAGCTGGCGTCTTTGGCTCCCCACCCGTCTATATGAGGGATAGTTAGGCTGGCCAATAATAGAGCAGCGGGCAGGTATCAAGGCTAGAGATTTTTTCCTTTTAGTGATGTTTCGTAGCAAACCTGGAAGAGGTGCAACGGCTTCTTGGAGAGAAAAACCGTATAAATGCTGTGGACAGCATCTTGGGATTGGTGCTGTTTCGTTTATCCCTTCCCTCTGCTTCCTTTGCAGAAATACCCGGAGCATGCCATTTACAAAGTGCTCCACCTGATGTTGAGGAGAGGTGAGATTCAGCACCGCATGCAGAGGAAGGTGCTCTACAGAGTGAAGTAAACGCAGCCGTGCTCCAGCACACCCTCGCCTTGCTGTAAATAGTTTTGTTGTTTTTGTCAGTGCACTTCTTTGAATAACTTGTCATTTCAGGCTGAGGTTGTTGATGATGTGCGCTAAAATGATGCGTAGTAATTAAAGTTAAGGTGTTAATGATGCTTTGTATTTACTAAAAGATGTTATTAAAATGTCTTTCTGATCTGTGATGAAATGAAAAAATAAAAGTATTCAAGGCTGAGGTTCTTTTTGGACATTTTATTTTAGGAATGATTAATAAAGTAGATCATCGTTTCGACAGTTTATAATGATCCAGTCTTGATTAGTTGTATTAAATGGTGAGTAAAGTGCTGTATGTGCATTTCATGTACAGTATATAATTCTTTAGAAAGCTACAGGGCATAGATTCCCAACCCAAACGTGGCCAGTGCGACGCACAGTCCCACAGCCACCTGCATGACTGGCTGTGACAGGAGACCATGAGTTTGGACCTTCCTGCTCGGTTGGTCCGCTGCTGGTGTCGCAATGCTCAGCATTTTCTGTAAGTCATCAAAAACCTGGGAGAAAATAAAACTGTGTTAGACTCATTTCCTCTTTCTGCTGGAGGCTTGTGAAGTCATTTTTGGTCAGTCAGCTGTGCCGTTTCGGGAGCTCACCTCGATGTTGAGCTCAAAGGCCGACACGGCCTCCTTCAACACCGCCGCCGTTTCCTCCTCTGTCAGGTCAATGCTGTTCATCCGGGCCCTGTACAGCTGCTTGAAGCGGTTTGGGCTGGTCACGCCAGGGAAAGAGAAGAAGGACAGGCCCTCCTTGCTGCTCAGACCCAGGGATTTCTGGGTAATCTTTCCCAGCACTTGCCCTCCTGATAGGTCTCCAAGGTAGCGAGTGTAGGCGTGGGCCACCAGCAGCTCTGGGTTCTCTCTGCCAATCTGAAAAAGAAAGCAAGGAATTGCGTTCAGCTGAATGGTTTAGACCCTTCATTAGGCGTAACGGTTCAACTGCTCGCTAACGCAAATGTTGAATCAATCAATCACATGGCAGCAATTCGGTTTTACTTTTAGCAGATTGTCTTGGCCACATCTGCCTAAAAGGACTAAGAATCACAATGGGGAAGAAAAGTGATTTAAAGGGGTCATTGATTGAAAAATGGTGTTTGTAGATTTTAACTGCCTCAAATGTGTCAACTGGTCATGTAATTAGCCAAACATTTTCCAAAACATCACCTGTCTGAAAAAAGCACACTGCCTTTCTCGTTTTTCTCAGAGAAACTCTCCAAAAAGTTTTTTGACTCTACCGGGTAAATTGTATGTGTCAAGTTTTGAAAAAGCCAACCCACTGCAGTCCTTGAGACCCCCCTCTGCTCTATTATTGGCCCATCTAGCTGTCTGTCATGTAGATCAAAGTGGTAGCTAAAGGTAGCCTATTAGCCCCTGAGCTATTAGCCCACAAACTAACACTGGTACCAGGACGTTGGCTGTAAGCGCGGCTTATATTGTTATTTTCTTCAGATCTTAGTCACCCTAATAGCCATCCGTGTTACCACCTGGTTCACTCTGGCCCATCTCCAAATGGCTTCATTGTGATTCCGCGCCAGTTACCCGCCATGGCACACCAGGACTACTGGTCCCGAGCCGCGATCCACCGCGGAATCACAACGAAGTCTCTGGCTCCATACAATCAAAATGTCCCGGGACCAGGTGCTGCTGGCTTTCACGCCCAGCAACTCCACCGTCCTCCGTGGATCCGCTCTGCTCTCACGGGCAGCGTAGCTGCTCCAGCTTTCAGCTGGCTGTGAAAGAAGAGTAGAGTCCCACAGAGCCACACTGCCCTTTGAGATCCCTTGGCTTGGTAGCTCGCCTCGGGTTGCAGCAATCATCCAGCATGTGGTGCTAGCGATTTGTTGTGGAATCACTGCAAAATTTATTGGGCGATAGACCGGGCTGACGCGAGCTACACCAATGACTGTGGATCATTGAGCCAGAGTGCTGCTCAACCGAGCTGGGAAGCTAGAAGCTAGTTGGCTATAATGGCTAACTGACATAAGAGGGAGGGCGGAGTTGAAACGGTGAAGGATGGTTCTTAAAGTGACAGGCCTTAAATCAGCATTTATAGAAAGCCAGGAAAAATAATAAAAAAAAAATTGCTTCAATAATTAAAAAGATTACAGAAAATGTGAACAAAATATGTCACGAACATTTCATTAAGATGTGTGAACTATTAAAATGTGAAAAAAGTGCAGTCAATGGCCCCTTTAATAAATTTTAAACGTGGCATTGTTGCTATGGTAGCCAGGCTGGTCCGAGTATTTTAGAAACTGATCATCTGGGAATTTCACACACAACCATCTCCAGTGTTAACAGAGAATGTTCTGAGAAAGAGGAAAATACCCAGAGAAAGGCAAGTTCTGTCGGTGAAAATGCTTTATTGATGACAGAGGAAAATAACCACAGTGGTTTGAGCTGATAGAAAGGCACACCCTTAATGGGACAGGCACCACATCTTGACGCAAATCGGATGGGCAACAGGAGCAGAAGATGACACTGGGTGCTACACTGTTAATCAACGACAGGAAACTGAGGCTACTATTCATATGGCCACAAGAATTGGACAAAAGATTAGAAAAATGCCTGGTCTTGATTGCTGCTGGAACATTAAAATGGTAGAATTTGAATTTAGCGTTAAAGCATGGCTGCATCATGGATGTGCAGCTGACAGTACCAAGAAGAATTCAGACTGTTCTGAAGACTAAAGTTGCAAGAGTACTAGCAGCGTGTACCTAATGAAGAGTGTGTGTGTGCTTCTGGGTAATTTCAGATTATTCTCACCGTTCGTAGTCTCTGTGTATATCTGTGTGTGGCCGCGGGGACGATCACCCTCTCTTTCCAGTCTGGCCCAAAGAAATGCTCCAGGTCTCTTTCCAGTGATTCCAGGCGAGCAAGTTCCTGAGGGAAGTAGATTGGTGCTACACCCGGATGGGACGAGTTCCTGTCCAGCTCCTCTTCCAGAGCCTTGTAGATCTCATAGAGGGAGCACAGCAGGGCCTGAAAGTGGTGCAAATATAATTATCCATACAGTATGCCCAAGAATAGTAAAAAAAAGATCCTTTGCGGCATGTGTGCGTGTTCTTTACCTTGTATTGTACCAGAGTGATCTGGCCCTTCTGGTAACTCAGCATCAGCTGTGTGTTTTCAGCTCTCACATGGTTGTCCTTAGTGGCTGCTTTGATCTGCTCTGATAGGTCACTGAGGAAAAAACACAGAACACAATAACTAACCATAGTGATTTTAAAAAAAAAAAACACATTTTAATTGATTTCTTTCTTTAATAAACTGTCATACCTCCCAACTCCCCCTATGTCATTTTTCCTTGCACTCTTCATGTTCTCCATCTGTTTAGATTGTAATAAACTGGTTAGTCTCTAGAGAAGAAATACATTTAATATGAATAACAATGTATGTAATACACTTACAGTTAATGAAGTCTTCACTTCTGTACCTGTCCTGCTGTTTCCTCTGTTGGCAGTCCCGTTCTCAGAGTTTGGAGTCGTAGATCTGTCCTCCTTTATATACAGAACACACTGCTGAGTCAAAGGGGAAGTGTGACTGCTGAGTCACGCTTCACAGCTGCAGCTTTACATGACCAAGCAGATGTGATTCTAGTGATGTGGTGGCAAATTACAGAAAACATGATGAGGCACAAAAAGTAAATGCTGACTGTGGAGGTATTTATTTATTTGTAGATAATTTTTGGAGAAAAGCTTAAAGAGAACAACACTGAAGTATATACACTTGATTTTGTAATCATATACAGTATTTTAATGAGATGTGACACTGCTTTTCAAAGTGTGTCTACTATCTTTCAGACTTATAATGGGGTTTATGGCTGATAACTACCCCAAAAAAATTGCTTATGCATTCTGCATTCAACACTAATAAGACAATTTATTTAAAACGACTCAGAGTGTGAATGCAGCTTCACCAGCAGATGAATTTAATAACTTTTTCTTTAACATTGGTCCTAATTTGGCTCGAGAAATACCCATTACGGCACCCACAGGTGATACAATAAGCAAAAACACTGCTATAAAAGACTCCATTTTCATAAAGAACACAGACGAGAGAGAGGTCATTGAAATTGTTAAATCGTTTAAAAGTAAAACATCTACGGACTGTGATGGTATTGACATGCTCTTAGTCAAAACTATTATTGAATGCTTAGTGAAACCACTGACATATATCTGTAACCTGTCTCTCCAAACAGGTATATTTCCCAATGCAATGAAAATAGCTAAAGTAATTCCGATATACAAGACGGGTGACAGAGGGGAATTCTCAAACTATAGACCAATTTCACTATTGCCGCAATTTTCCAAGATACTTGAAAAAATATTCTATGAGAGAACTGACAACTTCATACTGAAGAATAATTTATTGTGAGAGCAGCAATATAGGTTCAGACACAAGAGGACAACTGCATTTGCTCTAATGGAATTTATAGAAAAAATATCAACTGCCGTTGAAAATAAAGAGTATTCAGTTGGGGTATTCCTGGATCTTAAAAAAACATTTGATACAGTGGATCATAATTTATTATTAAAGAAACTACAAAATTGTGGTATTAGGCAAGTAGCACTGTCCTGATTATGTAGTTACTTAAAGAATAGATATCAATATGTATGTGTTGGCAACAAAAACTCAGTTACTGAAGGTTACTTGTGGAGTCCCACAGGGTTCAGTTTTGGGGCCATTGTTATTCAATATGTATATAAATGATATATGTAAAGTTTCAGGAAAAAATGGATTTAATATTGTTTGCCAATGACACTAAATTATTATGCAGTGGAAGCAATTTGGAACAACTTTTGGATACACTCAGAAAGGAATTAGGAAAGCTTAAACTGTGGTTTGATTCAAACAAATTAACGCTCAATTTAAGTAAGACAAAATTTATAGTTTTTAACAACCATCACAACAACTTTGTATCTAAACTCAGTGTAAATGGTGTAGAGATTGAAAGGGTATCCGAAACTAAATTTCTTGGTGTAATAATTGATAATAAACTGTGTTGGAAGTCACATATTAATTATATTAAAGGTAAAATATCCAAATCAATTGCAATACTACACAGAGTGAAATATTTGCTGAATCAACCCACACTATATACCTTGTATCATTCATTAATACTCCCATACATGACATATTGTACTGAAGTATGGGGAAAAACATATAAAACAAACATATATCCAGTCTTTATGCTTCAGAAGAGAGCTATAATAAACAAAGCAGCTTACAGGGAACCAACAAACCCACTTTTTCTTAAATTAAAAGCTCTCAAGTTGAAAGATCTGGTTGACTTTAAAACTGCAGTAATAATGTTTAAAGTGAAGATTCTATCACTGCCTGCAAATATCCAAAAGTTGTTCCAAATAAGGGAGAAACAATATCATTTCAGAGGAACATGTATATTTCAAAAACCTTCAATGAGAACTACCACCAAGCAACACTGTGTTTCAGTGCAAGGAGTCAGATTATGGAACGATTTTGGACCTGAATTAAAATCATGTACAACGCTTGGACAATTTAAACAAAAACTAAAGGAAGAAATACTCCAAACATATATACAAGATGACATATAAAATCACATAAGGATTGTCATATCCAGTCTGCGTTGTGTTGTTGCTTAGTTTTTTTTTGTCACATTTTGTCTTAGCTTTGTTCTGAATTGTAATCACTCTTGTTTGTTTTTCTTTTGAATTCTTCATGGTCCTCAGCCGGAAAAAGGTGGATTGTCCTCTCCGGGTTGGGGACAGGCTCCTGCCCCAAGTGGAGGAGTTTAAGTATCTTGGGGTCTTGTTCACGAGTGAGGGGAAAATGGAGCGAGAGATCGACAGACGGATTGGAGCAGCATCTGCAGTGATGCGGACGTTGTACCGGTCTGTTGTGGTGAAGAGGGAGCTTAGTTCTAAGGCAAAGCTGTCGATTTACCAGTCAATCTACGTTCCTACTCTCACCTATGGTCACGAGCTTTGGGTAATGACCGAAAGAACGAGATCGCGGATACAAGCGGCTGAAATGAGCTTTCTCCGTAGGATTGCTGGACTCACCCTCAGAGTTAGGGTGAGGAGCTCAGTCATCCGGGAGAGGCTCAGAGTAGAACCGCTGCTCCTCCACATTGAAAGGAGTCAGTTGAGGTGGTATGGGCATCTGATTAGGATGCCTCCTGGACGCCTCCCACTTGAGGTGTTTCAGGCACGTCCCACTGGGAGGAGACCCCGGGGCAGACCCAGGACTCGGTGGAGAGACTATGTCTCCCAGCTAGTCTGGGAACGCCTTGGTATCCCCTCTGAAGAGCTGGAGCAGGTGGCTGGGGAGAGGGAAGTCTGGGCTTCTCTGCTTGAACTGCTGCCTCCGCGACCCGGACCTCCGGAAAAGCGGTAGAAGATGGATGGATGGATGGATGGATGGATGGAATATGGGTGGGGAATATAAGCTGCGGCTTCAGCCATCACCCATTTCGGATAACTGATGTTGAACTGTATAATCAGAGGAGTTATTGTCTAATTTGACCTTGCTGGATTTTCTTTCCCCCTTTGTTATATTATTCTGTTTCTTTTAATCTGTACTTTTAATCTATCCGAAATAAAGATTGATTGATTGATTGATTGAATTTCAGGAGAATTTCCAGACTTAAAATCTTATCAGTGTAAAAATAAAGAG
Source organism: Pholidichthys leucotaenia (assembly GCA_020510985.1). Taxonomy (NCBI): domain Eukaryota; kingdom Metazoa; phylum Chordata; class Actinopteri; order Cichliformes; family Pholidichthyidae; genus Pholidichthys; species Pholidichthys leucotaenia. The sequence continues at coordinate 350,467,456 of CM035838.1, forward strand.
CATTACGCTGTACAATCAATCGGCTGTTTTGGCCTTTAATGATTTGACCAGAGAAACATTCCTGCAATTTTACATTGAGTCTGAAGGAATCAAAACCACAGAGCAAACTAATTATTAACTAGAGGGCACTCAGAGAATGCATACCTCCACCAAGGCTCTGTCCATCCATCGGTCCATAACTCCATCCATACCACCAGTAGCTTTTGCGTAATCCTGCAGACGGGTGATCACATTACTTTGCGAGATAAAGCCTTGTTAGAGGTATGCCCTCATAGATCACATTCAAAATCTAATGGGTTCATCCGTAGCCCAAGGGCCAACTCTGGTGAAAGTTTCATCCAAATCCATCCAGTGGTTTCCATCTTTAACATTGCGAGATAGGATCTTTGCAGAGGTACGCACTCATGGACCATCTCCAAAATCATCTAAATCCGTCCAGTAGTTTTTGCATAATTCTGTTAAACACATATTGTAGCTTTAGTTTGCATGCAGCAAAACATAAAAATTACACAAAATATTTAGTCATAGCAGTTTTGTCAATTAATACAAGGTGGAATGATAAGATTAGCTCTCCACAATGCAAGCAGGTACTCTGTATACTCCTGTGACTGAATACTGTGTGTATTTTTTTGTATTTTACTGCATACACCGTATTGCTGCCACTCAGTGTTTTATAACTGCCATGAGTGCTGTTCAGTGACATCATGTGCATAACCTCTATACCAGGGGTCACCAACTAAAACTGCAAAAGGTCCAATAAGTCAGTCCTCCTCCGCAGCCCAGGTCCAAACTAGGTGTGGGAATCTTTAGACACCTCATGATTCGATTATGATTCAGAACTCCAACTTGATTGTAAAACCATTCTCAGTGCATCTTGACACATTTTTTTTTTTTTTCTATTCAAGAGTTTTCCTTCGAGGCCGAAGGAAAAATCTTGCCTCGAAGAGATTCTGGCAAATTGTCCGGCGGCTCAGGAGGGGGAAGCAGCTCCCTGTCCACACTGTGTATGGTGCGGATGGGGGGCTGTTGACTTCGACTGGGGATATCGTCAGGCGGTGGAAGGAATACTTTGAGGATCTCCTCAATCCCACTGACACGCCTTCCACAGAGGAAGCAGGGCTTGTGGACGAGGGGGACGACTCGCCTATCACAGTGGCTGAGGTCGCCAAGGTGGTTAAAAATCTCTTTGGTGGCCGAGCCCCGGGGGTGGACGAGATTCACCCTGAGTACCTCAAGGCCCTGGATGTTGTAGGGCTGTCATGGCTGACATGCCTCTGCAACATTGCGTGGAGGTCGGGGGCAGTGCCTTTGGCATGGCAAACCGAGGTGGTGGTTCCTCTCTTCAAAAAAGGGGACCGGAGGGTTTGCTCCACCTTTAGAGGGATCACACTCCTCAGCCTCCCTGGGAAGGTCTATGCCAAGGTACTGGAGAGGAGAGTCCAGCCGTTGGTCAAATTTCAGATTCAGGAGGAGCAATGTGGTTTTCGTCCTGGCCGTGGCACATCGGACCAGCTCTTTACCCTCTCGAGAATTCTCGAGGGTTCGTGGGAGTTTGCCCAACCAGTTTACATGTGTTTTGTGGACTTGGAGAAGGCATTCGACCGCGTCCCTCGTGGTTTTTTGTGGGGGGTGCTTCGGGAGGATGGGGTATCAGGCTTGTTGTTACAAGCTATTTGGTCTCTGTACGACCGTTGTGAGAGTTTGGTTCGTATTGCCAACACTCAATCTGACTCATTCCCAGTGAGGGTTGGACTCCGCCAGGGCTGCCCTTTGTCACTGATCCTGTTCATAATTTTTATGGTGTAGAGACTTGGGTGAGTCAGCAGAGAGCGTCTCAGTCAGGATACAGAGGTTAAACATAGGAGGACAATAGACAGGGACATCATGGGGAGTTGGCAGGAAGAAGGAGTCGGGGGGGTTTAAGGGGAATGTATTGTGATGTTAAATGTCATGCAATGTGAGGTGAAGTGTCATGCAGATGTGAGATGAGCAGTTGGGATAAAAGGAGAAACAGTGCTTGGTTGTTTCATGCTTTTTCTGTGTATGACTGATGAGAGAGTGTAATAAACTTCATCTGTTCGTAAACCTGCCTCCTCATTTCACACACTCTCCACACTGGTGACCCTGGATGTATTATGGAACACAAGGCAAGAACCCCGGAGTCGGCCCGGACAGGAAGCCCCAGCAACGCGGCAAGCATCCCACAGATGGCCCGGACGGGAGCCCCCAGCAACACGTGCGCTGTTTCAGTCAAGCTACCGGACTTCTGGCAGCACAACCCGCGCTCTTGGTTCCACCACACCGAGGCTCAGTTCGCCCTCCGGGGAATAACGGCAGATGACACCAAGTTTTACTACGTGGTTGCAGCGCTGGACGCTCGCACAGCTCAGCAGGTAGCGAGCCTGCTCGACCAGCCCCCAGCCCACAACAGATACGAGGCTCTCAAGGCTGCGCTGACCCAGCGCTACATGCTCTCGGACTGTGAGAGAGCAGAGAGGCTCCTGAGGTGTTCCGAGTTAGGAGATGGTTCGGCTGTCGATCTGATGGAGAAGATGTTGGCGTTAATGGACACGGACGACAGGCATTTTCTGTTTGCCCACCTTTTCCTCCGGAACCTTCCAACAGAGGCGAGAGCGGTTCTGGCCAATTCGCCGTTGCTGGCCATGCGTGACTACCGTGCACTAGCCCAGGAGGCAGACCGGATCATCCTCACCACCAGAGCACTCACAGTCAATGCGGCGGCGGCGGAACCCAGCGAGACGACCAGAGGAGGCGAGGAGCCACCGACGGTAGCGGCAGCGGGGGCCAAGGAGTGCCAGAGAGACACGCTCTGCTTCTACCACCGCCGCTTCGGAGAGAACGCACGCAGATATGCGCCACCGTGCCAATTCAAGCGCTCGGGAAATGCCAAGGCCGGCAGTCGGTAGCAGCTGCGACTGCCGGCGAAGAGAACAACCTGCTCTACGTGACGGACTCGCGGTCAGGGAGGCGTTTCCTCGTAGACACCGGAGCCCAGAAGAGCATCATCCTGCCGACCTATGCCGACCGGCTGGCAGGACCCAGCGGCCCCGGGCTGGTGGCGGTAAACAGCTCAGACATTAAGACCTTTGGTGAGAGAACACTGGCTTTATCTCTACACGGCCGTACATACGAGTGGACTTTTGTCATAGCAGTACTGAGTTTCCCAATCCTGGGAGCTGATTTTCTGTGTGCACATGGTTTACTAGTTGATGTTGCTAACAGGCGCCTGGTTAATGCAGTCCTTTGACTCTCTCCCCTGTACAGCTCGAGGGGTCGGGCCAGTAACACAAGCCAACGTCATAGCTCCAGGCAGTAAGTTCCACACACTGCTCACTCAGTTCCCAGCACTCACGGTCCCGACGTTTTCGGCGGCCATCACTAAACACGGGGTGGAGCACTTTATAACTACCACCGGGCCGCCCGTTTTCGCATGACCTCGGCGCTTGGACACAGCTAAACTGGCCATAGCGCGCGAGGAGTTTGCCAACCTGGAAAGGTTGGGCATCATCAGGCGTTCGAACAGCCCATGGGCATCCCCGCTACACATGGTCCCTAAGGCTGAGGGGTTGTGGCGACTGTGCGGTAATTTCCGCAGGTTGAATAACGCCACAGCACACGACCGTTACCCGATTCCCCACATTCAGGATTTTTCCATTCACCTCGCTGGAGCACGCATTTTTTCTAAAATAGACCTGGTCCGCGGTTACCACCAGGTCCCAGTGTGCGCGGAAGACATACCCAAAACAGCGGTAATAACTCCGTTCGGCTTGTTTGAGTTTCTACGTATGCCATTCAGATTAAAAGGAGCGGCACAGACGTTCCAGCGCATGATGGACGTGGTGCTGCGCGATCTCCCGTTTGTGTTCGTCTACCTGGATGATATCTTGGTAGCCAGTGCGTCCGAAGACGAACACGTAACCCACCTCAGGACGGTTTTCCAGAGGTTGGAGGACCACGGGTTAATAATCAACCCGGCGAAGTGCCAGTTCGGTGTGACGGGGATTGATTTTTTGGGGCACCGCGTCTCACCGGAGGGAGCGATACCCTTGCCCGACAAAGTGCGCGCTGTGGCGAATTTTCCCTGGCCTCAGACGATCAGGCCGCTGCAAGAATTTTTGGGGATGGTTAACTTTTATAACCGGTTCCTCCCCCGCGCAGCTCAACTCATGCAGCCATTGTACACCGCGCTCAAGAGACGGAAACCCGCGGATGGAGTTGAATGGACTCCGGAGCGAGAGCAGGCGTTCTCTGAGGTTAAAGCAGCCCTGGCAAATGCTGCACTGTTGGCGCACCCAGACCCGGCGGCCCGGATAGCGCTCACTACCGACGCCTCAGACGTGGCCGTAGGGGCTGTCGTGGAGCAACGCGTCGCCGGTTCTTGGCAGCCGCTCGCTTTTTTCAGCAGGGTTTTGAGCGACAGTGAGCGTAAATACAGCACGTTCGACAGAGAGTTGCTGGCTCTCCACCTGGCCATACGCCACTTCCAGTTCTGGCTGGAAGGGCGCAGCTTCACCGCATTCGTGGACCACAAGCCGCTGACGTTCGCGATGGCCAGGGTTTCGGAACCATGGTCGGGCCAGCAGCAGAGACAGCTGGCCGCGATCTTGGAGTTTACGACCGATATTCAGCATGTGTCGGGTAAACTGAATGTGGTGGCGGACTGCCTCTCGCGCGCGATAGTGGCCCCGGTCTGCGTAGGGATAGATTAAACAGCCATGGCCGCGGAGCAGATTGGCGATATGGACATGCGGGCACTCCAGTCTGGACCAACAGGGTTAAGGCTGGAGAACAGAGTACTGCAAGACGGCAAGCCCCCCCCTAATCTGCGACGTCTCCACGGGACGCCCGCACCCGTGGCGCCGACGCGTGTTTGAGTCAGTTCACGCTCTGGCGCACCCAGGAGTACACGCATCAGTCAAAACGGTGGGAGAGAAGTTTGTGTGGCCAGGCCTGCGCAAACAAGTGAAAGAGTGGGCTGCAGCCTGTGTAGCGTGCCAACAAGCCAAAGTGCACAGACACACCAAGGCTCCTTTGGAGCCGTTTAGTATACCGGCTAAAAGATTCGACCATGTTCATGTGGACCTCGTGGGCCCCCTCCCGCCATCGCAGGGGTGCACACACCTTCTGACAGTGGTGGACCACACCACACGCTGGCCAGAAGCAGTCCCGCTGGCAGCAACCACGTCCGCAGACGTGGCACGCGCTTTTTTGACAACATGGGTGGCGCGTTTTGGAATCCCATTGGACATCAAGTCCGATAGGGGCCCGCAGTTTGTTTCTGACCTTTGGTCCACGATGGCCTGCAGCCTGGGTGTTGCAATTCATCGCACAACCGCGTACAACCCACAGGCCAATGGGTTATGCGAGCGTTTTCATAGGTCACTGAAAGCAGCACTCAGGGCTTCGTTGACGGATGCAAATTGGGTGGACCAGTTGCTGTGGGTTTTATTGGGGTTGCGTTCCGCACCAAAAGAGGATTTGGAGGCTTCCCCGGCAGAGCTGATTTTTTCTGAGCCACTGCGGCTGCCCGGGGAATTTTTGACAGATAATCCTGCACCGGACAACTGCCCATCTCAGCATTTGCAGCATAGTGCAGACACAGGCGCGCTGCCAGGCCCGGCCCACCACTGTTTTCCATGCGCTTTGTGCCAAAAACTTTGAAGAACGCAGAGTTTGTGTTCGTCAGGCACGATGCCCTCCGCCCTCCATTGCGCCCACCCTATGATGGCCCGTTCAGAGTGCGGGGTTGTCGGGAGAGAATATGCATAGACAGACTTAAGCCCGCCTTTGTAGTGGCGGACGAGCAAGTGCTGCTGGCTCGGGCCCCTCGGCGTGGAAGACCCCCACTGAGAACTCCCCAGGCAAACGATTCACCAGGACAGCCACACGGGCAAAGCGGAGTTCCCCCCCCACCCGCCATGGCCCACCCGCAGTCAGACACGCTTCCAGCAGTCCCCCGCCGGCACAGAAACCCCCGTTACAGCAGATATGGGAGGAGACTGAAGCCCAAAAGGCGTGAGGACTGAAACTCTGTCTGTGGGGGGTGGTGTAGAGACTTGGGTGAGTCAGCAGACAGCGTCTCAGTCAGGATACAGAGGTTAAACATAGGAGGACAATAGTCAGGGACATCATGGGGAGTTGGCAGGAAGAAGGAGTCGGGGGGTTTAAGGGGAATGTATTGTGATGTTAAATGTCATGCAATGACAATCGGGGCTGCACGGTGGCGCAGTGGTTAGCACTGTGGCAGCACAGTTTACTCTCGGCCGGGGTATCGCGGGGATCGTGAGATCATGGGTTCGATCCCTGCCCCTGGCCAACAGTGATCTGTGTGGAGTTTGCATGTTCTCCCCGTGTTGCATGGGTTTACTCCGGGATTTCTCCGGTTTCCTCCCACATGCCAAAAACATGCAGGTTAGGGATAAGGGGCGCTTGCGCACGCAGCGACCGGCAGCTGGTGGCTTGTCACCAGACTGCAAAACAAATCTACCTACGGGTACAAAATAAGTAATAAAAAAAAAAAAAGTGAGGTGAAGTGTCATGCAGATGTGAGATGAGCGGTTGGGATAAAAGGAGAAACAGTGCTTGGTTGTTTCATGCTTTTTCTGTGTATGACTGATGAGAGAGTGTAATAAACTTCGTCTGTTCGTAAACCTGCCTCCTCATTTCACACACTCTCCACAATGGACAGGATTTCTAGGCGCAGCCAGGGAACGGAGGGTGTCATGCTTCATCCAGCAATGACCTACAGGTCTTGCTGGGACGGTTTGCTGCTGAGTGTGAAGCAGCTGGGATGAGAATCAGTACCTCCAAGTCCGAGTCCATGGTCCTCAGCCGGAAAAAGGTGGATTGTCCTCTCCAGGTTGGAGACAGGCTCCTGCCCCAAGTGGAGGAGTTTAAGTATCTTGGGGTCTTATTCACGAGTGAGGGGAGAATGGAGTGAGAGATTGACAGACGGATCGGAGCAGCATCTGCAGTGATGCGGACGTTGTACCAGTCTGTTGTGGTGAAGAGGGAGCAGAGTTCTAAGGCAAAGCTGTCGATTTACCAGTCAATCTACATTCCTACTCTCACCTATGGTCACAAGCTTTGGGTAATGACCGAAAAAACGAGATTGCGGATACAAGCGGCTGAAATGAGCTTTCTCCATAGGATTACTGGAATCACCCTCAGAGATAGGGTGAGGCGCTCAGTCATCCAGGAGAGGCTCAGAGTAGAACTGCTGCTCCTCCACATTGAAAGGAGCCAGTTGAGGTGGTTTGGGCATCTGATCAGGATGCCTCCTGGACGCCTCCCACTTGAGGTGTTTCAGGCACGTCCCACTGGGAGGAGACCCCGGGGCAGATCCAGGACTCGCTGGAGAGACTATGTCTCCCAGCTGGTCTGGGAACACCTTGGTATCCTCTCTGAAGAGCTGGAGCAGGTGGCTGGGGAGAGGGAAGTCTGGGCTTCTCTGCTTGAACTACTGCCTCCACAAACCGTACCTCCAGAAAAGCGGTAGAAGATGGATGGATGGATGGATGGATTTTTCCCTCCCACTGTGTGACAACTTGGCCCTTTTAAAGAAAAGTATTTGCAATGACCCATGAATTTACTTCCAACATCTTTTATTAAATGGAAGAGAAATCTGACACATGGTGGGCAGTGGTGGCCTAATGGTTAGGGATGTGGTCTGGTGAGCGGAGGGTCACGGGTTCGATCCCTGGACCAGCAGGATTAGATCTGGGTGGAACAGATAACATAGCAGTGTTTGCCCCACCCTCCTTAACCCCACTGTGGTGCCCTTGAGGAAGGCCCTTAACCTCAACTGCTCCAGTGGAGCTGCTCAGTGGCCACAGGTCAGTCTGTGGTTGTACTGGGCAGCTTCCTGGTGTGAATGTGAACAGGGCGTCCTTGAAAAAGGGAGGTTTCCTTTCAATGGCACTACCTTGTGTAAATAAAGGAAAAATAAAAAAACATGGACAAATTTATGGCAAAATGTGCTTTTAAGAACTGTCATCCTTTCACTGACATTCTTTCAGAAGACCACAGCTGTCTCCAGACAGGCCAATATCATTTAACCTGCTTTCACACATTATATTATTAAGCTCATGTTTTAGCTGCTTTTAGCTCTATATTAATTTTTAAATAAAGAAATTAAAATGAATTCTTTGTTCAATTTCAAATAACATTAAATTTTGTAATACAGGAGAACACTAAATGTGTGTGATGACTCCAAATAAATAGGTCTAAAATTCTAAAATCTACAAAGAAAGTCCTAAAAATGTTTTATAGGAGAACACAAACTAAATTGTATTGCATTTTTTTTTTTAAAAAAGAAAGATTAATATCTAAAAACAAAATTTCACAAAAAGTCCACCTCTATACAATATTTTCAGTGCAGAAAAAAACTGTTTCAAACTAAGACAAAAGAAAAACAAACACAAAATATAATTCCAGGACAGAAAATATAATTCCACGACAGAATTCCTCCGACATTTTTTTAATCTCAACAGCAAACTCTGTTACAGAATGGATGGAGCTGTAACTCCATGGTTACAGGGAGTGGGGAGGTGGAACTTTTTGTGTTCAGTAACACACAGAGCATTTACAGAGTTTTTACATGTCGGCCTTATGGGGGTGGGGGGGTGCACCCGCAGTGAACCTGTCTGATTTTGCAACCCGCTGACTCTCTGGAGCAGCTGGAGCCGCACAGTCTCTGCAGAGAGTGGCATTCATGGGACAGCGAAGAAAGGAGTCTGTAGCAGGAGGAGAGCGCACAAGGGCTTGTGCCATAATCTGATGGGCAGTCGCCGATGCAGCAGTTCAGTTCTGCTTTTTTTCCCACCAAAATAAAACAGTCTCCCTTTTCCCCAATTTGTACCAAAAGGCTTCTGGGTCCGGACATTGGACTCTCAAGGTCCGGATCTGGACTGGAGTCCGCCAGTTGATGGCCCCTGCTCTATACTCATGTTTTTATTTAAGTAGATGTTTCCATGGCATCGCTGTGTCAACATTTTATATTACTGAGCATTCTCAAGGCAGGTTTACTATATATTTTACTGAGAAATCCACGCAGCCCCAAAACAACTTTGCCTCGATTTCTGCAACATTCTGCTTCTACTTGAGATCTTCTTGAAGAATTACAAGAGTTAAACACTCACTGTCACTCAAGAAAGAGACACAACAGACTTTCATGATGGAATATGTAAGATTCAGCACTTTGCTGTGTGTTTTACTGCTGACTTTTTTTTAGTCAAAAAGACAATACACACAATATGGTCTAAATATATTGTCTATACTGCAGTGTGGCTGAAATGTAATTATCAGGTTCAATCACGTCTGTGAAACATTAGCATTACTATAAATTATTAGGTTAATTGGCATCAAAAACTGGGGATTCTAAATTGTCCTTAGGTATGACTGTGAGAGTGAATGGTTGTCTGTCTCTGTGTTGGCCCTGTGATGGACTGGCGATCTGTCCAGGGTGTACCCTGCCTCTCACCCAAAGATGCTGGGATAGGCTCCAGCCCCCCCGCGACCCGAAAAGGATTAAGCAGAAGAAGATGGATGGATTATGACTTATATGACACAGTAATTTAAAAAAAAAATGTTGAATGGGGATACGCATCAAAGACTTGGTTAAAATCACTGGGCACTATACCACAAAAGATTCATTGCTTGACATGCTTTTTCTGGCTCGTAATCACACTGAAACTGAGATTTCCATAGAGTCTGCTGCTGCCTGTTGATGCTTATTTCCAGTGCTATTTGTGTCTCTACCTGGCAACCTGTATGATGTTATCATGAGGCAACAGGGAGTGCGATACCTACTGGCCAGGAGGTCAGAATGCTATCTCCTGCACCTTTAAACAGTCACTAATACTGGATGTCCGATTCATTTTCATTCATTTATTCATTATTCATTTATTCATTCATTCATTCATCTTCTTCCGCTTAATCCTTTTCAGGTCGCGGGGGGGCTGGAGCCTATCTCAGCATCTTTGGGCGAGAGGCAGGGTACACCCTGGACAGATCGCCAGTCCATCGCAGGGCCAACACAGAGAGACAGACAACCATTCACTCTCACAGTCATACCTAAGGACGATTTAAAATCCCCAGTTTGATGCCAATTAACCTAACTTGCATGTTTTTGGCATGTGGGAGGAAACCGGAGAAATCCCGGAGTAAACCCACGCAGACACGGGAAGAACATGCAAACTCCGCACAGATCACTGTTGGTCGGGGGCTGGGATCGAACCCAGGATTCCCCGGCCAAGGGTGAGTTACTGTACTGCCGCAGTGCTAACCACTCCGCCACCGTAATTCTGTAATTAATATTCACTCAATCAAATCTCAGTGTTCAGTCCCTTTCATATTTGTCAAAGTCTAACGTGTGGGATTGCCTACATATCCCACGCCGCCATCAGTGTGTGAAAGTGTGTGTGAATGGGTGGATAGCAGGATCTGTAAAGTGCTTTGGTCATCTAGAGATGAGAATAAAAGCGCTATATAAGTGAATACCATTTACCATTTACATACATTGGGGCAAAAAAGTATTTAGTCAGCCACCAATTGTGAAAGTTCTCCCACTTAAAAGATGAGAGAGGTCTCCAATTTTCATCATAGGTATACCTCAACTATGAGAGACAAAATGAGAAAAAAAAATCCAGAAAATCACATTGAAGGATTTTTAATGAATTAATTGGTAAATTCCTTGGTAAAATAAGTATTTGGTCACCTACAAACAAGCAAGATTTCTGGCTCTCACAGACCTGTAACTTCTTCTTTAAGAGGCTCTTCTGTCCTTCACTCGTTACCTGTATTAATGGCACCTGTTTGAAATCGTTATCAGTATAAAAGACACCTGTCCACAACCTCAAACTGTCAGACTCCAAACTCCACTATGGCCAAGACCAAAGAGCTGTCAAAGGACACCAGAAACAAAATTGTAGACCTGCACCAGGCTGGGAAGACTGAATCTGCAATAGGTAAGCAGCTTGGTGTGAAGAAATCAACTGTGGGAGCAATTATTAGAAAATGGAAGACATACAAGACCACTGATAATCTCCCTCGATCTGGGGCTTCACGCAAGATCTCACCCCGTGGGGTCAAAATTATCACGAGAACGGTGAGCAAAAATCCCAGAACCACATGGGGGGACCTAGTGAATTACCTGCAGAGAGCTGGGACCAAAGTAACAAAGGTTACATCAGAAACACACTACGCCGCCAGGGACTCAAATCCTGCAGTGCCAGACGTGTCCCCCTGCTTAAGCCAGTACATGTCCAGGCCCGTCTGAAGTTTGCTAGAGAGCATTTGGATGATCCAGAAGAGGATTGGGAGAATGTCATATGGTCAGATGAAACCAAAATAGAACTTTTTGGTAAAAACTCAACTTGTCGTGTTTGGAGGAGAAAGAACACCATACCTACTGTGAAGCATGGGGGTGGAAACATCATACTTTGGGGCTGTTTTTCTGCAAAGGGACCAGGACGACTGATCCGTGTAAAGAAAAGAATGAATGGGGCCATGTATCATGAGATTTTGAGTGAAAACCTCCTTCCACCAGAAAGGGCATTGAAGATGAAACGTGGCTGGGTCTTTCAGCATGACAATGATCCCAAACACACCGCCCGGGCAACGAAGAAGTGGCTTCGTAAGAAGCATTTCAAGGTCCTGGAGTGGCCTAGCCAGTCTCCAGATCTCAACCCCACAGAAAATCTTTGGAGGGAGTTGAAAGTCTGTGTTGCCCAGCGACTGCCCCAAAACATCACTGCTCCAGAGGAGATCTGCATGGAGGAATGGGCCAAAATATCAGCAACAGTGTGTGAAAACCTTGTGAAAACTTACAGAAAACGTTTGACCTCTGTCATTGCCAACAAAGGGTATATAACAAAGTATTGAGATGAACTTTTGTTATTGACCAAATACTTATTTTACCGAGGAATTTACCAATTAATTCATTAAAAATCCTTCATTGTGATTTTCTGGATTTTTTTTTATCATTTTGTCTCTCATAGTTGAGGTATACCTATGATGAAAATTGGAGACCTCTCTCATCTTTTAAGTGGGAGAACTTGCACAATTGGTGGCTGACTAAATACTTTTTTACCCCACTGTATAAGTTACACCTCCTTGTATTCCATTTTCAAACACAGCCTAGATTTGGGCCTGTAAAGCCTAATTGTGCTACCTGTTTTCAGACAAGAACATTTGCTTTCTACAGGCAATCTAGTGTTTTAAATGTATAATTTTAGTTTTTGTGGGAAACAGGAAAACAAAGTCTACATTATTGTCATCCATTTCCCTCACTGTGCTGAGTTGTGCTTCACTGTAAACCGTGTGTGTGCGTGTTGTTGCAATGTACTGTGTGCAAGGTTAAGTTGCACGTCCACCTTAAAAGGCACACTTACTGGAAGAAGAAAACCACTGAGCGCATTAAAACAGGTGCACAGAAACCAAGAACTTCAAGAAAGACCTGCTGCTGCAGGAAGAAGCAGGTAGGATGTGTGGAATTAAAGGGACAATCGCTGAAAGCTTTGTACTTCGGTGTAGTTCATCAGCGTGATGTTTTGAGGCTGTAAAATGACGCTGTCAGTGAGTCAGAACTTTGTCAGAGCCTGACATCCTCTGCTGTGCTCCTCAGGTGACTGACAACCCAAAAGGGAACAGATTCAGGAGAGGAAGCCCTATGTTCCTCATCACATCCCAACTGATAACCTTCCACTGGTGTCCAGCTTGCCGCCCATCCCACAGCCCTGCAGTGCTGATGAGCAGTTAGAAACTGTGAGGCTGTGAATCCCGACGTCCCTGTAAAAATGTTCAACTGATCAGTGGAGAACTACTAGCGACTCTACCACGAGGTGGTAGATGACATACTGAGGTGCACATCTCTGAATTCCTCAAACATGCCATCATCATGTGTTACAGCCTTTACAAGTCATTCACTCCAGGTTTCAGTGTAGAAGTTTCTGAACCTTGTCTTTACAGGGACCAGAATGGCTGGGTTGACCCCTAAAGTTTAGAACTGGGGCGACGCATAAAGCAGAAGCTTTGGGAACGAGTGGATCGCCTGGGTTTCCCAACACTGCAGGAAACAGCAGATGAAGAAGGCCGTGTTCATGTCCAAATGACATACGGGGTGGGAGTTTATCCTCCCAACTGTTATGTTGACACTTATTTGGAATCAGAACCCGAACAACCACAGAAGAAAAGCACAAAGAGACAAAAAAAATCCTTGAAGATGCAGAAATTCTGCAAAGACTGAAAGACATTTAATAACTGTAAATACAAATCAACGGTATATAATATTTAACATTTTTAATCATCCTGACAAGTCTGATAACCTCCACCTGCATGTTCTGGTGCAAAGTTCCAGCTCAGATTTGGATTTCTCTGCCAACAATCAGGAGCCCAAAGTAGCATCAACACCGTCTGACAGATGGAGAAAATATCTACACTGAATTATAAGTCTTTTGCACAAATAAACTTCCTGTATTCTTGCAGTTTATCCCTTAGGCTCATACCCTTGGTGTGAGCTGATATTCACCTTGTTGACTGCCATTGGCCTGTTGGCAAATAAGATGTCATTTAGCTATGGCAGTGGCCAATATTATTCTGATGTGTTCCAGTTTTTATTTCAGTAGAATGGTATTTGCCTAAAATTTTACAACTGGTGCACCGCAATTTATGCCTTTATGTTGAAACAGTGACTGATTTACAACAGCTGTTTCTATTTCACTTCAATACTAAATTGTAGAAGCTTGACCACAGAATGAGACACTGGAGTAGTTAAAAAATACTATCAATTACCTAAGAGTCGAGATTCTTGCTGTGGACAGATGAAGTGCAATAGCATTAGCTCATTTCACCTTCACCAGAATAAGTGACAACACAGATTTCAGCTGGAGAATCAATCAATCATAGAGGAGAATTTGGTTGTCATAGTCCTCAAGTGTGATCAGTACAAAAACAAAGATAGCAGCCACATCTGGAAAATATATTTTAATGGCATTTGTCATCGTCTTCAACAGTTTGAGAGTAAAGTGGAGAAATACGTCATGATGACCAAATTACATCTAAATATGCTTTCAATCAGTTTCTTAGTTTTAAATATTTTAAACATAATTAAATATAAAATGTACTACTCAGTACAGGGTGAAATCAACAGATGTGAAATATGTTGTGTTGATGAGCAAATGACCTAATTGTTTCTGTAAATTACAATTAAAGATCAATGTGGGCATGTACTGAAGAGTCAAGAAGATAGTCTTATCAGTAAACACACACACAAGCATACCTCCATTCATAAAACAGACCGCTGTACAGTAACAGTAAAAGCAATCCGATGTGTTGCAAAGTATAAGACGTTGGGTAAAATGCTTCATTTAAAAATACAGCACTAAGACAAAAAAAGTTCTTACAAAAATACACTTTCAAAAATGATGACTGTAGAAATATCCAAATGTTCTGATGCCAAGCAGTGGCTTAAATTATAGTCCAAGGATGTCCTTGATTTTAAAAAAATGTCCTCCAGTGAGACCTTCAATGTCAAACACCTCCAGAAGCATTGATCATCCTTTTTCACAGTCCAGGCATGATGTAGGCGATGTTGTCTAATGTATTTGACTAGCAGAAAAAGACAAGACAAATTAAAGCTGTAATCAAAGGTGTACATATTCACTGTTATCGGAAGACTTTAGTGTTTAATTTCTCCCCTCCCCCCCAATACAGTTAATTAAGTCTTTACAGCCTAATGGTTAGGGATATGAACTGGTGACCTGAGGGTTGCCAGTTCAATCCCTGGACTGGCGTGATCAGATTTGGGAGGGACAGATAACATAGCAGTGTTTACTCCACCCTTCTTAACCCCACTGTAGTGCCCTTGAGCAAGGCCCTTAACTGCAACTGCTCCAGTGGAGCTGCTCAGTGGCCACAAGTCAGTCTGTGGTTGTACTGGGCAGCTTCCAAGTGTGAATGTGAACAGGGTGTCCTTGAAAAAGAGAGGCTGCTTCTCTTGGACCGCCCCCTGTATAAATAATAGTGGTTAAATTAAAAAAAAAAAAAAAAAACAGCACTGTGATGGATTTGTGATAGTGTAATTCAGGTGCAGCCTGTAAGTTTTGATGGCAGTGAAAAACATTCCACCCCGAGTCCAGAGTCTCTCTCTCTCTCTCTCCACACACAGAGATGTGTATAGCCTAGGCCTCCTGAAAGTTTTAATACACTGGATACAAAAACTCTAGACACCCCAAGCTTGAAAACTGTAGGAGTTAGCTGGACAAACCATGAATCCTCTATTGAAATCTAATTAAAAAAAAAAAAAAAAAGTTCCAAAACCTGTAATTTTCACAAAGATTATCAAAAATCAAAATCCTAGGAATATACACCTCTTTAAAACAGGTACAAACACTGTGGAAATAAAAAAGTTGTAGTTTGAAAACTGTGGGAGGAGTTCATTGGACAAACTTGTTTGTACGGATGGACATCATCATACCATAATATGTTCTGTCTTTTGATGGGTGTATAAGACAATCAAAATCACCAAAAGAAAACAATATCCTTAGTGAAGCATGGTGGGGCCAGCATCATGCTTTGGTGTTGCTTTTCTTCAGCTGGAAATGGGGCATCAGTCAAGGTAGAGGGAGTAATGAATAGTCCCAATACCAGTAAATTTTGGTACAAAACCTTCAGGTGTCTGCTGGAAATCTGAAGATGAATTTCACCTTTCAGCACATTGACCCCAAGGATACATCCATATCAACAAAACAATAGCTTAACAGAAGAAATCTAAAGTTTCTGGAATGGCCAAGCCAGCGCCTAGACCTAAATCTGACTGAAAAGTTATGGGGTGACCTGAAGAGAACTGTACATAACAGATGCCTCTGCAATCTGTCAGATTTGAAGCATTTTTGCACGGACTGAACAAATTTTGCCAAGTCAAGATGCAGCATGTTGATAAGACTCGAATCTAAAAACATTGAATACTGTAATTACAGTGCATCCGTAAAGTATTCACAGCGCTTCACCGTTTCCACATTTTGTTATGTTACAGCCTTATTCCAAAAAGGATTAATTTTTCCCTCAAAATTCTACACACAATACCCCATAATGACAATGTGAAAAGGTTTGGGTTTTTTTTTGAGATTTTTGCAAATTTATTAGAAATAAAAAAAAAATTAAGATATCACATGTACATAAGTATTCACAGCCTTTGCTCAATACTTTGCTGATGCACCTTTGGCAGCAATTACAGCCTCAAGTCTTTTTGAATATGATGCCATAAGCCTGGCACACCTATCTTTGGGCAGTTTGGCCCATTCCTCTTTGCAGCACCTCTCAAGCGCCATCAGGTTGGATAGGAAACGTCAGTGCACAGCCATTTTCAGATCTTTCCAGAGACGTTCAAATGGATTCAAGTCTGATCTCTGACTAGGCCACTCAAGGACATTCACAGAGTTGTCCTGAAGCCACTCCTTTGACATCTTGGCTGTGTGCTTAGATTCGTTGTCCTGCTGAAAGATGAACCATCGCCCCAGTCTGAAGTCAAGAGTGGTCTAGAGCAGGTTTTCATCAAGGATGTCTCTGTATATTGCTGCATTCAACTTTCCCTCTATCCTGACTAGTCTCTCAGTTACTGCCGCTGAAAAACATCCCCACAGCATGATGCTGCTACCAACACTGGCGTGCATGAATGGTGCCTGGTTTCCTCCAAACATGACGCCTGGCATTCATGCCAAAAAGTTCAATCTTTGTCTCATCAGACCAGAGAATTTTGTTTCTCATAATAATAATAATAATAATACTACATCAGTCTTATATAGCGCTTTTCTAAATACTCAAAGACGCTTTACAAAGTAGCATAGGAACAAACATACAGTGAATGGGTAAACAGGCAAGGTAGGTACACATAGGTAGAAGAGGCAGTCAGTTTTCATAGGTAGATTTGAAGAGATGGGTTTTGAGATGACTTTTGAAGGAAGCAAGTGTGTTGGCAGACCGGATGTGAAGGGGCAAGGAATTCCAGAGGGTTGGTGCGGTGATGGCGAATGATCTATCACCCAGGGTGCGGAGTTTTGTCTTGGTGATGGGGGTGAGAAGGTGAGTGTCAGCAGAGCGGAGGAAGCGAGTGGGGGAATGACGAGACAGAAGGTCAGTTAGGTATGAGGGGGTGAGGCTATGAAGAGCTTTATAGGTGATGAGGAGGATCTTGAAGTTGATGCGCTGTTGAATGGGGAGCCAGTGGAGTTGACGGAGGAGAGGAGTGATATGGTCTCTGGAGCGGGAGTGAGTAAGTAGGCAGGCGGCTGAGTTTTGGACATACTGTAGTTTTTGGAGGATGGTGGAAGGAAGTCCATACAGAATGCTGTTACAGTAATCAAGTCTGAAGGTGATGAAGTCATGGATGAGTATTTCAGCAGCAGAGGGGGAGAGGGTGGGATGGAGGCGTGCAATATTACGAAGATGAAAAAATGATGTTTTGGTGATATGGTTGATGTGAGATGTGAAGGAGAGGGTGGGATCCATGATAATGCCGAGGTTTCTGGCCAGGGGGGAGGGGGTGACTGAGTGACCATCGATTTGGAATGAAAAGTTCTGGGAGGAAGGTAAAAGAGATTTTGGTCCAAAAATGATGATTTCTGTTTTATTGCTGTTTAGTTTGAGAAAGTTGTTAGTCATCCAGATTTTTATATCTGTGAGGCAGTTGGTGATGGTGGGAGAGAATGGCGGGGGTGATGGATTTAGAGGAGATGTACAGCTGGGTGTTGTCGGCGTAGCAGTGAAAGTGAAGACCATGTTGACGGATGATGTGACCAAGCGGAAGCATGTAGAGAGTGAAAAGGGTCTGGTCATGGTCTGAGAGTCCTTCAGGTGCCTTTTGACAAACTCCAGGTGGGCTGCCATGTGCCTTTTACTAAGGAGTGGCTTCCATCTGGCCACTCTACCATAAAGGACTGATTGGTGGATTGCTGCAGAGATGGTTGTCCTTCTGGAAGGTTCTCCTCTCTTCACAGAGCAATGCTGGAGCTCTGACAGAGTGACCATCGGGTTCTTGGTCACCTCCCTGACTAAGACCCTTCTCCCTGATGGCTCAGTTTAGACGGCCACCAGCTCTAGGAAGAGTCCTGGTGGTTCCGAACTTCTTCCATTTACAAATGATGGAGACCATTGTGCTCATTGAGACCTTCAAAGCAGCAGAATTTTTTCTGTACCCTTCCCCAAACTTGTGCCTCGAGACAATCCTGTCTCAGAGGACCACACACAATTCCTTTGACTTCATGCTTGGTTTGTGCTCTGACATGCACTGTCAACTGTGGGACCTTATATAGACAGGTGTGTGCCTTTCCAAATCATGTCCAATTAACTGAATTTACCACAAGTGGATTCCAACTAAGCTGTAGAAACATCTCAAGGATGATCAGTGGAAACAGGATGCACCTGAGTTCAATTTTGAGCTTCATGGCAAAAGCTGTGAATACTTATGTACACGTGATTTCTTTTTTTTTTTTAATACATTTTCAAAAATCTAAAAAAAAAAAAAAAAAAATTCACATCGTCATTATGGGGTATTGTGTGTGTAGAATTTTGAGGAAAAAAATGAATTTAATCCCTTTTGGAATAAGGTTGCAACAAAACAAAATGTGGAAAAAGTGAAGCGCTGTGAATACTTTCCGGATGCACTGTAAATCAAAAGGTATTTCAACAAAGTATTAGGTTTGGAGGTGCACACTTATTCAACCAGCTGACTGTATGCTTTTTAATTTTTTTCTCTCTCCAACAGATAACATTTGTCAGTTGAATTGTACAAGTTACAAGACACATTAAAGGTGGGAAAACTCTGGAAATGATTTATTGTTGTCTCATTTTTTTACATAACAAAAACCTGGCATTTTTACAGGAGTGTGTATATTTTTTTAATCCAATGCATGTATTCATATCTTGTTACCTCTGACATTAATTTTTAGCACAACCTGGATACAGACCCACCTGAGGATCATTGTGAGTTTGGTGAGCATCTGGACAATGACTTGGGAGGAGCAGTGATTTCCATGAAATCATAAAAATTGGCAAAATAATTAAAATTTACTTTTTGCATTATGTACATTTATTGATATATTTTAATCCATGTATCTGCATAATTTTTCCCTTAAATGTATTTATTTATAAAATGTTTAATTCATGCATTTTACTAATTGGATTATATCTTACTTTGCGTGTCCACATATGTCTACTATTTTTTATTTTAAATTCTGTCTGTGTGGGACAAATTCCAATCAACTGATATGGCATTAAAGCATTGAACCACTTAACCTGTTCTACAAACCTCAATTCCAATGAAGTTGGGACACTGTAAAACATAAAAACAGAATACAATGATTTGCAAATCCTTTTCAACCTATATTAAATTGAATACACTACAAAGATGAGATATTAAATGTACAAACTGATAAAACTTTTTTTTGTTGTTGCAAATATTCATTCATTAATTCACTCTTTTTGAATTTGATGCCTCCAACACGTTCCAAAACAGCTGGGACAGGGGCATGTTTACCACTATGTTACATCACCTTTCCTTTTAACAACACTCAATAAGCGTTTGGGAACTGAGGACACTAAGGGGCAGATTTACTAAGGCAGCGCACATTAGCGAGTGCACAATTTAGACAGAGCACCTAAGGGAACGGCCAATTTTTGCCAGGGATCTACAGGTGCATTTCAGTAAATTAGAATGTCATTGAAAAGTTGATTTATTTCAATAATTCCATTCAGAAAGTGAAACTCATATATTATATAGTCATTACACACAGAGTGATATATTTCAAATGTTTATTTCTTTCAGTTTTGATGGTTATGGCTTATAGCTCATGAAAACCCCAAATTCAGTTTCTCAAAAAATTAGAATATTACATAAAATTAATTTTAAAAAATTAGATTTTTAATAGAAATGTTGACCGACTGAAAAATATGTCCATGTACACACTCAATACTTGGTCGGGGCTCCTTTTGCATAATTACTGCATCAACGCAGCATGGCATGGAGGCGATCAGCCTGTGTTACTGCTGAGGTGTTATGGAAGCCCATGTTGCTTTGATAGCAGCCTTCAGCTCGTCCGCATTATTGGGTCTGGTGTGTTTCATCTTCCTCTTTACAATACACCATAGATTCTCTATGGGATTTAGGTCAGGAGAGTTTGCTGGCTAATCAAGCACAGTGATACCATGGTCATTAAACCAGGTTTTGATACTTTTGGCAGTGTGGGCAGGTGCCAAGTCCTGCTGGAAAATGAAATCTGCATCTCCATAAAGCCTGTCTGCAGAGGGAAGCATGAAGTGCTCGAAAATTTCCTGTTAGATGGCTGCACTGACATCGGATTTGATTAAACACAGTGGAAAAACACCAGCAGATGGCATGGCTCCACATATCATCACTGACTGTGGAAACTTCAAACTGGACCTCAAGCAACTTGGATTCCGTGCTTGTTCACTCTTCCTCCAGACTCTGGGACCCTCATTTCCAACTGACAAGACTTGGCACCTGATTTGGGAAGCCGTGTCATCTGCTGGTGTCAGTCCACTGTTTTATCAAGTCCAAAGTCAATGCAGCTGTCTACCACGACATTTTAGAGCACTTCATGCTTCCCTCTGCTGACAAGCTTTATGGAGATGCTTATTTCATTTTCCAGCAGGACTTGGCACCTGCCCACACTGCTGTCAAAAGTACCAAAGTCTGATTTAATGACCATGGTATCACCATATTTTACTGGCCAGCGAACTCTCCTGACCTAAACCCCATAGAGAATCTATGAAGTATCGTCAACAGGGAGATGAGAGACACCAGACCCAATAATGCAGACGAGCTGGAGGCCGCTATCAAAGCAACCTGGACCTTCATAACACCTCAGCAGTAACACAGGATGATCACCTTCATGCCACGCCACAGTGATGCAGTATTAATTCATGCAAAAGGAGCCCTGACCAAGTATTCACTGTGTGCATGGAAATACGTTTAGTCGGCCAACATTTCTATTAAAAAAAATCATTTTTTAAAAATTGATCTTATATAATATTCTAATTTTTTGAGAAACTGATTTTCGGGTTTTCATGAGCTGCTAGCCATAACCATCAAAATTAAAAGAAATAAACACGTGAAATATATCACTGTCTGTAATGAATCTATATATGAGTTTCACTTTTTGAATTGAATTATTGAAATAAATCAACTTTTCGATGACATTCTAATTTACTGAGATGCACCTGTACTAACAACAAGCAAAATTATGAACACAGACGTGGTCACTTCATTTCAATAATAACCACCCATCCACCAAGAGCACTGCAAAATTGAGCACAGGCACATCTGATGAGGACGTGGGTCACACAGGCACAGGTAGTTTGAAGGAGCATACTATAGGAGTTTTTTGGTTTTTTTTTTTAAAGCTTCTGATTAACCGCAAAACCCAGTAAAATAGTTTAATTTTGTTAGTCATATTTCAAAGTTTTGATTTTCATTTCACATGACAGACTCCTTTGTTTAATATGTATAAAGTATTTGTATATAATTTTAAAAAGGACTACTCATGAATTAATTGATTATTTGACCAATGTGTTTATTTTATTCACACAAGAACCATCAAGATGGTCTGATGGAGACTCTGGGTTTTATTATGTGAATAACTTTGTTTTAACAAAATCTACAGGTCTCCCAGTTCATGACTTACAGCAGGAAAAATAAATATTGAACACGTCAACATTATTACCTCCGCCAAGGGAGGATGGAGGTATTGTTTTCAGTAGTGTTGGTTTGTTTGCTGGTTTGTCTGTTAGCAACATCACTCAAAAAGTTAAACAGATTTTGATGAAATTTTCAGAAAAGGTGTGTAATGGCACAGGGAACAGATGATTAGATTTTGGTGGTGATTCAGATCATGATGTAGATGCAGGAATTTTTTGAATATTATTTTATATATTAATCTGGCACTTTTCATGTACTTCCCCTTTAAGACGTGTCCACTCAGTTATGTGCGTGGTCACGACACAGGGCCACGCGCCTCGGCAACCCGGAAGCCAAACACTGCAGAAAAAGTATTACAGAATGTGTCCACCAAACTCATTTTCCCTGCTGTGGGCGACTATTTTCTATTCATTCTCTATGTAGTCTAGTGTTTACAGCGCCGAGTGCCCTCGGTGCTGAAACACTTTGAGCAGTGGCCGCTTCTTGTCGCAATGCTATGGGCTGAAAAAAGTCCAATTTGTCAGATTACTGTATAGCTACGCTAGTCAATGTCAGACCTTTCTAAGTAGCCAATCAGAATTCAGGAAGGGTGTAACACAGAACGCCGGTACAGGAAGACGAGAACGGTAGGTGACGGACGGCGGAGGCTGAACTTTGCTGCATCAAACAACCCGGTACTCTTTGATCTGACACTAAAAGGATATCATGATCAAAAGCTGAAAGCAAACGCTTGGAGGAACATGTCAGCATCTGGCGCCATGCCAGGTGAGCGTTTGTAATATGTATTTGTAATATGGATACTATGTGAATTTGTAGTTGATAACTGCAAAAAATGGTATGATATCGCACTGTTGTGTAATATTGCGTAATAATTATGAACCTTGTCAGTAAACTGTAAGGGAGAACAGAGGAGGAAAAAAAAAAATGAAAACCAACCTGAAAGATTCAATAAACCATGACGCTGATTTAAGGTGGAATTGCCCAGCCCCAATGTATGGTCAATACAACTATGACAGTCTTGTTATTATAATGAAGTCATATAATTTTTGCTGTCATTTCTCTGTGTTAATAATAATAATAATAATAATAATAATAATGGATTGCATTTGTATAGGGCCATTCATTTAAATTTTCAGGAAAGGTGTGTAATGGCACACTGAATATATTATTAGATTTTGGTGATGATCTCAAAATGCATACCTCCGCCATGGCTCGTTATCTTCTCACAGAGTGTTAGCAACAATACTCCAAAACTACTGGATGGATATGGAAGAAATTTTCACCAGAGGTGGCCCTTGGTCCACATCATCAGATGTTGGAGGTGATCTGTGAGTGCATACATCCACCAAGGCCCTATCTCGCAATGTACAGATGGATGGTGATATGGATGGACAAAGGGACAGAGAGCAGGACAAAGGGAGGGATGGACGGAGTCTTGGCGGAGGTATGCGCTGTCTGAGTGCCCTCTAGTTCTCATTAAACATATTTCTGGTGGAGCCACTGACCTGAGATTTTCACCAGATATCAGTAACAATCCAAGTAACCCGTATATACAAAGAAATCAAGGCAACTGTGTTCATAAAACAAATTATATTTAATAAAGTGGAATGACACAGGGAATAAGTACAGAACAGCCTTTAAAAAGGTCTGTGTTGGAGCCATCATTCGAAAGTGGAAAGAACATCATTTTGCGACGACCAAGTGCTTCTCACAAGATTCCTCGCAGAGGAGTCAAAAGAATAGAGAATGGGACTTCCGGTCTGGACACCATGGTGGTAGCAGCTTAACGCTGAAGCTCCCAGATCCCATCCGTGAAAATACCATGAAAATCAGATTTAACGGATTTATGGAAGAGTGAAAATCAAACGACAAAGTCATTATGCCTAAAGGAAAACAGAAGAGATCGACATTTACCAGGCCAAGACACGCATCGGCCGGAGAAACTGACCTCGAAGACAATAACCTTTCAGAAATGGAGGAGCAAAATGAGGCTAGCAACACGGCTAGCTTAAAAACGATACTTCAAGAATTAAGAGAATTTCGCCGACAGTGTTGGGCCGAATTTCGTGAAATTAAAGACGAAATAAAAAGGACAAACAACAGA
Source organism: Pholidichthys leucotaenia (assembly GCA_020510985.1). Lineage (NCBI taxonomy): Eukaryota > Metazoa > Chordata > Actinopteri > Cichliformes > Pholidichthyidae > Pholidichthys > Pholidichthys leucotaenia. The sequence continues at coordinate 350,491,293 of CM035838.1, forward strand.
GTGGACTAGGCTGAGGACCGAATCATGGAAGCAGAGGAAAGAATAAAAGGGCTGGAAGAAACCACACTGGAATTATTTAAACGACAGACAAGACTGGAGGCTAAGCTAACCGGCCTGGAAGGAAGACTAAGAAGGGACAACATAAGAATTCATGGTCTGAAAGAAGGAGTCGAGGATGGTTTCACCACAATGGCTGCATGCATGGAAACCATACTGAGAGAAAAGTTGGAAAGTCCTCAATCCACCGACTTGAAGATAGAAAGGGTGCACCGTTCATTAGCCCCAAGGCCGTCGGAGGAAGCTCCCCCGCAATCGGTGGTGGTGAAGTTTTCCAACTTCAGAACAAAAGAAGAGGTTTTGAGACTAGCTTGGCAGAAAAAAGGATTTATGCACCAAGAAAGAAAAGTTTTTGTAGAGCATGACTACGCCCCGGAGGTCCTTAAAAAAATGTTGGGAATACAATGACACTAAAAAGGTACTAAGAGAGAAGAAACTGCGCTTTCAAACTCCATTTGCGGTGAAGCTGAGGGTTTTTACGGGGAAGAGACGTGTCTCTGCAACTCGGCGGAAGAAGCAACCAGGGATATGGCGAGAAGAGGGCTCCCGGTAACTGTGTAAAAACCCGCAGCGGACCCGATTGAAAGAATCAAGGGTCAAACGTGGTGCACACAGAGACCCTCAAAATCCACAGGCCAGCAGCGGGAAACCCAGCGCCAAGGCTATAAGGAAAAACTGGACGCTTTCAGGAGGAAATAATGATATTTTTAGTCAATCTGCGCATCCAACCCTCCTCCCACAAGGGAACAGACATTAAAGGAGATGCAGAATCAGCAAATATGAAGTGGTAAAATATTTCATGGAACAGTCATAATATTAGAAACAAACTAGAAAAGCACTCGGAGAGCGCAGACCTCCGCCAAGCGCCACAGTTCCCCCCATAGAGTGTTTGTGTGTACGTTTTCAGATTCCTTGACCATGAAAACATATGACTAGCAATTGGATTGACAATGATAGGACTAATGGTTCAGTAGTTATTCACGAAAATGGCATTTTCCGTAATGGCAGTTTAGCGCCACAGTTCCCCGCATACAGTGTTTGTGTGCACGTTTTCAGATTCCTTGACCATGAAAACAAATGACTAGCAATTGGATTCACAACAACTGGATTGACAATGATAGGATTAGTGGTTCAGCAGTTATTGACGAAAATGGCATTTTCCATAATGGCGGCCACATTTCCCCCCATACAGTGTTTGTGTGTACGTTTTCAGATTCCTTGACCATGAAAACATATGACTAGCAATTGGATTCACAACAATTGGATTGACAATGATAGGATTAGTGGTTTAGTAGTTATTCACGAAAATGGCATTTTGAGTAATGGCGGTTTTCTTGTGGACGGTGATCCGGATCACAACCAAAATCTAATCATCTGTAGGATACCCCATTTCTGACAATCTGTGAAAATTTCATGAAAATCCGTCCATAACTTTTTGAGTTATCTTGCTAAACAGACAGACAAACAAACAAACAGACAGACAAACCAACGCCGATGATCACATAACCTCCCCCTTTGGCGGAGGTAATAAGTCTTAAAAACAAAAAAACTTGTTAAAATAGAAATGTGACAATGAACCACATAAACTCTCCACACTAACAAATACTGTATTACAGTGATCCCTCTCTTATCGCGGTTAATGGGTTCCAGAACCAACCACGAAAAGTGAAAAACCGCGAAGTAGCGTCACCCCTAATGACGTCATCCATAAATAATACGTACGTTCATTCTCTCACTCTCTCTCTCGTGTGATACGTGTGTGTGTGTGTGTGTAAGTGTACATACATACGTAGATGTAAATAAAGTGTACATAAATATGTTTTTAGAACTCTTTTATTCTTATAACAAGATACGTAACTCAAGATGAAGATGATTTACTGCACAGGTTAATGAGAGCTTTACTGCTCCTCAGGTGACGCCTCATCGTCAAGTGCTAGAAGCGCAGGATCGTCGAGGGCAGCTTCTGGTAGAGCTGGAGAAGCTGCAGGAGGCGGCGTAGTGGCTCGACGGGAAGACTATTTTGCACAAAATGGCACAAGAGAACAGCAAAAAGTTCCACGCGGCGAGACTAAGCAACACGAGCGATAAAAAGCAATGAATGCGGTCTTCCTTCACTGCATGGGCGTTCGGCAGGGAGAGGAGGTGGGTGAAACGTCTCAGCCAATCAGCTTGTGGGGTGAAATGTCCCGGCCAATCAGCTTGCGAGATTTCCGAGCCGAGCAAACACGAGAACAGCGAACAGAGAGTTGTGCGGCTCTCCGTGTTGATACCTGATGGTCTAATGTAGTCTCCCTGCCTTCTGCTAGCGCCCGCCCATTATTTCTCAATTTTGAATTTTTGATGAATATTTTTGAAAAATCCGCGATGCACTGAGGGCGCGAAAGGTGAAGCGCGAAGTAGCGAGGGATCACTGTACCGTGATTGTTTGCTGTGATGGTTGGTGGTGGGAGGTTGTGCATAATTTCATAGGGTATAGGCATTAAAACAAAAAAAAAAATCTATACAAGTTCAGATTGGGATCTGAAAATCACGTTAAAAACATGGGACAACTCACAGGGGTAAGAGGGCCTTCAATACGTAACAAAGTTTGAGGAATTTCCCTCAGAGCCAACACATCATCAAGGCTCCTCTAAGGTCGCTAAAAAGACCTCAGTTCAGGAAGATCTTTTGACAGTTTTTTTGTTTTAAAGTTTTACATATTATGTTCTTAATATTTTTTATGTTCTTAATGTTCTTTCAGTTTTTGAGTAGCATAAAAGAGGGCCACTGTACTATTATACTGAATAAGACAATACAATGGAGAAACGGGGTTCAACCAAAATAATCTCATATAATGCAAAAGGGATCCTGAATCCAGTTAAAAGAGCCAAGATTCTAGGCAAAATGAAAAAAGACAAAGCAGGAATAATATTTTTACAGGAGACTCACCTAACAGACTTGGAACACACTAAACTTAATAGACAAGGGTTTAAACTGATCTCTTCATCTTCATTTAAGTCAGGGAGGAGGAGGGGGGTAGCGACATTGATCTCAACTAAAATTATATTTGAAAAAAAAAAATCAGAGCACAAAGATAAAGAAGGGAGATTTAGCATGGTACTTGGGCGGCTAGAGGGAGAAGATATCACCCTGCTGAATGTATATGCACCTACAGGGGCTAACTGGAAATTTTATGAAAATGTATTTGACCTAATGATAACTAAAGCCCAAGGTTTAGTGATATGTGGTGGAGACTTCAATCTAAGACTGAATCTGTACTGGGACGCATCAGGTAATTCTCCACATCAAAATAACACTCAAAAGTAGAAAAACTAGGATGCTATTAAATGAAATGGGAATCTGTGACGTGTGGAGGGAATTCAACCCCAGTGTAAAAGATTTACATTTTACTCAGCACCACATTCATCATATTCAAGGACTGACTATTTTTTTATGTTTAATAGAGACAGTGGAAGAGTAAAAACATGTAAAATAGGACTGATGGATCTCTCTGACCACAGTCCGATCTACATGGACTTAAATATCCAAAAATACACAAATAATACATTTTCTTGGAGGTTAAATTCAAATGTGCTGAAAGGACCACTGAAAGATGAATTGGAATCAGATATTCTCAGATATTTGGAAGAAAATGATAATGGAGAAGTATCCCCTTTAATACTGTGGGACGCATGCAAAGCTGTAATAAGGGGAAAGATTATTGCAAAACTGGCAATCCAAAAGAAACTGAGACAAGAAAAACTAATCACATTACAGTCAGAACTTAAGAAACTAGAAAAAGAGCACAAAGACAACACTCATTCTAATGACTCGCTCAAAATTAAGGAAATTAAAAAACAAATAAATGAGATCTACACAACAGAAATCCAGAAGAAACTTACATTTCTGAAACAAAAATATTATGAAACAGGTAGCAAATCGGCAAAATTACTAGCCTATAAATTGAGGAAACAACAAACGGAGAGAGCAATCTACAAAATCAGAGACCCAGTATCAAAGGAAATAAAAATTAGAATTCAGGAAATTCATAAAAGCTTCGAGAATTACTACAAGAACTTGTACTCCCTCAAAAAACACAGACGCATCCGAAGCCTTCCTAAATACATTAAATCTTCCCCAACTTACTGAGTCACAAAATAAAAAACTATTGGCAGAAATACAACCTGAAGAATTAAAAAAAGCAATTATGAAACTTAAAGCTAACAAATCCCCAGGAGCATATGGCTATACAGCAGAGTGGTACAAAACTTTTAAACAGCAACTATCTCTTCTCCTCCTGAAAACATTTAACATCTGCAGAAATGGTGCTGGCAGTGGCATTACGGCAGCCGAAAGGAAGAGACTGAACAAACTGATCAAGAAAGCTAGCTCTGTCCTGGGGCAGCACCTTGACCCAGTGGAGGAGATAGGAGAGAGAAGGACGGTGGCTAAACTGTCATCTCTGCTGGAGTCCGAGTTTCACCCTATGCAAGACATACTGAATGCACTGAGGAGCTCATTTAGCAACAGACTACATCATCCTAGGTGCACAACCGAGAGGTCTCGCAGGTCCTTCCTACCTACGGCTGTCAGACTGTACAGCCTAAGCAGGGCTGCTCACAGAGATAGCAAAAAGACATGACAACCTAATAGTTTTGAATGCAAAAGATGCAATAGACTTATACAATGGTCCCCTCCGGCATACAACTAGGAAAATACCGGTCGCTATGGAGGGTGAGAATATGTATGGGTACATAATCATACCATGTAGGATAACTAAGTAGACGGTTGTGCTGTTTCATCCCATCTAGCAACAATGCTCCGCACTGTGTGTGTTTATATATTTACATATTTATTCCATCTAGCTACAATGCTCCGTACTGTGTTTATATACCTACATATTTATTCCATCCAGCTACAATGCTCCGCACTGTGTGGCTATATATATATACAGTATATATATATATATTTATTTATTTATATGTACATATGTATACTTGCTGCTCTTGGGTTTTTTTTCTCTTGCCTTCTGATTGTTGCTCTGAGTGTTGCTATCCCTGTGCTGTTGCAATCCTGGAATTTCCCCATTGTGGGACTAATAAAGGCTTATCTTATCTTATCTTATATACCTGGGGCAGCCGAACACCTCTTTTCCAGAACTAATCTCAGTTTTTTCAGAGTATGGAGAGGTATCGGGGTACGAATTGAACATGCATAAAACCCAAATTTTAACATTCAACTATAACCCAAATCAATATTTACTAAGCAAATTCAAAACTAACTGGGAGATGGAATCTATGAAATATCTGGGGATCAATATCCCGAAACAGCTCAACAAAATTATAACACTAAACTATAATCCACTAATGGCAAAAATAAAACCTGATCTAGCAAGATGGAATATGATACCATTCTTGGGTACTGCACAAAGAACTGAAGCAGTCAAAATGAATATACTTCCACGTCTTCTATGCCTTTTCCAAACAATACCAGTAGAACCTCCCAAAAAAACATGGCAAGAACTGGATAGAAGGATCTCAAGATTCGAGGCCCAAAAAAACGAGGTGACTGCAGCAGAGAAAATGGAGGACGCCAGGCTTGATAAGTTGATAAGCTTCGCCAGTTTGGGTAAAGAGTTGAAAGACTTCAAGCGGCAGCTACAACAGGATTTAGCGGCTCTTAAGGAGGAGCTGAAAAAAGAGATTAAGGAGGAAATTATGGGCCTCCGAAGAGAAATGGAGCGCAAGCTAGCAGAAAACATGGAGGAGCTGCGCTCTCAGCGGGCATGTATGACAGAAGCACAGGCCTGAATATCGGAGCTGGAAGATTGGAAGAGCGAGGCAAGCGAACAGCTACAGACCCTGACGGCACAAACGCAGAGGATGCAGGAGAAAATAACCGACCTGGAGAGCAGGTCCAGACGGAGCAATATACGTATCTTCGGGATCCCGGAGGGCATTGAAGGCAACTCGATGACGAAATTCATGGATCAGTTCTTAAAAAAAAGAGCTGGAGCTGCCCAGTGAAGCGGACCTGCAGATTCAACGAGCGCACAGAGCCTCGGCACAGAACCCGAATCCAAACTCTCCACCCAGGTCAGTTGTGGTAAACTTTCTGAAATATGATGTAAAGGAAAGAATCCTGACACAAGCGTGGAAAAAAAAGATACGAATCGGCGACAAGCAGATATTCTTTGATCATGACTACCCGACAGAAATTGTGCAGCAGCGAAAGAAATATGCCAACATTAAAAAAACACTGAAAGAGAAAAAAATTAGATTCCAAACGCCGCTAACGAAGATGAGGATTCATTGGGAGGACGGCGTGAAGACATACAACACAGCCAGAGAGGCAGCGCGGGACATGACGGAGCGGGGCTTTGTGGTGAGCGTTCCGGAGGAAGCGGCTGGAGCACCGGCGGCACTGAACGCATCACGACAGCCGGAGTGGAGGCGAGTGAACGGCAGAAGACGGGAGGAGACGTGGAGCAGCGGGCCCAGGAAAAACTACAAGGCTTTCAACTGAAAGCCTAGATTGTAACAAAGATTAAGAAAGGCACAGAAGAAATGAAGGCCAAGAAGACAAGGTAAAAGAGAAACAGACGGCTAGGAGAGGTTTAAGTGATATTTGTTGGACATTTCTAGACTAATGACTATTACTTGGATAGTAACTAGAGGTCTAGGGAGGGCCCTTCACTCTGTGAGGACATTCCCTCCACCCACCAACAGGGACCAGTGGGCAGAAGAAAGGCCCAAAGTACAGAGGTCGAGATTTTTTTAATGTGTTTTTATATAAATATGTGTTATTTTTGTTGTTAAAGGGGCTAGGAGCACAAGTTAAAAAAATGGAAAAACATGAATATGGGTAAAAATCTTAAGATAATGACACTAAACGTGAATGGTCTGAACTCACCTGTTAAAAGGGAAAGAATAATAAGAAAATTCAAGAAGGAAAAAGCCGAAATTATATTTATGCAAGAGACACATTTGAGCAAGACAGAACATGTGAAACTAAAGAGATTTGGCTATAAGAACTCCTACTACAGTTCATTTAAGGGAGGAACTAAAAGGGGGGTTATGATACTAATTTCAAATAAAATACAATTTGAATGTGAACAAGAAATCCAGGATAAAGAAGGCAGGTATGTAATAATAAAGGGAAGAATAGATGGTATGCAGATCACATTAGTGAACATCTATGCCCCACCAGAAAGTGACAAGGGTTTTTTTCAACATCTGTTTGATCTCATAGCAACACACAGTGAAGGAGTCCTAATTTGTGGAGGAGACTTAAATGCTGTCATGGATCATGAAGTTGACACAAGTGTTAAGAAGACAAAAAAACATGTAACAAAGTTCATAAGAACCTCACTGGCAGAAATGGGTATGGTAGACATATGGAGGGACCTGCACCCACTCGAAAAAGATTATACACATTATTCAGCAGTCCATAAAGTACACTCTAGAATAGATTACTTCCTTATGAATGAAGGTGACAGACACAGAGTGAGAAATTGTTGGATTGGAGAGGCAGAAATATCAGATCATAATCCTATATACATGGAAATATATTTAAACAATAGAAAACGACAAACAACATGGAAACTTAATGTAGGACTGTTAAATGATGATAAAATGAAAGAAAGAATAAAAGTAAACATAAACGAGTATATCCAAGAGAATGACAATGAAGAAGTGGACCCAACAATACTATGGGATGCACTAAAAGCCGTGTTAAGAGGTAAATTAATTGTTGAAACAGGAAAAGCAAATAAGACTAAACTGGAAACATATGAACAAAGATGTGAGAGACTGAGGGAATTAGAACGTAAACATCAAAGCACAAATGACCCAAAAATATATCAAGAAATTAAAGAAGAAAAAATAAAGATAAAAGAAACACAAATAGATGAAATTGAAAGCAAAAATAGATATCTAAAGCAAAAATATTATGAAACGGGACCAAAAGCCACAAAACTGCTGGCAAAACGGTTAAGAAAACAACAAACAATGAATAATGTATATAAGATTAAAGATCCCATCACAAATAAAACCACAATTAACCCAGAAAACATCGAAGAAATATTCCATAATTTCTATCAAGAACTATACTCGCAACCTGAAGAAACAAATACTAAAGATATTAAAAAATTTCTATGCACATTGGACTTGCCATCAATAGGAAATCAACAAAATGAAAAGCTAACAGCAGAAATAACAACACAAGAGATTAGAGATGTGATTAAGTCACTTAAAAACAGTAAATCACCAGGTAGTGATGGGTACTGAGTTTTATAAACTGTTTATAGAAGAACTCACGCCACAGCTCCTAAAGTCATTTAATTGGACGTTGAACAACAACAAAATACCTCCATCATGGAACGAAGCCATTATTTCAGTTATTTTAAAGCCAGGGAAAGATAGAGAACAATGCGGAAACTATAGACCAATCTCTTTATTAAATGTGGATTATAAAATATATACAACAATTATATGTAAACGAATAAAGACATTCTTGACGGAATTGATAGAAGATGATCAAACTGGTTTCATAGAGGGACGCCAAACACATGACAATATCAGGAGAACAATACATATAATTAATCAAATACATAAAGAAAAGAAAAGCGCAGTAATAATGAGTTCAGACGCAGAAAAAGCATTTGACAGGGTTAACTGGAAATTCCTATATAGTGTGCTGGAACGCTTTGGATTTAACGAAAAATCAGTACAATGTATAAGGACGCTGTATCAAGAACCTGTGGCAAGAATCAAGATAAACAGTAGCTTAACAGACAAAGTAAAAATACAAAGATCAACTAGGCAGGGATGCTGCTTATCGCCCACCTTGTTTGCTCTGTTCATAGAGCCACTGGCTCAAGCGATACGACAAAATAAGAAATTAAAAGGTGTAACAATAAAGGGAGCGGAACACAAGATTGGGCTATTTGCAGACGATATTATAGTTTACCTTGAACAACCAGATGAATCAATAATGGAAATGATGAACTTGATAGAAAATTTTGGAAAGTTATCAGGATACAAGATAAACATAACAAAAACACAAATACTGACATTCCACTATAACCCTCTAAACCAGATAACTGATAAGATCAAACTAAACTGGAAACAAAAAGAAATAAAATACCTTGGAGTGAACATACCTAAAGATCTAAGCAAAATCTATAAAGCAAACTATGATAGGTTGGAACAAGAAATAAAAAAAGATATTGATAGATGGTCAATCTTAAATATGGATCTGAATTCAAAAATTGAGAGTCAAAATCAGCATACAACCTAGATTACTTTACCTCTTCCAGGCTCTACCAACAGAGATTCCAGATGCCCAGTTCTCAACGTGGGACAGGATGATATCGAGATTTGTTTGGGGAGGTAAAAAGCCAAGAGTGAACTAGAAAAGCACTCGGAGAGCACAGACCTCCGCCAAGCAGCACAGTTCCCCCCATAGAGTGTTTGTGTGTACGTTTTCAGATTCCCTGAGCATGAAAAGATATGAGTAGCAATTGGATTCACAATGATTATTTGTTCATTTGACATGGACAGTGCAATAAACAGACAATTAATGAATGACAATCAATGTGATAGTGATAGGATTAGTGGTTCAGTAGTGTAAAATGGGGCTATAAGGGACGGCGGGTTAATAAGGGACACTTTTGTGGGAAATGTTTTAAATGCAATTCTGCTTTTTTTATTTTGAGCAGGACGCTGAGTTGTGTTGTTATTGTCAAATATCCATGAATCCTTCATCAAATCTAGGCGGAAGCAAAATTAAAAAAGCAGAATTACATTTAGAAAAGTGTCCCATATTACCCCGCCGTCCCTTATAGCCCCGTTTTACGGTTGTAAAAGCATTGCCTCCTTGGCGGAGGTAATAAACTGAAGTGTTGGTGTGTCCATCTCCTCCACTGACGGATGCAGATTGGTTAGACAGGTTGCCGTGGGTTTTATATTATATTGGGGTTGCGCTCCGCGGCAAAACAGAATTTAGAGTCTTCCCCGGCAGAGAGGTCGTTTTTACGCAGCGCCTATAGCTGGGCGGGGAATTTGTGGCAAATAACTAACTAACTAACTAACCTGCACTTATATAGCGCTTTTCTAGTCACAAAGACCACTCAAAGCGCTTTCATTAATACTAACCCTCTATTCTAAGGGCCTATAGGAAACAAATATCTAGGGACAATTTAGAACAGCCAATTAACCTAACATGCATGTTTTTGGCATGTGGGAGGAAACCGGAGAAATCCCGGAGTAAACCCACGCAACACGGGGAGAACATGCAAACTCCACACAAATCACTGTTGGTCGGGGGCTGGGATCGAACCCACGATCCCACGATCCCCACAATCCCCCGGCCAAGGGTAAACTGTGCTGCCGCAGTGCTAACCACTGCGCCACCGTGCAGCCCAAATAATGGGGCGGCGGACAGATGTCCGTGTCAGGTTTTGCAGCGTGGCGCAAAAGCAGGCACGCTGGTGTGCCCAGGGCAGCAGTGTTTTCCGCGTGCTTTTGTGCCTAAAACGTTGAAGAACGCGGAGTTTGTGTTGGTCAGACACGACAACCAGCGCAATGTGCGCAGCGCCTATGGCTGGCAGAGGCACGCTGGGGGTCCGAGGCCAGCAGTGTTTTCCGCATGCTTTTGTGGCTAAAATGTTGAAGAAGGCGGAGTTTGTGTTGGTCAGACACGACGCCCAGCGGCCTCCATTGCGCCTGCGCACATGTTGAAAATGGCCCTATGTCACAGTGTGGAAAAATGCTTTAAAAAAATTCCAGTATCCAGACGGTGAACCGGATCACCCCCAAAATTTAATCAGTTCTTCCTTGTACCATTTCCAACAACGCCTGAAAGTTTCATGCAAATCCGTCCAAGACTTTTTGAGTTATCTTGCTAACCAACAGACAAACAGACAGACAGACAGACAAACACACAAACCCTGGCAAAAACATAACCTCCTCCTGGCCTTTTCGGCCTGGCGGAGGTAAATATAAAACTCTCCAGTTACCAAAAGAGAAAGGAGGCATGGGCCTACCGAGTCTAAAGGAATATTACTACTCAGCACAAATAAGATATATCATATGTTGGTGCGACGAAGGATATGAGGCAAAATGGAAAGAAATGGAAAAGGAAATTGAGGGACTCCCAGTACAAAGCATAATAGGAGATAAAGATGCATATAAGCAAATCAAACAAATAGACCCAATCACTAAATTTACTTTGGAACTGTGGTATAAAATAGTACAAAAGTATAATATAAAGGAAGACATAAAACTATTGAAATGGGTAGCATTTGACAGTCAGTTTGAACCGGCAAAACAAGATAGGGGATACAAAAATCTGGTGAACAAGGGAATCACAGCATGGGGCAATATCGGAAAAAAAGATCTCGGGAGCTTTGTAAACATCAGGAGAAAATTTAAACTAGAAAGATCGGAATTCTTCAGATATCTGCAGATGAGAGACTATTATATGAAGAAGATTAGGCATAACCTCCAAACAGATGTGAGCGAGATCATACAATTCATTTTAAGCTCATATACAGGAAATAAAATAAGAATTATTTCAAAGCTATATCAGAAACTTATGGCAAACAATCATTCAAGTAACTATATAAAGGAGAAATGGGAGAAAGAGCTAAATTTAAACATAACAGAAGAAAGCTGGCAGGAAATATGGAAAACACAACACACATCAACAAATTCAAGGACATGGAGGGAATTTGGATGGAAAAACCTGATTCGCTTTTTCATTACACCACAGATTCAAGGAAAATATACAAATACCCAATCTTTATGCTGGAGGGGATGTGGGGCTCAAAATGCAGACCACTCACATATGTTTTGGAAATGCTGCAAAATCTCATCATTCTGGAAATCTATACATGTGACAATACAGAGGATATTAGGATATAATATACCAATGAACTGTAACCTGATGTACTTATGTGATCTTAAAAGAGACAATGTAATACAGGCTGAGGACAGATATCTAGTTAAAATCTTGTTGATTGCATGTAAAAAAACTATCACAAAAAAATGGCGATCAGAAGTTCTTCCTGACCAAAAGCAATGGACTGACATTGTTGAGGACATACGTATGATGGAAAAACTAACATATCGACAAAGAATGCAAGAAGGACTATGGGGAAAAAAATGGCGGAAATGGACACACTACAAAGTGCAACAACGAGACAGAAATTGAAAGAATAACCAAAGACGCTGGAAAAACCAGAAGAATTAAGAGATGGAAACTAAAAACTTGATGCTCCAACATTTGTCCCCCCCCCCCTTTTTTTTTTTTCTTTCTTACTCTAGCCCCTTTGTTTTTAAATGTAGACTGTGATCTGAATGCAATATATATGATGAAAAATGAATAAAAATCTAAGTTACAAAAAAAAAAAAAAAAGGAGGATTTGGAAAGGGCCCAGTCAGATGTTCTAAAGGTTTTCTTAATGGCATATAAAGAGATCTCAGGGATCAGATACATTTCTAAAATATACCATGGTCTCCAAGATTTAAAAGGAAACAACACATCATATATAAAAGAGAAATGGGAAAAAGAGGGGAATTTCACTTTACAACTGGAATTATGGGAAAAACTAAATAAACAACAGTGGAAAAGTACCTCATCCCTGCTGTGGAGAGAATTTGGATGGAAAAATTTGGTAAGATTTTTTAGAACACCTGCACAAAACAAATTTACTCATAAAGGGTTGAATTGCTGGCGCTTGTGTGGTGAAGAGACTGCAAATCATCTTCATGTGTTTTGGTCATGCCCAGTTATCCACCAATATTGCACTAATGTACAGACAATATTGGGGAAAATATTCAAAGTAACAGTTGTGGCGCAGATATTGAGTTCATATCTCCCCACAAATGCATGACTGTATGTGTATTGGTAACTCCACGTCTGATGGGACAAAAGAGGTCTGGACCTGCAGGGATCTACAGGAGATGACGAGTAGGTGTGAGTCTTGACCTTTGTCTCCGAGAGGATGTCCCAGGAAAATTCCCGGAACACCGTAGGACAAGAGACAATAGTGAGACATGAAAGAGTGCATTGTGACTGAGGCTATGTGCCATGTAATTATATGTTTGCTTATGTAACATGTGACTGTGGGTTGTGGCCCCAGCAGAGTATAAGAACGTGGTATTCGATTGCTCAGCCTCTTTTCCTGCATAGAGATTGATAGAGCATGTGTTCACTAAATAAAGTTGACTCTGAGAAATAAACTCAGCCTCATTCTTGAACGCATTCTCTACACTGGTGACCCTACGACTAAGTATGGACGAACTTCATACAGCAGACTCATCAGGAGCCAACCAGGCCAGCGCAGCTACCGCAGTCCAGCTGCCCGAATTCTGGCAGCACAGCCCACGTGCCTGGTTCAACACGGTTGAGGCGCAGTTTCACCTTCAGGGAATTTCAGCAGATGCAACGAAATTCTTCTATGTGGTAGCAAAGCTGGACAGCCTCACAGCACAGCGGGTGGAGAGCCTGACTAACCATCCACCAGAGGTCGACAAGTAAAGCGCATTGAAAGCCGCGCTCATCCGTGCCTTCACTCCCTCACTGGGAGAGCGGGCAGAGAGGCTCCTGATGTTGACCGAAAGCGAAGCAGACAGGCCCGCTGACCTGATGGCGATGGTCTTTTTACAGCATTTCCTGCACAGCCCGGGTGGTCCCGCCCACTGCACAGCCCAACCTCACAGCTGCGGGTGGTAAGTTTCAAGCATTGCTCACTCAGTTTCCAGCACTCACAGTCCCAACGTTTTCGGCGTCAGTGGCTAAACATGGGGTGGAGCACTTTATAACTACTACCGGTCCCCCCGTTTTTGCAAAAGCTCGGCGCTTGGACCCAGCTAAACTCGCCATAGCGCGCGAGGAATTAGCCAACCTGGAAGAACTGGGCATCATTAGACGCTCTAACAGCCCCTGGGCATCGCCACTACATATGGTCCCCAAGACCGATGGCTCGTGGCGGCCTTGCCGTGATTTCCGCAGGTTGAATAACGCTTCAGCTCACGACCGCTACCCGATCCCGCACATCCAAGATTTTTCGGTACATTTGGCGGGGGCGTGTATTTTTTCTAAAATAGATTTGGTGCGTGGGTACCACCAAGTCCCAGTTCGCGCTCAGGACATACCCAAAACAGCGGTAATAACTCCTTTTGGACTTTTCGAGTTTTTGCGTAGCGCATTATGGACGCAGTCCTACGCGACCTCCCTTTCGTGTTCGTCTACTTGGATGATATTTTGGTAGCCAGCACGTCCGAGGACGAACATGAAAGCCACCTCACAGAGGTTTTTCGGAGGCTGGCAGAGCACGGGTTAATAATTAACCCAGCGAAGTGCCAGCTTGGGGTTGCGCAGATCGATTTTTTGGGGCATCGCGTTTCACCAGAAGGAGCGGTTCCTCTGCCCAATAAAGTACGCGCAATAACGGATTTTCCCAAACCTCGAACGGTCAAAGCATTGCAAGAATTTTTGGGAATGGTCAATTTTTACAACCGTTTCCTCCCAGGCGCAGCTCATGCAACCCCTGTACGCAGCGCTTAAAAAGCAAAAACCCCCGAATAAGATCGAGATGGTCCCCGGAGCGGGAATTCTCCCAGGTCAAATCAGCCCTGGCGAACGCCATTTTGTTGGCACACCCGGTGCCAACGGCACGTACGGCGCTCACCACGGACGCTTCTGATTTAGCGGTGGGGGCGGTCGTTAAACAGTTCGTGGCGGGGAGCTGGCAACCCCTCGCGTTTTTCAGTAAAACCTTGCGCGATAACGAGAGGAAGTACAGCGCGTTCGACAGGGAGCTTTTGGCCCTACATTTGCCACCCGCCATTTCCAGTTCTGGCTAGAAGGGCGCCGTTTTACCGCGTTCGTTGACCATAAGCCATTAACTTTTGCGATGGCCAAGATTTCAGAGCCCTGGTCAGGCCGGCAACAGAGACAGCTGGCCACGATATCAGAGTTCACCACCGATATTCAGCATGTCGCGGGCAAACATAATGTGGTGGCAGACTGTCTTTCGCGTGCAGTAGCAGCACCAAGCCCCACGGGGGCAGGCTCGGCAACCGTGGCCGTGGGCCAAGTCTGTGGCGCAGAAGCACTCGCAGCCCCGGTCCACGTTGGTTTAGATCACGCAGCCATGGCCGCGGAGCAAGCTGACGACGCGGATGTGCGCGCGCTCCAGTCTGGACCAACAGGGTTAAGGCTGGACCACAGGGTGCTGCAGATAGGTATGCCCCCTCTAATCTGCGATGTCTCCACCGGGCGGCCTCGTCCCGTAGTTCCGGCTGCATGGCGCCGCCGCGTTTTCGACTCAATGCACTCTCTGGCGCACCCAGGGATGTGCGCATCGATTAAAATGGTGGGGGAAAAATTTGTTTGGCCGGGGTGGCGTAAACAGGTCAAAGAATGGGCAGCGGCTTGTGTAGCGTGCCAACGAGCCAAAATACACAAACACACTAGGGCTCCTTTAGAACCTTTTCACATCCCGGCTAAACGTTTTGATCATGTGCATGTCGACTTGGTGGGCCCCCTCCCGTTGTCGCAGGGATGCACACACCTTTTGACGATGGTAGATCGCACCATGCGTTGGCTGGAAGTGGTCCCTCTAGCGTCAACTACGGCAGCAGACGTTGCACGCGCGTTTTTAACGGCTTGGGTCGCGCGCTTTGGAGTCCCGTCGGACATAACGTCCGACAGAGGTCCCCAATTCATTTCTGAACACTGGTCATCCATGGCTCACAGCCTGAGGGTGAAAATCCACCGCACTACTGCGTATAGCGTATAACCCTCAGGCTAACGGTTTGTGCGAACGCTTTCATAGGTCATTGAAAGCAGCCCTCAGAGAGTCTCTCACGGATACAAATTGCGTGGACAGACTTCCATGGGTATTATTGGGGTTGCGTTCTGCACCTAAGGAGGATTTGCAAGCCTCCCTGGCTGAGTTAGTTTTTGCTCAACCCCTCCGTTTGCTGGGGGATTTCCTCCCTGACAACCCTGTGCCAAATTGCCCCCCCCGCTCAGCTGTTGCAGAGCGGCACAGGATCAGACACCCTCCCCAGCCCGGTGCATCACAGTTTTCCACGCGTTTTTGTGCCAAAAGCTTTAAAGAATGCGGAGTTCGTTTTTGTTAGACATGATGCTCAAAGACCAGGTTTGCAACCCCCTTATGACGGGCCTTTCAGAGTGTTGGAAACAAGAGAGAAACAATTTTTGCTTGATTTGGGTGACAGAAAAGAGTTGATTTGCATTAACAGACTCAAACCCGCTTTTGTTCTGGCTGATGAACACGTGCAAGTGGCCAGGGCCCCCCGCCGTGGCAGGCTGCCGAAAAGGCATTGTTCGTTGACATCACAGAGACGTGCTAATAAGTCTGATTCACAGATGCAGGGAGCTGCGGCAGAAGGAGCCAAGCCGGCTTACAGCAGATCTGGCAGGAGGTTTAAACCCAGGCGATTGGTGGATTGATTTGTGTTATGTGGTGATGTTTCTGCCATACAACTCTGATTACATTTTGTCCCTAAATAGACGTTTGGGGGGGGGGGGGTTATGTGGCGCAGATATTGAGTTCATATCTCCCCACAAATGCATGACTGTATGTGTATTGGTGACTCCACGTCTGGTGGGACAAAAGAGGTCTGGACCTGCAGGGATCTACAGGAGATGACGAGTAGGTGTGAGTCTTGACCTTTGTCTCCGAGAGGATGTCCCAGGAAGATTCCCGGAACACCGTAGGACAAGAGACAATAGTGAGACATGAAAGAGTGCATTGCGACTGAGGCTATGTGCCATGTAATTATATGTTTGCTTATGTAACATGTGACTGTGGGTTGTGGCTCCAGCAGAGTATAAGAACGTGGTATTCGATTGCTCAGCCTCTTTTCCTGCATAGAGATTGATAGAGCATGTGTTCACTCAATAAAGTTGACTCTGAGAAATAAACTCAGCCTCATTCTTGAACGCATTCTCTACACAGTTCCCTTTTCTTTTGTAACTTTGTATTTGGGTTTACTGCCGGAATCACTGGAAAGACGAGGAGAAAAATACTTATTCACTGTTTTAATATTGGCAAGTAAAAAAGCACTTAGAAAAAAATGGATATCGAGAGACTGTCCTGCACCTGAAGATTGGATTAACTTGATTCAGGACATGTATTTGATGGAAAAGTTGACATTCGCACTGAGACAAGACATGGATGGGCTCTTGATCTTTTGGCAACCCTGGAACGCATATGTGTCTTCCATCAGATCTAATCTTTGACAAACCATTTCAATAATGGCTCCTCTCTTTGTTCCAATGCTACTCAGCTGTTCTTCTCTTTTTTTTTTAATTTTTCTTTTCTTTCACTTAAAAAAATGGGTGTTGTGACTTCCGGTCTGGACACCATGGTGATAGCAGCTTAACGCTGAAGCTCCAAGACCCAACCCAGGAAAATACCTTGAAAATCAGATTTAACGGATTTTTGGAAGAGTGAAAATCAAAAGACAAAGTCATCATGCCTAAAGGAAAACAGAAGAAATCGACATTTACCAGGCCAGGACACGCATCGGCCGGAGGATCTGATCCGGAGGATTTCCATTCAGAAGACAAGGAACTGAATGAAGCTAACAAAAAGGTTAGCTTGAAAATGGTACTTAAAGAATTAAGACGATTTCGCCGAGAGTGTTGGGCCGAATTTCGTGAAATCAAAGAAGAATAAAAAGGACAAACAGCAAAGTGGACCAGGCCGAGGACCGAATCTTGGAAGCAGAGGAAAGAATAAAAGGGCTTGAAGATACCGTGCTGGATCTACACAAAAGGCAGTCAAGACTAGAGGCTAAGCTAACCAACCAAGAAGTAAGACTGAGAAGAGACAACATAACTGTGCACTGTGTGTGTTTATATATTTACATATTTATTCCATCTAGCTACAATGCTCCGCACTGGGTGTGTTTATATTTATATATCTATATATTTATTCCATCTAGCTACAATGCTCCGCACTGTGTTTATATATCTACATATTATTCCATCTAGCTACATTGCTCCGCACTGTGTGTGTTTATATATTTACATATTTATTCCACCTAGCTGCAATGCTCCGTACTGTGGGTGTTTATATATCTACATATTTATTCCATCTAGCTACAATGCTCCGCACTGTGTTTATATATTCATATATTTATTCCATCCAGCTACAATGCTCTGCACTGTGTGTCTGTGTGTGTGTATACATATATTTTATAGTAATATGTACATATGTATATTAGCTGCTCTTGCTTGCTTGCTTTTTTTTCTTGCCTTCTGATTGTTGCTCTGAGTGTTGCTATCCCTGTGCAGTTGCAATCCGGGAATTTCCCCGTTGTGGGACTAATAAAGGCTTATCTTATCTATCTTATAAGAATTCATGGTCTGAAAGAAGGAGTCGAGGATGGTTTCACCACAATGGCGGCATGCGTGGAATCCTTACTGAGAGAGAAGTTGGATATTCCCCAATCCACCGACTTGAAGATAGAAAGGGCGCACCGTACATTAGCCCCTAGGCCGGCGGCGGAAGCGCCTCCAAGATCAGTGGTGGTGAAGTTTTCCAACTCCAAAATAAAAGAAGAGGTTGTAAGACTGGCTTGGCAGAAAAAAGGATTTATGCACCAAGAGAGAAAAGTTTTCGTGGAACACGATTACACCTTGGTGGTCCTTAAAAAGCGTCGGGAATACAACGACGCTAAAAAGGTACTACGAGAGAAAAAACTGCGCTTCCAGACACCATTTCCGGCGAAGCTGAGGGTTTTCTACGGCAATGAGACGTGTCTTTATAACTCGGCGGAAGAAGCAACCGCAGATATGGCGAGAAGAGGGCTCCCGGTAACAGTGTTTAAACCCGCAGCAGACCCGATCGAAAGAATCAAGACTCAAACGTGGTCCACACAGAGACCCTCAAAGTTCCACGGGCCAGCAGCGGGAAACCCAGCGTCAGAGCTACAAGGAAAAACTGGCCGTTTACAGGAGGGAATAACGATTTTTTTAGTCAATCTGCACATCCAACCCCCCTCCTACAAGGTAACAAACATTAAAGGAGATGCAGAATCAGCATGTGGTAAAACATTTCATGGAACAGTCATAATATTAGAAACAAAGAAGTCTTTAAAAAAAAAAAAAAAAACTTGTTAAAATAGAAATGTGACAATGATCCACATGTTCTCCCCACACTAACAAATACTGTATTAGCTTGAACGTTTGCTGTGATGGTGATGGGAGGGTGCACACAATTTCATAGGGTATAGGCAAAAAAAAAAAAAAAAAAAAATCATTACAAGTTTGGATTGGGATCTGAAATTCACATTAAAAACATGGGACAACTTACAGGGGTAAGAGAGGGCCCTCAACACGTAACAGAGTTTGAGGAATTTCCCTCAGAGCCTACACTCCATCAAGGCTCTTCCAGGGTCTCTAAAAAGACCTCAGCTCAGGAAGTTCTTTTGTCAGTTTTTTGTTTTAAAGTTTTATACACTATGTTCTTAATGTTTTTTTTGTTCTTAATGTTCTTTCAGTTTCTGAGTAGCATAAAAGAGGGCCACCACACTGTTATACTAAATAAGACAACACAATGGAGAAACAGGGTGTAACCAAAATAATCTCATATAATGTAAAAGGGATCCTGAATCCAGTTAAAAGATCCAAGATTCTAGGCAAAATGAAAAAAGACAAAGCAGGAATAATATTTTTACAAGAAACCCACCTAACAGACGTGGAGCACACTAAACTCAATAGACAAGGGTTTAAACTGATCTCTTCATCTTCATAGAAGTCAGGGAGGAGGAGGGGAGTAGCGACATTGATCTCAACCAAAATTACATTTGAAAAAAAAATCAGAACACAAAGATAAAGAAGGGAGATACAGTTTGGTACTTGGGCGGCTAGAGGGAGAAAATATCACCCTGCTGAATGTATATGCACCTCCGGGGGCTAACTGGAAATTTTATAAAAATGTATTTGACCTAATGATAACTAAAGCCCAAGGTTTAGTGATATGTGGTGGAGACTTCAATCTAAGACTGAATCCATACTGGGATGCATCAGGTAATTCTCCACATCAAAATAACACTCAAAGTAGGAAAACTCGGATGCTACTAAAAGAAATGGGAATCTGACGTGTGGAGGGAATTCAACCCCAGTGTAAAAGATTATACATTTTACTCAGCACCACATCTATCATACTCAAGGACTGACTATTTTTTTATGTTTAATAGAGACATTGGAAGAGTAAAAACATGTAAAAAAAGGACTGATGGATCTCTCTGACCACAGTCCGATCTATATGGACTTAAGTATCCAAAAATACACAAATAATACATTTTCTTGGAGGTTAAATTCAAATGTCCTGAAAGGACCACTGAAAGATGAATTGGAATCAGATATTCTCAGATATTTGGAAGAAAATGATAATGGAGAAGTATCCCCTTTAATACTGTGGGACGCATGCAAAGCGGTAATAAGGGGAAAGATTACTGCAAAACTGGCAATCCAAAAGAAACTGAGACAAGAAAAACTAACCACATTAGAGTCAGAACTTAAGAACCTAGAAAAAGAGCACAAAGACAACACTCATTCTAATGACTCGCTCAAAATTAAGGAAATTAAAAAACAAATAAATGAGATCTACACAATAGAAATCCAGAAGAAACTTACATTTCTGAAACAAAAATACTATGAAGCAGGCAGCAAATCGGCAAAATTACTAGCCTATAAATTGAGGAAACAACAAACGGAGAGAGCAATCTACAAAATCAGAGACCCAGTATCAAAGGAAATAAAATTTAGAATTCAGGATATTCTTAAAAGTTTCGAGAACTACTATAAGAACTTGTACTCCCTCAAAAAACATAAAAACGCATCCGAAGCATTCCTAAACACATTAAACCTTCCCCAACTTACTGAGTCTCAACATAAAATACTACTGTCAGAAATACAACCTAAAGAAGCTAACAAATCCCCAGGAGCAGATGGCTATACAGCAGAGTGGTACAAAACCTTTAAACAGCAACTATCTCCTCTCCTCCTGAAAACATTTAACTACAGTATGTCCTCCACACAAGGGAAATCCCCCCCTCCTGGAGAGAAGGGGTCATTGCAGTCATACCTAAACCTGAAAAGGATAAACTAGAATGCTCCAACTACAGACCAATCAGTGTATTAAATCAGGACTATATGCTTTTTACCACTATCCTTGCCAAAAGGTTAGAAAATATACTGACAGACTTAATTCATTTAGACCAAACAGGTTTTATAAGACAAAGACAGACACAAGACAACATTAGACGCACTTTACACATAATTCATCATATAAAAAAATATAACTTAAATGCAGTCATATTGGGATTAGATGCTGAAAAAGCATTCGATTCGGTTGACTGGTCTTTCCTATATAGAATCTTATCCAGTTTCAATTTTCATAACAACTTCATTAGAACTATCCAGGCATTATATAAAAAAACCAACAGCTAAAATAAGGATTAACGGTAATTTATCATCATCTTTTGAGCTGGAAAGAGGATGTCATCAGGGCTGCCCCTTGTCTCCACTGCTCTTTGCAATCTTCATAGAACCTCTGAGCCAATGGATAAGACAGAATCAAAAAATTCAAGGTATTACACTTGGTCAGAAGGAACATAAAATAGCACTCTTTGCTGATGACATTTTAATATACCTGGGACAGCCGGACACCTCTTTTCCAGAACTAATCTCAATTTTTTCGGAGTATGGAGATTTATCGGGGTACAAACTAAACATGCATAAAACCCAAGTTTTAACATTCATCTATGACCCAAATCAATATTTACTAAGCAAACTCAAAACTAACTGGGAGATGGAATCTATGAAATATCTGGGGGTCAATATCCCGAAACAACTCGACAAAATTATAACACTAAACTATGATCCACTGGTGGCAAAAATAAAATCTGATCTAGCAAGATGGAATATGATACCATTCTTGGGTACCGCACAAAGAATTGAAGCAGTCAAAATGAATATACTTCCTCGTCTTCTATACCTTTTCCAAACAATACCGGTAGAACCTCCCAAAAAAACATGGCAAGAACTGGACAGAAGGATCTCAAGATTCATATGGCAGGGCAAGAGACCTAGAATCAGATATAGAACCCTACAGCTAAACAAAGACAAAGGTGGGCTCACGCTGCCAAATATCAGGGACTATTTTAAAGCCGCACAAATTAAAACTTTAGTAGATATGTAACCCAGTCTACACTGCACAATGGAAGGAGATGGAATGCCAAATAACAAGTGACATCCCCCTACAGGCGATAATAGGGAACAATGCCTTACCTAAACTTTTGAATAACACTAACCCGTGGATAGAGACCCCGCTAAAACTTTGGTTTAAGATAGTCAGAGAGAATCAAACTAAAGAGCCCTATCGATTTCTGCAATGGATTGCCTATGATCAAGACTTCACTCCTAATAAAACAGACACTAGATTTAAAAAGTGGAAAGAGAACGGACTGATAAAATATTACGATTTTTTTAAAGGGCAAATTTTAAGAAGTTTTGAAGATTTGAAAAAACAAGGTCTAATAAATCAAGACCTTTACAGGTTCTTTCAGCTTAGACACCACATAAACAATATACTTAGGAGGATTTGGAAAGGGCCCAGTCAGGTGTTCTGAAGGTCTTCTTAATGGCATATAAAGGGATCCCAGGGATCAGATACATCTCTAAAATATACCAAGGTCTTCAAGACTTAAAAGGAGACAACACATCATATATAAAAGAGAGACGGGAAAAAGAGGGGAATTTCACTTTACAACTGGAAATATGGGAAAAGCTAAATAAACAACAATGGAAAAGTACCTCATCCCTGCAGTGGACAGAATTTGGATGGAAAAATTTGGTAAGATTTTGGTAACACCTTTACAAAACAAATTTACTCATAAGGGGTTGAATTGTTGGCGCTTGTGTGGTGAAGAGACTGCAAATCATTTTCATGTGTTTTGGTCAAGCCCAGTTATCCACCAATATTGGCCCAATGTACAGACAATATTGGGGAAAATATTCAAAATAACAGTCCCCTTTTCTTTTGTAACTTTGTATTTGGGTTTACTACCGGATTCACTGGAAAGACGAGGAGAAAAATACTTATTCATCGTTTTAATATTGGCAAGTAAAAAAGCCCTAACTAAAAAATGGATGTTGAAGGACTGTCCTACACCTGAAGATTGGATTAACGTGATTCAAGGCATTGACTCGATGGAAAAGTTGACATTCGCACTGAGACAGGACATGGATGGGTTCTTGAACTTTTGGCAACCCTGGATCGCTTATGTGTCTTCCATTAGATCTAATCTTTGACAAATACCATTTCAATAATGGCACCGCCCTTTGTTCCAACGCTACTCAGATGCTCTTTTATTTATTTTTTTTGGATTGTTTTTTTTAAATTTTTTTTGTTTTGTTTTTTGCTCTTGTTTTTGTTCTTTCTTTAATTTCACTTTTTCTTTCACTTAAAAAAAGGGGTGTTGTAATAATTATTCTTCCAATGTTGTCAAATGACAAAAAAAAGGGAACATGTGATGAAAATGTAAACAATGCAATGCTGTAATGACGTGTATACCCTTTACAAAAACTTAAATTAAAAAAAAAGGGTGTTGTAATAATTCTTTTTTCAATCTTGTCAAAAAACAAAAAAAAAGGGAATATGTGATGAAAATGTAAACAATGCAATGCTGTAATGACATGTATACCCTTTACAAAAACTTAAATTTAAAAAAAAAAAAAAAAAGAATAGAGAATGGGCATTGGCGTCATGTCACACTGCATTCTGGGCCGTTGTCATCATCGTCATGGTCCGGCTTCTTTGTTTACCTGTAGTCTAGGCAACTGCTAACGTGAACAGACATACGTGCAATGGAACGGAGCAAAGAGAAAATTCAAATTCCTTATTTAGAGAAGCCGAATAAGAAAGCAAAGGTGCGCTACCTCTAAAAAAATTTAAGAAATAAATGTGATCAATCGATATGAGCACAAGAAATGGACCAGGGATAGGAATCAACTGCCTCCTTGAGTGCCATATTGATAGAAGGGTCAGCTCACGTGCAGGGTGCCACACCAGAGAAAACACACGACACAGAGAAGCTACGTTTAAACAATTTATTAATTTCAAAATAGAGAGCACAGTTATGGAAAACGTCACTCGCCAGAGGAAGACTCAGCCGGTGGGGAGAGATGAGAGCTGATTAATAAGGAGTGGAAGGCAGGGAAGTGGTGAATACAAATTTGCCACTTACGTGCGCTGAGCAGAAAGCCCAACATAGAGACCCAGCAGGAAACAGACAAACCAGCAGGATGAAGCTGGCAGGGAGTGGGAAAAGGATGGAACTGGGTGGTGTCTGACCGGGTGGAGACAGGTAGCTGAGGCGGGATGAGGATGATGGAGCAGGTGAGAGCACAATGATACCCGGAGATGCACCACACCGATGGCAGCAACCTGGGAAGAGGAGAGAGGAGAGGAATTAGGTTATAATCCTCTGAATATAATTTCAATTTGCTTGCTAGTGGCATAGGCAGTATACCCAATGAGCCAGTGCCAAAGCCTTCGCTTGATGGTCCTTTTATGCGCTAATCTTTAACAGGAAGGAGGGGGCGTGCACTCACCTGAACATGACAGTGCCCCCCCCCCCCAAGGGGTGCCTCCTGGCGGTCCACTGGGCTTATCAGGATGGGCCTGGTGAAAGGCCGGGACCATCCCTTTGTCGTGGAAATGGAACTTGGGGATCCACGACCGTTCTTCAGGGCCGTAGCCCTTCCAGTGGACTAAATATTGGAGGCCTCGGCCCCGGCGGTGAACATGCAGAATTCTCTGGACGATGTAGGTGGTCTGGCCGTCGAGGATCTGAGGAGGAGGAGGAGGCAGCCCAGGGGGGGACAGAGAGGACTGGCGGAGAGGGGCTTGATCCGTGAGACGTGAAACATTGGGTGGATACGGAGAGTCCGTGGGAGCTGTAGGTGGACCGTGGCGTCGTTGACAATCTTGACGATGAGAAACGGGCCCAAGAAGCAAGGTGATAATTTCTTGGAGTCCATCTTCAAGGGTATCTGGTCCGTTGATAGCCAAACGTGCTGCCCAACCACGTACTTAGGAGCAGGGGTCCGCTTCCGGTCCACATACTGGCGGTTGTGCTCTGTAGAGCGGAGGAGGGCGGCTTGGGTGGCTCTCCAGAGCTGGTGGCAGCAGCGTGAGCACCCATGGACAGCACAGCGATCTCCCTCTCCGCCATGGGCAACTGGGGGGGGGGGGGGGGGTGTATCCCATAGAGGCCTCAAAGGTTGTGAGACTCGTGGCAGCGGAGACAGCCGAGTTGTGGGCATATTCCACCCAGGTCAGATGGGTGCTCCAAGTAGAGGGGTGATCGGCTGCTATGCATCCGAGGGTGGCCTCCAGGGACTGGTTGGTACGCTCAGCCTATCCGTTGCTCTGTGGGTGGTAACCTGAAGTGAGGGTGACTGAAGTTCCCAGTGACTGGCAGAAGGATTTCCAAACCTGTGATGTAAATTGTGGGCCCCAGCCAGACACAATGTCCAGAGGGATTCTGTGAAGGCGAATGACGTGAGTGGTGAGAAGGTCAGCGGTTTCAGATGCGGAGGGTAACTTGGAGAGAGGCACTAAATGAATCACCTTGGAGAAGCCGTCGACAATGGTGAGGATCACTGTACTGCCTTGTGAAGGGGGAAGTCCTGTAACAAAATCCAAGGAAATGTGGGACCAAGGTCAACTGGGGATAGGTAACGGGTGAAGCAGGCCAGCAGGTGGTGAAGAGTTGGATTTATTGCAAGCGCAGGTCTGGCATGCTTTCACACAGTCTAGGATGTCCCTCCACAGAGTGGGTCACCAGAACACTTGTCGGACAAGGTCTACGGTCCGGGACACGCCAGGATGACAGGCGAAGTGGCCCCACTGGATGACGTTGCTGCGGAGGGCGACTGGAACAAACAGGCAATCTTTGGGCCCCCCTACCGGTTCGGGTTACAGGGACTAGGCCTGTCGGACCCTCTGCTCAATTTCCCAGGTAAGGGCTCCAAGGATGCACGAAGGCAACACAATAGGCTGGGAGCGGGACGGGGGGGGGGGGGGGGGGATGGTCTGAGCTGAATTGTCGGGAAAGAGCGTCAGGTTTGATGTTACGTGAGCCAGGCCTGTTTGCAATGGTGAAATTGAATCTAAGGAAGAATAAGGCCCAGCGGGCCTGCCTGGCATTGAGTTGGCGGGCCGACCGAAGGTACTCTAAATTTTTATGGTCGGTCCACACGACTATGGGATGGACCTCTCCCTCCAATCAGTGCCTCCACTGCTCTAGAGCCAACTTAATGGCTAGGAGCTCTTGATTCCCTACGTCGTAATTCCTCTCAGCTGGGGTGAGCCACCAAGAGAAATAAACACATGGGTGGAGCTTCTGGTCGCAAATCGAGCGCTGCGAAAGGACAGTGCCCACCCCCGAGTCAGAAGCGTCCACCTCCAGGGTGAACTGGAGCTGAGGGTCGACCTGAGCCAAGATGAGCATATTGGAGAACAGGCTCTTTAATTTGGAAAAAGCCCGTTCGTCTGCCTCGGACCAGAGAAATGGCACCTTAACAGAGGTCAGCTATGTGAGAGGCTGTGCCTGCGATAAAAATTCGCAAACCCCAAGAAGCGCTGGAGCTCCTTGCGGGAGTGGGGTGTAGGCCAATCCAGCACAGTTTTCACCTTGGCCGGGTCGGCTCTCAGCTCCCCCTCCGCCACAATAAATCCCAGTAAGGAAGTGGAGCAGGTGGAAAACTCACACTTTTCAGCCTTCACAAAAAGTTGGTTCTCCTGGTGACGTTGTAACACGGTCCTGACGTGGACCTTGTGTTCCTCTGGCGTGCGGGAAAAAAAAAAAAAATCAGGATATCATCCAAATACACAAAAACAAATTGATTCACCATATCGCGGAGGAGGTCATTAATGAGGCGTTGGAAGACGGCGGGGGCATTGGTGAGTCCAAAAGGCATTACTCGATACTCGAACTGCCCCAAGTGTGTTTTGAAGGCCGTCTTCCATTCGTCCCCCTCATGAATACGGACCAAGTGATACACATTGCGTAAATCTAATTTTGTAAACACCTGCGCGCGCTGAAGGAGCTCGAACACGGAGTTAATCAGGGGCAGAGGATATTTGTCTTTGACGATAATAGCGTTTAGTTCCCAGTAATCAATACAAGATAAGATAAGATAAGCCTTTATTAGTCCCACAACGGGGAAATTCCAGGATTGCAACAGCACAGGGATAGCAACACTCAGAGCAAAAATCAGAAGGCAAGAAAAAAAACAAGCAAGCAAGAGCAGCTAATATACATATGTACATATTACTATAAAATAAAATATATATATACACACACACAGACACACAGTGCAGAGCATTGTAGCTGGATGGAATAAATATATGAATATGTAAACACACAGTGCGGAGCAATGTAGCTAGATGGAATAATATGTAGATATATAAACACACAGTGCGGAGCATTGTAGCTAGATGGAATAAATATATAGATATATAAACAAACACACCCAGTGCGGAGCATTGTAGCTAGATGGAATAAATATGTAAATATATAAACACACACAGTGCAGAGCATTGTTGCTAGATGGGATGAAACAGCACAACCGTCTACTTAGTTATCCTACATGGTATGATTATGTGCCCATACATATTCTCACTCTCCATAGCGACCGGTATTTTCCTAGTTGTATGCCGGAGGGGACCATTGTGTAAGTCTATTGCATCTTTTGCATTCAAAAAACTACTAGTTTGTTACGTCTTTTTGCTATCTCTGCGAGCAGCCCTGCTTAGGTTGTACAGTCTGACAGCCGTTGGTAGGAAGGACCTGCGAAACCTCTTGGTTGTGCACCTGGGATGATGTAGTCTGCTGCTAAATGAGCTCCTCAGTGCATTCAGTATGTCCTGCATAGGGTGGAACTCGGACTTCAGCAGAGATGACAGTTTAGCCACCGTCCTTCTCTCTCCTATCTCCTCCACCGGATCAAGGCACTGCCCCAGGACAGAGCTAGCTTTCCTGATCAGTTTGTTCAGTCTCTTCCTATCGGCTGCAGTAATGCCACTGCCCCAGCAGACCACTCCAAAAGTGATGGCTGATGCCACCACCGTGTCATAGAATGTCTTCAGCAGCGCGCCTTGTACACCAAAAGACCTGAGTCTCCTCAGCAGGAACAGCCTGCGCTGTCCCTTCTTGTAGAGTGCATCAGTGTTGTGTGACCAGTCTAGTTTATTGTTCAGATGAACACCCAGGTACTTATAGGCTGTCACCATCTCGATGTCTGTTCCCTGTATATTTACTGGTGCTGTGAGGGGTTGTCCTTGCCTGCGGCAGTCCACCACCAGTTCCTTAGTTTTTCTCGCGTTGATCTGGAGGCAGTTCCGATGGCACCAGTCCACGAAGTCCTGGATAAGCCCTCTGTACTCAGCTTCATCTCCATTGGAGATGAGGCCAACGATCGCAGAGTCATCAGAGAACTTCTGTAGATGGCAGTGTGTTGTGTTGTGTGAGAAGTCCGCAGTATAAAGAGTGAACAGGAAGGGAGCCAGCACCGTTCCCTGGGGGGCCCCCGTGCTACTGATGATCGTGTCGGACACACAGTCCTGGGTTCTCACAAGCTGAGGCCGGTTCGTGAGGTAGTCCAGGATCCATGATGACAGGTGCTGGTCCACCCCTGCGCGCAGCAGCTTGTCCTTCAGGATCATCGGTTGGATGGTGTTGAAAGCACTGGAGAAGTCAAAGAACATGATCCTCACCATATTCCCGGGCTTCTCCAGGTGGGACAGAGAACGGTGAAGGAGGAAGATCACCGCATCCTCCACCCCAATGCCATGCTGGTAGGCGAACTGGAGTGGATCAATCGCTGGTTCCACCAGGGGGCGGAGGTGAGCAAGGAGCAGTCTCTCCAGGGTCTTCATCAAGTGGGACGTCAAGGCCACCGGTCTGTAGCTGTTCAGGTCTTTGGGGTGGGAAGTTTTTGGTACAGGTACCACACAAGATGTTTTCCACAGCTGTGGTACCCTCCCCAGTTTCAGGCTCAGGTTGAAGATATACGTCACAATCCCACACAGCTGGTCTGCACAGGACTTGAGGAGCTTTGTGCTGATGCCGTCCGGTCCCGACGCCTTCCTCGCCTTGATCTTCCTCAGCTCCGTCCTCACCTGGGTCCTGGTCAGGGTCAGGATGGGGGGCTGTGTGTTGGGAGTGGGGGGGTGTTGGTGGAGTGGGGAGTGGGCAGCAGGACTTGATTTCTTTAGAGACAGCAGTGGTTGTTGTGCAGACAGGGGGGAGGGCGGTTGGTCAAACCTATTGAAAAACAGATTCAGGTTGTTCGCCCACTCCCTGCCCCCCGTGGCCTGGGGGGAGGTATTCTGGAGCCCAGAGATGGTTTTGAGGTTTCTCCAGACCCCGCTGATGTCGCTCTGTTGCAGCTTGTCCTCCATCTTCTTCCTGAAGCTGTCCTTGCCTACTCTGATCTTTCTCCTCAGCTCCCTCTGTACGGACTTCAGCATCTCCCTATTCCCCGACCTGAAGATCCTCTTCTTCTCTCTCAGAAGTGTTTTTATCTCAGGGTTGATCCAGGGTTTGTTGTTTGAGTGACGCCGTATGGTCTTGGTGGGAACGGATTTGTCCACACAGAAGCTGAGGTAGTCCGTGAAGGTGTGAGTGAGGCCATCGATGTCCTCACCATGTGGATCACAGAGATGCTTCCAGGCGGTGGCTTCAAAACAGCCCTTTAGAGTGTCCATTGTCTCCTCAGACCATAACTCCACAGTGTGCATGGCCGGAGGTTGTCTGTGCACTAGGGGTTTGTACACCGACCGGAGATGAACCAAGTTGTGATCCGATCTCCCGAATGGGGGGAGTTGTGATGAGGTGTACGCCTCCTTAGTGTTTGCGTAGAATAAGTCCAGTGTTTTATTGTCTCTAGTGTGGCATGTGACATACTGTGTGAACGTGGGTAGAATGGGAGATAGTGAAACATGGTTGAAATCGCCTGAGATGAGGAGAAGAGCATCTGGGTGTTCTGTCTGCAGCCTGCTGGTTACTGAATGGATGACGTCACGCGCTGTCCCAGCGTTCGCCGTCGGATTTGCATAAACAACAATGCAGATCACGTGTGAGTGTTCTCTCGGGAGATATGTAGGCCTCATGCTAACAGCTAGCAACTCAATGTCTTTGCTGCAGTGTCGTTGTTTAACAGTGATATGTCCCGGTCTGCACCAGTTGTTGTTAACATACATTATCACTCCACCGCCCCTTGCTTTGCCACTGTCTGGTGTTCGGTCTGCCCGTATCATGTGAAAACCCTCCAGCACAATGTTAGCATCTGCTGCTAGTTCAGTTAGCCACATCTCAGTAAACAAAAGGAGAGAGCACTCCCGGTAAGTGCTATCGTAACGGTAGATAGCCGCTAGCTCATCTACCTTTCCCAGTATCGACCGTACATTTCCCATGACAATAGATGGAAGGGAGGGTCTGTACCTTATATTTTTTGTCCTCCGCCTTACTCCAGCCCGGCAGCCGCGGCGTTTTCGCCTCAGTTCTCTCGATATGTCGAGTTTTTCCAATGGGACCGGGTGGCGGTTGAATGCTAGCAATAGATCTGTCCTTCTTACCGACAAAAAAAGAACCCTGCCCCAGGAGGAGCTGAGGAAGACCGACTGAGGCCGGCATTTAGCGAGTCCTTAATATACCTCTCCATCGCATCCCTCTCTGGACCAGATATACTATAGAGCCGACTGGACGGCAGCCACGCACCCAGGAGGAGGTCTATGGCACAATCGTATGAACGGTGAGGTGGTAAAGAGAGCGCTCTCAATTTGCTGAAGACCTCCCCAAGGTCATGATAGACCTCGGGTACGAGAGTGAGGTCTGGCAGCTCCACCAGAGGGGAGGAGACGGGTAGGGACGGTGAACACTCGGCCGAACCAAGACATGATGTCAAACAATATGGACTCCAGGAGGAAATTGAGTTTTGTGCCCAATTGATAATGGGGCTGTGCCTCTGGAGACAAAAATAGCCCACAACCACCGGGGAGGATGAATTTGGGAGGATAAGGAATGATAACTGCTACTGGTGGTTCCCAGAAAGAAGGATGGAAATCGGCATCATGCATTCGGAAACTGAGGCCACATTTCTGCCAGATAAGGTGGTGACATTCAGTGGAATGGGCAAGTTAGTGATGGGAATGCCCATCTCCCGCACGAACCAGGAAGTGACAAAATTCTGCTCCACCTCTGAATCAATCAAAGCCGTAACCCTCCTCTCGACCCCCGGCAATTGGATAAGGGTCGAAATAAAGAAATCACCGGGGGGATGACGAAGAGTCTCGCCCGCCAGACCCCCCCATGGCTACTGACAGGGCGCATCTTTTTGGCTTCAGGTGGCAGTAGTCAAATTTATGCTCTAAAGAGCCACAGTACAAACATGCACCGGCATTCCTCCGCCGCTGGTGCTCTTCCAGAGTTAAACGTGTCCGGCCGAGCACCATCGGTTCGGAAGAACAGTCGGCTCCACCTGTGTCAGTAGCCTGGACAGGCACACGCGCGAAGGGCAGCGAGAGGAGGATTTGCACTCCTTCGTACACTCGCGGTACCAGTTGTCCAAACCGACAGCCTGATTGATCAAATCGTCTAGAGAGGAGGGAACAGTGTGAACCATCAGGTCGTCACGGAGGTTGGTGTTTAGACCCTGGAGGAAGGCACTGCGTAACGCAACGTCATTCCATCCAGAGTCCACTGCGACAACCTGAAACTCCACTGAGAAGTCGGCAGCGGACTGACTTCCCTGGCCAAGAGACAGAAGGCGACTCATAATATTACCCTCACTCTCTATTCGGTCAAAAGTGCAGGAAAATTTGGTGATGAAACGATCAAGTGTGTAGCTGGGACCCTCCGGGTTGTCGAGAACAGACTGGGTCCAATTAAGGGCTCGGTCACGCAGCAGGAGGGTCATGAAATGAATTTTGGAAATCTCGTCTGGGTACTCCCCGACCACCTGGCCCAGATAAAGCTGAACATGACAAAGGAAGTCCTTGCATTTCCCCACCTCTCCCAAATATGGGGCAGGTGAGGGAACGGAAGTTGTTGGCGTACGATTGAAGAAACAGGGGCAGCAGGTGGAGTGGAAGGGCCTGAGCGAGACATATGGGTCAAATGCTCGGAGACCATGCTCAGCTGCTGCGTAATTGTCTGCAGCTGTTGCATGAGCACGGCCACCTGCCGTTCTGTGGCATCGAGGTGGTGGAGAGCGAAGTGTTCCGCTGATGCAGCCCCCACTGAGCTCACGCTCTGGCTGGCTTGTTCTGCAATATTGATAGGAAGGTCAGCTCACGTGCAGGGTGCCACACCAGAGAAAACTCACAAGACACAGAGAAGCTACATTTAAACTCGCCAGAGGAAGACTCAGCCGGTGGGGAGAGATGAGAGCTGATTAATAAGGAGTGGAAGGCAGGGAAGTGGTGAATACAAATTTGCCACTAACGTGCGCTGAGCAGAGAGCCCAACAGAGAGACCCAGCAGGAAACAGACAAACCAGCAGGATGAAGCTGGCAGGGAGTGGGAAAAGGATGGAGCTGGGTGGTGTCTGACCGGGTGGAGACAGGTAGCTGAGGCGGGGTGAGGATGATGGAGCAGGTGAGCGCACAATGATACCCGGAGACACACCACACCAATGGCAGCAACCTGGGAAGAGGAGAGAGGAGAGGAATTAGGTTATAATCCTCTGATTATAATTTCAATTCGCTTGCTAGTGGCGTAGACAGTATACCCAACGAGCCAGCGCTGAAGCCTTTGGTTGGTGGTCCTTTTATGCGCTGGCAAGGCAGGAGTGGCAGGTGCGTCCACTCACGCAGGTGTAATGATTGCCTGAGGAGCCAGGGAATCTTTAACAGGAAGGAGGGGGTGTGCGCTCACCTGAACATGACATCGAGTCACGCTGTCAGATGTGTTTGCCTGCCTGGTTTGTGGGGTGAGCGCATAAACCCATGAGTAATTTAAAAACTATAAATCATTAGAGGCTCATGTTCAATTAACCAATGGATGGGTCCAGCCGCCTCAAATATTCCAGGTGATCGATCTGAAAACCGTTGTTTAACACAAAGGTAAGCAGTCATTGTTTCTACAAAGTCGAAATACGTTGAGATTAATGTCTAGCATACCCAAAAATTATTTCTAACATATGGATAATGCTCTTTGAACCCATGTGTAACTTACTGAACAGGTTTCTAACTTACAGCTACCATATAATGGAGTATTTGCAGCGTTGGTTCACAGGAAAAACCCGTACAGAGCTCTGCTGCTGCCTGCAGCATACACACACGCGCACATATTTGTTCGTATAATGGGAACTGTCGGGGATGTGTCTGAGCAGTTTCAAGCTACAGGATAAAGATTTTGAACTTTTACTGCATTCTGTAACATCAGCTGTCCAGTGCTGTTCTGATAAATATGTCAAAATGTCACAACACCGGAGGAGTTGGATCCAATCAGCTGATCGTGCTGGTGCACCGAAAAAAATAACCGGTATAATTAGCTGCTAAAAAACATACTAAAATCAGGACCTGGACGCCTCCCACTCGAGGTGTTTTGGGCACATCCCACTGGGAGGAGACCCCGGGGCAGACCCAGGACTCGGTGGAGAGACCATGTCTCCCAGCTGGTCTGGGAATGCCTTGGTATCCTCTCTGAAGAGCTGGAGCAGATGGCTGGCGCGAGGGAAGTCTGGGCTTCTCTGTTTGAACTGCTGCCTCCACGACCCGGACCTCCAGAAAAGCAGTAGAAGATGGATGGATAAATCAGGACAGTGACGTTTTTATAATCACCTGAAAGAGGAGAATCTGCTTAATTTAACGATACCAAACAGTCTATGGACTTCAGTTACCAGCTAATATTAAATCCATGCGTAATGAAGGCAACAAAAAATCAAAACAAAAAAAAAATCAAAGAAAATCAGCAACACTGAAATGCTCCCATAAAAAAACACTACTCCAGATTAGCAAGAGAAATTCGGAATAGTAGAGATGATGTGGGGAAATTATTTGATTTTGCCCTGTGCCTTTTTAAACATTATTGAGAGATGATCGAGAGCCGTGGCTGAGGTGCAGCCAAAGGCATGGCGCACAAGACAGCTGCTCTGGAGAAGGGATGTCTTTCTGCACTTCTAAATATTTTTTAAATCACAACTTACCTTGGTGAAAATGCCGTGAACACACGACCGTGTGTGCAGGAATATTGTCGGAGCTGATATCTTTCCTTCTAACTGCTGCAATCCATTCCATCCCACGCCTCTTTTTTAGCTCAGAGACCCAATTCATTCCACCTTTCTTCCAAGTCGAGAAGTTAAAAAAAGCGTACACTGTTATCAGTCTTGTTCCACGCCAATCGTGAGAGCATTTGTTGCATTTAATAATGCAGCAAAACTTCCCCATTCTAACGCTGCATGGTACTCAGAGGAATAATAATGTGATTAAAAGGACCGCATTAGAAATAAGTGTTTTCACTTTCTTGTGTCATCCGGGATTTTGTATGACGTTTTATATGTATATTTACAGTTTATATTTTTGAATAACATATTCAGTGTCATTTTAATAAGGCTGTGTGTCCACAGGGAAAGTAAAAATGCTCTCAACCCGTTTTCCTGCATGCTTTTCCTGTACTTATTAAAAAAGCATTCTGCCCGGTATCCTGACAACCGCTTGACTGGTGATCTGTCCAGGGTGTACCCTGCCTCTCACTCAAAGATGCTGGGATAGGCTCCAGCCCCCCCACAACCCGAAAAGGATTAAGCTGAAGAAAATGGATGGATGGATGGGAAAAAGTTTATTAGATACATTTTTTAGTGAGACCAGGTTGATCAATCCCACAGACCTGTAAGGTAGATGGGCCACTCTTATGATGCTCCAAGTAGTGTCTTGCCATGGGATAGTTCATGTTGCCTGTACGGATTGCATAGTTGTGTTCCGCCAGTCTGTCCTGTAAGCGTTGTTTGGTTCTTCCTATAATGAGGACCTGGATTTTAGTGTGTTTATATGATTGACTGGTTTGGGGTTTAAACACTTTTTCTTTTTCTTGCAACTAACGATTATTTTGGTAGTCGACTAATCTAACAACTATTTTTTTGATTAGTCGACTAATCACGATTATTTCTGTCATATCCACCAGCTCAGCTTCCTGCTGGCACGGCTCCTGTTTGGGGCTCTAGGTCACGTTTTACCTCACCTACTTAACCACTTGCACTCCGTTGTTCCGCGGGCGGGCAAGTCTCTGCGTCCTAGGACGCATGAGGGCGCACAAGAGCGCACTCGGACGCATAACGCATGATATACTGATGATGGTGCAGATGGAGATGGTGCTGGCCTCCAAGCGCCACTGGGAAAAAAATGCTGCAGACACAGAACAGATTAGTTCATCTGATTGACCTCTCATTCGACTAATAAGAGCTTTGAATTGGGTTTCTGAAACCATGAAGAGCCAATGAAAGAAAACCTAGGAAGGAGGACCCGCCTCCCAACGCTTTGAATGCAGTGAGCCAATTGAAGCAGAGAAGTTCGTGAGCTGTTTTTTTTTTAAGGCTGGGTGAAGACTGGCTGCTGGAGCGGATCAAAAAAGGACACAGAAAGAGCCCCACAGACCCAGCAGCATGGAGACCATCCACAAATGCAACCTGTGTGACAGGGAGTGCCATTCGTGGATCGGCATGTTCGGCCACAGGCGGTGCTTATTTTGTATTGGTTCCAGCAGAGTAGACGTTATGTTTTCTTCCATGGTCATTATAGACCGACGGAGGCTGAGTGACACACACGCCTTCGCCAGTCTTTTTTTAATTACTACTGTTATTTGTTTTGAAAAAACGTTCGCCAAAAACTGCAATCATGGAAGCACAAAACCGCAATAATGGAATTATGTTTTGATCGAGTCGCGAGACCAGAACCAGAGCGGACCAGCATCGCGTTCGTCTGACAATGAGGAGGAGAAGTTCGCTAAGACTCTGCTGTGAAGAGGTAAGGTGTTATAAGCTAAATTATTATTTATCCCTGAAAATTGTAATCAAAAATGACTTTTGACCGATCGGTAAATTACAGCTGTGCGGTTCACGAAGTCTGAAGTTTGTGCGCCGCGGTACAAGGGGTTGCTCGCAGTGTACAGGCTGTGAACGCCCCCCCACCCCCGCTATTCTTCTGCAGCGAGGGGGGGGGGGGAGCCGCGATGATTGCACTGCTGTCCCACATCACCACATGAGGCTAATCCGTTGTGTAGCGATGGCCGAAGTCCATCCTCTGTAGCGAGCGAGGGGGGGGGCAACCCCCCCCCCCCACACACACACAGTAGCGAGGGGGGGGAAGCCGCTGTGACAGCGTTGCTGTGGAAACATGCAACGAGTGTAATCTGTCATGTAGCGAGGGCAGAACTCCGTCCTTGGTAGCGGGGGGGGGGCACGACCCCCCCCCCCCCCAAACACACAGACACAGCCCTGAGTGTGACCTTTCCTTTGAGCCTAAAATGAAGATTCTACATTGAATTATTCAAAAATTACAGACGTTTTTCCAAACTGTGCCATTTGGCACAATTTGGCACAGTTCCAAAACGCCTGGGAACAGCCCGAGAACAAAGCTGTGTAAAATATTCATTTTTTGTGGTATTGTTACCAAATTTGGATCTCAGCTGGATAACACTTGGTTCTACATTTCTGTTGCATTTTCCAGCCGAATCGGACAGCTGTGTGTTATTTGCAAGCATTTGTATCCAAAAAAACACCGTGTCCAAATTTTTTTTCTTCAAGTTCAGTATGTTTAGATGACTGTAACTCAGTGGCCGGAGCATGTAGAGAGATTATGTTTTTTTTGCCAAAAAATTCAAAGTGTTTTCTTTTAAATGAGACCAACCCCATGAAGATGCTGCAAAGGTTCAGCTTTCAATTTAGTTTGGGCACGTTATTTTTTGGCATTTTTAGGAAAATTGCCCGGAGTGCAAGTGGTTAAGCCTGCACACCTGTGAAAATCACTTTGTCAGTCTCTGCCTTAATATAATGTAGTCTATTAAAAAAAGTTCCCAGAGCTAAATAAATTAATGACCCATCAAACATGAGTTGGAAAGTTGAACTTGACAGCTTAATCAGAAGTGTTTGTAGCAACACAATTAAATAATAGATGTTAATGTAGAAAAACTCAAATAGCAGCTCTGCTGCTCCATAAAGGCTGTTGTAACTGCATGTTAAAAACAATCTAGAGTAATAATCAACTCCATTAAAGTAAAAAAAGAAAATAACAAGCTAGTCCATCCTGTCTGAAACCTTGCTTGGCCTAGAAGTTTAAAAATTTAATTAGGCTTCAGATGAAAATTAAAAGAACTTCTTCCAGTCTAAAAAAAACCACTTTAAATATCAGTGCAGGAATGTGAGCCTTCACTACACATAGTGAAATATTTAAGCCATTTTAATTTATTTGTGATGATTATGGTTATCTTTTTTTTTATTAAATTATAAATCATGATATTCTAATTTACCGAGATGCACCAATATTCAGAATATATTACGGCAATAATAGAGAATACGAAAAAGAGTAAGTTGGTCATGTAATTCACCCATTTACTGCAGCTAACGTATAGCTAGCATAACAGAAGCAGCTCAGCTGTCAGTAACCATCATAAGAGAGATTATTATCTGACAGCAGGTAAACTATTTAAACGGCACACACTAATGTTGTGGTCAGTTTTCTAAAGCTGAGAGAGTCGCTCATTGAAAATAAGAAGCACTAAAGTTACTTGCTAACCTTACTGGTGCAGTCTGCTGACTAGTGGTCAGAGATGGAGGAACGGAGAGGAGGAGGGAGTGGATGCATCGCTGTAGTGCAGCTGTGATATGACAACACTGCTTTACAGTCTACATTTAACTTGTTTCACTTCTTAATTTTCGGTAAAAACCTCCCATACTTTGGAAACTTTTGGCCTTCGCCGTGATTTCTTCTCCATGTTGCCATGATGCGCTCCTCTTCTTCTTCGCTGGAACAGTTAAACTGAACATTCCCGCGGCATGCACATAAACTTTAAAATTAAACAATTTGTCAACAATAAAAATCTGCGTTGACAAATTTTTATGATTGACGTTATTGACAATGTTGACTAATCATTTCAGCCCTACTTTGTTTTACTTAAAGTGTTGGACTATTTGCCCATGCAGTTGTTCACAAAGTGGTGAACCTCGCCCCATGCTTGATTGTGAATGACTGAGCCTTTCAGGGATGTTCTTTTTATACCCAATCATGAGTGTCACCTGTTTCCCCAATTAACCTGTTCACCGGTGCAATGTTCCAAAAAGGTGGGTTTTTTTTTTTTAGCATTCTTGAACTTTTCCAGTCTTTTCTTGCCCCTGTCCCAGCTTTTTTGGAACATGTTGCAGGAATAAAACACAAAATGAGTGAATATTTGCAACAAAACAATAAAGTTTATCAGTTTGAACATTAAATATCTTATCATTGTAGTTGTGTATTCAACTAAATATAAGTTGAAAAGGATGTGCAAATCATTGTATTGTTTTATTTACATTTTACAGAACCTCCCAACGTAATGTGGAACTGGGGTTTGTAAACTATTCTAAAACTGGAGGTCATACAGGTGAAAGGACTGCATCACTATAAAGAGAAGATTTTTTTATTAACTGGATATGATGATAACTGTTAGTACCATACCAGTACATTTCGAGGACATCCATTTAACTGTGGTATCTGTGCTGTGAGACAGGTAAGAGGACCCAGCGCACACAAGATGGAGTCCAAAAGAACAGACAAACTTCCAGATACCGCCACCATTCCCTATTAGAAAGAAACCATTTTTATTTCACCACCAGTGTATTAAGTTTTAATTACTGCATGAATGGTTTTAAGATAATCCTAACAACTGCAAAAGTGTTGAGAATGTTTACCTCTGTTTCCTGTAGTCGATGTCCAATCAGAGAGAGGGACTCTCCCAGCAGCTGCAGGTGAGCTGCTGCATCGATGGGATCAACATCAGGAACTCGAGCTGGAGATAGGGTGATTGTGCTGGGCGCTCTGCTGGGTGACACCATCCCTGTTCCTACTGATACGACTGTAGTAACAAAACACCGTTTAGAGACTGAGGAGTGAATACATATTCTTACCAATCAGCAAAAACTCCAGAGTTCAAGACACCTTTGCTTTTGCCCTCACTGGAGGCCTTGTGTTTCACTGTGGTGGCTTCAGCTTTGTTTTGTTTGTGCTGCAAATACTGAGCTTTCTGCCTCCAAACCTACACAGAGGAGAAAACAGACAACACATTAAGTCCACCACAGTAACTACTACATCATCAATTAAACTGGACGAGGTAATAAAAACTTACTAGTTTTTCTTTCTCTGGCATTGCCTTCCATACCTCTGCCAGTTTTTTGCTTAGCTCACCAAACACTGAAGAATACACGAGACAATATTAAAGACAACACCCTGATCTGCATTACAGCACGTTCAAAGATTTTATTTGTCAATACTACTATATGTACAGGACATACAGGAGAATTGAAATGGCGTTTCTCTCTCTCAGTATATTACAATATAGAGTATAAGTCAATCAAAATGTTACACACCTAGACCCGGCTGTTCAGCATTAATGTTGACCCTGTACTCCTTACAAAACACTTGGTACGCTGTTGTGACAGTCTTCTTCTTGGACTAGAAGGAGAAAACAGATTTAAGATACAAGGAAACATTAAACTCAAAGGAACAAGCAACGAGCAGTACCTAAGCAGCACCTTATCTTTATCCTTCTCGTGTTTTTCTCTGTCTTTGTCGTCTTTCTTCTTCTTTTTCTCCATCACGCCATCACTGCCTTGGTGTTGGTGTTGTGGGGGGATGGGTGTGCCCATGGCATACATGGGGCCAACAGCACTGTGAGTGACAGTGGGGTGGGAGTGACTGTGACCCTTCGATGAATCTGATTAAATTCAAAGATAAAGGAAAGGTAATTACAGGGACATCAAGTAATGGGGAAAGAAATACAGATCATCTAATATCCACCTGAGGCTGGTTCTAAACGTAATAAAATTGGTAACTGTATTTGCAGCTATAAGGAAATTTAATTTAAAGACACACTCTGGTGGCTCTAAAACCACTTCAACAACAAGTGTGTATTTCCCAAAATAGTATATTGTGGCTTTTTACACACAAAACACTTTCATTGCCTTATAATTGCTTGGAAAGAGTTTTTACATCTTCCACCTACTTAAATATGCTTGGATCTATGAATATTCTAATTAGCATCATGACATTACAAACACAGCTTGAGATTTTTTTAGACTGGTATTCACCAACAGTCAGACCCAAAGCTATGAGGATGAAAACAGGTGAATTTCTGTTCATGTCAGCTGCTGGAGGTCAGCTACAACCTAGCATGTAGCTATTAGCCAGCTTGCCAGCTTCCACAGAAGAAGAACAACCCAACATCCAGGCGAAGGTTTGGAGGAGGCTGTAACAATTATGCAGGTGAGAGCTCCGACAGATAACGTTGTAAACTTAAAACATGACAGCACTTTGGGGTTTTTCATGGCTGTAATCCAGCTTTTTTGACTTTGCAATATCTGCATGTCTGTGGCCAGAACGGCTTTGATACGGAGAGCCGCTAGGCCAAAAAGTAGTTTGCGCTTTCTGCCGTTAAATGTGATCACAAAATTTGTCCCCATTAAGGGGGGCAAAGTGTTAATGGGCAATTAACATGATAGCATCAACACAACTAGTGAATAACTTTATTTTAACAAAATCTACAGGTCTCCCAGTTCACTTTTTATAAATGCTATTGAGTTATGTGTTGCAATTTCAGGCATATGGATCTGCGTGCTTTTTTTTAATAATTTTATTGTTGTTTTCCACCTATATCAGGCCTATTCAATTAGCGGCCCGCGGGCCACATGCGACCCAGAACCAACCTCTGAGTGGCCCAGGCCCAGGCCACGCCAAGAAATATAAGTTTAAGAAAAAATATGAAGGAATGATGGTCCGCAAGCGCACACACAAACAACGCGCGTGACCATCATCCGTGCAGAGTTCAGAAGCGCCCTGCCCATGTGACCGTTCCAGTCAGCAGGCAGTGTCTCGCTAGCATCACTGTCCAAGAGAGGCATGAGATTTTAAAGTACTTTAAACGCGGAAAAAAGCAGAGGACCCCCTGCGACCCGAAAAGGATTAAGCGGAAGAAGATGGATGGATGGATGGATGGTATGTAAGCAGTGGAGGCATTTATGGTAGTTTTAACCTGCTGGTAATGGGAACAATAATGAAGAGTTGCTTAGCTAACAGGTGTGGTTAGACTTCATATGCAGGGAAAGGCAAGAGTAACTGATCAATGGCTGAGGACTGACTTCACCAGCTACTACAATATTAAATGATTTATGTTCATTATTATGTACTTGGCAAGTTAAGATGACCGGAATTCACAAAGTCAATGACTTTAATCCGTCAGCAGCCTTCAGACAAACTGAACGTGCCAACATTTGGATTTCAAAATAAGGGAGGTTTTTCCTGCTGTCTGGTTGGTGGTGAGATTTCTAAAAAAAACTATACATACATAGAAATATTATAACAGAAATAACTGCATCTTTAGTAATTTAAGTTAATTTATTTCATTAAAAATAATTTTATTAATTTTTTTTTCTTTGAAATCAGAGTTAAATTATTGTTCTGTTCTGGCTGTAGTGTAAACTGTATAAGGAAAAAAAAAAGTCAAAATTTTACCACAATCTGTTTCAAATTTATTAAAAAAAAAAAAAAAAGTAATTTTATTTAAAAAAAAACAGACAAAAATTAGCCATAAAATAATCCACAAATTTATAATAAAGTCTCAAATGTACAAGAAAAGTCAATTTTACAAGAGGAAATTACAAATTTGAGGAAAATGGTTTCAAATTTAGATAAATTTACAGAGAAAAGTAGAAAACTATAAGAAAATTGTTACAAATTTTGGAGAAAAACCTCAAACCTTCAAGACTGAAGTCATTACTCAAGTTTTAAGTGGGTGCTCTTTGTACCCTTAACTAGAAATTTTTGGTTGTCTCCTTTAATTTACATGGCACTTGATATTTTCTAACCTGTTTGTATACCACCATAGACAGAGAGAGAAGCTGAATTAGACAGAGCTCAGAGAGGGCAAGATGAGACAGAAGAGAGGAGCCAAGGAGAGGAAAGTGTTCAGGCAGAGGGTCCAGGAGAGGTGAGAGCAGAGGAAGGAGAGAAGGATGACACCAGTAAAAAGTCCAAATACAGGACGTCTGGGTGGGACCTCAAATGGCCCAATATTCCACAATTCAAGCCTTGGTTGTACAATACTTCAAATTGTAAGTTCCATATGCACGGCAGTGGCTCATGAGGTAGAGCGGGTCGTCCAATAACCGGATGGTTGGTGGTTCGAATCCCACTCTCCCCAGATATCCTGTCGTTGTGTCCCTGGGCAAGACACTTTACCCACCTTGCTTCCAGTATCCATAACACTGGGTATGAATGTGTATAAATGTTCGGTGGTGGCCAGAGAGGCCGTTGGCGTGGATTGGCAGCCACGTTTCTGTCAGCCTGCCCCAGGGCAGCTGTGGCTACAGTAGTAGCTTGCCACTACCATTGTCTGTCTGGAGTGAATGAATAATGTATCTGTAAAAAGCGTCTTTGAGTGTCTATGATAAAGTGCTATATAAATCTGATGCATTATTATATGCAAAGTTTCTTGCGCATCTCGGAGGGAGAAAAACGCCTCGTGAGCAAAACCAGGTATGTGGTGGACCACTCCCAGTTACACGGGGTGAGACTGGACATCCTGGCAGATAAGCACATCTGTCGCAAGGTCTGTGGTGGACTTTTGCCAGTCACTGCATCATGACATGCACTACACAAAGAGCAGAAATAAACTAACTTATCATACTTATCATCTGGTCAGTCGCTGGTCCAGCAAAAGCTAGCGCTACTCAAATGCTTTGCAAGCAGTTTCATGAAATGGTCAGTCAGAGAGCAACTCATACCGGCTCGGACGTTGCCCGGGTTAACAAGGTCAGGAGTTCCTGGCAGCGGAAGGGGAATTACAGAGCTGCGTGGAGGAATCCCCGAGACAGACTGCTATAATGATGATGACCGTGTGTACATATGTGTTTTCTGCCCCCCCCCCCCCAAAAAAAAATATGTTGCCACCGCACCAAGGTCTTTAAGCCAGAGGAAACACTCTTGTGTATCCTGAACGGGGAGAGAGAAATAGAGAGAAGAGGGAACTGAATTACTATTTTATGCACAGCAAAAAGACGTAAATAGAGAAATATGGATAGAGAAAAAAATGAAGAAAATTGGCAATGTGGAAGATTTTGCTTCAAGAGCAAGGGGGAGCTGATGGATAGAGAGAAGAAAACTCCAGATCAGAGTCTGAACCTCTGCAGAAAAGAGAAAAAAGTCACTATCGGCTGACCCCATCTGTATGTCCACTGTAAATAGAAAGGGCTCCTATATCTTATTTTATGGACACAGATTCATGTAGCAGGCTATATACAGTATAAACAAATGAAATTTAAAAAAAAAAAAATGTTGGCTGATGTCCAGTTCAGCGTAACACCAGTCTCTGTGAGACTGTTGGTATTTGTATAATCTGTTCTTCTGTCATGCCAAATAAAGTCACGCACAGAGAGAAGCTTCTGTCTCTTCAGTCACACGTCCTCTGTTCTCGCCGGCGTCTCTGGACCAGTGATCGCTATCATGTCAGGCGCAGATGAATTAAGACAAGCTTTTTTTTTTGGGGGGGGGGGGTTAAATCCTGGCACATTTACTACCGGAGACTGACAACCATAAACCTTAATAAATCACTTTGTGCCAGTCACTTAAGTACACCCCCCCCCCTCAAATTTATGCGTTGACATGACAACTCCCACAAATACATATGCAATAAGGCCAGGCGCAAAATTAACATAGTCCATGCCTTTCCACTGCTAAGTTTATCCTGCACCCTTTAGTAAATCTCGACAGTAGTATTTTAAAACAAAAACAAGAGTTTTGCGATGGTGCAGCACGTTAGTAAATCTGCCCTTTAATTGGCAAAAAATCCGTGACCATATTACAACAATTAGTCTTGATCAGTTATTTTCTTGAACTGAATTTACAGCAAACTTGGGGTCACAAACCCCACCACCCAAGCTGATAATGATGGTTAGGCATCTTGGTGGCTACATCCATCTTCTGTATAATCTCTAAGATTGAAATAAAAAAAACACAATACGATTATTTTGTTGTGGAAATGCAGTCAATAATAGCTGGTTTCAAACACTAGCCTACAAACTAGTTGGGGTGCATGGGGAAAAAACATATTAGAGTGCACTTTAGTATCCTAAATGTCCTAAAAACAGATGTACAGAATGAAATGTC
Organism: Pholidichthys leucotaenia; assembly: GCA_020510985.1. Lineage (NCBI taxonomy): Eukaryota > Metazoa > Chordata > Actinopteri > Cichliformes > Pholidichthyidae > Pholidichthys > Pholidichthys leucotaenia. The sequence continues at coordinate 350,535,799 of CM035838.1, forward strand.
ATTAGTAAACTCACCTCCAAATCCTTTACTGTGCTTCCTGTCCTTCCCACTTTTATCTTTGTCTCTGTCTTTTTCTTTGTCCTTCTTCTTTTTACTTTTTTTGCTCTTCTTTTTCTTTTTTGACATGTGCGTGTAGGAGTCATCTATAACTAGTTCGCCAGCCTCCAGTTCTCCCCCAGATGAAGAGCTATCATCGCCCATGCCCCCTCCATAATGACCTGTAATAATCAAGATCAACGTGTCTATCAAGATTTTTAAATGGAAACATGCACGCTTTCATTTTATAAACTGTAAAGGAGGATGGAATGCCCCTGGGACAACTTGCCTTCCACCTCCACCTCCTTCCCCACAACAGGCAGCGGTTCTCGGCTCTGTTGCAGCTTCTTCTTGGGTGACTTTAGCTGTGCTCGCTCCCTGTCTTTCTCTTTCTTCACTTTGTCTTTGGATGAGTGTGGTGTGAAGGGGAAGCTCTCAGCTTCCTCTTTCTCAGGTGACATGATGACCTTCATCTTCAGGCCATCGGCTTCGCGTAACGTAAGTGGCTCCTCTTTGGGAGTGCCGCCATGGAAGAGAGATGACTTTGAGGAGGAGGACGAGGATGAGTGCTTCTTGGAGGAGGAGGACGAAGAGGGCAAAGGGCGAGAGTGAGAGAAAGAGTGGCTCCCTTTGCTTCCACTGCTGCTCTCGCGTTTGTGGTCCTTGGAGGAGTGTGAGGAAAATGAGGGGTAGGCGGGCTTCTTGTGCAGATGGGGGCTTGGGTCTGAGCCTGTTGCCAGTGGAGAGGTGATGGCCTGCAGGAGACCCATAGCTGTATCTGTCGAGTGGGATGATGAGGGGGAAGACAGGGGTGGGGAGCGATCTGCTGACTTGTGCTTCTTCTTGTGGGGAGGTGGGCCTGAGCCATCGTGGTCTGACGTGGCACAAGCGAGGAGGAAAAAAGCAAATAAAGTTACAAAATAACACAATATTGTCATAGCATAATGTCTCAAAGAATATCTCACCTCTGTAGTAGTAGTCATCGCTATGCTTTTTTTTCTTTTTATGCGAGTCTCCTCCCATCATAAAAAGTTCCGCATCCTAATTTGGAATGGTGTAATTCATTCAAAATACATATAAAAAAAACAAAAAAAAACAATAACTCAAGATTTTTTAGTGAACTAACACGCTAAACTGCTGAGAAAAGAGAACTTACCTTTGGCCTTTTCTTGGAAGACTTTCGTACCTGAGCAGCAATCTCCTCTTCCTCCCTTAACAGATCCTTGTAAGACCTCCTCTTCTCTCTCTGGCTCCGGCCAGCCACCAGACCTCGCTCACCCTCCATCCCCACATCTACAGATACATCATTAGTCATAAGTGCACTAGGTAATATCAATCATCAAATAAATAACAGCATTGATTTCTTTTTCTTTGCGCAAATCTGCTGCAGTTAAACCAGATGCATTTTGTTGGGTTTTCTGACTGCACTAAAATTGCTGATAAGTCTCTGTAGAAACAGCCAATCTAGCATAAATGGGGACATTACCCATCACGTCTTTTCCCTTGAGCTCCTCATAAGCCATGGTCTCTAATCTGTCAGCAGTTCTGCTTGATACTGGAAGTCATGGACAACATTAAACCAGGATACTGACCTGTAAATAAAAGCAAATGCAAGATATTATGAAAATTAACCAAAAAATCGGTATGGAAGTAGCCTTTTAGTGTCATGTCTGATGAGATGATAGTTCCTTCAGCCCCACAATGAGGAATGCAGTTTTAAAAAAATTAAAGAAGAGTTTCTATGAATTCTGGTTAGCCTCTCACACTTTGGAAAAATTACGCTGTGATACATAGTAGTAAATACGTGACTTGTCAAGAAATACAGCTAAACACACTCCCGCCCACTTTTCACAAAGAAATACAAACACACCCCCTGTCTATTCGCTTTGACCCTCTCCCAACTGTTACTCCCAACAGCTCCAAAGACCCGGATCCGCGCCGACCCAGAGTGTGTGCAGAGCGCTGACTGCGACAACGAGAGCCCGAGGCTTCTCCTAACAGATAGGCCGCCGTGGTCTCAACTGGACAAAGCAGTGCGGCGGACACACATTCAACTTAACGGACATATTCCTGTCTTCTGGACTTATGGTATATTTATTTTGAAAACACCCAGATGTGAAGAAAATATTTATATTCACTACCTCCATAGAATACCCAGTTTACGCGGGTCCGGACGCCATCTTTATCAGTACAATGCGCGTCAGTGTAAGGGGCGGAGCTTGAGGAAAGCAGCCAATCAGCGTGTAGGTACGGCCAAACCCACAGCAACAAAAGGTGCATATGATGTTACAGAACAGAACTCACTGAGTGGCAGCATTTGGGTGTATACAGTAAAACACAAGAAAGACACACGGTATTCATAGTAGTACACAGAGTACCTGCTTGCAATGTGGAGAGCTGATATTATTCCGTCTTGTATTAATTGACAAAAAATATTAAATATTTCAAGGCTCAAAACCAGTTCTTCACTTATATGTGCTCTTACACACACGTCACTACATTCAAGTAAACAGTATGGTATTAACATCTAAAGTTAAAAAAAATCACTTTGTGCACTGCTTTGACTAAATATTTTTGTTTGATTTTATGTTTTTCTACGTTCAAACTAAAGTTGAAACGTGTTTGCCACTCAGTGCTGCATAACTATAGTAACTGTCCTGTAACTGCCAAGAGTTCTGTTCCAATCCATCCCCTCTAAAACGGGAAAGAACCCCCCAAAAAGTTAAACGAAAGCACTCATAATGACTGGACTCATAAGGAATCAATTTATTCCAGGGATTTTTTTTTTTTTACAGCTCATATGGACAACCTGTAGACAGATATGGGAAAAAGTTGTTGAAGCCAGGTGTCACATGCCTTTTCTTTTGATCAGAATTTAAAAAAATTAATTTATTCAAAGTTTTTATGTTGCCTGTGCTTACTATAAATTTGCTGTTGCTTATGCAGAATGCATATGTATTTTCCTTTAATTAGAGTTCATAAAATTCAGTCATTCAATGCTGACTGTGTTTACAGTCAATTAAGATAAGATAAGATAAGCCTTTATTAGTCCCACAACGGGGAAATTCCAGGATTGCAACAGCACAGGGATAGCAACACTCAGAGCAACAATCAGAAGGCAAGAAAAAACAAGCAAGCAAGAGCAGCTAATATACTGTACATATGTACATATTACTATAAAATATATATATACACACACACACACACAGACACACAGTGCAGAGCATTGTAGCTGGATGGAATAAATATATGAATATATGAACACACAGTGCAGAGCATTGTAGCTAGATGGAATAAATATGTAAATATATAAACACCCACAGTATGGAGCATTGCAGCTAGGTGGAATAAATATGCAAGTATATAAACACACACAGTGCGGAGCAATGTAGCTAGATGGAATAATATGTAGATATATAAAAACACAGTGCGGAGCATTGTAGCTAGATGGAATAAATATATAGATATATAAATATAAACACACCCAGTGCAGAGCATTGTAGCTAGATGGAATAAATATGTAAATATATAAACACACACAGTGCAGAGCATTGTTGCTAGGTGGGATGAAACAGCATAACCGTCTATTTAGTTATCCTACATGGTATGATTATGTGCCCATACATATTCTCACCCTCCATAGCGACCGGTATGTTCCTAGTTGTATGCCGGAGAGGACCATTGTGTAAGTCTATTGCATCTTTTGCATTCAAAAAAAACTATTAGTTTGTTACGTCTTTTTGCTATCTCTGCGAGCAGCCCTGCTTAGGTTGTACAGTCTGACAGCCGTTGGTAGGAAGGACCTACGAAACCTCTCGGTTGTGCACCTGGGATGATGTAGTCTGCTGCTAAATGAGCTCCTCAGTGCATCCAGTATGTCCTGCATAGGGTGGAACTCGGACTCCAGCAGAGATGACAGTTTAGCCACCGTCCTTCTCTCTCCCATCTCCTCCATCGGATCAAGGCGTTGCCCCAGGACAGAGCTAGCTTTCTTAATCAGTTTGTTCAGTCTCTTCCTATCGGCTGCAGTAATGCCACTGCCCCAGCAGACCACTCCAAAAGTGATGGCTGATGCCACCACCGTGTCATAGAATGACTTCAGCAGCGCCCCTTGTACACCAAAAGACCTGAGTCTCCTCAGCAGGAACAGCCTGCGCTGTCCCTTCTTGTAGAGTGCGTCAGTATTGTGTGACCAGTCTAGTTTATTGTTCAGATGAATACCCAGGTACTTGTAGGATGTCACCATCTCGATGTCTGTTCCCTGTATATTTACTGGTGCTGTGAGGGGCTGCCCATGCCTGCGGCAGTCCACCACCAGCTCCTTAGTTTTCCTCGCGTTGATCTGGAGGCAGTTCCGATGGCACCAGTCCACAAAGTCCTGGATAAGCCCTCTGTACTCAGCTTCATCTCCGCTGGAGATGAGACCAACGATCGCAGAGTCATCAGAGAACTTCTGTAGATGGCAATGTGTTGTGTTGTGTGAGAAGTCCGCAGTATAAAGAGTGAACAAGAAGGGAGCCAGCACCGTTCCCTGGGGGGCCCCCGTGCTACTGATGATCGTGTCGGAAACACAGTCCCGGGTTCTCACAAACTGAGGCCGGTTCGTGAGGTAGTCCAGGATCCATGATGACAGGTGCTGGTCCACCCCTGCGCGCAGCAGCTTGTCCTTCAGGATCATCGGTTGGATGGTGTTGAAAGCACTGGAGAAGTCAAAGAACATGATCCTCACCATATTCCCGGGCTTCTCCAGGTGGGACAGAGAACGGTGAAGGAGGAAGATCACCGCATCCTCCACCCCAATGCCATGCTGGTAGGCAAACTGGAGTGGATCCATCGCTGGTTCCACCAGGGGGCGGAGATGAGCAAGGAGCAGTCTCTCCAGGGTCTTCATCAAGTGGGACGTCAAGGCCACCGGTCTGAAGTTGTTCAGGTCTTTGGGGTGGGAAGTTTTTGGTACAGGTACCACACAAGATGTTTTCCACGGCTGTGGTACCCTCCCCAGTTTCAGGCTCATGTTGAAGATATACGTCACAATCCCACACAGCTGGTCTGCACAGGACTTGAGGAGCTTTGCGCTGATGCCGTCCGGTCCCGACGCCTTCCTCGCCTTGATCTTCCTCAGCTCCGTCCTCACCTGGGTCTTGGTCAGGGTCAGGATGGGGGGCTGTGTGTTGGGAGTGGGGGGGGGGTGTCGGTGGAGTGGGGAGTGGGTAGCAGGACTTGATTTCTTAGAGGCAGCAGTGGTTGTTGTGCAGACAGGGGGGAGGGCGGTTGGTCAAATCTATTGAAAAACAGATTCAGGTTGTTCGCCCACTCCCTGCCCCCCGTGGCCTGGGGGGAGGTATTCTGGAGCCCCGAGATGGTTTTGAGGTTTCTCCAGACCCCGCTGATGTCGCTCTGTTGCAGCTTGTCCTCCATCTTCTTCCTGAAGCTGTCCTTGCCTTCTCTGATCTTTCTCCTCAGCTCCCTCTGTACGGACTTCAGCATCTCCCTGTTCCCCGACCTGAAGATCCTCTTCTTCTCTCTCAGAAGTGTTTTTATCTCAGGGTTGATCCAGGGTTTGTTGTTTGAGTGACGCCGTATGGTCTTGGTGGGAACGGATTTGTCCACACAGAAGCTGAGGTAGCCCGTGAAGGTGTGAATGAGGCCATCGATGTCCTCACCATGTGGATCGCAGAGCTGCTTCCAGGCAGTGGCTTCAAAACAGTCCTTTAGAGTGTCCATTGTCTCCTCAGACCATAACTCCACAGTGTGCATGGCCGGAGGTTGTCTGTGCACTAGGGGTTTGTACACCGGTCGGAGATGAACCAAGTTGTGATCCGATCTCCCAAGTGGGGGGAGTTGTGATGAGGTGTACGCCTCCTTAGTGTTTGCGTAGAACAAATCCAGTGTTTTATTGTCTCTAGTGTGGCATGTGACATACTGGGTGAAAGTGGGCAGAATGGGAGACAGTGAAACGTGGTTGAAATCGCCTGAGATGAGGAGAAGAGCATCTGGGTGTTCTGTCTGCAGCCTGCTGGTTACTGAATGGATGACGTCACGCGCTGTCCCAGCGTTCGCCGTCGGATTTGCATAAACAACAATGCAGATCACGTGTGAGTGTTCTCTCGCGAGATATGTAGGCCTCATGCTAACAGCTAGCAACTCAATGTCTTTGCTGCAGTGTCGTTGTTTAACAGTGATATGTCCCGGTCTGCACCAGTTGTTGTTAACATACATGATCACTCCACCGCCCCTAGTTTTGCCACTCTCTGGTGTTCGGTCAGCTCGTATCGTGTGAAAACCCTCCAGCTCAATGTTAGCATCTGCTGCTAGTTCAGTTAGCCACGTCTCAGTAAACAAAAGGAGAGAGCACTCCCGGTAAGTGCTATCATAACGGGAGATAGCCGCTAGCTCATCTAACTTTCCCAGTATCGACCGTACATTTCCCATGACAACAGATGGAAGGGAGGGTCTGTACCTTATATTTTTTGTCCTCCGCCTTACTCCAGCCCGGCAGCCGCGGCGTTTTCGCCTCAGTTCTCTCGGTATGTCGAGTTTTTCCAGTGGGACCGGGTGGCGGTTAAATGCTAGCAGCTCTTCCCTGTTATATCGTATCCTGCTATAAACAGTGGCTCCGTCCACCGGCTCAGGAGACATTTGGGATGATCTGTGTGTCCGTGATATAAGTGGGGTGAAAAAAAAAAAAGTGATCAAAAGAGAGAGGAAGGGAAAAAAAACTCGGAATCGAGCCGCTGTTGCAAAAGGCAGCCGACTGGTGTGGCGCCGAGAGGAGACTGCAAAAAAAAAAAAAATCTACATATCTATACTGTTATCAAGCAGCCTCTCTTTTACACATTGTGGTAGGTTTTGGGATTTTTTTGGGCTTGTTTGGAGGCGAGTGTAACGATGAAGATGGAAGGAGCAGAGGTATTGAAGGCAAATGAGTTTAAATACCTGGGGTCAACCATCCAAAGCAATGGAAAATGCCCAAGAGAGGTGAAGAAGAGAGTACAGGCAGGGTAGAGTGGGTGGAGACAAGTGTCAGGGCTGATTTGTGACAGAAGGGTAGAAGCTAGAGTGAATGGGAAGATTTACAAGACGATAGTGAGACCTGCTATGATGTATGGTTTGGAAATGGTGGCGCTGACAAAAAGACAGGAGGCAAAGCTGGAGGTGGCAGAGTTGAAGATGATAAGATTCTCATTGGGAGTGACTAGGAGGGACAGGATTAGAAATGGGTATATCAGAGGGACAGCTCAGGTTAAGTGGTTTGGAGACAAAAAAAAAAGGCAAGGCTGAGATGGTTTGGACATGTGTAGAGAAGGGACAGTGGATATACTGGACATAAGATGTTGAAGATGGAGCTGCCAGGCAGGAGGAAAAGAGGAAGACTACAGAGAAGATTCATGGATGTAGTGAAGGAGGACATAGAGAGGACTGGTGTTACAGAGGAAGATGTAGGGGACAGGGTGAGATGGAGGCAGATGATCCACTGTGGCGACCCCTGAAAAGAGCAGCCAGATCCACTTTAGAAAAAATGTGCATCCCAGCCAGGTGCAAAGAAAAATCTTGGATGTGCAGGATGGGGTAGCGGTCGTGTTCAGTGACATTGTTCAGGTGACAGAAATCACTGCACAGCCATCACAAACCGTCATTCGTGGGCACCACGTGCAACGGGGATGCTGAAGGGCTATTGGAGAGCTTAACAATCCTTAGATCATTCCTCCTTGGTGGATGGCTAGCTTAGCTGCGTCCAGGCGGCGCAGACACGCAAAGACCAGCAGGCCCTTCGTTGTGATGAAATGCTCGACCCCATGCTTGGTCACGGTAGCGGAAAAGGTGGGCACTGTAAGCATGGGAAGCTTGAAAAGCAAACACTGATACTCATCCCTCGAGGCTACAAAATCTGCATGTGTTAGTGGCCCAGCTCCCCGAGCCATACAAGGCTGTGAAGCAAATGACACAGCATCCACTAAACGTCTGTTAGCAACATTGACAAGGAGACCATAAGCACACAGAAAATCAGCACCTAAGATAGGAACCAAACATGCAGCTACCACAAAGTCCCACTTGTAGTTGCGCCCATGCAAACACACAGTCACCGACCTTTCTCCAAAAGTCTTGATGGGGGATCTGTTGGTGGCCGTCAGTGACGGGCCGCAGCCTTCCGCCAGCCTATCAGCTCTGATTGGCAAAATGAGACTCTTCTGGGAATCAGAGTCCACCAAAAGCCGTCTCCCTGAACGTGTGTTCTCTATGAAAAGCAGCTTCTCCCTGTTGCTAGTGGTCGTAGCTACTACTGACCACTGGCTGGCCCGTTTCTCCGGCATCTTGAAATGGTACGGCAGGAGACAACACCGCGCATCGGCACCAAAACGTTTATGATAGAAATACGTCGTCCCGTTCCGGCATCCTCGAGTGGCTGTCCCGGCTACAACCTTCGGATCCTCAGCCTCGGTGTGCTCCACTGAAGATCTTGGTCTCACCGCCTGGACTCCGAAAGTCTTGCTCACCAGGATAATGCAATCGCCTTCTTCCGCCAGCAGGTGATAGTCCCTGGAGGCCAGCAGCGGTGAATTGGCCAAAACTGTCCATGCCGAAACCAGCAGTTTCCTCAGGAAGAGATGGGCGAAGAGGAAAGATCCATCATCTGCACCCAGCAAAGCCAGCATACTCTCCATTAGCCCCACAGCTGATCCGTCCCCTAATTCCAAGTGTGAGAGGAGCTTCTCTGCTCTCTCTCTGGTGAAGAGAGTGTAACACTGCAACAGCAGCTGTTTGAGAGTGTCGTATTTTCCCTGGGCTGGGGGGGCTCAGAGTAGGCTTATGGCATGCGGGTCCAGCAAAGCCATCACATGATACTTTGTGTCGTCAGCGGAGACTCCACAGAGAGCGAACTGAGCTTCCACGTGAATGAACCAGGCGGCCGGGTCCTGGAGCCAAAAGTCTGGGAGTTTAACCACCACAGCGAACACAGCGGGGGGAACTTCAAGCACGGATGTTCCCACGGAGGTGCTTGGTCTGTCTTCCATTTTCACGTTGGGGTTACCAGTGTAGAGGAATGAACAAGACAAGACACGAGCGTTGCAGATGGAGACTTTATTCCTTTATCAGCAAAGTAAGAATTAATCTCTGGGTGCCAAAGCCAACCTTTTATACATCTTACACATTCTCTTCTTTGGCGCCAAGAGTACATAGCCTCACAATAGTGTACCACATCACAATAGCCTCACACCTGCAGTCCCAGGTGTGAAGGCACATTCTTAACATCTTGACAACTCCAGTTGGGACCAGGAAGCAGAGTCGCAGTCTTACACACCTCTCTGCAGCTCCTCTTCATCCACCACCCCTCAACTTAGCCCCTGTCTTCCCCATCAGAGAATCATTGTCTGCTCCCTCCAAAGCAAATAAAAATATAATGTATAAATATCCCAAAGTGATTAAACATAAAGTTGGTAAAACTCAAATTAAACATGAAGCCTCTAAATTGAATGATTTGGCCTTTGTTCCTCCTCATAATTTAAAAATTAAATGCGGTTTGTTAAATATTAGGTCTCTAACTCCCAAGTCTCTGCTAGTCCATGATCTGTTAATTGATCATCAGATTGATTTAATATCCCTTACAGCAGTGGTGTCCAATCATGTGCCATGGAGGGCCAAAACCCTGCAGGTTTTCTCTTCTACCCAGTCTCTTCAGCAGGTGTTTTCACTTATCAGCAATCAGTGGGAAGAAAGTCAGTGGAATCTGCTGTTGAAGACACTGGTTGGAGGTAAAGCCTGCAGGGTCTTGGCCCTCTATGGCACATGATTGGACACCCCTGCCTTACAGAGACTTGGTTAGGACAAGAGGATTATGTTGGTTTAAATGAATCAACTCCCTCTGGTTATTTAAACTGTCAAAATCCCAGAAGTTCTGGTCGTGGAGGAGGAGTAGTAACAATTTACCATTTCAAATTACTAGTTAATGTAAAGCAAAAAACATGTTATAATTCCTTTGAGGGCCTGGTCCTCAGTATTGGGCACTTAAACAATTTTAGGCTAAACCCAATTTTATTTGCCATAGTTTATCATCCTCCATCAGCCTACTCAGAAGTTTTATCCGAATTTGCTGAATTCTTAGCTGATTTAGTGCTGAAATCAGATAGAATAATTCTAGTAGGGGACTTTAATATACATGTACAGTGGGGGAAAAAAAGTATTTAGTCAGCCACCAATTGTGCAAGTTCTCCCACTTAAAAGATGAGAGAGGTCTCCAATTTTCATCATAGGTATACTTCAACTATGAGAGACAAAATGAGAAAAAAAAATCCAGAAAATCACATTGAAGGATTTTTAATGAATTAATTGGTAAATTCCTTGGTAAAATAAGTATTTGGTCACCTACAAATAAGCAAGATTTCTGGCTCTCACAGACCTGTAACTTCTTCTTTAAGAGGCTCCTCTGTCCTCCACTTGTTACCTGTATTAATGGCACCAGTTTGAACTCATTATCAGTATAAAAGACACCTGTCCACAACCTCAAACAGTCAGACTCCAAACTCCACTATGGCCAAGACCAAAGAGCTGTCAAAGGACACCAGAAACAAAATTGTAGACCTGCACCAGGCTGGGAAGACTGAATCTGCAATAGGTAAGCAGCTTGGTGTGAAGAAATCAACTATGGGAGCAATTATTAGAAAATGGAAGACATACAAGACCACTGATAATCTCCCTCGATCTGGGGCTCCACGCAAGATCTCACCCCGTGAGGTCAAAATGATCACGAGAACGGTGAGCAAAAATCCCAGAACCACACGGGGGGACCTAGTGAATGACCTGCAGAGAGCTGGGACCAAAGTAACAAAGGCTACATCAGTAACACACTACGCCGCCAGGGTCTCAAATCCTGCAGTGCCAGACGTGTCCCCCTGCTTAAGCCAGTACATGTCCAGGCCTGTCTGAAGTTTGCTAGAGAGCATTTGGATGATCCAGAAGAGGATTTTGAGAATGTCATATGGTCAGATGAAACCAAAATAGAACTTTTTGGTAAAAACTCAACTTGTCGTGTTTGGAGGAGAAAGAACACCATACCTACTGTGAAGCATGGGGTTGAAAACATCATACTTTGGGGCTGTTTTTCTGCAAAGGGACCAGGACGACTGATCCGTGTAAAGGAAAGAATGAATGGGGCCATGTATCGTGAGATTTTGAGTGAAAACCTCCTTCCATCAGCAAGGGCATTGAAGATGAAACGTGGCTGGGTCTTTCAGCATGACAATGATCCCAAACACACTGCCCGGGCAACGAAGGAGTGGCTTCGTAAGAAGCATTTCAAGGTCCTGGAGTGGCCTAGCCAGTCTCCAGATCTCAGCCCCATAGAAAATCTTTGGAGGGAGTTGAAAGTCCGTGTTGCCCAGCGACAGCCCCAAAACATCACTGCTCTAGAGGAGATCTGCATGGAGGAATGGGCCAAAATACCAGCAACAGTGTGTAAAAACCTTGTGAAGACTTACAGAAAATGTTTGACCTCTGTCATTGCCAACAAAGGGTATATAACAAAGTACTGAGATGAACTTTTGTTATTGACCAAATACTTATTTTACCGAGGAATTTACCAGTTAATTCATTAAAAATCCTTCAATGTGATTTTCTGGATTTTTTTTTTCTCATTTTGTCTCTCATAGTTGAGGTATACCTATGATGAAAATTGGAGACCTCTCTCATCTTTTAAGTGGGAGAACTTGCACAATTGGTGGCTGACTAAATACTTTTTTCCCCACTGTAGATGTAGATAGTGACTGCCTTAATGTGGCATTTAATTCAATATTAGACTCGATTGGGTTTTCTCAGAAAGTAGGAAATTCTATGCATTATCTCCACCATACGTTGGACCTTGTTCTGACATATGGCATAGAAATAGAAAATCTGGCGGTGTCTCCTCATAACCCTGTACTGTCAGACCATTGTCTGTTAACCTTTGATTTTACTATTTCTGACTATTTGGCTCCTAAAGAAAAATATTACTACAGTAGATGCCTCTCAGATGGTGCTGTTACCAAATTTATGCAGATTGTTTCCTCTATGCCATGTGTCAACACAACAGAAATAAACTATAGACAGCTTGCTCCTTCTGTAATTGATAGCATGGTAGATAGTGTTACAGCTTCTCTGCATCAGACTCTAGACTTGATGGCCCCCTTAAAAAAGAAAAAATCTAATCAGAGATTTCTAACTTCTTGGTTCAACACAGAAACTCGTAGCTTAAAACAGAAGACTCGCCAATTAGAAAGAAAATGGCGCTCCACTAATTTAGATGAAATCTATTTAGCTTGGAGAAATCATCTTTTAATTTATAAAAAATCTCTTAGAAAAGCTAGAACGAGTTATTATTCTGCATTAATAGAAGAGAACAAGAATAATCCCAGGTTTCTTTTCAGCACTGTAGCCAGGTTGACAAAGAGTCAGGACTCTGTCAATCCTAGCATTCCCTTAGAGCTTACTAGTCAGGACTTTATGAACTTTTTCAATAATAAAATTTCATCCATCAGAGATAAAATTAATCAGATTCTTCCCACCGTTAACTTAAATACAGTAACTACTACAACTCCTTCAATTGATATCTGTCTTGATGAGTTTACTCCAACTGACCTTTTAGAGTTAGACAAAATAGTTTCCTCATCCAAGCCTTCAACTTGTCTTTCAGACCCTATTCCTACCAGGTTATTTAAAGAAGTATTCCCACTTATTGGTAGCTTTATTCTTCATATAATCAATTCTTCATTAACTTTAGGCCATGTACCGCAGACTTTTAAAACTGCTGTAATTAAACCCTTACTCAAAAAACCAACGCTAGATCCAGGAGTTTTAGCTAACTATAGACCAATCTCTAATCTCCCTTTCATTTCAAAAATCTTAAGAGTTGTTGCTACGCAATTATTTGACCACCTGCAGGGAAATGGTTTACTTGAAGAGTTTCAATTTGGATTTAGAATCCATCATAGTACTGAAACAGCCTTAGCGAAGGTCACTAACAACCTCCTCATCGCATCTGATAATGGACTTGTTTCTGTACTTATCCTTTTAGACCTTAGTGCAGCTTTCGATACTATCGATCATAATATTCTACTTGATAGATTGGAACACTATGTTGGACTTAATGGAACTTTGTTGCAGTGGTTTAGATCATATTTATCTGATAGGTTCCAGTTTGTTCATGTTGTGGGACACATGTGTATCACTTTAAGCTTCACATCTCAGAGAGAACAAAGAACTGGGTCTCCTTGGAGATAACAGGAGGATGTGAAAATTTAGTCTTTGGTATGCAAGAGACGGCCTTGGGGGATTTCCTGGTCTGCCAGAGACTATGAGGAGGATGTTATAAGATTTAAGAGAAGATGCATTGTTACTTGTGATTAAATGCAATGTGACTGTGAGCTTTGAAGGTCCTGGATATATAAAGGACGAATGTCTGTGTTTTTCCTCTTTCTGCTTTGCTGATGTTGGAAGATGTGAATAAACCTGACTCGTGACATAAACTCTGCCTCGTCATTTTCACATTTCCACACTGGTGACCCTAAGACGTATCATGGATGAAAGAAATTCCCCCGGGCCAGCCGAGTCAGAAGCTCCCAGCCAAGCGTATGCCGCTACCGTCCAGCTACCGGACTTTTGGCAGGACAACCCGTGCTCCTGGTTCCACTTGGTCGAAGCACAGTTCGCCCTCCGGGGGATAACGGTAGATGACACGAAGTTCTACCATGTGATTGCAAAGCTCAACAACCGCACGGCTCGGCATGTGCAGAGCCTATTGGAGCGGCCACCGGCCAACGACAAATACGGCGGGTTGAAGGCTGCGCTTATCCAGCGTTTCACTCTCTCAGTCGAGGAGAGAGCGGAGAGGCTCCTGGCTCTGAACGACTTGGGAGATGGCACGCCCATTGACCTGATGGAGAACATGCTGAGGTTGAGGGGCTCAGACAACGACGACTTCATCTTCACCCACATTTTCCTCAGGACCCTACCGTCGGCCACGAGAGCGACCCTGGCCAGTTTGCCGTTGTTGGCCCAGCGGGACTTCCGCGCGCTGGCCCAGGAGGCGCACCGGATTCTCAACGCCAGCAGACAGCGCGCGGCCACCGCAGCAGCGACGGAGTTCGGCGTGACGGCCGGAGATGGCGGGGGGCCAGTAACGGCGGTAGCAGAACCACCGACGACGGCGGCGGCGGGGGCCAAGGATCGCCGAGGAGACATCCTCTGTTTCTACCATCGCCGCTTTGCAGAGAAGGCACGCAAATGTATACCACCGTGCCAGTTCAAGCGCTCGGGAAACACCAAGACCGGGGGTCGGTAGCAGCTGCGGCCCTCGGGGAAGAGAACAAGCTGCTCTACTTGAAGGATGCGCGCTCGGGGAGGCATTTCCTCATGGACACAGGCTCCCAGTTGAGTTTCATCACACCTTCCTCCGCTGACCGGCTGGCGGTTTCCAGAGGTCCCGGGGTGTTAGCAGCGAACGGCTCGGAGATTAAGACCTTTGGTGAGAGGACTCTGCTTCTGTCCCTACACAGCCATACATTTGAGTGGACTTTTGTCATAGCTGCAGTGAATTTCAATATGTTGGGGGCTGATTTTCTGTGCTCACATGGTTTGTTGGTTGATCTTGCTAACAGGCACCTGGTTAATGCACTTTCTTTTTATTCTATTCCCTGTACAGCCCGAGTGGCCCCGCCGACAGCACAAGCCAACGTCACAGCTGCAAGCGGTAAGTTCCACACACTGCTCCCTCAGTTCCCAGCACTCACAGTTCCCACATTTTCAGCAGCCGTCGCTAAACATGGGGTGGAACATTTTATTACTACCACCGGACCGCCCGTTTTTGCAAAAGCTCGGCGCTTGGATTCAGCTAAACTGACCATAGCGTGCGAGGAGTTCGCCAACCTGGAAAGGTTGGGCATCATCAGGCGTTCGAACAGCCCATGGGCTTCCCCGCTTCACATGGTCCCGAAAGCTGACGGCTCGTGGCGACCTTGCGGAGATTTCTGCAGGTTGAACAACGCCACAGCGCACGACCGCTACCCAATCCCGCATATCCAAGATTTTTCCGTTCATTTGGCGGGGGCGCGCATTTTTTCTAAGATAGACTTGGTCCGCGGTTACCACCAAGTCCCAATGCACGCTGAGGACATACCCAAAACAGCGGTAATAACTCCGTTTGGTCTATTCGAGTTTTTGCGCATGCCATTTGGGCTTAAAGGCGCTGCGCAGACGTTCCAACGCATGATGGACGCGGTGTTGTGCGATCTCCCCTTCGTATTTGTCTACCTGGACGACATCTTAGTAGCCAGCGCGTCCGAAGACGAACACGAAAACCGCCTCACGGCAGTTTTCCGGAGGTTGGGAGAGCACGGTTTAATAATCAACCCAGCGAAGTGTCAGTTCGGGGTGACACAGATTGATTTTTTGGGGCATCGCGTCTCTCCAGAAGGAGCGGTTCCGCTGCCTGACAAAGTGCGCGCGGTAGCAAATTTTCCCCAGCCACAAACGGTCAAGGCGTTACAGGAGTTTTTGGGAATGGTGAATTTTTATAACCGTTTCCTCCCCCGCGCAGCGCAGCTCATGCAACCATTGTATGCCGCACTCAAAAAACAAAAACCCACAAATAAGATCGAATGGTCTCCGGAGCGAGAGCGAGCACTCTCGGAGGTCAAAACAGCCCTGGCAAACGCTGCGTTGTTAGCACATCCAGACCCAACGGCCTGCATAGCACTCACTACTGACGCGTCAGATGTGGCCATAGGGGCGGTCGTGGAGCAGCATGTAGCCAGGGCTTGGCAGCCGCTCGCCTTTTTCAACAGGACTTTGCGCGATAGTGAACGAAAATACAGCGCATTCGACAGGGAGTTGTTAGCTCTCCACTTGGCCATTCGCCACTTCCAGTTCTGGCTGGAGGGACGCCGTTTCACCGCGTTCGTTGACCACAAGCCGCTAACATTCGCGATGGCCAAGGTTTCAGAACCGTGGTCAGGCCGGCAGCAAAGACAGCTGGCCGCTATCTCAGAGTTTACTACCGATATTCAGCATGTGGCGGGTAAACTGAATGTAGTGGCAGACTGTCTCTCGTGCGCCGTGGCGGCCCCAGTCCGCGTAGGGATAGATTATGCAGCCATGGCCGTGGATCAGGTTAGCGACGCGGACGTGCGCGGGCTCCAGTCTGGACCAACAGGGTTAAGGCTGGAGAACAGGGTGCTGCAAGACAGTATGCCCCCCCTAATCTGCGATGTCTCCACTGGGCGACCGCTTCCTGTGGTACCAGCCGCGTGGCGCCGCCGCGTTTTTGACTCGATTCATTCTCTGGCGCACCCGGGAGTGCGCGCGTCGGTCAAAATGGTAGGAGAGAAATTTGTATGGCCGAGCCTGCGCAAACAAGTTAAGGAGTGGGCAGCAGCCTGCATGGCTTGTCAACGAGCCAAGGTACACAAACACACGAGAGCTCCCTTGGAGCTGTTTCACATCCCGGCTAAGAGGTTCGATCATGTTCACGTGGACCTCGTAGGCCCCCTCCCGCTGTCACAGGGGTGCACACACCTTCTGACAATGGTGGACCGCACCACGCGCTGGCCGGAAGTGGTCCCACTGGCATCAACCACAGCCGAGGAGGTGGCGCGCGCGTTTTTAACAGCATGGGTAGCGCGTTTTGGAGTCCCGTTGGACATTACGTCCGACAGAGGCCCTCAATTTGTTTCCGAACTTTGGTCAGCAATGGCCCGCAGCCTGGGGGTAACGATCCACCGCACAACCGCGTACAATCCGCAGGCTAATGGGTTATGCGAACGTTTTCATAGGTCATTGAAAGCGGCTCTCAGAGCGTCGCTGACGGATGCAAATTGGGTGGACAGGCTACCGTGGGTTTTATTGGGGTTGCGTTCTGCACCTAAAGAGGACTTAGAAGCCTCCCCGGCTGAGCTAGTTTTTGCGCAACCACTTCGGCTGCCCGGGGAGTTTCTCCTAGATAATCCTGCGCCAGATAGCTCCCCGTCTCAGCAGTTGCAGCGTGACACGGACTCGGGCACGCTGCCTGGCCCCGTTCACCACAGTTTACCACGCGTTTTTGTGCCTAAGGCTTTGAAAAATGCGGAATTTGTTTTTGTCACATGATGCCCATCGCCCACCGCTGCGACCACCTTATGATGGACCATTTAGAGTGCTGGAAACAGGGGACAAACATTTTTTGCTAGATTTGGGGGGCAGGAAGGAAAAGATTGGCATAAACAGGCTCAAACCCGCCTTTGTGGTGGCGGACGAGGATGTGCTGTTGGCCAGGGCTCCTCGGCGCAGCAGACCCCCCCGGGGACATTCCCCAGAACACCCACAGGGAGTGACAAACAGTTCTCACCCCAAGACAGCAGCACCCCAGCGGGATGGCGCCACAGAAGTGGCAAAGCCCGCTTACAGCAGATACGGGAGGAGACTGAGGCCCAAGCAGCACGTGGGTTAATGTGTAATGATTTTATCAGATTTTATCAACAGACTGTTATTCTGTTGTTCCATCTTAGTTGTTTGGGGGGGGGGGGGTCATGTGGGACACATGTGTATCACTTTAAGCTTCACATCTCAGAGAGAACAAAGAACAGTGTCTCCTTGGAGATAACAGGAGGATGTGATAATTTAGTCTTTGGTATGCAAGAGACGGCCTTGGGGGATTTCCTGGTCTGCCAGAGACTATGAGGAGGATGTTATAAGATTTAAGAGAAGATGCATTGTTACTTGTGATTAAATGCAATGTGACTGTGAGCTTTGAAGGTCCTGGATATATAAAGGACGAATGTCTGTGTTTTTCCTCTTTCTGCTTTGCTGATGTTGGAAGATGTGAATAACCCTGAATCATGAGATAAACTCTGCTTCGTCATTTTCACATTTCCACAATGTCAATAATGAGTTTTCTTTCAACTCAAAGCTCAGTCATGGAGTTAGTTCCACAGGGATCTGTGCTAGGCCCTACTCTTTTTAGTTTATGTATGCTTCCGTTAGGCAACATTATTAGAAAGCACTTTATACATTTTCATTGTTATGCAGATGACACACAATTATACCTGTCAATGAAGCCAGATGATAGTAATCAATTAGCCAAGTTGGAAGCCTGTCTTAAGGAAATCAAAGCTTGGATGACTTGTAATTTCCTGCTATTCAATTAAGACTGAAGTCATTCTTGTTGGGCAGCATGGTGGTGCAGTGGTTAGCACTGTTGCTTTACAGCTAGCAGGTTCCTGGTTCAAATCCCCAGGTTGGAACCCTTTTTGTGTGGAGTTTGCACGTTCTCCCTGTGCTGCGTGGGTTTACTCCGGGGGCTCCGGTTTCCTCCCACAATCCATCCATCCATCCATCCATCGTCTACCGCTTTTCCGGAGGTCCGGGTCGCGGAGGCAGCAGTTCAAGCAGAGAAGCCCAGACTTCCCTCTCCCCAGCCACCTGCTCCAGCTCTTCAGAGGGGATACCAAGGCGTTCCCAGACTAGCTGGGAGACATAGTCTCTCCACCGAGTCCTGGGTCTGCCCCGGGGTCTCCTCCCAGTGGGACGTGCCTGAAACACCTCAAGTGGGAGGCGTCCAGGAGGCATCCTAATCAGATGCCCATACCACCTCAACTGACTCCTTTCAATGTGGAGGAGCAGCGGTTCTACTCTGAGCCTCTCCCGGATGACTGAGCTCCTCACCCTATCTCTGAGGGTGAGTCCAGCAATCCTACGGAGAAAGCTCATTTCAGCCGCTTGTATCCGCGATCTCGTTCTTTCGGTCATTACCCAAAGCTCGTGACCATAGGTGAGAGTAGGAACGTAGATTGACTGGTAAATCGACAGCTTTGCCTTAGAACTAAGCTCCCTCTTCACCACAACAGACCGGTACAACGTCCGCATCACTGCAGATGCTGCTCCAATCCGTCTGTCGATCTCTCGCTCCATTTTCCCCTCACTCGTGAACAAGACCCCAAGATACTTAAACTCCTCCACTTGGGGCAGGAGCCTGTCCCCAACCCGGAGAGGACAATCCACCTTTTTCCGGCTGAGGACCATGGACTCGGACTTGGAGGTGCTGATTCTCATCCCAGCCGCTTCACACTCAGCGGCAAACCGTCCCAGCAAGAGCTGTAGGTCATTGCTGGATGAAGCCAACAGGACAACATCATCTGCAAACAACAGAGATGAGATCCTGTGGTCACCAAGCATGACACCCTCCATTCCCTGGCTGCGCCTAGAAATCCTGTCCATAAAAATTATGAACAGGACCGGTGACAAAGGGCAGCCCTGGCGGAGTCCAACTCTCACTGGGAATGACTCCGACCGAGTGTTGGCAATGCGAACTAAACTCTCACAACGGTCGTACAGAGACCGAATAGCTCGTAACAACAAGCCCGATACCCCATACTCCCGAAGCACCCCCCACAAAAATCCACGAGGGACGCGGTCAAATGCCTTCTCCAAGTCCACAAAACACATGTAAACTGGTTGGGCAAACTCCCACGAACCCTCAAGAATTCTCGAGAGGGTAAAGAGCTGGTCCGATGTGCCACGGCCAGGACGAAAACCACATTGCTCCTCCTGAATCCGAGGTTCGACCAACGGCCGGACTCTCCTCTCCAATACCTTGGCATAGACCTTCCCAGGGAGGCTGAGGAGTGTGATCCCTCTAAAGTTGGAGCACACCCTCCGGTCCCCTTTTTTGAAGAGAGGAACCACCACCCCGGTTTGCCATGCCAAAGGCACTGCCCCCGACCTCCACGCAATGTTGCAGAGGCGTGTCAACCATGACAACCCAACAACATCCAGGGCCTTGAGGTACTCGGGGCGAATCTCGTCCACCCCCGGGGCCCGGCCACCAAGGAGATTTTTAACCACCTTGGCGACCTCAGCCCCTGTGATAGGCGAGTCATCCCCCTCGTCCCCAAACCCTGCTTCCTCTGTGGAAGGCGTATCAGTGGGATTGAGGAGATCCTCGAAGTATTCCTTCCACCGCCCGACGATATCCCCAGTTGAAGTCAACAGTGTCCCATCCGCACCATACACAGTGTGGACGGGGAGCTGCTTTCCCCTCCTGAGCCGCCGAACAGTTTGCCAGAATCTCTTTGAAGCCGACCGAAAGTCTTGTTCCATGGCCTCACCGAACTCCTCCCATACCCGGGTTTTTGCTTCAGCAACCACCCGAGCTGCACTCCGCTTGGCCTGCCGGTACACCTCAGCTGCTTCGGGAGTCCCACAAGCCAACCAAGCTTGATAGGACTCCTTCTTCAGCTTAATGGCCCCCCTCACCACTGGTGTCCACCACTTGGTTCGGGGGTTGCCACCACGAGATGCACCGACCACCTTGCGGCCGCAGCTCTGGGCTGCCGCTTCAACAACAGAGGTGGAGAACATGGCCCATTCAGACTCCATGTCTCCAGACTCCCTCGGAATGTGGTTGAAGTTCTTCCGGAGGTGGGAGTTGAAGACCTCCCGGACAGGGGCCTCAGCCAGACGCTCCCAGCACACCCTCACTATACGTTTGGGTCTACCAGGTCTGAATGGCTTCCTCCCCTGCCATCGGATCCAACTCACCACCAGGTGGTGATCAGTTGACAGCTCTGCACCTCTCTTTACTCGGGTGTCCAAGACATACGGTCGCAGGTCTGATGATACGATAACAAAATCGATCATCGACCTGCGGCCTAGGGTGTCCTGGTGCCAGGTGCACATATGGACACCCTTATGCTTGAACATGGTGTTCGTTATAGACAGACTGTGGTTAGCACAGAAGTCCAATAACTGAACACCACTCGGGTTCAGATCGGGCAGGCCGTTCCTCCCAATCACCCCCCTCCAGGTTTCACTGTCGTTGCCCACGTGCGCATTGAAGTCCCCCAGTAGGACAATGGAGTCTCCAGGAGGAGCACCCTCCAGCACCCCAGTCACAGACTCCAAAAAGGGTGGGTACTCTGAAACATCATGGAGCTATGGTGGGTACGGTGGGTGTGGGTACTCTGAAACATCATTTGGTGCATAGGCACAAATGATGGTCAGGACCCGTTTCCCAACCCGAAGGCGCAGGGAAGCAACCCTTTCGTCCACCGGGGAAAACTCCAATATAGAGGCAGCAAGGTGGGGCGATACAAGAATACCTACCCCTGCTCGTCGCCTCTCGCCCGGGGCAACTCCAGAAAAGGCCAAGCTCCAGCCCCTCTCCAGGAGACTGGTTCCGGAACCGGAGCTGTGTGTTGAGGTGAGGCCGACTATATCTAGCCGGTATCGCTCAATCTCGTACACCAGCTCAGGCTCCTTCCCCACCAGAGAGGTGACATTCCACGTACCAAAAGCCAGTTTAGAAAGCTTGGGATCAGTCCGCCAAGGTCTCCGCCTTTGACTGCCACCTAATCCACATAGCACCGGACTTCCATGATCCCTCCTGCAGGTGGTGAACCTACTGGAGGGCGGACCCATGTAACTCCTTCGGGCTGAGCCCGGCCGGGTCCCATGGGTGGAAACCCGGCCACCAGACGCTAGCCTTCGAGCCCCTCCCCCAGGCCTGGCTCCAGGGTGGGGCCCCGGTAATCCCATACCGGGCGGGGTACACTGAATCCTTGATATACAATTTATCATGAGAGTCTGTTGGATCGTTCTTCGTCTGGCCCTTCACCCAGGACCAGTTTGTCTTGGGAGACCCTATCAGAGGCAAATTGCCCCGGACAACATAGCTCCTCCCACAATCCAAAGACATGTATTTTTTTTTTTGTTACTTATTTGTACCCGTAGGTAGACTTGGTTTGCAGTCTGGTGACAAGCCACCGGCTGCTGGTTGCTGCGTGCGCGAGCGCCCTAAACCTACATGTTTTTGGTATGCGGGAGGAAACCGGAGAAATCCCGGAGTAAACCCACGCAACACGGGGAGAACATGCAAACTCCACACAGCTCACTGTTGGTCGGGGGCTGGGATCGAACCCACGATCTCATGATCCCCGCGATCCCCCGGCCGAGGGTAAAACTGTGCTGCCACAGTGCTAAACCACTGCGCCACCGTGCAGCCCATGTATGTTAGGTTAATTGGCTGTTCTAAATTGTCCCTAGATATCTGTTTCCTATAGGCCCTTAGAATAGAGGATTAGTATTAGTGAAAGCGCTTTGAGTGGTCTTTGTGACTAGAAAAGCGCTATATAAGTGCAGGTTAGTTAGTTGGTCCAAAAAACCTTAGAAATACCTTTCCAAATCAAACTTTCAGTTTGGATGCGGTTACTCTTTCTCTTAATAGCTCTGTGAGGAACCTTGGAGTTATTTTTGATCAAGATCTGTCTTTCAATTCACATATTAAATTTGTTTCTAAGACTGCCTTCTATCATTTGCGTAATATTGCCAAGATTAGGAGCATCTTGTCTCAGAGTGATGCTGAGAAACTGATCCACACTTTTGTTAGCTCGAGATTAAATTATTGTAATTCTTTATTATCAGGTTGTCCTAAAACATCTTTCAAAAGTCTTCAGCTGATCCAAAATGCTGCAGCAAGAGTTTTAACAGGTACTAGAAAGAGAGATCATATCTCTCTGGTTCTGGCCTCCCTTCATTGGCTTCCCATCGAGTTTAGAATTAAGTTTAAAATCCTTCTTCTTACTTACAAAGCTCTAAACAATCAGGCCCCTTTTTATTTAAAAGATCTGATACTGTGGCGTAACCCCCACAACAGACTGGGACAGGCACAGCGCTCGACTAGAGCAGTTAACAGAACAGTGAAATGTGTGTATTAATGTCAACAGGCAGCCCTGCTTCTTCTGGATTTTTCCGGCTCAGTACTGTGATGTTAATGTGCCATTCATGCATTGTTCATGCTTCCTGCCCTTATTGTGATCCAACGACTGATAACAATATGTAGATGTGCCTTGTAACCTCTTTCGTCCTGCAGCTCCGGAGCAGAGGCGAATTCCGGCCAGCAATCTCCTTATTGTTATGTGTGTCTCTCAAATGCAAATGCCCATACTTACTGCTGTGAATGCCTTTCATGTATTGTCTGTAGTTGGGTATATAAGCTGCATTACTCTGTAACTCATTCTCTCACACTCACCCTACCTGCCGCTTCACCAGCTTGCTGACTAGAGGCACAGGGCTCGCTCCTGCGCGCGCTCACAGCGCAGGGGCGAGTTTCGCCGTGCCGCTCGGGGTCCCTTATTTTATCATTCGCCTCATTGGTGACCCCGAGAATGCACACGCTTTGTGCAACGCAACCTTCTGGTCTGGACGCTCTGACGACAAGCGAACGCAGCAGCCTGACGCAAATTATCTGCCCTCCCTTCTGCTTCAGGGAGACTTTGACGCAGAGTTACCAGGCGAAACTCTCTGGAGACCACCCACGACCGGGACAGCTGCGGAAAACTTCATGGTGAGATCTGCACGCCTAGATCGGCACATCCACGCTGGACCGGCCACTCTCACAACTTCTGACACACGAGAGCACACGCACCTCGTCCTCTCTCCACGAAGGCGAACTCCATGGCCGACGGAGAACGCAGCGCGTGGACCTGAACGCACCATGACCCATCTACAACAACTACAGCAGGGATGATTAAGCTCCCTGACCCTGACTCTCCCTCTCCAGCAGGCCCACCCACGCACGGAACCCCGGCACACGCACCGGGGAATTACGAGGACGGCGCACCACGCACGGGACACATACGGCTCCACAGACCGCCATCCTCCTTCGCCGCTGCACACAGAGCCCTTCAGGTTTGCTCGTACACCTGAGGCACGCACGCAGCTTGCTCACTGGATTTTCTAACGGTCTTAGCCATGGCGCACAACGGGAATTCAGCAGTCTGCGGTCCCCGAAGGCTTTAAGGTTGTGCCCGCACCTAAAGTCAAC
The DNA here is from genome assembly GCA_020510985.1 of Pholidichthys leucotaenia. Taxonomy (NCBI): domain Eukaryota; kingdom Metazoa; phylum Chordata; class Actinopteri; order Cichliformes; family Pholidichthyidae; genus Pholidichthys; species Pholidichthys leucotaenia. The sequence continues at coordinate 350,559,659 of CM035838.1, forward strand.
ATGCCAAGTCCCCTTGCTTTTATTTTTTTTCTTACAGGCGCCCCTGTTTTCTTCATGGCCGCTGTTAATCCTTGCTGCTCCTTTTTTTCTTCACGGCCGCTACTAATCCTTGCAGGACTTAATCGCAAGAGGAGTCAGTGACTAATTTTTCTTCTTGTGGATCTCCGCACGTTCAACGGGACAGCCCCTCAACATCGCGGCCCCACAAGCAATTTTTGCGCGGCTCAGACGATTTCACCGTCCCCGGCCGGCATTTACCACCCCCCACCCCCCTCCACCTCCGCCTGCACAGAGCTTTCCCTGCTCGTTGCCAAAGCCGGACTATCGAGGCCTCGGCCGCCTGCCGAGCCCTCTGGGGGGGAGCGTGTGGCGTAACCCCCACAACAGACTGGGACAGGCACAGCGCTCGACTAGAGCAGTTAACAGAACAGTGAAATGTGTGTATTAATGTCAACAGGCAGCCCTGCTTCTTCTGGATTTTTCCGGATCAGTACTGTGATGTTAATGTGCCATTCATGCATTGTTCATGCTTCCTGCCCTTACTGTGATCCAACGACTGATAACAATATGTAGATGTGCCTTGTAACCTCTTTCGTCCTGCAGCTCCGGAGCAGAGGCGAATTCCGGCCAGCAATCTCCTTATTGTTATGTCTCTCAAATGCAAATGCCCATACCTACTGCTGTGAATGCCTTTCATGTATTGTCTGTAGTTGGGTATATAAGCTGCATTACTCTGTAACTCATTCTCTTACTCTCACTCTGACGACTGCTTCTACCACTGCTGCTGAGGGCCTGAGGACACACACCAGCCCGCCTGCACAGGGCTGGGGTGAGTCCTATGATGGCGGTGCGGCGGCATGAAATAAAGCGGCGTTGTTGAAGGTTTTAAGTAGAGTTTATTGAATCATACCGCCGTCATGAGCTCCGCTCCCGGCGCCGTGCATGCGCGCCGGGAGCGAGCCCAGCGGCTCTCCAGAGGGACACAAAGTGCATGTCCAGCAACAGCAGTTGCAGAATTCAGAATGAGAGAGTGAGCATCGATTTCAGTGCAGTATATATACCAAACTCAGACAATACATCAAAGGGGTATTCCCAGCAGTTGGTATGATCAAAGAGATTGCAGAACAGGCACGAGACATTTGCATTTGAGAGACATGCATAACAATAGGCAGATTGCTAGCCTCTGCTCCAGGTGCAGGACAAAGAGGTTACAAGGCACATCTACATATTGATCTCAGTCTCTAGGTCACAGTAAGGACAGGACGCATGAACACTATACTGTACATGGATTTTTTTTTTTTTTTTTTTACTTATTTGTACCCGTAGGTAGACTTGGTTTGCAGTCTGGTGACAAGCCACTGGCTGCTGGTCGCTGCGTGCGCGAGCGCCCTAAACCTACATGTTTTGGTGTGCGGGAGGAAACCGGAGAAATCCCGGAGTAAACCCGCGCAACACGGGGAGAACATGCAAACTCCACACAGCTCACTGTTGGTCGGGGGCTGGGATCGAACCCACGATCTCATGATCCCCGCGGTCCCCCGGCCGAGGGTAAAACTGTGCTGCCACAGTGCTAAACCACTGCGCCACCGTGCAGCCCACTATACATGAATGGCACATTACATCACAATACATGAAAGGCACATTACATCTCAGTAGTGCAGCGGGAAAAACCAAGAGAAGCGAGCTGACTGTCCTTAATCTGTTGTGGGGGTTAACCGAACCGCCACACGCTGCCCCCCAGAGGGCACGGCTGGGGGCCGAGACCTCGATAATCCATCTATGGGAGCGAGCTGTGGGAGAAGCTCGCTGCAGGCGGAGGGGGAGGGAGGAGGGGGGTAGTAAGTGCCGGCAGGGGACGGTGAAATCGTCCGAGCCGCGCAAAAATTGCTTGTGGGTCTGCGATGTCGAAGGGCTGTCCCGTTGAACGTGCAGAGGTCCACAAGAAGAAAAATTAGTCTCTGACTCCTCTCGCAGCCATGAAGAAAACAGGAGCGGCGAGGCTGTGTAGCGGCTGTAAGAAAAAAATAGAAGCAGAGGGACTTGGCTTGTTGGCTTTAGGTGCGGGCGCAGCCCTAAAGTCCTCGGGAAAAGCTGACAGCTGAATTCCCTTATGTGCCGTGGCTGAGACCATTAGAAAATCCAGTGGCGAGCTGCGTGCTTGCTTCAGGTGAACGAGCAGCCCTGAAGGTTCTGTGAGCAGCGGCGGAGGACGATGGCGGTCTCTGGAGCCGTTATTGTCCCGTGCGTGGTGCGCCGTCCTCGTAACTCCCCGGTGCGTGCGCCGGGGCTCGTGTGTGGGTGGGCCAGCTGGAGAGGAGACAGGGTCAGGAATCTTGGTGGAGATCAGCGCAGACGGCGCCGATAATATCCAAGTTGAGCTGTGGCTGCAGATTGGCCATGGTGCGTTGGAGCGGTGAGAGGGAATAGACGATTTTTGTCACCGCTCGGCCGTGGTGCGTTCAGGTCCACGCGTTGCGTTCTCCGCCGGCCATGGAGGTCGCCGTCGTGGAGAGGGGACGAGGTGCCTGCGCTCTCGTGTGGAGGAGCTGCGAGCGCGTCTGGTCCAGCGTGGATGAGCAGATCTCAGACGTGCAGATCTCATCACGTCGGGGTCACCAGTGAAGCGGCATGAAATAAGGCAGCGTTGAGAGTTTTAAGTAGAGTTTATTGAATCACACCGCCATCACAGGATCCCCGCTCCGTGCCAAGTGTGAGCAGCTTGGAGCGGGATCCTCAGGCTCTCAGAGAAGAGACACAACGTGTGTGTGTCCAGCAGCAGCAGTTGCAGAAGTCAGAATGAGAGAGTGAGCATGGATTTCAGTGCAGTATATATACCAAACTCAGACAATACATCAAAGGGGTATTCCCAGCAGTTGGTATGATCAAAGAGATTGCAGAACAGGCACAAGACATTTGCATTTGAGAGACATGCATAACAATAGGCAGATTGCTAGCCTCTGCTCCAGGTGCAGGACAAAGAGGTTACAAGGCACATCTACATATTGATCTCAGTCTCTAGGTCACAGTAAGGACAGGACGCATGAACACTATACATGAATGGCACATTACATCACAATACATGAATGGCACATTACATCTCAGTAGTGCAGCGGGAAAAACCAAGAGAAACGAGCTGACTGTCCTTAATCTGTTGTGGGGGTTAACCGAACCGCCACAGCGGTATGATTTAATAAACCTACTTAAAACCCTCACTTCGCTGCCTTATTTTATCATCCGCCTCAATACTACCATATTATCCTAACAGAGCACTATGCTCCCAAAATGCAGGATTACTTGTAATACCTAGAATCTCCTAAAGTACAATGGGAGGCAGAGCCTTCAGTTATCAAGCTCCTCTCCTGTGGAACCAGCTGCCAATCTGGATTCGGGAGTCAGACTCGATCTCTGTTTTTAAGAATAGGGTTAAAACCTACCTTTTTGATATAGCCTACAATTAGGGAGGGATCTTGTGTTTCTGAACCCTCCCTTAGTTATGCTGCTAATAGGTTTAGTCAGCCAGGGGACCTCCAATAATGCACTGGGCCTCACTCCTTCCTTCACTCTCAATTTTTTTTTTTTTTTTTGCTGGTCATTAACATCTATTTGTTCTCTCCCATAGACTGAGTCCCCATCGTGCTGTTTGCTCTCTACATGTCTGTTCTTTTCAGCTTCTCTATCCCCTCACCCCCCAGCCAGTCGCAGGAGATGACTGCCCCTCCCTGAGCCTGGTTCTGCTGGAGGTTTCTTCCTGTTAAAAGGGGGTTTTTCCTCTCCACCGTCGCCAAGTGCTTGCTCACAGGGGATCACCTGATTGCTGGGGTCTTTCTGCAACTGTGGGGGTTCCCCCTACAGTTGAAAGTGCTATGAGATGACTGTTGTTGTGAAATGGCGCTATATAAATAAAGTTGAATTGAATTGAATCTTTTCTCCCCTCGGCGCTCTGGCGCCTAACTCTGCATCTCATCCTTCTCATCCTTTTCAACTTCCCCCTGTCAGCCCCTATATTCAACTCTCCCGCCTGAGGCACATGCATTACCATTTCTCACCTCCCTCCCGTTCCCAAAGTCACTGGGTGTGAGTAAGACCTCCCGGTGTGCCACCACAATACTGAATATAATATGGCTCAGATTTACACTTAAAGGTCATGAAAATTCATTCAAATTTAGTAATTTGATGATGCCATCCACCTTAATGATTAAAAAGTATCTGTATCGTATCGGTATTGGTGATACTAGCCCTGTATTTACTTGGTATCAGATCGATACCAAATCTTGCAGTATTGCACACCACTACCAACAACCATCTGTGTCATAGGTCGACCATCGACTGGCCTGGCCTCCCCACAACAGCGCTTACAACGGAAATCTTGGTCATACGTCCGACCACCAGTGAGTCCACTGCACCTCTTGTGCACCCATCTTGAGCAACTGCTGCAAAAGACAGAGCCATGGCCAGTGCCGGTGAGACACACAGCATATGGGTACTTTCCAGACTTCTGGAAAACATAAAAGAATTCCAAATGTTCCATTGTATGTTTCCATGTTTGGAATTTCCAAAATGTCCATACAGTACCTTCAATTCTTGTACATATAAAAGAGAATACCCTATAAATATAACCAAAGACAAAGATTTATTGATTCACATATATCAATTTTCAACAGCTAATCATTTTTAAAATACAGTTCACACAGAAACATGCAACACAAGAAAAAAAATGCAACAATACAAAAGATGTCCATACAAAAACAAAAAAAAGAACAGCAGAGAATTGATAAATCATTTTCGTTTACAATGATCATTGCAATACACAGGGTGCAATATGCAATTTTGTGTTGGCTTACTAAATTACTAAATCCCATTCCTTCCTGTGGCTTAGAAAAGTTGCACTGCAGCATTACTGTGTGTCGTACAACCATGCTGCAAAAATCAGTGCGCCAGATGACATAGAACATCTTAAAATCACTTAACGACCCTATAGCCACCATCTGCATTTCCAAGCTATTAGATTTGTTTCATTTCTTCACATTTTTTTTTTCATACTTTGAATTAATTTTTGAAAACAACAAAACCTGCATACTGGACCTTTACATTATGGCCAATGCTGATCAAGCAAACACGCACAAACACACACAGGCTCATTTTCTTGCAAATAAACCCAACATTGAAAGCCAATTGCACTGCACTTCTGTGTTGACTTCTGCCCTTGGAGATTTCTTTAATTCCTATCCATAAGATTCAAAGTGATACCACAGAACAGGCATTGAACATGTAAAAAATATTTGTCACTTTATTTTGTGTTCAGTTTATTCCAAGCAATAATCACTTCATAGTGCTGTAAGCACAAGGGGTCTTTGTAGCCACAAACAGGGCGCTGTTGGTGTTGAAAGCTAACCGCCTTATGAAGGTTAAACATATCCCAGAATTACTGTTCAACTTTTGCATGTGTGGCTAGTGCTAGGAAAGCAGAAGCTTGAATGAAAACAAGCTGAACTTCAAATCTTCAGTGCTTTTTGTTCTACCTATCACCCAGATTCTGTTTCTGTAGACTCAGTGATGTAAAACTGGCCAATAAATCTGTCACCTCATCCACCTGAAATGAAGAAAAAAAAATGACAGTGTAGGAACTGTTTAATAAATTTAAGAATATACTAAGGGTGTGGCTATCAATACAGATATACTGTATATATATTGCAACATTTTACATGACAATATTGTATAGATTCAGAGACACCAATATTGTGATATTTTATTTAAAAATATTAATAAATGTTGCATATACAAATTCAACATTTTGTGTACCAGAGTAATAAAAAAGCAGCTGAATTTTCAATCCAATAGATGGTGCTAAATGCTCACTGTCTGGTTAGGTCAGCACAACAAAGGAGTGACGCCTAATGGTATGTGTCCACTGGTCCATTTTTTGTCGGAAGGCAAGACTCTCATTCATCCTGCTATTGAGAACACAAAGGGTGCACCTGACTCGTTGATGGATCTGACTGTGGGTGCTCTTCCATGGACTGAAACTATCGGACAATATGGCAGATTGCGAGTCTCATATCTTTAAGAGTGCATTCAGACAGTCACTGTTTGGTGCGAACCAAAGGACCAAACAGTGGCATCCGTGGATAGTTTGATTCGTTTGGTGCAGTCTGAACGCACGTTGGAACTGTGGTGTGCACCAAACAAGTGAAGTCTGGTCCTCCTGAAAACAGGGGTCTCGGTTCTCTTGCAAACAAAGTTTGGTATGCTCCGCTTGCAGTGTGAATCCAAACTGACTACCCAGCGGACCAAAGGGTGGAAGTGCCCCTCGGCATTTGTGTAACCATAGAAAAACTTAGTCTGATAAGAGGAAGTGTTGTCTACCGTAGTACATTTTGGGTAGAAAATAACAATAAAGACAACCGTGTGAATCCGAGAAATCCTTTTACCGGTGAAAGCCAAGGAGAAAAGTTAAAAAATATCTCGTTTGTGACAGACAAACAACCCGGATGAAGGGAATGGATTTCCGTTTTCGGTCCTGGCCAATCAGTGAGCCTGATTTTTCTTCTTTGCCGAGATTTTTTCTTCCTGGTCAGTGGTGGTTTCAGCTACAGCACCCCAAATGAGCAGTTGTAAGTGCGTGACACTGTCCAGGCAGTTTGGTCCGCTGCAGTGTGAATGCAAACCAAACCAAACGATGTGAAAATTCTCAGCATTCCCTGCTCAGTTGAACAGAGACCCCCGGACTATCCTGGTCTGAGTGCAGCCTCAAACAAACCAGCGAAAAGTGTTTCTAACGACACTTCATGCGTGAAATAGTAGGTGCAGTTAATGAATCTGTTGTTATTCAACATAAAAAAACGCTGGTTTAAAACGCTGGTTTAAAATGTTCATCACTGCGCCGACACATGCCGGGTGCCCGGACCTCATTTGCATAAAGTTAAAACATTTCAACTTCATGCAAATGAGAAGTACAGGCAACTCGACACACCTCAGTCCAAATCTCACCACTCTGGAGAAAAAATGCTTTCCGTTGCATTTAACGTACACACTAAATGGGCAGCGAAAAAAACCCCAACGGATCCAGTGGACACGTACCATAAGATCCAGCCGGAAGTATGACAAGACAAAGATGGGGTGTGGGACATCACAACACAGGGTACTGTAAGATGGTGAGAATATCTAATCGTAGGGCTTCTGAAGATTCCCACCCCTACTACTGTATACAGTATGTATTAACAAACTGACAATAAAGCACACATGCAGATCATCATTTTGTTGCTCAGTATATTTCAAATGCATTTCATTATGTAGGCCTCACCTGTTCTTTGGTACGCGTGTGTTGCAGTTGTGTTGAAATGTGCTCCAGCCTTTCTTTAGCCTCACTCTGGCCCATTGAGTTCAGGTATTCCATCAGCATATAGATAATCTGACAGACAGACATGGAAAGGATCTTGTCACTGTGAACCACAAACTCTTTTCTGAGCCTGGCATGTAAAACAGCCACCCTACCTGTGAGACCTCCCCTGTGAGGTTTTTTAAGCTGCGCGAGTCTCCCTCCTGCAGGATGTTGAGCTTGGAGCGTGCCAGATGCAATGGGGTCCTGCCTGCTCGGTCCAAGGCATCCACACGGGCTCCTTAACAGAAACAATAGGCGTACACATGCTTTTAATTACTGTACAATATACTACCTGTATGTTATTACAATAGATTAAGTTAACAGTCAGTGTTCTTTAAGAAACAATAATGTCAATCAAACCCAGCCACAGGGGATGCACAAGCCAGTGTACTCCTAGTGCCGGCCCTAAGCCCAGGTAAATGGGGAGGGTTGTGTCAGGAAAGACAAATCAAACATGTGGATCATGATGAATGAGACTTTCATACTGGATCAGTCGAGGCCCGGGTTAACAACGACCGCCACCAGTGCTGTTAACCAACAGGGTGCCGGTGGAAATTGGGCTACTGTTGGTCGAAGATCGAGGAGAGGGGGAAGGCATGTTAGGAGGGAGAGAGAGAAAAGGAAAGGTAGAAGTGTGGAGCTGAGAGTAGGGACATTAAATGTAGGGACTATGACTGGTAAAGGCAGAGAGTTGGCTGATAAGATGGAGAGAAGAAAGGCAGATATACTGTGTGTTCAAGAAACCAGATGGAAGGGAAGCAAAGCTAGGAGCATTGGAGGTGGATTTAAATTGTTCTACCATGGTGAAGATAGGAAGAGAAATGGAGCAGGAGTAATCTTGAAGGAAGAGTATGTGAAAAGTGTTCAGGAGGTAAAGAGGGAGTCAGACAGAATCATGAGTTTGAAAGTAGAAGTCAAAGGTGTGATGCTGAATGTTGTCAGAGCGTATGCTCCACAAGTTGGATGTACGGTAGAAAAGAAAGAGCAATTCTGGAGCAAGTTGGATGAAGTGGTAGAGTGTTCCTGGAAGGGGGGAGGAGTGGTGACTGGAGTGGACATGTAGATGAAGGGAACATAGGTGATGAGGAGGTGCTGGGTAGGTATGGTCTAAAGGAAAGAAATGTGGAAAGACAGGTGGTTGTGGATTTTGCTGAAAGGATGGAAATGGCTGTGGTGAACACATACTTTAAAGCAGACGGACAGTAACATTTTTTTATTGAACCAATCAACAGATTGTATGAAAATATTCTATTCTGTCTATTCCCGCGATTTAATATGTGTCACCAGCTTCCATAAATGACCTTATTTGCTCATAGCTCAGCCTTCACTTAGTGAGGCTGCAGTACCGCCATCTCTCGATAGGTGCGGGCATTGGTGACGTCACAACAGCAATAGTAAATGGCAGAACGAGAGCAAAGTGATTCGGACAGCGATTATTTTCTCGAGTTTGACGACCTCAATATAAATGATGACATTGAAAATGAAGAATCGGATGATGAAGTAGTTTTGGGTGGTGCTGAGGGGGTATTCAGCCTTATTTATGGGAAAGAAGTGAGGGTTATGTTGCCTGCCTGTGCAGTGAGCCTCATCAGAGAAACATTCCCATCTGATCACTACAAGGGATTTTGCCTACCAAGATTAGATTTGTGAACAATGATATGTAAATAAAGTTTTGTAAAATCATATATTGAGTTTATTAATGTTCATGTCAATGTTTCCAGATATAGCAATTATTATATTCCAATAAATAACATTTCACAGTTATAATGGGCACCATTTTATGGTAGAAAATTGGGGTTCCATTTTTAAAAGCACATTTCTCTTACAATCTTAGGCTTATATTTATTTTTCTTAGCAAATATGTTGCTTCCCTAAAAATTGTCATTGGTAATTACCTCCAACAGGCCGAAAAGGCCAGGAGGAGGTTATGTTTTTGCCGGGGTTTGTCTGTTTGTCAACTCCGCATTCTTCAACGTTTTAGGCACAAAAGCACGCGCAAAACACTGGTGGCCTGGGCCCGCCAGCGTGCCTCTGTTTGCGCGACGCTGCAAAACCTGACACGGGCACCTGTCCGCCGCCGCATTATTTCCCAGAAATAATTTGATTTTGAAAATCATCCATTGCTTGGAATTCATTTAAAATGTTTAGTAAACATTTGCAGTGAATATTAAAAATACAAAACTTACCCTGTTTACTTCTCGTTTTCTGACAGCTGATCGCCTCGGTAGATCACCCTTGCTTTTCACGCCACTGTCACTGACACTTGTCTCAGTCAGACTTGGGAATCGCGGGATATATAGTTGGAATAGCCGTTTTCTTTATCACCAATCTTTTTGCAAATTGCATCTTATTCTCGAAATCGCTGTCAACGAAATGTCTACTGCACATGTAGGGCGCTAACGAGGTGCAGGTGTGCGCGCAGCTGAGGCAGATGCCTGAGAGCGGCGAGCTGTGACTCCTGCAAAATATATGTGGACAAGAAAGACTGACAAACCTGAGTACTATTTCACTGGAGTCTGCTTTAATACAGAAGCTGAAGCAGTAGGGAACACTGTATGTCTCTGTAATTGAGAACTTTGCTTCTAAAAAACACAGGAGGATGGACTTCCAATATAAGTAACCGGTGAGTTAAACTGTCTTTCTTCAGCATGTTTTTTCCCCCTAACCGTTCTTATGATCATGAAAATATTTGGTAATTCCGAGAAATATCCGTAATCGCCGATTTTAAAACGTAAACATCAAGTGTTGCATGAAGCAAAACACAGCAGGACCATCGCACCTGTAGACAACACAATGCCAAACCATATTAATTCGATTCCTGAAATCCTAATCTTCATAAATAATCTATTTGTAATCCACAAGTATTCCGAGAAATATCCGTAATCGCCGATTTTAAGACGTAAACAAGTGTTACATGAAGCAAAACACAGCACTGGCCGCCGACCGTGTGCGTGTGTTTGCCGGTGGTGACGTCACACAGTCAGTGGCCATCTTAGCCGCTGATCGCTTGGCTGGGTCAGACAGCTCTCCACAACAGCGTACTTCAAGAGCGCATTGTCACCTTATGCGACATACGTTGACACCAAAACATGTGCGGTTCGACTTAGCTCGTCTCAGACAACAATTTGAGATAAGAATTAGCGATATTGAATTTTCGTCTGTCCGTCTGCTTTAAGAAGAGAGAGGAACATAGCTTGACTTACAGGAGTGGAGGAAGGGGCACACAGGTGGAAAACATCTTATGCTGAAGGAGAAATCTGAAAGAGATAGAAGACTGCAAGGTGGTGGCAGGCGAGAGTGTAGCTAAACAGCATTGGATGGTAGTCTGTAGGATGACTTCGGAAAGCAAGAAGAGGAAGAGAGTGAAGGCAGAACCAAAGATTAAGTGGGGGGAGTTACAGAAGGAAGAAGGTCGCACAGAGTTCAGGATGGAGTTTGATACAGGCTCTGGGTGGTAGGGAAGAATTATCAGATGACTGGGAAAGTACAGCACAAGTATTGAGGGAAACGGGTAGAAAGATATGTGGTGTATCCAGTGGACAGAGGAAGAAAGACAAGGAGACTTGGTGGTGGAATGAGGAGGTACAGGAAAGTATTTAAAGGAAGAGGTTAGCAAAGAAAAAGTGGGATAGTCAGGGAAGAAAGTAGACAAGGGTATTTGGAATCTAGGCACATGGCAAAGAGAGAGGTGGCAAAGGCATATAGTACTTATATATACTTGGGCGCATGCGCACGCAGCGACCGGCAGCTGGTAAAAAAAAGTCCGTCGTCTGTGTGTCTGTTTTTACACACTTTAATGTGTTTATAACGAAATTCTCTGTCGTTTTTGTCCTGGAATGTTTGTGGACTGTATGGTGAAGAGCTCCCTGGTTCTATCAATATCGATTTACTCCCCATTTTTGCACTGCTGCTTCTTTCACACCGGCTCTGTGTCTATGAGGTAAGCGCGATCGTGATCATGCGGGGGGAGAATACAATATTCCAGGGACATGTTGCTGCATTTGAACATGGATGATGCAGCGTCTGTGATTGAGTCTATGCCGCAACTGCCAGACTTTATTTTAAGAGACGTTCATGGACACAGCGATGAAAAGAGAGACAAGAGAAGGAGGCGCGGAAAGCGTGGAGGCGTGAAATTACGCCTGAGGAGACGTCAGTTTGGCAACATTCCTCTTCCTTCCATGATCTTGGGGAACGTACAATCTCTGAGGAACAAGGTGGATGAAATTCAAGGGAATGTACACTACCAGAAGGACTGCCCCTTGTCTCCACTGCTCTTTGCAATCTTCATAGAACCTCTGAGCCAATGGATAAGACAGAATCAAAAAATTCAAGGTATTACACTTGGTCAGAAGGAACATAAAATAGCACTCTTTACTGATGACATTTTAATATACCTGGGGCAGCCGGACACCTCTTTTCCAGAACTAATCTCAGTTTTTTCAGAGTATGGAGAGTTATCGGGGTACGAATTAAACATGCATAAAACCCAAATTTTAACATTCAACTATGACCCAAATCAATATTTACTAAGCAAACTCAAAACCAACTGGGAGATGGAATCTATGAAATATCTGGGGGTCAACAACGGAGAAGTCCCTCATCCCTGCAGTGGAGAGAATTTGGATAGAAAAATTTGGTAAGATTTTTCAGAACACCTGCACAAAACAAATTTACTTGTAAGGGGTTGAATTGTTGGCGCTTGTGTGGTGAAGAGACTGCAAATAATTTTCATGTGTTTTGGTCATGCCCAGTTATCCACCAATATTGGACCAATGTACAGACAATATTGGGGAAAATATTCAAAATAACAGTTCCCTTTTCTTTTGTAACTTTGTATTTGGGTTTACTACCGGAATCACTGGAAAGACGAGGAGAAAAATACTTATTCACTGTTTTAATATTGGCAAGTAAAAAAGCTCTAACAAAAAAATGGATGTTGAAGGATTGTCCTACACCTGAAGATTGGATTAACGTGATTCAAGACATTTATTCGATGGAAAAGTTGACATTCGCACTGAGACAGGACATGGATGGGTTCTTGAACTTTTGGCAACCCTGGAACGCATATGTGTCTTCCATTAGATCTAATCTTTGACAAATACCATTTCAATAATGGCACCTCTCTTTGTTCCAACGCTACTCAGATTCTCTTTTATTTTTCTGCTCTTTTGTTTTTTTTGGTTCTTTTTTTTAATTTCTCTTTTTCTTTCACTTAAAAAAAGGGTGTTGTAATAATTTTTTTCCAATGTTGTCAAAAAACAAAAAAGGGGGAATATGTGATGAAAATGTAAACAATGCAATGCTGTAATGACATGTATACCCTTTACAAAAACTTAAATTAAAAAATAAATAATATTATCTAATCTCAGTTTTTTCAGAGTATGGAGATTTATCGGGGTATGAATTAAACATGCATAAAACCCAAGTTTTAACATTCAACTATGACCCAAATCAATATTTACTAAGCAAACTCAAAACTAACTGGGAGATGGAATCTATGAAATATCTGGGGGTCAATATCCCGAAACAACTCAACAAAATTCTAACACTAAACTATGATCCACTGGTGGCAAAAATAAAATCTGATCTAGCAAGATGGAATATGATACCATTCTTGGGTACTGCACAAAGAACTGAAGCAGTCAAAATGAATATACTTCCTCGTCTTCTATACCTTTTCCAAACAATACCGGTAGAACCTCCCAAAAAAACATGGCAAGAACTGGACAGATAGATCTCAAGATTCATATGGCAGGACAAGAGACCTAGAATCAGATATAGAACCCTACAGCTAAACAAAGACAAAGGTGGGCTTGCGCTGCCAAATATCAGGGACTATTTTAAAGCCGCACAAATTAAAACTTTAGTAGAGATATGTAACCCAGTCTACACTGCACAATGGAAGGAGATGGAATGCCAAATAACAAGTGACATCCCCCTACAGGCGATAATAGGGAACAATGCCTTACCTAAACTTTTGAATAACACTAACCCGTGGATAGAGACCCCGCTAAAAATTTGGTTTAAGATAGTCAGAGAGAATCAAACTAAAGAACCCTATCGATTTCTGCAATGGATTGCCTATGATCAAGACTACTCCTAATAAAACAGACACTAGATTTAAAAAGTGGAAAGAGAACGGACTGATAAAATATTACGATTTTTTTAAAGGGCAAATTTTAAGAAGTTTTGAAGATTTGAAAAAACAAAGGTCTAATAAATCAAGACCTTTACAGGTTCTTTCAGCTTAGACACCACATAAACAAAATATTTAAAAAGGAGGATTTGGAAAGGGCCCAGTCAGGTGTTCTGAAGGTCTTCTTAATGGCATATAAAGGGATCCCAGGGATCAGATACATTTCTAAAATATACCAAGGTCGTCAAGACTTAAAAGGAGACAACACATCATATGTAAAAGAGAGATGGGAAAAAGAGGGGAATTTCACTTTACAACTGGAAATATGGGAAAAGCTAAATAAACAACAATGGAAAAGTACCTCATCCCTGCAGTGGAGAGAATTTGGATGGAAAAATTTGGTAAGATTTTTCAGAACACCTGCACAAAACAAATTTACTCGTAAGGGGTTGAATCGTTGGCGCTTGTGTGGTGAAGAGACTGCAAATCATTTTCATGTGTTTTGGTCATGCCCAGTTATCCACCAATATTGGACCAATGTACAGACAATATTGGGGAAAATATTCAAAATAACAGTCCCCTTTTCTTTTGTAACCTTGTATTTGGGTTTAATACCGGATTCACTGGAAAGACGAGGAGAAAAATACTTATTCACTGTTTTAATATTGGCAAGTGAAAAAGCTCTAACTAAAAAATGGATGTTGAAGGACTGTCCTACACCTGAAGATTGGATTAACGTGATTCAAGACATTTACTCGATGAAAAAGTTGACATTCGCACTGAGACAGGACATGGATGGGTTCTTGAACTTTTGGCAACCCTGGATCGCATATGTGTCTTCCATTAGATCTAATCTTTGACAAATACCATTTCAATAATGGCACCACTCTTTGTTCCAATGCTACTCAGATGCTCTTTTATTTTTATTTATTTATTTTTATTTTTTTGTTTTTTGCTCTTTTGTTTTGTTTTTTCTTGTTTTGTTTGGTTTTTTTTTTGTTCTTTCTTTAATTTCTCTTTTTCTTTCACTTAAAAAAAGGGGTGTTGTGGCGGACTTCCGGGAAGATGGCGGAGAGACATAACGCTTAAACAGAGAGCTCTCCCTAGCCGGATTAAAAATCATCGGTAAATGGCCAACTCGACATAAACGGATCAATAAACCAAGGGATGAAAACACGAAGGAGCCGGGCACACGGACAAAAGCAGGGTAAAATTAAAGAATTCCTCTTCAACAACGCAGGAGAAATCGCTGAACACGAGGCCCAAAAAAACGAGGTGACTGCAGCAGGGAAAATGGAGGACGCCAAACTCGATGCCATGAACACTGGCATCGCCAATCTAGGTAAAGAGTTAAAAGACTTCAAGCGGCAACTCCAACAGGATTTAGCGGCTCTTAAAGGCCAAATGTCACGTAATTTTTTTTTCTAAATGACAACGAATTTAGATAAAATACACATAGCTTAAACCAAATATTCATACCAGCGACCATATCACCCACCTGTATTTACATAATTGCACAAAATACACCAGGTGAAGGCCCCACCTTGCTTGCTGGCTTGTGACAACCAGTCCAGACCACGCCCATGTTTTTGACATCACCAGTTGTACCTTGGCTGCCCTGCCTATCCACATTCACACTTATCAACATTGGACAATCATGACGGAAAGTGACAGCGATTGTGAACAAATTAGTTTAGTTTTGTCTTTTTTTTTTTGTCTTTTTTTTTGGTCAGTGGTTCAGACAGTGACAGAGGCATAGAACCTTACAGGTTCGAGCCGTCCGAGACGGAATCAGATGCTTTGTCTGATGACAACAGTTCCAACGATGACCAGAGAGCAGAACCAGTGGAAAATGTCATTGAACTGGACATTAATTGCCTCCAGAATTGCGAAGCCGAAGGGGGTCTGTCCAGGGCGCCCCATAAATATTGATTTTTCTGAAGCCATTATTATTACAGTGGAGGAGAGCTGCTGCTGTCAAGAAATTGACCAGATCAATATGAAAATGGAGGCGCATACCTGTCAAGTGAGACGTTTTCGCCGTATTTTGGTGCCAAGCGTGGCTGTGGGAGACGGCGGAGTGGTTTGGGACACTTTTCTGGGAAATGTTTTAAATGTAGTTCGTGTTGTTATTGTCAAATATTTTAAGGAAAATACGGGGAAAATGCAATTTTAGCAAAAACGGGCGTATTGCCATTTCTGTACGCCCAAAAGAAAAAATATACTGGAAAAAAAACTGAGTGTCTTGAGGAGCACTCCTGTGTGTGATCACCCACAGTAGGTGATGGCAGATCGCTCAGCGTCAGCTATTCGCACTACCATGAGAAGTGTGGAGTCACTCATTAGTTTAATTGTCGGGGCGGGCTGATCGCTCAGCTTGAGCTATTCTCACTACTGTTTGAAGTGTGGAGTCAATCATTAGTTTAACTGTCTGGGCGGGCTGATCGCTCAGCTTGAGCTATTCTCACTACCATGAGAAGTCATTAGGACAATGGTTTAACACGTTGAGCTGTGCAGCGGTTGCGGAACAGACAGAGATCGCCTGACTAGGGATGGGCATAATTTACCGATTAACCGATAATTGATCATTAAGAATTTCACCGAGGAAGTTCATTTTCGTCGACAAGCCGTTTTTTTTTTTTTTTTTAAACAATCCGAGGTTATTAAGGCCTAGTGCACGGCCGTCCTCAAACAATGCAATGGCAAAATTTGGGCACCAGGGGGCAACATTACACCATCGCCGTACCCTGGCGTGCCTCCGTTGATACATGCGGGCTTCCGTAGGGCGATCGCCAAATCATGAGGCGGTTACGGCGAAGTGTTGCGTGGGACCATTTCAATTTAAAAAATGACCAGGTGTACTGCAATCACTGCAATGCAGCATACAAATATACCTCATCGACAGGGTCCATGGAACACCCTTATTACGCGAAGAAACCGCCAACAGTGGTTGCGCGCTGAGTAATGGCGGTCGTGAAGATTCTTTTTTTTTTTTTTTCAGAAACTTTATTGAGAAGGTCATGAAGATTCGGTGTACACACGTCGAGGGAAGCTGCAGGAGGCGGCGTAGTGCCTCGACGGGAAGACTATTTCGCACAAAATGGCACAAGAGAACAGCAAAAAGTTCCACGCGGCTAGACTAAGCAATACGAGCGATAGAGCAATGAATGCGGTCTTCGTTTGTTGGGTGGCCGCTCGGCAGGGAGAGAGAGCTGGGTAAAACGTCTCGGCCAATCAGCTTGCGGGGTGAAACGTCTCGGCCAATCAGCTTGCGAGATTCCCGAGCCGAGCAAACACGAGAACAGAGAGAGAGAGATTTGAGAGAGAGAGGTAGATTTGAGTTGTGCGGCTCTCCGTGCCCTCCGTGCTGATACCTGATGTTCTAATTTAGTCTACCTACCTAAAAATGTTAATGATTAACCGATTATTAATCATTAATTCTCCCGGCGATCGGTGAAGAAAATTTCACCGAATGCCCATCCCTACGCCTGACAAATACAGAATTCTGCCTTTTTTTTTTTTTATTTTGCGCCGGACGCTCAGTTGTTTTGTTATTGTCAAATATCCATGAATCCTTAAAATATTTGACAATAACAACACGAGTTGCATTTGGGGCATTTCCCAGAGAGGTGTCCCTTGTTGCTCCGCAGTTCCTTATAGCCGCTTTTTACGGTGTTGAAGTACGGCGAAAACGTCTCACTTGACAAGTATGAAAACATTTCCCAGAGAAGTGTCCCTTATTACCCAGCTGTCCCTGATAGTCCCGTTTTAAGGTATGGGTGAAATATCCAATTTTTTCTTTCTTGTTGCTCACTTCAACCTTCCAGTCTCCATATAAACAATCAATTGAAATACCCCAAGCATCAAACTAGGGTACAATCGATTTCGTCACTTCCGCCTTCTTCCCCAGGCGATTCCAGGGGCCGTGTCAGGCCAAGCGCGGCAGTTTTAAATTAACGAATATTCCGTTGTTACTGAAGCATATGCACCAAGACCCAAACGGATCGGTTCCCTTTTATATCTAGTTTCAAGATATTTAAAGTACCCTGTTACGTGACATTTGGCCTTTAAGGAGGAGCTGAAAAAAGAGATGAAGGAGGAAATTATGGGCCTCCGAAGAGAAATGGAGCGCAAGCTAGCAGAAAACATGGAGGAGCTGCGTTCTCAACGGGCGTGTATGACAGAAGCACAGGCCCGAATATCGGAGATGGAAGACTGGAAGAGCGAGGCAAACGAGCAGTTGCAGACCCTGACGGCACAAACGCAGAGGATGCAGGAGAAAATAACCGACCTGGAGAGCAGGTCCAGACGGAGCAATATACGCATCTTCGGGATCCCGGAGGGCACTGAAGGCAACTCGATGACGAAATTCATGGATCAGTTCTTAAAAAAAGAGCTGGAGCTGCCCGGTGAAGCGGACCTGCAGATTCAACGAGCGCACAGAGCCTCGGCACAGAACCCGAAACCAAACTCTCCACCCAGGTCAGTTGTGGTGAACTTTCTGAAATATGATGTAAAGGAAAGAATCCTGACTCAAGCGTGGAAAAAAAAGATACGAATCGGCGACAAGCAGATATTCTTTGATCATGACTACCCGACAGAAATTGTGCAGCAGAGAAAGAAATATGCCAACATTAAAAAAACGCTGAAGGAGAAAAAAATTAGATTCCAAACGCCGCTAACAAAGATGAGGATTCATTGGGAGGACGGGGTGAAGACATACAACACAGCCAGAGAGGCAGCGCGGGACATGATGGAGCGGGGCCTTGTGGTGAGCGTGCCGGAGGAAGCGGCTGGAGCAGCGGCGGCCCTGAACGCATCACGACAGCCAGAGTGGAGGCGAGTGAACGGCAGAAGAAGAGGGAGAGACGTGGAGCAGCGGGCCCAGGAAAAACTGCGAAAGCCTAGATCATAACAAAGATTAAGAAAGGCACAGAAGAAATGAAGGCCAAGAAGACAAGGTAAAAGAGAAACAAAAGGCTAGGAGAGGTTTAAGTGATTTTTGTTGGACATTTCTAGACTAATGACTATTACTTGGATAGTAAATATAGGTCTAGGGAGGGCCCCTCACTCGGTGAGGACATTCCCTCCACCCACCAACAGGGACCATTGGGCAGAAGAAAGGCCCAAAGTACGGAGGTCGAGATTTGTTAATGTGTTTTTATATAAATATGTGTTATTTTTGTTGTTAAAGGGGCTAGGAGCACAAGTTAAAAAAATGGAAAAACATGAATATGGGTAAAAATCTTAAGATAATGACACTAAACGTGAATGGTCTGAACTCACCTGTTAAAAGGGAAAGAATAATAAGAAAATTCAAGAAGGAAAAAGCCGAAATTATATTTATGCAAGAGACACATTTGAGCAAGACAGAACATGTGAAACTAAAGAGATTTGGCTATAAGAACTCCTACTACAGTTCATTTAAGGGAGGAACTAAAAGGGGGGTTATGATACTAATTTCAAATAAAATACAATTTGAATGTGAACAAGAAATCCAGGATAAAGAAGGCAGGTATGTAATAATAAAGGGAAGAATAGATGGTATGCAGATCACATTAGTGAACATCTATGCCCCACCAGAAAGTGGCAAGGGTTTTTTTCAACATCTGTTTGATCTCATAGCAACACACAGTGAAGGAGTCCTAATTTGTGGAGGAGACTTAAATGCTGTCATGGATCATGAAGTTGACACAACAAGTGTTAAGAAGACAAAAAAACATGTAACAAAGTTCATAAGAACCTCACTGGCAGAAATGGGTATGGTAGACATATGGAGGGACCTGCACCCACTCGAAAAAGACTATACACATTATTCAGCAGCCCATAAAGTACACTCTAGAATAGATTACTTCCTTATGAATGAAGATGACAGACACAGGGTGAGAACTTGTCGGATTGGAGGGGCAGAAATATCAGATCATAATCCTATATACATGGAAATATATTTAAACAATAGAAAACGACAAACAACATGGAAACTTAATGTAGGACTGTTAAATGATGAGAAAATGAAAGAAAGAATAAAAGTAAACATAAACGAGTATATCCAAGAGAATGACAATGAAGAAATGGACCCAACAATACTATGGGATGCACTAAAAGCCGTGTTAAGAGGTAAATTAATTGTTGAAACAGGAAAAGCAAATAAGTCTAAACTGGAAACATATGAACAAAGATGTGAGAGACTGAGGGAACTAGAACGTAAACATCAAAGCACAAATGACCCAAAAATATATCAAGAAATTAAAGAAGAAAAAATAAAGATAAAAGAAACACAAATAGATGAAATTGAAAGGAAAAATAGATATCTAAAGCAAAAATATTATGAAACGGGACCAAAAGCCACAAAATTGCTGGCAAAACGGTTAAGAAAACAACAAACAGTGAATAATGTACAGTGGGGCAAAAAAGTATTTAGTCAGCCACCAATTGTGCAAGTTCTCCCACTTAAAAGATGAGAGAGGTCTCCAATTTTCATCATAGGTATACCTCAACTATGAGAGACAAAATGAGAAAAAAAAAATCCAGAAAATCACATTGAAGGATTTTTAATGAATTAATTGGTAAATTCCTTGGTAAAGTAAGTATTTGGTCACCTACAAACAAGCAAGATTTCTGGCTCTCACAGGCCTGTAACTTCTTCTTTAAGAGGCTCTTCTGTCCTCCACTCGTTACCTGTATTAATGGCACCTGTTTGAACTCGTTATCAGTATAAAAGACACCTGTCCACAACCTCAAACAGTCAGACTCCAAACTCCACTATGGCCAAGACCAAAGAGCTGTCAAAGGACACCAGAAACAAAATTGTAGACCTGCACCAGGCTGGGAAGACTGAATCTGCAATAGGTAAGCAGCATGGTGTGAAGAAATCAACTGTGGGAGCAATTATTAGAAAATGGAAGACATACAAGACCACTGATAATCTCCCTCGATCTGGGGCTCCACGCAAGATCTCACCCGTGGGGTCAAAATGATCACGAGAACGGTGAGCAAAAATCCCACAACCACACGGGGGGACCTAGTGAATGACCTGCAGAGAGCTGGGACCAAAGTAACAAAGGCTACCATCAGTAACACATTACGCCGCCAGGGACTCAAATCCTGCAGTGCCAGACGTGTCCCCCTGCTTAAGCCAGTACATGTCCAGGCCCGTCTGAAGTTTGCTAGAGAGCATTTGGATGATCCAGAAGAGGATTGGGAGAATGTCATATGGTCAGATGAAACCAAAATAGAACTTTATTGTAAAAACTCAACTTGTCGTGTTTGGAGGAGAAAGAACGCCATACCTACTGTGAAGCATGGGGGTGGAAACATCATGCTTTGGGGCTGTTTTTCTGCAAAGGGACCAGGACGACTGATCCGTGTAAAAGAAAGAATGAATGGGGCCATGTATCGTGAGATTTTGAGTGAAAACCTCCTTCCATCAGCAAGGGCATTGAAGATGAAACGTGGCTGGGTCTTTCAGCATGACAATGATCCCAAACACCCCGCCCGGGCAACGAAGGAGTGGCTTCGTAAGAAGCATTTCAAGGTCCTGGAGTGGCCTAGCCAGTCTCCAGATCTCAACCCCATAGAAAATCTTTGGAGGGAGTTGAAAGTCCGTGTTGCCCAGCGACAGCCCCAAAACATCACTGCTCTAGAGGAGCTCTGCATGGAGGAATGGGCCAAAATACCAGCAACAGTGTGTGAAAACCTTGTGAAGACTTAGAGAAAACATTTGACCTCTGTCATTGCCAACAAAGGGTATATAACAAAGTACTGAGATGAACTTTTGTTATTGACCAAATACTTATTTTACAGAGGAATTTACCAATTAATTCATTAAAAATCCTTCAATGTGATTTTCTGGATTTTTTTTCTCATTTCAGGTTCAGGTTCAGGTTCAGGTTACTTTATTTGTACCCGTAGGTAGATTTGTTTTGCAGTTGGTGACATCCATATTTACAAGCCACTAATTACATTCAACATAGACACAAACACAGGCACACATCTTACAAAATAGGTAAATATAAAATATGTACAACATAATTTTTATAGCTTGTTCAACTCTTTGACAGCAGCAGGGACAAAGCTGTTTTTGTAGCGCTGGGTTCTACTTTTTGGGACAGCAAACCTCCGTCTGGAGGGAAGAAGCTGAAAGTTGCAGTGCAAAGGGTGGGAGTCATCATTTAAAATCGAGTCGGCCATCCTCTGTACTTGTCTGGTGTACAGGGATGTCAGGCTCAGCTGTGACTCACCAAGCAAACGACTGGACCATCTGACTACCTGATCCAAGGATTTCCTCTGTTTCAGTTTTATCTGACCAAACCATGACATTAAAGAAAAGGATAAAACAGATTCAATAAAAGCCCGATAGAACATAGTCATTATGGTTCGGTCAATTTGGAAGCGTGCAAGTTTCCTCAAACAATGCAAATTTTGCTGACCCTTTTTGCACACCCTTTCACAGTTCACCTCAAAGTTCAATCCACTATCAATAATTGTCCCAAGATATTTGTACGATTGTACACATTCGGTGGTCTGGCCTTTTAGTATGGTGACTTTGTGCCTGGGAGTTTTCCTCCTAAAGTCAATAATCATATCTTTCGTTTTTGTTGTATTCAGCTGCAGGTAGGAATCCTCACACCAGTGAACAAAGTCATCAACTACTGGGCCGTGGCCACTCTCACCATCCTGGAGGAGACTGACAATGACTGAG
This sequence comes from Pholidichthys leucotaenia, assembly GCA_020510985.1. Taxonomy (NCBI): domain Eukaryota; kingdom Metazoa; phylum Chordata; class Actinopteri; order Cichliformes; family Pholidichthyidae; genus Pholidichthys; species Pholidichthys leucotaenia. The sequence goes on from CM035838.1 coordinate 350,581,877, forward strand.
TCATCAGCATACTTTATAATGTGTCTGTTGTCATGTCTGCTCCGACACGTTTGTGTACAGGATGAAGAGTAGTGGTGACAACACACACCCCTGAGGAGAGCCAGTAGAAGAGCACTTTAGGTCAGACAATGTGCCATTGACCCTTACTCTCTGCGTCCTGTTGGTTAAGAAATCCAGAATCCAACCCACCAGATTATTGCTTAAATCAAATTGTTGCAGGAGCCTTTCAACTAAAATATGAGGTTGGATTGTATTAAAGGCAGAAGAAAAGTCCACAAATAAAAGCCTGGCGTGTGTCCCATTAAAATCCAGATGTTTAAAAAGCATGTCAAACAGAGTGACAGTGGCATCCTCCACTCCTCTGTGAGGCCTATAGGCAAACTGCAGAGGATCCAATGCATGTTCAGTCTGCCTTAGGACCTCACATCTGACCAGTTTTTCAAAAATTTTCATTAAAATTGAAGTCAAAGCAACTGGTCTAAAGTCGTTTACCGTTTTAGGACAGCTGGATTTTGGAACGGGAACAACCACGGCATTTTGTCTCTCAGGCTGCACGGTGGCGCAGTGGTTTAGCACTGTGGCAGCACAGTTTTACCCTCGGCCGGGGGATCGCGGGGATCATGAGATCGTGGGTTCGATCCCAGCCCCCGACCAACAGTGAGCTGTGTGGAGTTTGCATGTTCTCCCCGTGTTGCGCGGGTTTACTCCGGGATTTCTCTGGTTTCCTCCCGCACACCAAAAAACATGTAGGTTTAGGGCGCTCGCGCACGCAGCGACCAGCAGCCGGTGGCTTGTCACCAGACTGCAAACCAAGTCTACCTACAGGTACAAATAAGTAACCAAAAAAAAAAAAAAAAAAAAAAAAAAATTGTTGAGGTATACCTATGATGAAAATTGGAGACCTCTCTCATCTTTTAAGTGGGAGAACTTGCACAATTGGTGGCTGACTAAATACTTTTTTGCCCCACTGTATAGAAGATTAAAGACCCCATCACAAATAAAACCAGTTAACCCAGAAAACATCGAAGAAATATTCCATAATTTCTATCAAGAACTATACTCGCAACCTGAAGAAACAATTACTAAGGATATTAAAAAATTTCTATGCACATTGGACTTGCCATCAATAGGAAATCAACAAAATGAAAAGCTAACAGCAGAAATAACAACACAAGAGATTAGAGATGTGATTAAGTCACTTAAAAACAGTAAATCACCAGGTAGTGATGGGTACTGAGTTTTATAAACTGTTTATAGAAGAACTCACGCCACAGCTCCTAAAGTCATTTAATTGGACATTGAACAACAACAAAATACCTCCATCATGGAACAAAGCCATTATTTCAGTTATTTTAAAGCCAGGGAAAGATAGAGAACAATGCGGAAACTATAGACCAATCTCTTTACTAAATGTGGATTATAAAATATATACAACAATTATATGTAAACGAATAAAGACATTCTTGACGGAATTGATAGAAGATGATCAAACTGGCTTCATAGAGGGGCGCCAAACACATGACAATATCAGGAGAACAATACATATAATTAATCAAATACATAAAGAAAAGAAAAGCGCAGTAATAATGAGTTTAGACGCAGAAAAAGCATTTGACAGGATTAACTGGAAATTCCTATATAGTGTGCTGGAACGCTTTGGATTTAATGGAAAATCAGTACAATGCATAAGGACGCTGTATCAAGAACCTGTGGCAAGAATCAAGATAAACGGTAGCTTAACAGACAAAGTAAATATACAAAGATCAACCAGGCAGGGATGCTGCTTATCGCCCACCTTGTTTGCTCTGTTCATAGAGCCACTGGCTCAAGCGATACGACAAAATAAGAAATTAAAAGGTGTAACAATAAAGGGAGCGGAACACAAGATTGGGCTATTTGCAGACGATATTATAGTTTACCTTGAACAACCAGATGAATCAATAATGGAAATGATGAACTTGATAGAAAATTTTGGAAAATTATCAGGATACAAGATAAACATAACAAAAACACAAATACTGACATTCCACTATAACCCTCTAAACCAGATAACTGATAAGATCAAACTAAACTGGAAACAAAAAGAAATAAAATACCTTGGAGTGAACATACCTAAAGATCTAGGCAAAATCTATAAAGCAAACTATGATAGGCTGGAACAAGAAATAAAAAAAGATATTGATAGATGGTCAATCTTAAATATGGATCTGAATTCAAAAACTGAGACAGTCAAAATCAGCATACAACCTAGATTACTTTACCTCTTCCAGGCTCTACCAACAGAGATTCCAGATGCCCAGTTCTCAAAGTGGGACAGGATGATATCAAGATTTGTTTGGGGAGGTAAAAAGCCAAGAGTGAAATATAAAACTCTCCAGTTACCAAAAGAGAAAGGAGGCATGGGCCTACCGAGTCTAAAGGAATATTACTACTCAGCACAAATAAGATATATCATATGTTGGTGCGACGAAGGATATGAGGCAAAATGGAAAGAAATGGAAAAGGAAATTGAGGGACTCCCAGTACAAAGCATAATAGGAGATAAAGATGCATATAAGCAAATCAAACAAATAGACCCAATCACTAAATTTACTTTGGAACTGTGGTATAAAATAGTACAAAAGTATAATATAAAGGAAGACATAAAACTATTGAAATGGGTAGCATTTGACAGTCAGTTTGAACCGGCAAAGCAAGATAGGGGATACAAAAATCTGGTGAACAAGGGAATCACAGCATGGGGCAATATCGGAAAAAAAGATCTCGGGAGCTTTGTAAACATCAGAAGAAAATTTAAACTAGAAAGATCGGAATTCTTCAGATATCTGCAGATGAGAGACTATTATATGAAGAAGATTAGGCATAACCTCCAAACAGATGTGAGCGAGATTATACAATTCATTTTAAGTTCATATGCAGGAAATAAAATAAGAATTATTTCAAAGCTATATCAGAAACTTACGGCAAACAAACATTCAAGTAACTATATAAAGGAGAAATGGGAGAAAGAGCTAAATTTAAACATAACAGAAGAAAGCTGGCAGGAAATATGGAAAACACAACACACATCAACAAATTCAAGGATATGGAGGGAATTTGGATGGAAAAACCTGATTCGCTTTTTCATCACACCACAGATTCAAGGAAAATATACAAATACCCAATCTTTATGCTGGAGGGGATGTGGGGCTCAAAATGCAGACCACTCACATATGTTTTGGAAATGCAGCAAAATCTCATCATTCTGGAAATCTATACATGTGACAATACAGAGGATATTAGGATATAATATACCAATGAACTGTAACTTGATGTATTTATGTGATCTTAAAAGAGACAATGTAATACAAGCTGAGGACAGATATCTAGTTAAAATCTTGTTGATTGCATGTAAAAAAACAATCACAAAAAAATGGCGATCAGAAGTTCTTCCTGACCAAGAGCAATGGACTGACATTGTTGAGGACATACGTATGATGGAAAAACTAACATATCGACAAAGAATGCAAGAAGGACTATATGAAAAAAAATGGCGGAAACGGACACACTACAAAGTGCAACAACGAGACAGAAATTGAAAGAATAACCAAAGACGCTGGAAAAACCAGAAGAATTAAGAGATGGAAACTAAAAACTTGATGCTCCAACATTTGTCCCCCCCCCCTTTTTTTCCCCTTTTTTTCTTTCTTACTCTAGCCCCTTTGTTTTTTTAAATGTAGACTGTGATCTGAATGCAATATATATAATGAAAAATGAATAAAAATCTAAGTTACAAAAAAAAAAAAAGGTGTTGTAATAATTATTCTTCCAATGTTGTCAAAAAACAAAAAAAGGGAACGTGACGAAAATGTAAACAATGCAATGCTGTAATGACGTGTATACCCTTTACAAAAACTTAAATAAAAAAAAAAATCTGTGTTATGTAAACTACAAATGATGTGAAATAAAACAAACTGTAATAAATGATGAAACCGCAAACACATTAATAATAAAAGAAGCCTCATAACTACTGAGACAAAGAGGAAAAAAAAAAAAAGAAAGTAGGTGAGTTTAAATACCTGGGGTCAACCATCCAAAGCAATGGAAAATGCACAAAAGAGGAGAAGAAGAGAGTGCAGGCAGGGTGGAGTGGATGGAGACAAGAGTCACGGATGATTTTTGACAGAAAGATGGCAGCTAAAGTGAAAGGGAAGATTTACAAGATGGTAATGAGACTTGCTATGATGTATGGTTTGGAGACGGTGGCACTGGCAAAAAGACAGGAGGTGGAGCTGGAGATGGCAGAGTTGAAGATGCTAAGATTTTCATTGGGAGTGAGTAGGAGAGACAAGATTAGAAGTATATCAAGAGGGACAGTTCAGGTTGTCCAGTTTGGAGACAAAGTAAGAGTGGCAAGACTGAGATGGTCTGGACATGTGCAGAGGAGGGATAGTGGATATAGTGGACAAAGGATGTTTAAGATGGAGCTGCCATTCAGGAGGAAAAGAGGAAGACCTCAGAGAAAATTCATGGATGTAGTGAAGGAGGACATGGAGAGGGCTGGTGTTACAGAGGAAGAAGCAAGGGATAGGGTGAGACGGAGGCAGATGATCCACTGTGGCAACCCATAAAGGGAGCAGCCGAAAGAAGAATAAGAAGAAAGTCAATCAAAATTCACCAGCATAAATTTATGTTAATTTTATGCAAATACTTTCAATATAGCTAGTAGTTAGAACTGTTTTGAAAGGTCAGTAAAAGACTAGAAAAAGTGTTGTATGCAGTTACACTTGAAATTATTCAACCTCAGTTGTGGAGATAAACTAACAAGTAGCACAAATTTTACAGCTTAACTTATCCATGTACACTGCAGTTGACATAAAAAAGATTTTTAAAGGGACACTTTACTACCGAGTATGTCACATTAAATGCATATTTTGCACCAAAATTAAAATGTAAAATATAAGATAAGATAAGATAAGATAAGCCTTTATTAGTCCCCCAACGGGGAAATTCCAGGATTGCAACAGCACAGGGATAGCAACACTCAGAGCAACAATCAGAAGGCAAGAAAAAAAACAAGCAAGCAAGAGCAGCTAATATACATATGTACATATTACTATAAAATATATATATACACACACACACACAGTGCAGAGCATTGTAGCTGGATGGAATAAATATATGAATATATGAACACACAGTGCAGAGCATTGTAGCTAGATGGAATAAATATGTAAATATATAAACACCCACAGTACGGAGCATTGCAGCTAGGTGGAATAAATATGCAAGTATGTAAACACACACAGTGCAGAGCAATGTAGCTAGATGGAATAATATGTAGATATATAAAAACACAGTGCGGAGCATTGTAGCTAGATGGAATAAATATATAGATATATAAATATAAACACACCCAGTGCTGAGCATTGTAGCTAGATGGAATAAATATGTAAATATATAAACACACACAGTGCAGAGCATTGTTGCTAGGTGGGATGAAACAGCATAACCGTCTATTTAGTTATCCTACATGGTATGATTATGTGCCCATACATATTCTCACCCTCCATAGCGACCGGTATGTTCCTAGTTGTATGCCGGAGAGGACCATTGTGTAAGTCTATTGCATCTTTTGCATTCAAAAAAACTATTAGTTTGTTACGTCTTTTTGCTATCTCTGCGAGCAGCCCTGCTTAGGTTGTACAGTCTGACAGCCGTTGGTAGGAAGGACCTACGAAACCTCTCGGTTGTGCACCTGGGATGATGTAGTCTGCTGCTAAATGAGCTCCTCAGTGCATCCAGTATGTCCTGCATAGGGTGGAACTCGGACTCCAGCAGAGATGACAGTTTAGCCACCGTCCTTCTCTCTCCTATCTCCTCCATCGGATCAAGGCGCTGCCCCAGGACAGAGCTAGCTTTCTTAATCAGTTTGTTCAGTCTCTTCCTATCGGCTGCAGTAATGCCACTGCCCCAGCAGACCACTCCAAAAGTGATGGCTGATGCCACCACCGTGTCATAGAATGACTTCAGCAGCACCCCTTGTACACCAAAAGACCTGAGTCTCCTCAGCAGGAACAGCCTGCGCTGTCCCTTCTTGTAGAGTGCGTCAGTATTGTGTGACCAGTCTAGCTTATTGTTCAGATGAATACCCAGGTACTTATAGGATGTCACCATCTCGATGTCTGTTCCCTGTATATTTACTGGTGCTGTGAGGGGCTGCCTATGCCTGCGGCAGTCCACCACCAGCTCCTTAGTTTTCCTCGCGTTGATCTGGAGGCAGTTCCGATGGCACCAGTCCACAAAGTCCTGGATAAGCCCTCTGTACTCAGCTTCATCTCCGTTGGAGATGAGACCAACGATCGCAGAGTCATCAGAGAACTTCTGTAGATGGCAATGTGTTGTGTTGTGTGAGAAGTCCGCAGTATAAAGAGTGAACAGGAAGGGAGCCAGCACCGTTCCCTGGGGGGCCCCCGTGCTACTGATGATCGTGTCGGAAACACAGTCCCGGGTTCTCACAAACTGAGGCCGGTTCGTGAGGTAGTCCAGGATCCATGATGACAGGTGCTGGTCCACCCCTGCGCGCAGCAGCTTGTCCTTCAGGATCATCGGTTGGATGGTGTTGAAAGCACTGGAGAAGTCAAAGAACATGATCCTCACCATATTCCCGGGCTTCTCCAGGTGGGACAGAGAACGGTGAAGGAGGAAGATCACCGCATCCTCCACCCCAATGCCATGCTGGTAGGCGAACTGGAGTGGATCCATCGCTGGTTCCACCAGGGGGCGGAGATGAGCAAGGAGCAGTCTCTCCAGGGTCTTCATCAAGTGGGACGTCAAGGCCACCGGTCTGTAGCTGTTCAGGTCTTTGGGGTGGGAAGTTTTTGGTACAGGTACCACACAAGATGTTTTCCACAGCTGTGGTACCCTCCCCAGTTTCAGGCTCATGTTGAAGATATACGTCACAATCCCACACAGCTGGTTTGCACAGGACTTGAGGAGCTTTGCGCTGATGCCGTCCGGTCCCGACGCCTTCCTCGCCTTGATCTTCCTCAGCTCCGTCCTCACCTGGGTCTTGGTCAGGGTCAGGATGGGGGGCTGTGTGTTGGGAGTGGGGGGGGGTGTCGGTGGAGTGGGGAGTGGGCAGCAGGACTTGATTTCTTAGAGGCAGCAGTGGTTGTTGTGCAGACAGGGGGGAGGGCGGTTGGTCAAATCTATTGAAAAATAGATTCAGGTTGTTCGCCCACTCCCTGCCCCCCGTGGCCTGGGGGGAGGTATTCTGGAGCCCCGAGATGGTTTTGAGGTTTCTCCAGACCCCGCTGATGTCGCTCTGTTGCAGCTTGTCCTCCATCTTCTTCCTGAAGCTGTCCTTGCCTTCTCTGATCTTTCTCCTCAGCTCCCTCTGTACGGACTTCAGCATCTCCCTGTTCCCCAACCTGAAGATCCTCTTCTTCTCTCTCAGAAGTGTTTTTATCTCAGGGTTGATCCAGGGTTTGTTGTTTGAGTGACGCCGTATGGTCTTGGTGGGAACGGATTTGTCCACACAGAAGCTGAGGTAGCCCATGAAGGTGTGAATGAGGCCATCGATGTCCTCACCATGTGGATCGCAGAGCTGCTTCCAGGCAGTGGCTTCAAAACAGTCCTTTAGAGTGTCCATTGTCTCCTCAGACCATAACTCCACAGTGTGCATGGCCGGAGGTTGTCTGTGCACTAGGGGTTTGTACACCGGCCGGAGATGAACCAAGTTGTGATCCGATCTCCCAAGTGGGGGGAGTTGTGATGAGGTATACGCCTCCTTAGTGTTTGCGTAGAACAAATCCAGTGTTTTATTGTCTCTAGTGTGGCATGTGACATACTGGGTGAAAGTGGGCAGAATGGGAGACAGTGAAACGTGGTTGAAATCGCCTGAGATGAGGAGAAGAGCATCTGGGTGTTCTGTCTGCAGCCTGCTGGTTACTGAATGGATGACGTCACGCGCTGTCCCAGCGTTCGCCGTCGGATTTGCATAAACAACAATGCAGATCACGTGTGAGTGTTCTCTCGGGAGATATGTAGGCCTCATGCTAACAGCTAGCAACTCAATGTCTTTGCTGCAGTGTCGTTGTTTAACAGTGATATGTCCCGGTCTGCACCAGTTGTTGTTAACATACATTATCACTCCACCGCCCCTTGCTTTGCCACTCTCTGGTGTTCGGTCAGCTCGTATCATGTGAAAACCCTCCAGCTCAATGTTAGCATCTGCTGCTAGTTCAGTTAGCCACGTCTCAGTAAACAAAAGGAGAGAGCACTCCCGGTAAGTGCTATCATAACGGGAGATAGCCGCTAGCTCATCTAACTTTCCCAGTATCGACCGTACATTTCCCATGACAACAGATGGAAGGGAGGGTCTGTACCTTATATTTTTTGTCCTCCGCCTTACTCCAGCCCGGCAGCCGCGACGCTTTCACCTCAATTCTCTCGGTATGTCGAGTTTTTCCAGTGGGACCGGGTGTCGGTTAAATGCTAGCAGCTCTTCCCTGTTGTATCGTATCCTGCTATAAACAGTGGCTCCGTCCACCGGCTCAGGAGACATTTGGGACGATCTGTGTGTATATACTGTATATACTGTATATACTTATAAAAAGACCCATGCAATAACTCCTAAATATACAGTGAACACATCCCTGTTAAAATGCCAAGAGTGGCTATAAAAAAATAAAATACAATGAGCTAGTTGCATAAGTTAACACACTCTTAAACTAATACTTTGTTGAAGCACCTTTTGATTTAATTAGAACATTCAGTCTTTTTGGGCAAGTGTATCAGCAGGCTATACGTATGTTGACTTGGCAATAATCCTGACAAAAGTGCTTCAAATCTGTCAGATTGTGAGAACCTCTCTTATTGCACAGTCCTCTTCAAGATAGCCAACAGGTTTTTAAGTGGATTTAGGTCTGGGCCATTCCAGAACTTTAATTTTTGTTCCAGCGAAACCATTCTTTTCCTGAACTGCATGTATATTTGGAGTCATTGTTGTACTCAAAGGTGAAATTCCTCTTCATCTTCAGCTTTCTAGCAAATACCTGAATGTTTCAGGCTAAAAGTGACTGGTATTTAGAACTGTTAATAATTCCCCCCACCATGACTAAAGCCCCAATTCCATCTGAAGAAAAGTACCACAAAACATGATGTTGCCACCATCACGCTTCACTGTGGGTATGGTGTAAGAGAAGCTTTCTAGACATGTGGAGAATATGGGAGATTTTTTGTCACATTCAGTAAACAATCAGTAGCCACCAACCAACCAATTTTTATCTTGTCATCAATTTTAGAAGAATGTCCAGTTCTTAGTAACTTCACCGTTGTCCCATATTTTTGTCATTCCTTGATGACTGTCTTCACTGTGTTCCATGGTATATGTAATAAAATTTGATTTTTTTCTATAGCCATTTCCTCACTGATAACTTTCAACAATGAGATTCCTTTGATGCTTTGTAAGCTTTTGTGAACCATCAGAACACCTAGCATTTTAACAGGGCTGTGTGCACTTTTTATATCCACTGTACTTATCAATGAAATCTCATACCTAACCTACTGTATTACTACCATAAGTGTTGGGACTCTAGAATAACAGTGTATTGCAGTTAAATTAAGAGCCTGTCGTGTTCTCACCTCCCCTCAGCAATGTGGTGATTACAGGCACATGGTTGGTACAGGCCGCTGCAGAAAGACACAAACACATCAGCCAATTCAAACACTTTTTGAAAAAAATCACTCTACAGTGTACCTGTTCATTCATATTGAGCCTCAAACAGCTGCACGGTGGCATGTAGAGTGAAACCACAGTCAAATGCAAGGCTGACCACAGGGCTTCAAGCTTTGATGGGCCATGGTGACAACTCATTCTTACCCAGATGGAGGGGGGTATTTCCCAGGCTGTCTCGCTGGTTGGGGTCGGCGCCATAGCTAAGCAGCAATTGCACTAAAATCAAAACGCACCAGAAGAAGGATGATCACTTTGCTGTCAGTGGGTGATTAAATCCAGAAGTGTAGAAAAAAAACATACTCAAATTACAACAACTAACAACAATACCCTACTCCAATGAATGACGAATGAAGGTACTCCTGCTACATGGTACACAGTCAATTGTTTTGACAGTCAGATGAAGCCGTGAGTAGTTGCCTACCACCTACCAATTCTATCATTTCCATTGCAGGAAGAGAAGTGAAGAGCTGTCCTTCCTTTGTTGTCGGCCGCACAGGGGTCTGTGTCATCGTGCAGAAGCTTTCGCACTATGGGGGAAAAATAACAACTTATTTTCACAAACTTAAACCAGAAATACCTCACACTGTGGGAATCCCTCTCTACATATTCACACTCAGACTTAAGACAAAAGGGAATTGTCATGGGGGGTTTGTGTGTGGATGTGGGGGTGGTGTGTTGATGTGTACAGTGACAAAGAGAATGGGAATTACAAAGGCTTTGATGTTAAGGCAGCACACAGAGAAGGCTGACCGAGAGGTTGGAATGAAGAGCAGAGGTGTATGAGATCTGTTACTCTTTTGCTGCTTGTGCTTCTAGAGAAATGTAGAGAGAGTGAATAAAGCTTGATATGATCTGGACCTCTCTGCCTGATTATTTCTCTCTCCACAACACTACTCATACATAATTTAAATAAATACTCCACAGGTGCCTACAATCCAATCCAATCCACCTTTATTTATAAAGCACTTTAAAAAACAATCACAGCTGACACAGAGGCTACGGCCACACTGCAAGTTTTAATGCTCAATTCCGATTTTTTTGCACAAATGTGACCCATATCTGATTTTAATGACTGTGAACAGCACATATCATTTTTTCACACCAGACCCAGGTCACTTTCATATGTGGTACTAATTCGGATATGTATCTGATATTTTCAAAAGCGTCCTCAGTCTGAACAGTCATGTCGCATTTCATCTGACTTTTTCCTCATTGAAGTGAGACAGACACTACAATTCTGTGGTGGAGGATGCAACAAGCACAGCAGACACAGCTGATTTGTGTGCTCTCTTTTTAATCACTCTTCTTCCCTTTATCACTGGATTGTAATTTTGTCAGCTCCAACTGCACAATAACTTCAATTTATTTTATTTTTTTGGGGGGGGGGGGGTCGGGGCTGAAATCGCAAAACAAGCAGGAGCACTAACGGCACATTTATTAGTTAGTTAGTTAATTCCTTTCACGCCATGAAGGCGCATAGGGCGGCGCCCATCTCCGTTTCTCTGACCCTAGGCCACACAGCTACTGTAAGTAGTGAAAGCTACAGTGGGGGGTCAGTCCTCTGGTAGCTCTGTGCGTAACTTTACTTTCCCCGTTCCATTATGCGGAGCACCACGCTAGAAGGCAGAAAGTACCATTTTTTATATGGTCTTTGGTATGACCCGGCCGGGATTTGAACCCCTGCCTCCCGGGTGTGGGGCGGATGCTCTACCAACTGAGCCACCACTCCGGTCAATAACTCACAATAACTTCAATTTATTTTATTTTTTGGGGGGGGGGGGGGGGTCGGGGCTGAAATCGCAAAACAAGCAGGAGCACTAACGGCACATTTATTGGACGCTGCAAATTCCTTTTTCCCTGTAAACGGCACACTGTGAGTCCTGGCTGCTGCAATATCTAAAATGTAAAGTTAACATGGACATGACTGTGAAGCAGAATGGCCAGATAGGTAGGGATGTGATTTGGGGTCGGCGAAATTATCTGAAAATTATCTGAAATTTTTATTTCTTATATTTTATTTATTTATGTTATATGTCTTATATTTTCTTTATTTTATGATTTTTAAGTACCAGAACTGTGCTTAAATGACATAAAACAAACAGCTGAATACCACTTATTACTGTATAATATTGACTTATGTTCCAAGATGATAGCATTCCTAAAATATTCCAACAAGCATTATCCATCACACGCTTTAACACTTGATCAAATCAAAATCAGTTAATTTTATCTATTCCATAATTATTATGGAAGTAATTTGGGGTTGGGGAAATTATCTGAAAATTTAGCAGGGGGTCTGGGGGACACAGTCCCCCAGCGGGGTCCGGGGCAGAGCCCCGGTGGGGGGGCAAGGGGGGCAAAGCCCCCCGAAGCTCCTGGGTTTTTATGATTTTTAAGTACCAGAACTGTGCTTAAATGACAAAACAAACAGCTGAATGTCACTTATTACTGTATAATATTGACTTATGTTCCAAGAAGATAGCATTCCTAAAATATTCCAACAAGCATTATCCATCACATGTGTGGCGTTAAAAATATTTTTAAATAAAGTCCAAAACATCTTCAGCAGGCAAGATGAAGAAAAGTGAAAAGTGAACTCCTGTGGCAGATATAAGGCGTTTGATCGCCTCTAAGGCGTTTGATCGTGTTAATCACAGGATATTGTTTAGGAAAATGATTGACAGGGGGGTTCCCAAGTACTTAGTACGTATCCTGATTTACTGGTACGCACATCAGAAGATGCTGGTGAAATGGGGGAAGAGTCATTCATCCCCATTTGGTGTGAGCCGTGGTGTCAGACAGGGCAGTATATTGTCCCCTATTCTATTTAATCTTTATATGGATGAGTTGTCAAAACAACTGAATGCCTGTAAAACTGGGTGTTTAATAGGGAATAAGTTAGTGAATCATTTTATGTATGCTGAAGATCTAGTTCTTCTCAGTCCAAGTAGTGCTGGTCTTCAGGAGTTATTAAGAGTGTGTACTGTTTATGGAGAGGAAAATGACATAAAATATAATACAAATAAGAGTTGTGTGCTGATTTGCCGCACTAAAGAAGATTTGTTAATGAAATTCCCTGTCTTTGAACTGGCAGGCAGGGAATTAATTGTCAGGGATAAAATTAAATATCTGGGACATTTTATTAATGATAGAATGACTGATGATGATGATATTTTCAGACAACGCTGCAAAATCTACATGCAAGCAAATATTCTTGCACGCAGGTTTGGTTTTTGTTCAGATGAGGTGAAACTGGTTCTTTTTAAAACCTATTGTACCCCTTTATACACTGCTCATTTATGGATAAATTATAGGAAACAAAGTATGCAGAAATTACAGGTTGCTTACAATGATGCTTTAAGAATTTTACTTAAAAAGCCTCGATGGTGCAGTGCTTCCGAGTTATTTGTCTCATCGCGTGTAAATACACTGCATGCAGTAATAAGGAATCTTATGTATAAATTCATCTGTCGGCTTGATGTATCTAGAAATGAAATCATTCAAGTCATGTCTAGCATTAAGCTCAGTTCTATTCGCTGTCAGTCAAAGTTTAGAAGGCACTGGTACAGTTGTCTTTTTAAGTCTTTTTAAAGTCTGTACTGTCTTTGTACTTTTAGTAGTTGTGTCTTATTGTTTTGTAACTTTTTGATTGTTTTTCTTATTATCTGTTTTCAACTGTCTTGTTTTATTTTATTTATTTATTTTATTTTTGATGGACCATGAGTCTGGAATAAAGTCTTTGATTGATTGATTGATATAAAGGTCTACATTTAACCATGAGAAACTCCAGGTTAGCTGAGCAGTGTCTCCCAACAGTGACAGAGTTCGTGCACCAAGCCTTGTTAATATAAATGCACACTCCCCCACCTCTGGTCTTACCGGAGTCATCAGCTGCTCTGTCTGCCCGGAGAGTGTGCCGTCCGGCCAGCTCGACAGCACCATCAAGTAATTCAATTCAATTCAGCTTTATTTGTAATGCGCCACATCACAACAAAAGCCGTCTCGTGGCGCCACACAAGTACTCCACTATGTAGCCATATTTCCGTGAAAATCATGATATTGCAGTTCATAAGTTTCTTATTGTTGGTGATCCGAAGCCGTAGCTCATTCATTCTGTTTGCCACTGACCATACATTAGCGAGGAAAATGCTGGGTAGAGAAAGCGGTGTTAGCTTTAGCTTAGCTCTTAGCCCTCCGCGCTTCCCCCGCCTTTGTTTACGGTCTCTACGCCGCCTGCGAGCACTTCCGGTCGGCCGGGTAGCTTACCTAGCGTCGAGTGTTCTCCAGAGCTCAGGGATGAAACGTAGGTTGCTGGTAAAAAGGTCGTTATTTTGTAATCCAATGTCCAAAAGTTCATTTCGGGTGTAGGATGTTAAAAGCGAAGCTGTTCTGAACGAACAGACCCGAAATGAGCAGAAATATCGCTGCTAATCCACAAAATCTTAAGAGACGCTGAGCCTCGCGTTGTGCAAGCGCCGCCATCTGGTCTGAAAACTTTTGGAAGATTAAAAAAAAGCGGAATTCCGCGAATTAGCGGAAAAATCACATCCCTAAGATAGGACACACAGGAGAGGGGAGCTGCTTGCGGCTTCTCCTTCCTGCAGCAGGACCGGTGTTACGCCGCTGGAGTGAGCCATGTATCTCATTGAGACACAGGGTCTCATTTTAAAGAGAGTTGTTTAATCGATCATTTCTGTTAAAGCAGAGCTGATCACAGTGGTCATCTGGTGTGAAGAGGAAGGGAGCTGGTCTCATATTTATGATTTTAACATTTTATTTTGCTGCACTGCATCAGGGTGAAGAAGTTCTGTCCCCCAAACACAACGGTGTGTCTGACGTTACGTTTTCTTCTGCGCATGCGGGTCATTTCACAGCTGTAGATCATTCACACTGGAGTCTGATGGGGGTTTCATTTAAATAATAATGTGAATGCCCACATAAAAAAAAACCCGGATCTCTGCAAAAAATCACAATTGAGCATCAAGACCTGCAGGGTGACCGTAGCCAAAGTGCTATACATCAACAATAAATAAAATGTGAGGAATCAAACACAGCAATTATCCAACATAGGATTCCAAGAAACAGTTCGCAGCACAGCAGGTTAACACAACTCAGCTCAGGTTGGACATAGGGAAAGGCAGTTCACATAAGCCCCCAGGGAAACGGACTTACGTGGAAGTGTTGGAGCACAGCTGGGCTCTGGGACAAAACAACAGCAACCATAGTCCAAAGGGAAAAGTCCGAACACCAGGAGCAGGCAAAGCAGAACACCTACTGAGTGCAGGGAGTAGACAATACAATGCACCAGCGATACACAGGAGTAAGGACAGGGCTTAAGTACACCAGCCCTGATCATCACAATGATTGCCGGTGCGAGAAAGTGATTGTAGAACGGATGGAAAGCAGGTGTGGATGATAGAGTGAGAGAGTGTGTGAATGTGTGAACCCGGGCAGGGAATGACAGATTGGAATCATCTGTCAGAAACTGACAGAAGAGAGGGGGAGTGGCTACCACAGGCAGAAGGCACAGATAAGGTATGAAAGCCAAAGATAGCATAAAACACAGATGATAAAGAACAGGAGCCCGCCATGAAGCCTGAGCTGGGAAACCTCCAGCTCGGCTCATGACAGAGCCCCCCTCTCTAGGGGTGGAACCAGACACCCAGGGTAATATCCAAAGAAAAGAAAAACCCTGCCCCCCCACAACCCCAACAGGAACAACAACAACACAAACCCAGGTGGGAGGTAGGGGGAACAGGAACGGAGGGAACACAATGCTCCGCCCAAGGTCCACAATTAACCCCCCCAAGACCAAAGATGTGAAAGCTCAGGAGGCCACCCAGAGTGCCAGGTCCAACAGGCAGTTGGGTGAGTAGAGTCCGGTGGCCTGCCGGAAAACACAAACCATCCGGCCCCGAGACTCAGTCCCTCAGGCGGTCAGCCCACAGAGTAAAGCCACCAAGACCGGCAGGATAAAGCAGGAGGTGGTCTGCCCACCGGAAGGCTCACTGGAGGGTGACCAGACCATAGGGAAGGAACCCCCCACGGTGTCGGACAGGGAGGCGGAGGGGGCCACGACGGCCTAGGTACTGTATTTTTTGGACTATAAGGCGCATTTAAAATCCTTTAATTTTCTCAAAAATCGACAGTGCGCTTTATAATCCGGTGCGCCTTATGTATTAATTCTGGTTGTGCTTACTGACCTCGAACCGATTTTATGTGGTACACGGTGCTCAAAAATATGTCAAAAATGTTTTAGTACGACTTTGGTAAGTTACGAAGCCGAACCACTTGTAGCGAACCACTTGTAAATACGGCTCGCTCTCCGGCAGAGAGCGAGCCGTATCGGTATCATACTCGGTATCGAGTACTGAGCGATATTCTGGCCAATATGGCGATGTAAACAGCCACGGACTAAAAACGTTCCGCCTGCTCATGGTCCCGTTTAGCTGTAAACGGGAGCAGTAAATACGGCTGTAAATACGTATTTATGGCTGTAAATACGGTTCGCTCTCCGGCAGAGAGCGAGCTGTATCGGTATCGTGCTCGGTATCGAGTACTGAGCGATATTCTGGCCAATATGGCGATGTAAACAGCCACGGACTAAAAACGTTCCGCCTGCTCATGGAGCAGGTCATTCATACTCGCAGACAATCGCGCTATATGTGTCTATAATGACTACAGATAGGATTTTCTTTCCATGCATGCAAAAAAAAAAAAAAAAAGAAAAATTCCCAGATTCGATACTACCTCGTGAGGTAGTCGATACCCAAAAGCCGATGGTGTATAGAACACGTATATTAGGATTTGTATGTGAAATTTCGGCATCGAAACTGCTCCCGTTTAGCTGTAAACGGGAGCAGTAAATACGGCTGTAAATACGTATTTACGGCTGTAAATACGGCTCGTTCTCTGCCGGAGAGCGAGCCGTATCGAGTGCCGAGCGATATTCTGGCCAATATGGCGATGTAAACAGCCACTGGACTAAAAACGTTCCGCCTGCTCATGGAGCAGGTCATTCAACACTCGCAGACAATCGCGCTATATGTGTCTATAATGACTATAGAGAGGATTTTCTTTCCATGCACGCAAATTTTTTTTTTTTTTCCCGGCTCCGACTACCTCGTTTTAATCCGCCTTATAATCTGGTGCGCCTTATGTATGAAATTAGACCATCAAATAGACCGTTCATTGATAGTGCGCCTTATAATCCGGTGCGCCTTATAGTCCCAAAAATACGGTACTTGAAAGTCTTGCACTTGACTAGTGGCTCTGTACCAATGCTGATCTCTTCTGGTAGTGATGTTGATAACTGGAACTTTGGTGGTTGATAAAGGCACTCTGTCTTCTTGATGTTGATTTGGAGGCTGAATTGGCTAGCTGCTCTTGCAAATTTCTCCACTAAAGACTGCATATCTTCCACACTGTGTGCAACTAGAGCACTGTCGTTGGCAAAGAGCATTTCTCTTACTACCTTTATCGATGTCTTACTCTTGGCTTTAAACTGTGCCACATTGAACAAGTCTGCTTCTTTCCTTGTTTGAATGTATACTCCTTCTGAAGTGTCTTTGAAGGCCACCTCAAGCATGGCTGCCAGATATAGCGAGAAGAGTGTAGGTGCCAACACACACCCTTGTTTCACCCCGTTGCTTACTGAAAAGTCTTTAGATCAGTGGTCCCCAAACTACGGCCTGCCTCCACATTTGGCCCGGCCCCCTGAACAATACCAGAGACGCATTATGATTTTTTTTTTCAGTCTGGCCACGCGATCGAGACCAATACATGCATAGAATGTGACATTCTATTCCACCCTTCTGCAGTCTGTGCCCCTATCTTGACCCCCCCCCCCCCCCGAAAAAAAAATCCTAGTGTTAACCTTTCCTGCTTTGGTCTCCTAACCGTGGTTGGGGGACGCAGGGGAGATCTGTCTTCTCCAGGGCCAGAGGCAGCTTTTCCTCCGGGGTTAACTCCCAAGTAAACCTCACGGTTGTTAACAACAATATGGTGGTACACCGAAGAACAGGCCATTTTGCTGAAGAGTTGGGGGCTTTATTATCAGACTGCACTGTTAATAACAGCAATTCTAGTTTGCTACCTGCTCCGGTCGCCTCTCTCTCTACTCACCCGCACACTTCACACACACCGTCTGCTCCGCGGGGCCATTCACACGGGGGCGCGCCTCGGCTGCACGCACGCACTCACTCACTCACTCATGTTCACGCACTGAGGTGCCCTATCTAAACACATGAACCAGACACATCCTACAACACTAGACTCACCCCTGTCAAATAAAACGGAATAATGGCGAAAAGGTCAGGTAAGAGAAAAATTGATTCAGAATGCAGGGTATTTAACCTGCAGTGGACAAACGATTATTTTTTTGTTCAATGCAAAGAAAAGGCTGTTTGTCTCATCTGTCAAGAGGCTGTGGCGTATTCAAAGAATACAATCTGCGCCGACACTATGAATTCCGTCACAAAGACAAGTATGATAGCTTGCAAGGCCAAATGCGAGCAGACAAACTCTCAAAGCTAAAAAGTGGACTGTTAGCTCAGCAGAATACATTTGTACGCCAAGCTCAGCTGAACCAGTCATCCGTTCGGGCCAGCTTTCGGGTTACTCAACTGATAGCAAGCAGCGGTAAACCTTTCACTGATGGAGAATTTGTCAAGAAATGTTTGAATGCTGTCGCGGAGGAGGTGTGTCCCGAGAAGAAGGATGTCTTTAATGGCGTGAGTCTGTCGGCGAGTACAATCACCAGACGCATTGAAGAAATTGGGGGTAATGTATACGCCCAGCTGCAGCAGAAGATGAAAGAATTTGACCTTTTTTCATTAGCACTGGATGAGAGCACGGACGTGCAGGACAGGACAGGTTATTATTTATTTCATAAATAGTGTTATTTATTTCATTAATAGGGTTATTATTTATTTTCTGACTTTTTTTCCTGTGAAGATCCCGGAAAGGGTTATTGATATTTGGTTATGTGTGGCTTTCTGGAAAACAATAAATGTTACAAATGTCTGTTACAAACTGACCCCGGCCCCCATCAGAGAAGGCAAAAGTTATGTCGCCCTCACAGGAAAAAGTTTGGGCACCCCTGATGTAAATCGACAAGAGGTGCGAAGTTTGGCCCAGCTGTTCCCACTGATGTCATGGGGGCGGGGGGGATCTGTTGGGTGTCATGGGTGTCATGTGTTTACTCTTCCTGGGTTAACTGGATTATTTCTGCTGCTGGGGATCACCTATTCCTTTTCTTCTCTGCCACCATCAGTGTGTGAATGTGTGTGTGAATGGGTGGATGGCAGGATCTGTAAAGCGCTTTGGTCATCCTAGACGAGAATAAAAGCGCTATATAAGTGAACGCCATTTACCATTTTAAAAGCATAGTGTTATTGTTTACCATTTGTTCAAATATAAAAATAACCCTGAAGGCTGATGATCCAAATGTATAGATTAAGCAAAAACAGAGATTAGGCAATAAATGCAGATTAGGCAATTTTTGGCCAATCCAGAAATTTTTGTGCCTCTTAACATTAAAGAGGACTTGTGGACACCCTGACAAGCACATTGTTCATACCTGTGTCAATATCATTGTTGTTTGCTGCTTCCCTCAGTCTCTTCATAGCTGTGGAAATAAGGCATTCAAAGTTACAGGAATGTAAATAAAACATTTTGACCTAACGAATAGGCAAGATTGCACAACTACTGGCACACAACATGGAGTATGTACAGGAATATACACAGCTCATTCAGCATGCATTACTAGTTTAGTTGCATCCATGCTATTGGATTGTAATTTCTAAGGGAACAAACTGTGCATAGTTTGGAAATGTAGAATAGATAAAATACTGCCATATCATTGACAGTAGTTTGCCCATGTTAGGAATCGGTCATCTGTGGCTATAACGTCTTAATAACATGAATGTCATGTCCAAAAAAGCCAGGGATTGACTTTGTTTTTTTGTTGTTTTTCAGTGCTGTGTAAATTGCCCACTGTAGCGGGTTGGATTCAACCCCCCCACAACACACAGAGACAGTCAGCTCGCACTCCTGGGTTTTTTCCGCTGCATGCTGCGTTTACAGCTGTGAGGTTAAAGTGTCATCCATGCATTGTGTTCATGCATCCTGTCTGTGTACCTCTGATATGCAAATGCCCAGATTGACTACTGTGAATGTCTTTGATGTATTGTCTGAGCTGAGTATATAAGCTGTCTGATTTTCATGTTCACTCTCTCATTCACTCACTCTTCAACTGCTGCTGGACACACGCACTGTGTGTCTCCTCTGAGAGCCTGAGGACATCACCTCAGCCCGCAGCACGAGGGCTGGGGGCTGCACGAGGGCTGGGGAGGTGTTCTGATGAAGGCGGTATGATTCAATAAACCAACTTAAAACTCCATCGTTGCCTTTATTTTATAATGCCGCTTTAATGGTGACCCCAAGAACGCACACGTTTTGTGCAAACGCAACCTTCTGGTCTGGACAGCCACCCTGGCGACCCGACGCTGAAGAAAACGAGCTGCCGGCGAACGCAGCACCGGGCAGTGATGCTCCGCCGACGAGCGAACGCAGCAGCCTGACTGATCTGCCCTCCCTGCGGCTTCAGGGAGGCCTCAACGCAGAGCTCACGGCAGGCGAGCTACTCTCCGGACATCGCCCAAGACCGGGTAAACGGCAGTAAATGTCATGGCGCGACCCTCGCCGAGATCGGGGCGTCCATGCGGGACAGCCTGAGGGACAAAGATCGTCTATCTCCCCTCATCACTCCAACGCACCATGACTAATCTGCAGCCACGGCTCATCATAGATGTTTTTCGGCGCCGACTGCGCCGATCTCCACCAAGTTTCTGACCCTGGTTCCTCTCCAGCGGGCCCACCCACACAAGGAGCCCCGGCACACGCACCGGGGGTGACGAGGACGGCACAACACGCACGGAACAAGAATGGCTCCAGAGACCGCCATCGTCCTGCGCAGCTGCACGCAGAACCTTCAAGGCTGCGCGCTCACCTGAAGCAAGCACGTGCGCAGCGCGCCCACAGGATTCACTGATGGTTTCAGCCAGGGGCTTTAGGGCTGCGCACGCACCTAAAGTCAACACGCCAAGTTCCTCTGTTTTTGTTTACGCAACCTCGCCGCTCCTCTTTTTCTTCATGGCCACGAGAGGAGTCAGAGACTAATTTTTCTTCTGGTGATCTCCGCAAGTTCAACGGGACAGCCCCTCGACATCGCGGAGCAGCAAACAATTTTTGGCGCGCCCTGAGCGATTTCACCGCGCCCGGTCAGCACTTACTACCCACCTCCCCCCTCCCCCTCCACCTGCACAGAGCTTTTCCCTGCTCGCTGCCCAAACTGCAACATCGAGGTCTCGGCCGCCTGCCGTGCCCTCTGGGGGGGGAGCGGTGTAGCGGGTTGGATTCAACCCCCCCACAACACACAGAGACAGTCAGCTCGCACTCCTGGGTTTTTTCCGCTGCATGCTGCGTTTACAGCTGTGAGGTTAAAGTGTCATCCATGCATTGTGTTCATGCATCCTGTCTGTATACCTCTGATATGCAAATGCCCAGATTGACTACTGTGAATGTCTTTGATGTATTGTCTGAGCTGAGTATATAAGCTGTCTGATTTTCATGTTCACTCTCTCATTCACTCACTCTTCAACTGCTGCTGGACACACGCACTGTGTCTCCTCTTCTCTGAGAGCCTGAGGACATCACCTCAGCCCGCAGCACGAGGGCTGGGGAGGTGTTCCGATGAAGGCGGTATGATTCAATAAACCAACTTAAAACTCCATCGTTGCCTTTATTTTATCATGCCGCTTTACCACCATCTTAATCGTCACACCGTGCAATATTTTTGTGGTCTCATGTATGTATCTCAAAGATATACATTACTATGCGTGCGCAACGCATAATCCTGACTTGAAATTCTTTAAAGGGACCTATGTAAAATGCAATCATTCTAACCTATCTTTTACAGTTATTCTTCATTATATCATGTTATTAAAACCTGTTGAACTCGGGAGATTCCGCGGGCGGTCACGTCTCTGCGTCTTCGTGTGTCTCAGTGCACACTGAAAAAAAAAAAAAAAAAGCTGTATTTCCGGTCTTCCAGTACAGACACAGCTGTAAACATAAAGCCAAAGGAGTGTTTGATTGGTTTAGAATGAGACTGACATCTCATTCGACCAACAAGAGCATTGATTTGGCTTTTTAAACCTTGAATAACCAATGATCGTAAACCTGGCAAGAAGTATCTGCCCATCAACGACCGCGAATACAACGAGCCAATTGAAGCCGAGTAATCTGACGATGGACGTGTCGTTTAGCCAATCAATTTCTGACTTCAATGACATCCTACACGCACTAGTTCAGTGTTTATATTTCCGGTAAAATACCATGCGTTCTTGTGCGTAAAATATCTTTTGACTCCGCCGCTGTGTGACGCGCAGTCCTTTGTGATACTGTGCAGAAGGGTCAGGATAAGATTAGCGAATATTTTACTTGTTTTGAAAAATGGTTCACAAAATAACCATGAAAACGCAGATGGCTTGACCGGGTCGGGTGACTAGACGATGGATCAGTAAACAACGGAGGTTTCCTTTGATCAGCGGAATAGCTGACGATCGTCACACGCCAGTGGACAATACCAGCGACAGTGTGGTTGTGGACAGGTAAGTCTTATAATCTAAATTATTCTTTATCGATAAAAATAGTAATAAAAATAACTTTTGACCAATCGGTAATTACAAGGGTCCCACATGGCGACGTTTTTGTGTGCACTGTGGGGGGGTTATTTGTTACTGTGTATATTGCAAAAAAATTTAATAATTTTTTAGTATAATTTTTATTTCACTGTAGGCTATTTTTTCCTATAAAAAAAGGAACTGTGCTGTGTATGTCTGGGTTATTATGCCTTTGTTTTACTGTGTAAACGTGATCTGGTGAAATGGAGCCCTGACCATGTGAGCACACTATTGTGAGAACCCCAGGTGGACCTCGGTATTCAATCTGTACATTTTCAATCCAGTGATCTACAAAGTGATTCATAATTTTCTAAAACCTCATTCAGAACATTATAGTCCCACAGACTGGTTTTCATCTGGGGCAGCATTTATAAATCACTGGATGGAGAATGCACCTGTACATGTACAGATTGGATTCCGTGGTCCACTTGGGGTGCACACTTGGTCAGGGGTCCATCTGTGTAAACTGGTGAGATAGTGAACTCTGGAAAAATTGGAGGGGGGAGAGGGTTGTTTTTGTGTATACTTTAGTGAAATGTATTAATTTTTCGCATAATTTTTCTTACACTGTAGGCTATTTTTGCCTGTAAAAAAAAAACAAAAAAAAAAACAGGAACTGTGCTGTGTATGTCTGGGTTGTTACCCCTTGGTTTTACTATGCAAACTGCTGAGATAGTGAACTCTGGAACACAGTTTTCCAAACTGTGCCATTTGGCACAGTTCAAGAATGCCTTGTTACAACCTGAGAAAAAAGCTGTGTAATATATTCATTTTTTGTGGTATTTACAAAATTTTGACCTGAGCTTGAAAACACTTGGTTCTACATTTCTGTTGTTTTCCAGCAAGTTTCTCACAGCTGTATGTTATTTGCAAGCATTTGTAGCTAAAAAAAACACCCAGGCGAACTTTATTTTCTTCAAATTCAGTATGTTTAGATGATTGTTACTGAGTGGCAGTGAGAGAGATTATGACTGTTTTGCCAAAAAAATTGAGAGTGTTTTCTTTTAAATGAGACCAACCCCATGAAGATGCTGCAAAGGGTTGAAGAACAGCTTTTGATTTACTTTGGGCATGTTATTTTTAGGCGTTTTTAGGGAAGTTGAACAGAGTTCAACAGGTTAACTGATAACAAAAGAACGATCTAGCATGCTGCATCTCACAAAATAAAAGTAATAATCACATAATATAGGTATAAGAGTGTGGGGTCAAAGGCACACTGAAATACACTAAAGATACTAAATCATTAAAGTTTAATACAAATCTGTGACCTTACAGTCTCTTTGTAATATTTGACTCAAACACCACATGAATGTTTTTTATGAGCTCTGCCCTCCTCTTACATTAATCTGGATACACCAATGCTCACCGGCCACTTTAATACATACACTTATCCACTAGGTTGGATCCCTTAATTCTTAATTGTTCACGACATCAATTCAATGAGGTGATTGAAACATTCCACAGAGATATTGGCCCATATTGATATGCTAGCATCACACACTTGTTGCACATCCATGATGCTCCATGAATGCATCTATTCTTTCATGTTGTGTACACCAAATTCTGATCATACCATCTGAATGTTGGAGCAAAAATTCAGATGCATGCATTGCCCAACTTTGGTGAGCCAGTATAGCCTCAGTTTCCTGTTCACAACTGACAGGAGTGGCACCAGTTGAGGTCTTCTGCTGTAGCCCATCTGCTTCAAGGGTCAATGTTGTGCCTTCAGAGATGCTCTTCTGTCTACCTTGATTGCAATGAGTTGCTATTTAAGTTAGTGTTACTGTTCTGTCAGCTTGAGCCAGTCTGGTCATTCTCCTCTGACCTCTGGCATCAACAAGGCATTTGAGCCTAGAGAACTGCTGCTCACTGGAGATTTCCTTTTTCAGACCATTCTCTGTGAACCCTTGAGATGGCTGGGCATGCGAAGCCCCGTAGAGTAAAAGTTTCTGAAATACTCATTCTAGGACCAACAACCATGACACAAAGTAATTCAAATCCCTTTTCTATCCCTTACTGATCCTCAGTTTGAACTTCAGCAGCTGGTTTTGACCATGTCTTCACCTGAATGAGTTGCTTCCATGTGTGCATTATCAAGCAGTTGAACAGGTCTACCTGTTAAATTAGCCAGTGAGTGTATTCTTGTTTGTGATAATAACAAAGCCAGAAACACATAGGTCACCATTTGTGACAGCTGGCAATCATCAGAATACATGGCCCTATTGTAAAGCTGCAAGAAAGTTTGTGAACCCGTTCGAATTACCTGGTTTTCTGCATTAATGGGCCATAATTGGTCCAAAATTTCTCCTGAACGTTATGCAGGTTTGGTCATTAGCTACTAGAGCCGCTTGTTAGAGGCTATTGCTGCCAAAGGACGTTCACCAGCTATTAAATCACAGGGATCCCTCACTTTTCCATCAGCACTATGAATGTTTAATAGGTGTGTCCAATAAAGATATGAAATAATATAATCGTTTGTGTGGTATTAGGTTAAGCACATTGTGTTTGTCTATACTTGGCACTTTGGGTGCTTTCACACCTAAATTTGTTTAATTTGGTCTGAATCAGTTGACAAATTTGTTACTTTGTATCATTTTCTCCTTGGTTTGGTCCCCTTTCACACAGGCAAAAATAGAAGCAGACCAAACTGAGTCACGTTAAATCCTCCACATTTATATATTTACATATTTATTCCATCTAGCTACAATGCTCCGCACTGTGTGTTTATATATTCATATATTTATTCCATCTAGCTACAATGCTCCGCACTGTGTTTATATATTCATATATTTATTCCATCTAGCTACAATGCTCCGCACTGTGTGTGTTTATATATCTACATATTATTCCATCTAGCTACAATGCTCCGCACTGTTTATATATTTACATATTTATTCCATCTAGCTACAATGCTCTGCACTGTGTGTGTTTATATATCTACATATTTATTCCATCTAGCTACAATGCTCCGCACTGTGTGTTTATATATTCACATATTCATTCCATCTAGCTACAATACTCCGCACTGTGTTTATATACTCATATATTTATTCCATCCAGCTACAATGCTCCGCACTGTGTTTATATATTTATATATCTATCCCATCTAGCTACAATGCTCCGCACTGTGTGTCTATATATACAGTATATACTGTATATATATTTATATTTATATGTACATATGTATACTTGCTGCTCTTGTTTTTTCTCTTGCCTTCTGATTGTTGCTCTGAGTGTTGCTATCCCTGTGCTGTTGCAATCCTGGAATTTCCCCATTATGGGACTAATAAAGGCTTATCTTATCTTACTTACGTCAGAACGTTCTCTGTTCTTACTGGTCAGATTTTTTTGCTGCGAGAACAGGAATGGTTAATACAGGAAGTACTACTGTGTATTTATGCATTTCTGGGAAGAAAATAATACAAATCATACCATAATCTATAGGGGGTTTTCATCACCCTGGTTATTGTTTATTACATACGTGCATATACCACTTTGGGCAAATCGTACAGTTTGAAAATGAAGCGCTGCTACGGATTGGAAATAACATGTTAACGTTCATTAATCCTCCACAACCTTGACATGCTCAGCCACAGATATTTTCAAAGATCTATCAGGTATGTACAGTGACATGTTTTACCGTTTGCCGCTGGTTCCGTTTTAGTGTGGTCACTTTCTCAACTGCAGGACCACACCAGTTTGCCATTTGATTCAGGTGGTCTCTGTACGGTTGTTTTGGTACGCACCTGAGTGCGATCACGGTGTTCTCACCTGACAAAACGAACCGCACTAACGGAGAAAACGAATTTGGAGTTCGACTGAAACAGAGTAAAGCCTGCAGGTGTGAAAGCATTTCATGACCAATCATCAAATAATCATATGCATTAATAATCAAAACATCTTTTCATGAGCTCAGTCCTCCTGTCACATATTGCAATTAGTGAACAACGTACATGTAACAACATGCAACACCAATTTCTATAGTCAGATAGGTCACAGATTTCGGTGTAACACCGGTCCTCACCGTAGATATTCTTCCCAATGGGACCCAGGTTCCTCACGGCTCTCTGGTGCCTTCTGGCCCGGCTTCCCGTCATCTTCCCCGACTTACGTGTCACACCGCTCTTGTCGAGCACATCTCTCCCCGGTTCCCACAACAACTGCAGGTACCCGAGCTGTTGATCATCCCTCTGCCCGGCCCGACCCAGCACCACCTTCCCTTCCCCTATACCGCTTATTCCAAACCCAACAGCAGCGGCGGCGGCGGTCCCCACGTCCTCCATCCTCTCCACCTCTCTCAGCTGCTGCTTTTCCCTGTCCGCTTCACCTCCATGCTCATGTCCGTCCTCCACCATGTACTCCCCTTCGGAGCTGGATCGGTCGTTACCGGACGCGACGACAGAGCTCCACCCGTCCATACTTTACCACGACATAAGGGGAGCTATTGTAGTACACTCGTTCAATCCCTACAGCCTCCTACCGAAGCTAAGGGAAAATAACGCCGTCAGTCAGTTATGCACCGTCGGTAAAGCCCGAGATATTGCACCATGAAACGACACAGCAATGCAACCACCGAAATCCCGCTTTTTTGGAATAACCGTTTGCTAAAAAGACACCAGTTTTCCCTTCAAAGCACCAATATGTCAGCCGCTATGGACATGCCCACTGCAACAACGTCACAACCCTAACAACCAATCAGACAGTGTAGTTTGTAATACTGCACCTACAAGTCACGCCCCCTCTACGTCCGTATATGGGATTTTTTTTTAACTCACCTTTATTTAGTGCCAAAGATCAAACAAGAACACAGAGAATAACGAGAGAATAATGAAAAAGAAGACAAAAACTACAAAAAACCCCAACAAAAAATAGTAAATTTGAATATTCACAAACATTCACAGAGTACGAGAAAAATTACCATTGAAATTTGCACATTTTAGAAGACCATTCATTTCTTCAGGATTTTCTTGACAATACATTTGAGTTTGTGCTGCTTTTTTGGTTAAGATAATATTAGAACATGACATATACAGAAATTGGAGCTCCTTCTTAAAAATCACAGTATTTGGGGTGGATTGCAGAAACTTTGTGTTACATATGAAAACAATGGTAAGATGGCGGCCTGGCAATGACTGGAGAATAGAGAGGGTTGGCGGCCCCACACCCCACCAGGGTATAAAGGCCACTGCTGGACGGGGCGTGGGGTGGTGGGGGTTGTGCAGTTTTTGTTAGACAAAGGGGTTAAGTATAGGCAACTGATCACAGTACAAGAGCTGGAAGTAATTGTCATCGAGATATGGACTAAAGAAGGCAGTACGAAAATAATCAATTTCTACAGTCCATGTAAGCAGTTAGCCAAAAGCGAGCTGGAGTCAATTGTCCAGGACTGGATAGTGTGGTGGCACCAGCACACTGCGGATGGACATTATCTCACACCCACAAGCAGACAAAGGGGCTGAATAATGGACTGAGGGGGGTAGCACCCCCACAGAGTTAATTAGACCCGACACTAAGGCGTCTTCGCCTCCTGCTGCTAGACTACAGTACAGGGAGGCGAATGTATATTAGGAAGGTAACTTGTGTTATGATAATCGTGCCATACATTGCCTTTGTGTAAACCCATGTAATATGCACCAGCCCAGCTCTCCATGCATGAGATTAGAGCTATATAAGCGGAATGCAGAGGGAGCTGGGGGGGTCGCTTCTCTTCTCTTCTACATGACTTGGCCCAAGAGGGCTACGCTGGGGTCACAGGCTGTACATTATATGTTAGCGGGTTTAATAAAGAATCCGTGCCAACCTACGCTCATGCCTCGCCTCCACATCCTTCCCTTACACCCTCTACAATAGTACATTATGGGGGAAGCACAATGACACTAGCGGAGAGGTTATAGAAGACATAATGGAGGACAAGTAGTTGGTGGGTTTGAATGACAGTTCGGGCACTAGGGTGAATTTGGCGAGGGGGACAGAATCAGCCATTGATCTCACTTTGATTTCACAAAGCTTAGCTGGCAGGTGCAGGTGGAGGGTGATAAGGGAAAGCACTATAGGAAGTGATCACTACCCAATAGTGGTTGATATTGGAATTGGAAATGACATAGATCAAGAAGGAAGAGACAAGAGGTGGGCATTTGATAAGGCAGATTGGGGAAAATTTGCAATTTTAAGTCAGAGGAAATTGAAGGAAGTAAATCTAAATCAGACAGTGGAAGAGATGAATGCAGGAATCACGGCAGCTATCATTAAAGCAGCAAAGGAAACCATCCCAAGGAGAGGTAGGGGGGAAAAGGAAAAAGCTAGTTCCTTGGTGGACTCCAGAGTGTTCTGAAGCAGTTAAGAGTCGGAACAAAGCTTTTAAAGTATTAAAAAATGTATTGAATATGGATAACTTGATCAATTATAAACGGGAGCAGGCTAAAGTATGGAGAATAATTAAACAGACCAAAAAAGAGTTTTGGAGAAAATATTGTGATTCACTGGGAAGAAGTACACCCTTGGAGAAGGTATGGGGAACAATTAAAAGGATGTCTGGGATAAGGAGGGAGCTAAATTATCCATTTATGGAAAACGGGGACAGTTTGATAGTGGATGACAATGAAAAGGCAGAGCATTTAGTTAAAATTTTCAGTAAAATAAGTAATGCAGATAATTTGAGCTATGTGGAAAAAAGTGGAAGAGAGCAGACAAAATTAAATAATGTGGGAGCGTTGCAAGATGAGGCAGAATTTGAGAATGGGCTAAATCGGGAGTTTTCAATGGCTGAATTAAATCATACGTTAAGGAAAGTCTGTAAGGCAACTCCAGGAAAAGACCAAGTGACGTATAAAATGATTAAAAATCTGAGTGACATTGGTAAAAAGATATTATTAGAGTTGTGCAGCAAGGTTTGGGAAGAAGGGATATTGCCTACTTCATGGAAAGAGGCGGTTGTTGCTCCAATATGCAAGCCAGGTAAAAATCCAGGCTTAGGTGAGAGTTACAGACCAATCGTTTTAACATCCCATGTTGGTAAAACTATAGAAAAAATGATTAATGAGAGGTTAACATATTATCTGGAGTCTAGAGAGGCATTAAAAAGTTACCAAAGCGGATTTAGAAAAGGGAGAAGTAGTACCGATCCTGCTGTCTGTTTGGAACATGAGATTAGGAAGGCCCAAGTGAATAAGGAAAGTGTGGCTGCAGTGTTTTTGGATGTTGAGAAGGCGTATGACATGATGTGGAAGGAGGGGCTGATTATCAGACTACATAAACTAGGCATTAGAGGGAGAATGAAAAGATGGATTAAAAAATTTTTGAGCGACAGGAAAATTTCGGTAAGAATAGGGAAGCAGTATAGCTCAAGCCAAATGATAGCAAATGGAACCCCACAAGGCAGTACTATTAGTCCCATTTTGTTTTCAGTCATGATCAATGACATTTTTTCTAGAGTTAAGGGTTCTGTTGGTGTCTCTTCGTTTGCAGATGATGGTGCTATGTGGACAAGAGGGAAAAATTTATCATTTATTGTTAAAAAGTTGCAGCAGGCGATTGATGAAGTTGAGGCTTGGGCAGTGGAATGGGGATTTAGGTTTTTGGTGGGAAAAACAAAGGCTATGATCTTCACAAGGAAGAGAGTAAACAATCAAGTTGATCTTAAAACATATGATCAAAACATAGAAACTGTTGAGTGTTTCAAGTATTTGGGTGTGTGGTTTGATAAGGGTTGTTCTTGGAAGATTCATGTTGAGAAAATTGTGGCAAAATCTAAGAAGGTTTTAAATATTATTAGATGTTTGAGGGAAAGAGAATGGGGAGCAAGTAGAGGTGCTTTAAAAACATTACATGCGGCGTTAGTTAGGTCAGTGTTTGATTACGGGTGTGTTATGTATGGATCAGCTTCAGAAACATTATTGAAAAAATTGGATATAATTCAATACCAAGCTCTGAGGTTATGCTGTGGGGCCATAAAAACTACTCCAGTAGCAGCACTCCAGGTGGAGATGGGTGAGATGCCTCTGGAGTTAAGAAGAACTCAAATAGCAGCAACATACTGGGCCAACATCAGAGGATTTAGTGACAGTCACCCAGTACACAGTGTACTGAAACCTTGCCAAGAGAAGGAAAAGAGACAAATGAGAAGCTTTGGATGGACAATAGAGAATAAAGTCAGGGAGCTAAGGGTTGCCGATAAAGCAGTACGTCCAACAGTCCCTATTTCTGCAGAACCACCATGGTGTCTGGAAGAAGTAAAGGTGGATTTTAGACTTTTAACAAATGACATAAGAGGGAGGATAAACAAGAATGAGGTCAATAACTATTTAGACAGTAACTATCCTGACTTTATAAACATTTATTCGGATGCATCTAAATCAACAAAGAACATTGTGGGAATAGCATTCATCATTCCAGAATTAGATGTCATGAAGAAGGAAAGGGTTAGTGATGACTTGGCTGTGTATACTGGGGAGCTTTTGGCAATCTATTTGGCATTGGGCTGGGTGGAAGAAGTAAAGCCCAGAAAGGTTTTGATAGGGTCTGACTCTAGCAGCGCAATGGAAAGTATTGGGCAAATGCATTCAGAGTCAAGACAGGATTTGGTGATGGAAATTGTACATTCAGTAAGGAGAATCTCAAAGGCAGGTGTGGACATTAGATTCGTTTGGATCCCGGCACACATTGGAGTGGAGGGGAATGAGCTAGCAGATAAATGTGCAAAAAGGGCAACTAGGATGAGTCAAGTTAGTTGGAATGTGAAACATGGTAAAGCAGAGGTCAAGAGCATTATCAAAATGCAAATTAAAAAGAAGTGGCAGGAGGAGTGGGACAAAGGAAGTAAAGGACGGAGCCTGTATGGCATACAAAAGAAAGTAGGGGGAGCTAGAGAAGTTCACAGGAGTAGGAAGAAGGAGTACATCATATCCAGGTTAAGATTAGGCCACACAGGGCTGAATAGTACATTAGTTATAATGAAAAAACACCCAAATGGAAAATGTGATTATTGTGGAAACGATGAAACAGTTGAACATACATTTATGCACTGTCCAAAGTATGAGTTTGCACGGCTAGCATTGGTGGACAGTCTATACAGGAACAAAACCCAGCTCAGTATGAAAGAGATTTTGCAGAAAAGTTCAGGGGATGCGGTCTATAAGGCAGTTTTTAGGATTATTAGGGCAACAGGACTAATTTCAAGGATATAGGAGAGTAATACCATTTCGAATCACACTCCATTCCAGAAGGTGGCGGTAATGCACCTACAAGCTGTTTGCCAACCGCCATAAAACATTAGAAGAAGAAGAAGAAGAAGAAGGCATGTCCTCTTTCACCGTTGACACCTGGATTAGGAGCATTGTAGTCCACTGCTGTTCATCTGTGAGTCTTTATAATAAACGCTATAAACTGCCTTCCGCCCTATTTCTTATTTCACCAATTATGGACACAACACTTTGATTTATGAATATGATATTTCGAATCAGACAGAAAAATTTGACACATTCACTGACAAAAGAAGTGTTCATATTACAGTTTAAAAACAAGACAATATCTTCTGAAAATGGGATTAGTTTACAAAAAGACTGAAAGATTAGGAGGGCAACCTCTTTCCAAAATTCCAGTGAAATGTCCACCAATCCATCCATCTTCTACCGCTTTTCCGGAGGTCCAGGTCATGGAGGCAGCCGTTCAAGCAGAGAAGCCCAGACTTCCCTCTCCCCAGCCACCTGCTCCAGCTCTTCAGAGAGGATACCAAGACGTTCCCAGGCCAACTGGGAGACATAGTCTCTCCAGCGAGTCCTGGATCTGCCCCGGGGTCTCCTCCCAGTGGGACGTTTCCGAAACACCTCAAGTGGGAGGCGTCCAGGAAGCATCCTGATCAGATGCCCAAACCACCTCAACTGGCTCCTTTCAATGTGGAAGAGCAGTGGTTCTACTCTGAGCCTCTCCCGGATGACTGAGTTCCTCACCCCATCTCTAAGGGTGAGTCCAGCAATCCTACGAAGAAAGCTCATTTCAGTCACTTGTATCCACGATCTCATTCTTTCATCCATCTTCTTCCGCTTAATCCTTTTCGGGTCGTGGGCGGGCTGGAGCCTATCCCAGCATCTTTGGGCGAGAGGCAGGGTACACTCTGGACAGATCGCCAGTCTATCGCAGGGCCAACACAGAGAGACAGACAACCATTCACTCTCACAGTCATACCTAAGGACAATTTAGAATCCCCAGTTTGATGCCAATTAACCTAACTTGCATGTTTTTGGCATGTGGGAGGAAACCGGAGAAACCCCAGAGTAAACCCACGCAGACACAGGGAGAACATGCAAACTCCACACAGATCACTGTTGGTCGGGGGCTGGGATCAAACCCAGAATCCCCCGGCCAAGGGTGAATTGCTGTGCTGCCGCAGTGCTAACCGCTCCGCCACCGTGCTGCCCAGTCATTACCCAAAGCTCATGACCATAGGTGAGGGTAGGAACGTAGATTGACTGGTAAATTGACAGCTTTGCCTTAGAGCTTAGCTCCTTCTTCACTACAACGGACTGGTACAACATCCGCATCACTGCAGATGCTGCCCCAATCCGTCTGTCAATCTCTCGCTCCATTCTCCCCTCACTCGTGAAGAAGACCCCAAGATACTTAAACTCCTCCACTTGGGGCAGGCGTTTGTCCCCAACCCGGAGAGGACAATCCACCTTTTTCCAGCTGAGGACCATGGACTGACACATATTTTTAAATGATACATATTTTTAAATGAATTAGGAGAAACAGGGCAGTAAAACAAATAACAGTCAAAAAGTATCGATACTTCAATACCAGGTAGTTGATACTTTGGTATCAACTACCTGGTAGCAGTTGATACTAGAGGCCCCATGTGGAATAGTGCATAAAACCCCGTGTGGAATGGTGAGGGCACTATGTCAGAATAGTAACAACAGTGGTAGAAGTGAAAACTTTTACTAATAATAATTACATATTTTTTCAGAACACCTCCATACTCAGGGTTGCACACTCTCGTACCCTCAGGAAAACATGTTTAAAATCTGAGGCCAGTCTGACAAATGGTTCAAGAGAAACATGGAATAGACAGACAGACAGACAGACAGACAGACAGACGCACAAACACACAGAGATTTGCTGCATTTATAGATAGATAAGGAATTTGTATGGGTCTGTCCAAATGATTTTGTATTTATATTAGGGAAAGATATCTTCCATAACATTACAGAGTTCGGGGAACAGCTCCGATCTGCAGTGATAATATTTCTGATGTGATCATTGTTACATGAGTGATCAAGAAGTTTTCTCCCACCAATTGAAATTTTAGGGAATTCATTCTTTAAATGGGCTGTAGAATAGAGCATTTTTGACAAGGAGTAAAATTTTTGCTTTTGATAAGCTTTATATACTGATGAAGGACATCTATATTTTTGCTTCTCACAAATTCTATATGTTCAAGGGAGTTGCCACGATTATCAAGAACATGTGATATGAAAATTATATTTTAATTTTGTCAAACCTTTTTTGATTATATACTGTACATTGGTGTGAAAAAGTGTTTGTCCCCTTCCTGGTTTCTCATTTTTTTGTATGTTTGTCACACTTAAATGTTTCAGATCATCAAACAAATTTAAAATATTAGACAAAGATAACACAAGTAAACACAAAATACGGTTTTTAAATGAAGGTGTTTATTATTAAGGGGAAAAAATCCAAACCTACATGGCCCTGTGTAAAAAAGTGATTGCCCCCCTAAACCTAATAACTGGTTGGGCCACCCTAAGCAGCAACATCTGCAATCACGCATTTGCAGTAACTGGCAATGAGTCTTTTACAGCGCTGTGGAGGAATTTTGGCCCACTCATCTTTGCAGAATTGTTGTAATTCAGCCACATTGGAGGGTTTTCGAGCATGAACCGCCTTTTTAAGGTCATGCCACAGCATCTCAATTGGATTCAGGTCAGGACTTTGACTAGGCCACTCCAAAGTCTTGGGGGCGGGGTGCTGTATGGGGGACCCATGCTGTGGTATTCATCTTAGATTGGAAGGAAGAGAGATGCAGTAAATTCCTCTGACGGAAGAGCATGGGGATTAAGGGGCTGTGGGACAATAGGAATTGTGATGCGAGAATGAATTGTGATGCAAGACCTCAGGCAGCAGAGACGCATGAGTGTTGTAATATAAAAGAGAGTCCCTGCAACATGAGGTTAATGTTTTCTGATTCTGAGAGATGTGAGAGGTGGAATAAAGTTCATCTGCTCTGAATGCTTGGCCTGATTATTCCTCTCTCCACACTGGTGACCCTTAACAAATAATGGAATACGAGGCAAACACCCCGGAGATGACCTGGACAGGAAGCCCCAGCAACGCGTGCACCGTTTCGGTCAAACTACCGGACTTTTGGCTGCACAACCCGAAGTCTTGGTTCCTCCACACCGAGGCCCAGTTTGCGCTCCGGGGAATAACGGCAGATGACACCAGATATTACTACGTGGTCGCAACACTGGACGCTTGCACGACTCAGCAAGTAGCGAGCCTGCTCCAACAGCCCCCAGCCCGTGACAAATATGGGGATCTCAAAGCCGCGCTGACCCGGCGCTACACACTCTCGGACTGCGAGAGAGCGGAGAGGCTCCTGACGCGCTCCGAGTTAGGAGACGGGTTGGCGGTCGAACTGATGGAGAAGATGCTGGCGTTGATGGGCACGGATGATGGGCATTTTCTATTTGCCCACCTTTTCCTCCGGAACCTCCCAATGGTGGCCAGAGCGGTCGTTGCCAACTCGCTGTTACTGGCCGCGCGTGACTACCGTGCACTAGCCCAGGAGGCAGATCGGCTCATCCTCACCACCAGAGCCCTCACAGTGAACACAGCAGCGTCGGAACCCAGTGAGACGGCCAGCGGAAGCAAGGAGCCAGTGATGGTAGCGGCAGCGGGGGCCAGGAAGCACCAGAGAGACACGCTCTGCTCCTACCACCGCCGTTTTGGAGAGGACGCACGCCGATGCGTGCCACTGTGCCAATTCAAGCATTCGGGAAACGCCAGGACCGGCAATTGGTAGCAGCTGCGACCGCCGGTGAAGAAAGCAAGCTGCTCTACGTGACAGACTCATGCTCGGGGAGATGGTTCCTCGTGGACTCCGGCTCCCAAAAGAGCCTCATCCTGCTGTCCTACGCCGACCGGCTAGCGGGAGCTAGCGGACCCCGAGCTGACGGCCGCAAACGGCTCAGACATTAAGACTTTTGGTGAAAGGGCACTGACTGTATCCCTGCACGGCCATACGTACCAGTGGACATTCGTCATAGCGGGATGCAGTTTCCCAATCTTAGGCGCTGATTTTTTGTGTGCACACAGACTACTAGTCGATGTTGCTAACAGACGCCTGATTAATGCAATGTCTTTTGATTCTCTCCCGTGTACAGCTCGAGGAGCCGGGCCAACAACGCCATCCAACGTCACAGCTCCAGGTGGTAAGTTCCACACACTGCTCACCCAGTTCCCAGCACTCACAGTCCCGACATTTTCGGCAACCATCACTAAACACGGGGTGGAGCACTTTATTACCACCACCTCGGCACCTGGACACAGGTGAACTGGCCATAGCGCATGAGGAGTTTGCCAACTTGGAAAGGCTGGGCATCATCAGACGATCAAACAGCCCATGGGCATCCCCACTACACATGGTCCCTAAGGCCGAGGGATCGTGGTGACCTTGCGGAGATTTCCGCAGATTAAACAATGCCACAGCGCACAACCGCTACCCGATCCCCCATATTCAGGATTTTACCGTTCACCTCGCTGGCGCACGTATTTTTTCTAAGATAGACCTGGTCCATGGTTACCACCAGGTCCTGGTGCACGCGGAGGACATACCTAAAACGGCAGTAATAACCCCGTTTGGTCTGTTTGAGTTTTTACGCATGCCTTTCGGGTTAAAAGGCGCGGTGCAGACATTCCAACGCATGATGGATACGGTGTTGCGCGATCTGCCGTTTGTGTTCGTCTACCTGAATGACATCCTGGTGGCCAACGCGTCCGAGGACGAACACGTAACCCACCTCAGGACGATTTTCCGGAGGTTAGAGGAGCACAGGTTAATAATCAACCCGCCAAAATGCCAGTTCGGCGTGACGGGGATCGATTTTTTGGGACACCGCATCTCACCGGAGGAAGCGATACCCTTGCCGGACAAGGTGCGCGCAGTGGCGCATTTTCCCCGGCCTCAGACAGTCAGGGCGCTGCAGGAGTTTTTGGGGATGGTTAACTTTTATAATCGGTTCCTCTCCTACGCAGCCCAGCTCATGCAGCCGTTGTACACCGCACTCAAGAAATGGAAACCGGTGGACAGAGTTGACTGGACTCCTGAGCGGGAGCAGGCGTTCTCTGAGGTTAAAATAGCCCTGGCAAATGCTGCACTACTGGTGCACCTGGACCCGGCGGCTCGGATAGCGCTCACTACCGACGCCTCAGACGTGGCTATAGGGGCCATCGTGGAGCAATGCATCGCTGGTTCTTGGCAGCCACTCGCCTTTTTTAGCAGGTCTTTGCGCAACACTGAGCGTAAATACAGCGCATTCGACAGAGAGTTACTGGCTCTCCACCTGACCATACGCCACTTCCAGTTCTGGCTGGAAGGGCGCAACTTCACTGCGTTTGTTGACCAAAAGCCACTAACGTACACGATGGCCAAGGTTTTGGAACCATGGTCAGGCCGGCAGCAGAGACAGCTGGCCGCGATCTCGGAGTCAACAACCAACATTCAGCATGTGGCCGGTAAACTTAACGTGGTGGCGACTGCCTCTCACACGCATTAGTGGCCCCAGTCTACGTAGGGATAGATTAC
Organism: Pholidichthys leucotaenia; assembly: GCA_020510985.1. Lineage (NCBI taxonomy): Eukaryota > Metazoa > Chordata > Actinopteri > Cichliformes > Pholidichthyidae > Pholidichthys > Pholidichthys leucotaenia. The sequence continues at coordinate 350,619,162 of CM035838.1, forward strand.
ACGGCCATAGCTGCAGAGCAGATTGGCGATGCGGATGGGTGTGCGCTCCAGTCTGGACAAACAGGGTTAAGGCTGGAGAGCAGGGTACTGCAAGACGGGGGGCCCCCCCTAATCTGTGACGTCTCCCCAGGACGCCTGCGCCTGGTGGTTCCACGTGCTTGGCACCGCCGCGTTTTTGAGTCCGTTCACTCCCTGGCGCACCCAGGAGTGTGCGCGTCAGTCAAAATGGTGGGAGCGAAGTTCGTCTGGCCGAGCCTGTGCAAACAGGTGAAAGAGTGGGCTGCAGCCTGTGTAGCGTGCCAACGAGCCAAAGTGCACAGGCGCACAAAGGCCCCTTTGGAGCCGTTCCATATTCCGACTAAGAGGTTCGACCACGTTCACGTGGACCTCGTGGGCCCCCTCCCGCCATCGCAGGGGTTCACGCAAATCCTGACAGTGGTGGACCGCACCACACGATGGCCAGAAGCAGTCCTGCTAGCTTCCACCGCGTCCGCAGACGTGGCACGTGCTTTTTTGACAACATGGGTCGCATGTTTTGACACCCCTTCGGACATCACGTCCGATCGGGGCCCTCAGTTTGTTTCCGACCTCTGGTCCACGATGGCCTGGAGCTTGGGTGTCGCAATGCATCGCACAACCGCGTACAACCCACAGGCCAATGGGTTATGAGAGCATTTCCATAGGTCATTGAAAGCAGCGCTCAGGGCTTCACTTATGGATGCAAATTGGGTGGACCGGTTGCTGTGGGTTCTATTAGGGTTGCGTTCCACACCAAAAGAGGATTTGGAGGCTTCCCTAGCAGAACTTGTTTTTTCTCAGCCGCTGCAGCTCCCAGGGGAAATTTTACCAGATAACCCCGCGCCGAACACCCATCCGTCCCCGCGTTCACGGCATAGTGCAGACGCAGGGACGCTACTTGGCCCAGCCCACCACTGTTTTCCCCGTGCTTTTGTGCCAAAAACCTTGAAGGACGCAGTGTTCGTGTTTGTCAGGCACGATGCCCACCGGCCCCCATTGCGCCCACCCTACGATGGCCCGTTCAGAGTCCTGGAACCCAGAGACAAACATTTTGTGTTCGACTTGGGGGGTTGCCGGGAGAAAATCTGTATAGACAGGCTTAAGCCCGCCTTTGTGGTGCAAGACGAGCAGGAGGTGTTGGCTCGAGCTCCTCCACGCGGAAGACCCCCCCGAGAACTCCCCAGGTAAACGACTCATCAGAGCAGTCACATGAGCATGCTGAATGTCCCCCCCCCATTGTCTACCCACAGACGGACACACCCCCAGGAACCCCCCACCGGCACAGCAGCGCCACAGAGCCGAAGACCCCTCGTTACAGCAGTGATGGGTGGAGGCTGAAGCCGAGAGGACGTGAGAGTTAACGCTCAGTCTGAGACTCTGGGGGGGCGGTATGGGGGACCCATGCTGTGGTATTCATCTCCGACTGGAAGGAAGGGAGATGCAGTAAATTCCTCTGACGGAAGAGCATGGGGATTAAGGGGCTGGGGGACAATAGGAATTGTGATGTGAGAATGAATTGTGATGCAAGACCTCAGGCAGCAGAGACGTGTGAGTGTTGTAATATAAAAGAGAGTCCCTGCGATATGAGGTTAATGTTTTCTGATTCTGAGAGATGTGAGAGGTGGAATAAAGTTCATCTGCTCTGAATGCTTGGCCTGATTATTCCTCTCTCCACACATTTTGTTTTTCTTAAGCCATTCAGAGGTGGATTTGCTGATGTGTTTTGGATCATTGTCCTGCTGCAGAACCCGAATGTGCTTCAGCTTGAGGTCACGAACAGATGGCTGGACATTCTCCTTCAGGATTTTTTGGTAGACAACAGAATTCATGGTTCCATTTACCACAGCAAGTTTTCCAGGTCCTGGAGCAGCAAAACAGCCCCAGACTTTCACACTACCACTACCATATTTTACTGTTGGTATGATGTTCCTTTTCTGAAATGTTGTGTTACTTTTACACCGGATGTAATGGGACACACACCTTCCAAAAAGTTCAGCTTCTGTCTTGTCAGTCCACAGAGTATTTTCCCAAAAGTTTTGAGGATCATCAAGATGTTTTCTGGCAAAACTGAGACGAACCTTTATGTTCTTTTTGCTCAGCAGTAGTTTTCGTCTTGGAACTCTGCCATGCAGGTCATTTTTGCCCAGTCTCTTTCTTATGGTGGGGTCATGAACACTGACCTTAACTGAGGCAAGTGAGGCCTGCAGTTCTTTGAATGTTGTTGTGGGGTCTTTTGTGACCTCTTGGATGAGTCATCGCTGCGCTCTTGGGGTAATTATGGTCGGCTGGCCACTCCTGGGAAGGTTCACCACTGTTCCATGTTTTTTCCATTTGTGGATAATGGCTCACACTGTGGTTCGCTGGAGTCTCAAAGCTTTAGAGACAGCTTTATAACCTTTTCCAGACTGATAGATCTCAGTTACTTTGTTTCTTATTTGTTCCTGAATTTCTTGGGATCGCAGGTTGATGTCAAGCTTTTGAGGATCTTTTTGTCTACTTCACTTTGTCAGGCAGGTCCTATTTAAGGGATTTCTTGATTGAGGACAGGTGTGGCAGTAATCAGGCCTGGGTGTGGTTAGAGAAATTGAACTCAGCTTTCCAAAGATGTGATAAACCACAGTTAAATTATGTTTTAACAGGGGGGCAATCACTTTTTCACACATGGCCATGTAGGTTTGTTTTTTTTTTTAACCCTTAATAATAAACACCTTCATTTAAAAACTGCATTTTGTGTTTACTTGAGTTATCTTTGTCTAATATTTAAATTTTGTTTGATGATCTGAAACTTTTAAGTGTGACAAACATACAAAAAATGAGAGATCAGAAAGGGGGCAAACACTTTTTCACACCACTGTATGGTCTTGTTTTTATACAATACGTGTTGGTTATTCCATATAATGTATGAGTGAGGAGAAAAGTTATGCTTGAACACAATCTTCCAAGCATTCAAATCCTGCATGTGAAAGTTGGAAAGTTTCAGAGGCAATTTACTACATTTATAATCACAGCACAACAAAAATTGCAAACCTCCACATTTTTTCGAATAATAAAATTAGGGATGTAAAACCACTGAGAGCTACAGTAGCTCACAAAAGTGAGTACACCCCTCACATTTTTGTAAATATTTTATTTTATCTTTTCATGGGACAACACTGAAGATACGACACTTTGATACAATGTAGTCAGTGTACAATTTGTATAAGTGTAAATTTGCTGTCCCCTCAAAATAACTCAACACACAGCCATTAATGTCTAAACCGCTGGCAACAAAAGTGAGTATACCCATACTGAAAATGTCCAAATTGTGCCCAAAGTGTCAATATATTGTGTGGCCACCATTATTTTCTAACACTTCCTTAACTCTCTTGGGCATGGCGTTCACTAGAGCTTCACAGGTTGCCACTGGAATCCTCTTCCACTCCTCCATGACAACATCATGGTGTTAGAAACCTTGTGCTCCTCCACCTTCCGTTTGAGGATGCCCCACAGATGCTTAATAGGGTTTAGGTCTGGAGACATGCTTGGCCAGTCCATCACCTTTATCCTCAGTTTCTTTAGCAATGCAGTGGTCATCTTGGAGGTGTGTTTGGGGTGGTTATCATGTTGGAATACGGCTCTGTGGCCCAGTTTCCGATCATGCTGTGCTTCAGTATGTCACAGTACATGTTGGCATTCATGGTTCCCTCAGTGAACTGTAGCTCCCCAGTGCCGGCAGCACTCCCACCACCATGCTTGACTGTAGGCAAGACACACTTGTCATGCTTGGGCAGTCCATCACCTTTATCCTCAGTTTCTTTAGCAATGCAGTGGTCATCTTGGAGGTGTGTTTCGGGCGATTATCATGTTGGAATACTGCTCTGTGGCCCAGTTTCCGATCATGCTGTGCTTCAGTATGTCACAGTACATGTTGGCATTCATGGTTCCCTCAGTGAACTGTAGCTCCCCAGTGCCGGCAGCACTCCCACCACCATGCTTGACTGTAGGCAAGACACACTTGTCTTTGTACTCCTCACCTGTTTGCCGTCACACACACTTGACACCATCCTGAATCAAATAAGTTTATCTTGGTCTCACCAGACCACAGGACATGGTTCCAGTAATCCATGTCCTTAGTCTGCTTGTCTTCAGCAAACTGTTTGCAGGCTTTCTTGTGCATCATCTTTAAAAGGGGCTTCCTTCTGGGATGACAGCCATGCAGACCAATTTGATGCAGTGTGCGGCGTATGGTCTGAGCACTGACAGGCTGATCCCCCGCCCCTTCAACCTCTGCAGAAATGCTGGCAACACTCATACGTCTATTTTCAAAAGACAACCTCTGGATATGATGCTGAGCATGTGCACTGAACTTCTTTGGTCGACCATGGCGAGGCCTGCTCTGAGTGGAACCTGTCCTGTTAAACCACTGTATGGTCTTGACCAATGTGCTGCAGCTCAGTTTCAGGGTGTTGGCAATCTTCTTATAGTCTAGGCCATCTTTATGTTGCGCAACAATTCTTTTATTCAGATCCTCAGAGAGTTCTTTGCCATAAGGTGCCATGTTGAATTTCCAGTGACCAGTATGGGAGTGTGAGAGCGATTAACACCAAATTTAACACACCTGCTCCCCATTCACACCTGAGACCTTGTAACACTAATGAGTCACATGACACCAGGGAGGGAAAATGGCTAATTGGGCACAATTTGGACATTTTCACTAGGGGTGTACTCACTTTTTTTTTTGCCAGTGGTTTAGACATTAATGGCTGTTTGTTGAGTTATTTTGAGGGGACAGCAAATTTACACTGTTATACAAGCTGTACACTGACTACTTTACATTGTATCAAAGTGTCATATCTTCAGTGTTGTCCCATGAAAAGACATATTTACAAAAATGTGAGGGGTACACTCCAAAAAGTAAAACCCAGCGCTACAAAAACAGCTTTGTTCCTGCTGCTGTCAAAGAGTTGAACAAGTTGTAACAATATACTGCACATAATTGGGGACAATATGTATGGGTACATATTCATACTATGTAGGATAACTAAGTAGACGGTTATGCTGTTTATTCCATCTTGCTACAATGCTCCACACTTTGTATATATATTTATATATTTATATGTACGTATGTATATCCACTGCTCTTATTTATATTTTTCGTATCTTCTTTATTATTGCTCTGAGTGTTGCTATCCCTGTGCTGTTGCAATCCTGGAATTTCCCCATTGTGGGACTAATAAAGGCTTATCTTATCTTATCTTATAATTTAGTTACCTATTTATTAATTTCATTTTATATTTACTTATTTTTGTAGGTTGTCTATTTGGGTTCTAAATCTTTTATTGGGTTTTAGACTTTTGAGTTTTTAACCTCTTTGACTAGTCTTTAACTTTTTAATATGACCCTTCTCTCTTATCTCTGGTTTTTCTCTCATCTCTTTGTCTTATATCATGATTGATGGAGCCTTGAGTATTTTTATCATGTTTATAGTCAGCTTCATGTGTGCCTGTGTTTGTGTTTATGTTGAATGTTTATGTTTTAAGTTGTTGTTGTGGTTTGTAAATATGGATGTCACCAGACTGCAAAACAAATCTACCTACGGGTACAAATAAAGTAACCTGAACCTGAACCTGAACTTTTGTGAGATACTGTATGTTTTGATAACCACTGCTTGATCCAATTAATCTTACAAGTATGATTTAGAGTAAAGAAGTCCACAGCATTAAGACCACCATCAGATATGTTTCTGATACAAGTTTTTCTTCTTACATATTCAGTCTTATTTTTCCAAATGAATTTAAAGAGAAGAGAGTCAATAGCTGAGCAGGTCTTTGTGTCAACATACAATGAAATGGCAGGATAAACAATTCTAGAAATGCCTTCTGCTTTTGACAACAACACACGTTGTTACGCGTGTTGTTACGCTTTTAATTAACCCATTAATCCCCATTTTTAACCCGTCACATATACCATTAATCCCCATTTTTAACCCGTCACAAGTGCAGGGTGCAGCACCAAGAAAAGCACGAAACAACAGTTGACGTTTGACAATTTATTAATCTCAAAAGGGCAGGATTACAGAAAACAGTCACTCGCCAGAGAAGCAACAGCCTGCGAAGGAGAGACGAGAACTGGTTAGAGTGAGGAATGGAGATGAGGAGTGGAAATACAAATTATGCCACTTACGTGGGAGTGAGAGAAGAATCCAGTCCAGAGTCCAGTGAGAGGAGATGAACCAGCAGGGTGAAGCTGGTGTAGTAGATTGGGGAAAGGGCTGTGTCTGACCGGATGGAGTATGGAGCTGCAGCAGGAGAGGCAACGGACTGGTGAGCACACCGCAATCCCTGAAGACACACGGCTTCGATGGCAGCAACCTGAAGGAGAAAAGGGGAAAACAGTGTTAAGGTAAGCGTTACCTTCAACACGACACGACTTGCTAGTTTGTACAAAGATTCTGCTCTGAGGCAGTATACCCAAATGAGCCAGCATGGGATCAATGAAGAGATGGTCCTTATAAATGATGTCTTGGCAGAAGCAGCAGGTGCGCCAATCCTCCCAGGTGAGATGATTACCAGGGAGGCAGAGGAGAACAGGACAGAGGGGGCAAGCGCTCACCAGGACATGACAATGTGAGGGACGGCCATTTTACAGTCTCTTTTCGGCTCGCTGTTACAGCACTCTGCCTCCCAACAACACCCTGTATTCTATTATTCTGCACTAAGTGTAATAAAGTTTGTGTTCCCAGCAAACGTCACTCTGTCGGTCCTTTCACGGTTTCCAGACATAACATTTGGCGAAGAGAGTTAACAAATGGAGGCATGTTTGAGGCCATTACAGCCGTTTCTGGAGACCCCCTGTGAGCCGCTCGTACCGTGGCCGCACTGACTCAGTGCTTTTGAAACTTATGTGCTGGCATTGGATCTAGGCAAGCTGGACAAGGTATGGAAGTGTGCTCAAGTGGTTCACAATCTGGGCATAGAAGACCAACGTATTTTCTACATGCCAGGACCAACAGAATCGGTTGCTGAGGTGGTCGTGCTGGTAGCTAGCTACTTCGCTAGACCCGACAACGTGCTGGCATGGCACATCAGGTTCCCCCAACATCAACAGAAGACAGGAGAGACAACACAACAATTCATCACGAACCTTTGCCACCTAGCTAGCATGTGCAGATTCGGTTTATTGGAGGACGAAATGGTGCGGGACCAGTTGGCTGAGCACAGTAGCAACCCGCGGCTGCAGATGAAGATGCTAATGGTGCCGAACGACATGACGCTAGCTAGTACCATTGAGCTAGCATTCCAGTTGGAGCCTGCCGACAGATTAGCATCAGAGCTAGGTGTGCAGCAGCAAAACAACAACAGCAGCCAAGCCACACACGCAATAACCACAGAAGGGCCCGGTGAGATGGTGGAAAAGGCTGAAGAAAACACCACGGATCAAAAGAACTCTATGAGACGCTTCTCATATGACAACTGTGGCTCCCCGACGCACCGAGAGAGAGTGCATTCCTGCCTGCCAAGGGGGCAGCAATATAAGCGATGTGGCAAATTCAACCACTTCACCAAGGTTTGCTTGTCAGCACCACCACAGAGCCCGCTGGTCAGTCCAAGTCACTTACCCGCGACGACCATTCACACAATGAGGTCCGGAGGAGTGGCGTACTCATTCTGCAAGGTTGGGCTGGATGACATCAGCCTTCTGCTCTTGCTCGACACCGTCGCAGTGAGATCATTGCTGAACTGGGTCACCATGAAGAAGTTCTTTCCCAGCTACCCGATTGGGAAAAACCCAGCAGAGCTGTATGGGTATGTGGCTACCAAGTCAGCAATGTAGGGACCACCACACTAATGGTCCGCTATGCATCAAACATCGTTACTGATTTTGTTTTTCAAGTGGCTACGCATGGAAACAACATACTAGGATGTGACCTGTTTTACCAACTGGCTTCTCCATCCGTGACAGTAACGGACTCTGTTTGACCGATGATGATGAGTGGGATGCAACACACCCAGATGACGACGACAAGGGTACAGCTGTCCCGTGCTCACAGGAGGAGCACTGCCTGGAGAAGGGGCAGCGACCGGACTCGCCTCAGATCCTTGCCCAGCATAAGCCTCAGGGAGCCACTGCAGAGCTGCAGGAGAGGGACCCCGCATGTATCGGGAACCCTGGGACACAACAACCCGGCACAGGTTCTACCAACGGCGACAGCAACATATCGCCATGACCAGACTTTCCAGGGGAGGGGAAGAAACTGGACTGCTTCCGAATCCATGTTCGGCACAAGCCTCCAGGGGCCACTGCTGAACAGCAGGATGAAGGGTCTACGATCAAACAAAGCACAACAGAACTACCCGACGCCTTCTGAATTCACAGCCAGCATTGGCCTCCAGGAGCTGCCGCTGGGCTACAGGATGAAGAGTCCATGATCAAACAGTACGCAGCAGAACCACCACAACCTGGTGGATGCCCTGCAGCAGATGTGAGAGCCACACATCACAACCACGACGCCATGTGCAGCCGAACAGAATGCCACTCACAGTGATGGACTGGGTTTGGGTCCACAAAACTGAACAACCGGACCCACAGTTGGGCTCAACACCATCTCCATCACCATCGGTACCCATCAAGATCATAGCACAGCTGGGGCCAGCAACCTTCCAGTTGGTAGATTGTTTGGTGTGGCATGCAAACCGTCTCCACTGTGTTTGAGCAGCAGCCCCAGATGACAAGGCTTTGCGGGAGTCGATTCACATGGTGTGGGACCCAGACTGGGGTTTGGAGGAAGACAGTCCCAGTCCGTGGGCCTCTGCACCTCCAGAGGTATGTTCACCATGGGCTCACCACAAGGCCCCTCTGACTGAACTGCCTTCCTCAAGAAAAGAACTGTTTAGCTAGGGGCGCGGCTACTAGCAAATAGTGGCACAATAATCCACTCAGCCGCGTCGGGTCATGCGGCAGTCTTCCCGCTGGCCTTAGCTAGTTCGGGGTTCTTTTATGGTAACAAATTGGGGAGGGTCAATTCGATTATGAGTGTTCTTCTGTTTTTCGGGGGGGGGGGGGGTGAACGTGGTGTAAGAAAACCACAAGTTTGGTTGGCACTGGCGTGGTCATGCGGCTGCTTAGTTACGTCATCATGCCAAGCACACAAAATGTGAGGGACAGCCATGTTACAGTCTCTTTTCTGCTTGCTGTTACAGTGCTCTGCCTCCCGACAACATCTTGTATTCTATTATTCTGCACTAAGTGTAATAAAGTTTGTGTTCCCAGCAAACATCACGCTCTGTCAGTCCTTTCCCAGTTTCCAGACAAAACAACGCAGACACATAATCTATCACACACAGGGAAAACAACACTATCACAACTGGACTTACAACCCAATTATAATGGTACAATAATGCTCAGAACATAGGAATTGTAGCGGTTCGATTAAACCCCCCACAACACACAAACAGAACACAGAGACAGTCAGCTCGCACTCCTGGGGTTTGTTCCGCTGCATGCTGAGTTTACAGCCTTGAAGTTAAAGTGTTCATGCATTTTGCCCTTACTGTGACCTAGAGACTCAGATCAATATGTAGATGTGCTTGTTAGCCTCTTTGTCTGACACTTGGAGCGAGGTCTAGCTAATCTGCCCATTGTGATGTATGTCTTACAAATGCAAATACCTCCTGCCTGTTCGGTTATTGCTTTGATCATTCTAACTGTGGGGTATGTCTCTTTCATGTATTGTTATGGTCAAGTATTTAAGGTGCAACTCTGTAACGCAATCTCTCTCTCTCACTCTGATCCTGCAACTGGTAGACACACACGTGTCCGCCTCTCTTCTTCTTCACTGAGAGCCTGAGGAATTCGGCTTCATCCTGCTCACGCTATGGGCTGGAGCCGAGTTCCCGTGACGGCGGTATGATTAATAAAACCTGCTTAAAACCACAGCATAGCTGCTTATTTTTTCATGCCGCAGCAGAATAATCATCATCATCATAGCAGTCTGTCGGGGGCGACAATGACTGTTTCATTTAGGTCTGATCAGATTCCTCCACGCAGCTCTGTCCTTTGCCTTCTGCTGCCAGGAACTCCTGACCTTGTTAACCTGGGCAACGTCCGAGCCAGTATGAGTTGCTCTCTGACTGACCATTTCATGAAACTGCTTGCAAAGTATTTGAGTACCGCTAGCTACCAGTCTTTTAATCCCCCACGGTGCAAAGCATGCTGGGAGAATCCCCCGCCCCTTATCACAGCTCCAACGTGACACTGTCCCCCCCTGGACTGGTTTCTGTCCCCAGAATAATAATTCCAACTCAAAAGTCCAATACGAGGTATTAAGGCACCCGCCGTTGGCGGCGGCTGGTATGCACGGGCCCATTAGTGTCTATTCGAGCCTCGACCGGGGTATCTGGTTGGGATGGAACCTCTGGCTTGGCCACCCATGGGGCAGCTGGCTGGTACGGGGCAAGGTGGTCATGGTGAAGCACCACCACCTGTTCCTCTTCTGCAGCCTCACCCTGTACACTACATCTGACAGTCTCTGTAGGACCACGCATGATCCTGACCAGTAGCTCATCAGCTTTGGTGACAGTCCCTTCTTCTGCTCCGTGCAGAAAACCCAGACTTGGTCCCCGGGTGCAAAATCTGTACCCTGGCAGCAGGAGTCATACGCTCGTTTCTGTTGACTCCCCGCCACTACCAGGGCCTCCCAAGCCAGTTTGTGTACTGTGTGAAAACTTTCTCTTAAGCAAAACAAATAATCCAACCCCAGTTTGCCCTCCACCTCTGGCTCTGGGGGAGGGTTGAACACCAAATCCACTGGGGTGTGCAGCTCGCGTCCAAACATAAGTGCTGCAGGGGTGCACCGGGTGGATTCCTGAACTGCTATCTGGTATGCCCTCAGAACCAGGGGCAGATGCAGGTCTCAGTCTCGCTGTTGCTGGTCCACTAGAACAACAAGCTGAGTGGTCAGGGTCTGGTTAAAATGTTTGATCAGGCCATCGCTCTGTGGATGCAGTGAGGTACTCTGGGTCTTCTGGATGTCCAGCTGCCTGCAGACCTCTCCGAAGACCTCTGCCTCAAAGTTCTGTCCCTGGTTGCTGTGGAGCTCCTCTGGTGTGCTGAACCGACAAAACATCTTCGACAAAACATTCTTCCTGACCTATTCCCAGCTTTGCAATGTTGCGTTTTTGTCTGTGTTTAGTCGCTCTTCTTCTGCTGAATCTTAATCTAAACGGAAATTATGGATTTGGAAGCGGCTTAAATGTGCTATTGTCACTATTTTTCAACAAGAATCGGACCAAGGGGGAGCCCAAGAATTGGAACCTGCGAGGAGACTCATGGACATTGGAATTCATGCGTCTGTGGAAACATTATTGGTTATGATCTCAGGACTTCTATTTTTGGCTGTGAAGTTCCCTGATGTATCAGAAATTGAAGGAAGGTGAGAGAGCTGATCAAAGGGGAGCCGGCAAGCTCCTTCATCAAATTCGACCAGTTGGGGAGGGCACGAGTAGCGGCAAATGGTGAACTGAATGACAGTGATTCAGTGGAGGAATACATCTGGAGCCCTGTGCTCTCCATGGAATTAAAGTTTAAGCCTGCACATGGAAATTATGAAAGCACAGAATTGCACGGGTGAGGAAAAATCTATTCTCTGAGTGCACTGTGCAGATTTGATTTGACCTTGTCTTTGGTGCCATGTATTTACATTCCTCCTGATGAAGATAAGCGGAAGGAGCGGCTCTGCCTGCTAACCCAAACAATCGACACAGCTGTTTTTGTTTCAGCAGATGAACGCTCAAGGACAGTGCACCATGTGACAATTACCATCTGCAAGCAAGAGCGAGAGACTCGAGACTGCTTAGATCACATGACTTTAACATCTATCCACTGCCAGGAGGCGCCCTCTGCTGTTCACTAGCAATTGACACACCTACACTTGCATTCAACATTACACTACTGATACAATTACTGATATATATTCACATACACTGACTCTCTCACTACTGCTTTGTCATTGTGTGATCTATTGTCTGCTAATTGTGCATTTGAGAGTTTTTTTCTTGTAATCAAAATTTTGGTCATAAAATGAGCTCTATTTTGATCAACAATGCTTTTTTCTCTCTCCTATTGTGTTTTTCCCTATCCTTCCCCCCTCCCCCCTCTTCACCCCCCCCCCCCCCATATGACAGGCACCTCGTCATGGCTGCTGCGTCATTGGGATGCGCCTTTCGTGCGTGCCCAATGTCAAGTCAAATTCCTCGTATGTTTACTTGTTTACTTGTAAATGTGCTTGGCAATAAATCTGATTCTGATTCTGATTCTGATTCTGAAACATCTTATCCACCAGCATTGATGCTGTGGTGGCGGCGCTCTGATCAGGGTCCGCATACGCCTCTGGCCACTTGGTGAAGTAATCCATTGTGATCAGAACGGTTCCCCCAATCTGTTGTTGGAAAAGGGCCCAGAATTCAATTCAATTAACTTTATTTATATAGCGCCATTTCACAACAACAGTCATCTCATAGCACTTTCAACTGTAGGGGAAACCTCCACAATTGCAAAAAGACCCCAGCAATCAGGCGATCCCCTGTGAGCAAGCGCTTGGCGAAGGTGGAGAGGAAAAACTCCCTTTTAACAGGGCGAAACCTCCAGCAGAACCAGGCTCAGGGAGGTGCAGTCATCTGCTGCGACTGGCTGGGGGGTGAGGGAATAGAGAAGATGAAAAGAACAGACATGTAGAGAGCAAACAGCACGATGGGGACTCAATCTATGGGAGAGAACAAACAGATGTTAATGACCAGCAAAAAAAATATTTCATTGAGAGTGAAGAAAGGAGTGAAGCCCAGTGCAATTATTGGAGGTCCCCCAGCTGTCTAAACCTAATAGCAGCATAACTAAGGGAGGGTTCAGAAACACATGATCCCTCCCTAATTGTAGGCTATATCAAAAAGGAAGGTTTTAACCCTATTCTTAAAAACAGAAATCGAGTCTGACTCCCGAATCCAGATTGGCAGCTGGTTCCAAAAGAGAGAAGCTTGATAACTGAAGGCTCTGCCCCCCATTGTACTTTTGGAGATTCTAGGTATTACAAGTAATCCAGTATTTTGGGAACGTAGCGCTCTGTTAGGATAATAGGGTAATATCAGATCTTTTAAATAAAAAGGGGCCTGATTGTTTAGAGCTTTGAAAGTGAGAAGAAGAATTTTAAACTTAATTCTAAACTCTATGGGAAGCCAATGAAGGGAGGCCAGAACCGGAGAGATATGATCTCTCTTTCTAGTACCTGTTAAAACTCTTGCTGCAGCATTTTGGATCAACTGAAGACTTTTTAGAGATGTTTTAGGACAACCTGATAATAAAGATTTACAATAATCTAATCTAGAGTAAACAAAAGCATGGATCAGTTTCTCAGCATCACTCTGAGACAAGATGCTCCTAATCTTAGCAATATTATGCAAATGATAGAAGGCAGTCTTAGAAACAAATTTAATATGTGAATTGAAAAACAGATCTTGATCAAAAATAACTCCAAGGTTCCTCACAGAGCTATTAAGAGAAAGAGTAACTGCATCCAAACTAAAAGTTTGATTTGGAAAGGTATTTCTAAGATTTTTTGGACCAACAAGAATGACTTCAGTCTTATCTGAATTTAATAGCAGGAAATTACAAGTCATCCAAGCTTTGATTTCCTTAAGACAGGCTTCTAACTTGGCTAATTGATTACTATCATCTGGCTTCATTGACAGGTATAATTGTGTGTCATCTGGATAACAATGAAAATGTATGCAGTGCTTTCTAATAATGTTGCCTAACGGAAGCATATACGTATAAACTAAGAAGAGTAGGGCCTAGCACAGATCCCTGTGGAACTCCATGACTGAGCTTTGAGTTGAAAGAAAACTCATTATTGACATGAACAAACTGGAACCTGTCAGATAAATATGATCTAAACCACTGCAACGAAGTTCCATTAAGTCCAACATAGTGTTCTAATCTATCAAGTAGAATATTATGATCGATAGTATCAAAAGCTGCACTAAGGTCTAAAAGGACAAGTACAGAAACAAGTCCATTATCAGATGTGATCAGGAGGTCATTAGTGACCTTCACTAATAGTGTTTCAGTACTATGATGGATTCTAAACCCAGATTGAAACTCTTCAAATAGACCATTTCCCTGGAAGTGGTCAAATAATTGCGTAGCAACAAATCTTTCTAAGATTTTTGAAATGAAAGGGAGATTAGAGATTGGCCTATAGTTAGCTAAAACTCCTGGATCCAGCGTTGGCTTTTTGAGTAAGGGTTTAATTACAGCAGTTTTAAAAGCCTGCGGTACATGGACTAAAGTTAATGAAGAATTGATTATTTGAAGACTAAAGCTACCAATAAATGGGAAGACTTCTTTAAATAACCTGGTAGGAATAGGGTCTAAAAAACAAGTTGAAGGCTTGGATGAGGAAACTATTTTGCCTAACTCTAAAAGGTCAATTGGAGTAAACTGATCCAAACACATGTCATTTGAAGGAGTTGTAGTAGTTACTGTTTTTAAGTTAACGGTGGGAAGAATCTGACTGATTTTATCTCTGATAGATGAAATTTTATTATTGAAAAAGATCATAAAGTCCTGACTAGTAAGCTCTAAGGGAATGCTAGGATTGACAGAGTCCTGACTCTTTGTCAGCCTGGCTACAGTGCTGAAAAGAAACCTGGGACTATTCTTGTTCTCTTCTATTAATGCAGAATAATAACTTGTTCTAGCTTTTCTCAGATTTTTTATAAATTAAAAGATGATTTCGCCAAGCTAAATAGATTTCATCTAAATTAGTGGAGCACCATTTTCTTTCTAATTGACGACAATACTGAGGACCAGGCCCTCAAAGGAAATACGTGTTTTTTGCTTTACATTAACTAGTAATGTGGAATGGTAAATTGTTGCTACTCCTCCTCCACAACCAGAACTTCTGGGATTTTGACAGTTTAAATAACCAGAGGGAGCTGATTCATTCAATCCAACATAATCCTCTTGCCCTAACCAAGTCTCTGTAAGGGATATTAAATCAATCTAATGATCAATTAACAGATCATGGAGTAGCAGAGACTTGGAAGTTAGAGACCTAATAGTTAACAAACCACATTTAATTTTTAAATTAATTGGAGGAACAGAGGCCAAATCATTCAATTTAGAGGCTTCATGTTTGAGTTTTACCAACTTTTTGTTTAATCACTTTGGGATGCTTATACATTATATTTTTATTTACTTTGGAGGGAGCAGACAATGATTCTCTGATGGGGAAGGCAGGGGCTAAGTTGAGGGGTGGCGGATGAAGAGGAGCTGCAGAGAGGCATGTAAGACTGCAACTCTGCTTCCTGGTCCCAACTGTGAGTTGTCAAGGTTTTGGAAATTTGGATAAAAATGATGCCAGATTGTTAGATAAATGAGACGCACCATCCAAAGTGGGATGGATGCCGTCTCATCTAATAAGACCAGGTTTTCCCCAAAATGAGTTCCAGTTGTCTATGTAGCCCACATTGTTTGCAGGACACCACACAGACAGCCAGTGGTTGAAGGATGACAAGCGGCTAAACATGTCATCACTGGTCAAATTGGGGAGGGGCCCAGAGAATACTACAGAGGCAGACATTGTTTTGGCAAAGTCACACACCGATTCCACGTTAAGTTGTGAGACTTCCGACTGCCGGAGTCGGATGTCGTTAATGCCGGAGTGGATAACAATTGTGGAGTATTTACAGTTACTTTTAGCCAGCATTTTCAAATTTGACTTGATGTCACCTGCTCTGGCCCCAGGAATGCATTTGACTATGGCTGCTGGAGTCTCTAGGTTCACGTTTCTGACTACAGAGTTACCAATGATCAGAGTTTTTTTCTCAGCGGGTGTGTCGCTGAGTGGGGAAAAGCGATTAGAAACATGAACAGGTTGGTGGTTAACCGGGCTTTGTGACTAAGCTTCCTTCTCACCGTCACCCACCCAGTCTCCTCGCTGCTAAGGAGGACCGGAGGACCGCTAGCAGGCCGCCCTAAGCTAGGGAGCTCCGCTGCAGCTAGGGGACATCCGTCGTTATTAACTGGCGCAGACGGTGTTTCAATGCAGCGGAGCCAGGATTCCAAATCAGACAACCTCGCCTCGAGCACCTCAAAAAGACAACATTTATTACATTTACCATTATCAAATAACAAAGCAAAGGGGTGCATAATAGCAAAGGGGTGCCGGGACAGCACGTCAGCATTGGCATAGAGGTGGCCTGCTTGATGCACAATCTGAAAATCATAATCCTGCAATGCCTCCAGCCATCTTGCTAATTGTCCATCTGGCTCTTTAAAGTTCAGTAGCCAAGCAGGGAGGGCTGGTCCATTCTGAGCTGAAACCTCGACCCATAAATGTACGGGCGAAAATGGTGGAGCCCTTGGATGACTGCCAGCAGCTCACAGCGTGTGACACAATAATTCTCAGCTCTGCTGAGAGTGCGGCTGAAAAAAGCAACTGCCTGCTCTCCGTGTTCTCCCTCCTGGGATAGTACCACCCCAATGCCCTTGGTGCTGGCATCTGTGTCCACGATGAAGGGGTGGTTCAGGTCAGGGTACTGCAGCACGGGGTCTCCATTGAGTGCCAAATGGAGCCGGGAAAAAGCAGCAACACAGTCCTCACTCCACTCGAACGTGCGGCCCTTCTGTGTCAGCTGATGCAGCGGGCTGGCGATGTTAGCGAAATCCTTCACAAACTTCACTGCAAATTTTCCAATACTTGGTAAGATTTAAAATCTTGTTTTTAGACATGCAAGATAATTCCTCTAATTTTAAGATTTTGTTACTTATTTTAAGCCCTTGACTTTGTAGTATAGTCTTATTATTAGATAAAGCCATTATCATTTGACTTATCTAGTTCAGAAATCTTAAAACAGTATATATAAGACTTAAAATAAGATATTGTTGATGTCAACATTGAATTGCTTAATTTAAGATTATGGAACATCTAAAAACTCTTGATTTAAGAAATAAATAATTATACTCAATAGGTTGGCTGACTTAAAGGGTAACAAAAAGCAATTTATGAGAATATTTGCAGTATATTAGTGTCATTTTCATTGTGTCAGTGTCTTGGCTTACATAATACTTAATTTTGGAAGAAAATGGCTAGAGACCAATTGTCTTATGCAGGAGAAGTTTATTTACCAGCATAGTATGAGACAGAGACATGAGCTCAAGACATTGTATTGGCCATTCAAGTCAAAACATAAGGCACCTTAAACAATATTTTGGTCATACAACACAGGCCATACAGTGTGACTTCTACATAATGCATGGCAAATTATATGTCTTACTAATTTGGCTATTTCCGTCATTACCATACATATTCCAATTTCAATCCAGGAAGGTGAGTAACTACAGGCTATTTTGCATTAGAACACTAACAATGTCAATAACAGTAAAGGAACATACAGCTTTAAAAAACAAAGCTTTATAAAAGTTTTATAGTAAATTTTCAACAAATAAAACTACTTGCTGTTAGAAAAAGTTACCACTTTTAAGGACCAGCAACAAGCCAGCACCTGGCTAGACCACAGGATGATTTCTCTGGCCAATAATAATCATCAATACCACAATAAATCCAAAACTCTGAACTATGCCCATGTACTGCATTGATGTGGCTGAGTAGTACCTTGAGCGACAAAGCAACAAATAATAGACAAATCATGCATCTCCACACCGCCATGGCTCCGAATTTTTTCGTTGTTTGCGCATGCGCAATGCCACCAGAATGAGCGCGCAGTGGTGTGCAAGTCACTTCGAAGTCGAGCCTTGTTTGATTACAGAGAGGACTGATTTTGAGTTGAATTTCTCTTTTCAGCACAAAGTGTGAAGGTCAGTGTCATAATATTTCTGCAAACATAGATATATCTGCAATTTGCATTGGTACAGAGACAGTGCTATCAAACGCATAATGCTATTTATGGTTCGTGCTAGCTCGCGCTAACATGCGCTAGCTCGCGCTAGTTTAATTAGCTAACATTATTTTTTTTACCTGCATATTTTAACTCTGGTCATTTCTCTAGGTTCTGTTTAACACTTTGAGTCGCGTAGAAGATCAGAATGGATGGGCTGGATGCCAGTATACGCTCAGTGTTGGAGGGTAAGTGGTTGTTTAACTTATATTTTAGCGGTTAGCTTAGCATTAGCCGACTCATGTTAGCAGCAAAAACCCACCATGAATCTCGACGTTGCCTTTCAGAAGAAATGTGATTCAAAGCCAGGGATAATTTTTGGTTGTTTTAACTTCTTAGCCAACAAATGTCTGTTTTATTATTAAGGCTTGAATGTTTTTTTTATTCCAAACATGTGACATTTTTTTCTACAGTAATTTTCTGTAGTATTTTAAGATAAAAATGTATGTAGTGGTCAGCCACAATAAAACGGTTCACTCTGGGTTTTAAAGACTTGGTAAAGACTGAAGTTTTGTTCTTTCTGTGCAACAATAATATGTATTTTTTCCTAAATGCTCACTACGTAATGAAAATTTACATTCAGTAAGCACCATCTACTATATACAAGTATGTGGACACAAATTTCAAATACAACAAATGCATTAATAGACATGCTAGGTGGAAAGACCTTGGACCCCCCTTTAAAGTAAAAAAAAAAGAATTATGTGATTATGTTCAGTATGAAGAGAGTGAGACAGACCCGAAAAGGATTAAGCGGAAGAAGATGGATGGATGGATGGATGAAGAGAGTGATGGTGTTTTTTGTGTCTGAAATGGGCACCTTCTTTTGTCCCATTATTTCCATGAAAACAATAGAAATGAGTGTGACCAAAAACGAGGGTTTTCACAAAAATGCCTATAACTTTTTTAATAGATATCTTAATGAAATTTTCTGTGTATATAGATTTAACAGAGGTCATTTGAGTTCACGTATCTAAACCAAATTTACAAGTGCACAGTAATAATACTCATAACAATAATAATAATTATTATTTTGTTCATTTAAAGTATGGAGTTTGAGTTTAATTATTATGTTGCCAGCTATGCAAGTGGATAGAGTAAATAATACTCATGTTGGAGGACAGAAAGACGAAACAAAAAAGCGGAGCTGAAGGTGTGTTTCAGTCCCTTGCAGATGCATCCTACGCGGTTGTCTGCACTTGTACTGGGGTGATTTCCGGGAGTTATACAAATTTCTGCAGAGTACAGACAGCCATGAAACGTCTTACAACACACAACTAATAGATATTCTTTGTGTCCATCTACCTTTCAGAAGTGGCCAAAGTGTTTAAACACCGGTTTGTTGACGCTAAACGTACCATTTCGTAAAAACCACAGTTGTGGAATATATGGTGCTTGATTAGATAGATAGATAGATAGTTTATTTCGAACACAAAAAATATAACAAAAAACAAGCAAATAGCAAATGCAATAAAGTTACAGTATACACTGTTCGAAAGGGAGAAGGAAGAAGTGAACACTTATTAATTCCAACTCCTCTTTTCCATCGATACACCCATTTGAATTTTATACAAATTACTACCTTTAATACCCCAAGTAAACAATTTACTGTATTTTTTACAGATCAACATTAACACCTGTCCATTCTAACATACAATGAAGTCTATATTTCAAAACCAGTCTCAAACGACACAGATACACACAGTGCTGTCCCACCCACCATTCCATAGTGTCCCATAATGTCCCAGAGTGAACATAATGAATCGTACATATAAATTCTACCCTTCTAACATATATCCTTTCAACAAATGGTGCTTATACCTCTTTTTAAATTGATTTCTGTTTGTACATAGTTTCAGTTCCGGCTCCAGACTGTTCCACAAATCCACCCCACAGACAGATATGCACATACTTTTCTTGGTTGTACGTATCTTGGGTTTTGTGAAGTTTAAGTCTCCTCTCAAATTATGATCATTGTCTCTTTTTTTAAATATTTTTTGTATATTAGTTGGGAGTTGATTGTTAATTGCCCTGTACATGACTTGTGCTGTCTTAAATTTAACTAAATCGATGAACTTTATGGCATGTGACTTCAAGAACAACGAATTGGTATGGTCTCTATATCCTGCATTATTTATTATCCTTATAGCTCTTTTTTGTAATGTGCATATTGCTTGTAGGTTGGTCTTGTAGGTGTTTCCCCAGACTTCTACACAGTAGTTAAGATAAGGTAAAAACAATGAATTGTACAATAAGACCAATGATTTATAGTCCACGATGTGTCTTGTCTTCCCCAGTATGCCTATACATTTTGCTAATTTAGCCCGGATGTGACTGATGTGAGGTTTCCAGCAGATTTTACTGTCTAGCGTCACCCCCAGAAACTTATTTTCCTGTACTGTTTGTATTCTGGTATCATCTATCGTTATCATTATTTCATGATTTATTTTATAATTTCCAAACAACATAATCTTTGTTTTTTTTAGATTTAGAGATAATTTATTTTTGTTGAACCACTGCGTTAATTTTTCCATTTCAGTTGTGACCACCTCTAAAACCTGCTGCAAATTCTCACCAGTGCAAAGGATATTTGTGTCATCCGCAAACAAAATAAATTTCAGAATTTTTGATACTTGGCATATGTCATTTATATACAAGATAAAGAGTTTGGGTCCCAAAACTGACCCCTGGGGCACACCACAAGTGATGTCCATGCAGGGTGATTTGTGCTCTCCAATTTGTACAAATTGTTGTCTGTTACTTAAATAACTTTCCACCCAACTCAGTCCTACCCCTCTTATCCCATACCTTTCCAGTTTCCTTAGAAGTATTCTGTGGTCAATGGTGTCAAAAGCTTTCTTTAAGTCTATAAATACTCCTACAGCAACCTTTTTTTTGTCTATACAACTAGTAATTTCTTCTGTAAGTTCGATCAGTGCCAAAGATGTAGATTTATCTGCTCTAAAACCATACTGGCTATCTGTAAGGAGGTTGTGTTTTTCAATGAAATCATCCAGTCTCTTAGTGAATATTTTTTCAAGTATTTTGGAGAATTGTGAGAGTAAAGAGACTGGCCTGTAATTTGTGAAACAATGACTGTCTCCTGTTTTGTATAGAGGTATTACTTTTGCTATTTTCATTTTGTCTGGAAATTTACCAGTTTGAAATGACAGGTTACAGATGTGGGTGAGTGGCTTAACAATTCCCTCAATTACTTTTTTCACTATTGTCATGTCAATTTCATTCCAGTCCGTTGATTTTTTGTTCTTAAATTTACTCACAGTCTCGATAATTTCCTTTTCAGTAACTGCACCCAAGAAGATTGTGTTTGGGTTCCTATCCTCTATTTCATTCACAGACCCACTGTGGTTTGTTTCTGGAGTCACTATTGATTTTGCTAATTCAGGACCAACGTTTACAAAAAATTTATTGAAACCACTGACCACATCTTCCATATTATTAATCAAACTGTCGTTTTCGATAAAATATTCTGGATAATTTGCATACTTAGGACGATTACTAATAATCCCCTTGAGTACTTGCCATATTCCTCTTACGTTATTTTTGTTATCCTCTAGTATTCTGTTGTAATATTCTTTCTTACAGGTCCTCATTATAGTGGTAAGCTTATTTTTATATCTTTTATATTTGATCTCAGCTTCCACCGTTCTGCATTTAATGAATTGTTTATATAATGTATTCTTCTTTTTACATGCATTTATTAACCCCTTGGTGATCCAAGGAATATTTTTTTGTTGTTGTCTGTCACTGTATTGTTTTATAGGACAGTATTTATTGTACAATGATTGAAATATTTGTAAAAATTTATCATATGCTCCATTTATGTCATTTTCATCATAAACTATCTTCCAATCTTGTATTAATAATTCCTTTGTCAGTAAATACATTGATTCTTCGGTTCTTATTCTTTTATATTTAATATTTTTGGTATACTTTTTCTTCCTATAATCACATTGATAGACAACAAAAATCGGCAGGTGGTCGCTGATATCATTCAATAAAAGCCCACTCCTGATATTATTTTCCATAATGTTTGTGAACATGTTATCTATTAGTGTGGCACTGTGCGACGTGATTCTGCTAGGTCCTGTAATTGTTGGATGTAAACCCATACTGTACATTGTGTTGATAAATTCTTCTGTCAAACTATGTTGTTTTGAGTTCATCAGATCTATATTTAAATCACCACAGATAAACATAACTTTATGAGTTAGTTTTGCGTACATTTTTTCCATCCAGTCCTTAAATAAGTCAATGTTTGATCCAGGTGTTCTATATACACAGC
Source organism: Pholidichthys leucotaenia (assembly GCA_020510985.1). Taxonomy (NCBI): domain Eukaryota; kingdom Metazoa; phylum Chordata; class Actinopteri; order Cichliformes; family Pholidichthyidae; genus Pholidichthys; species Pholidichthys leucotaenia. The sequence continues at coordinate 350,641,416 of CM035838.1, forward strand.
TCACTACTACATTCTTCACATTGTCCAGACAGATTTCTATTGTAATACATTCAAATAAATCATCCACAGTTACTGACAGATTTTCAACAACCTTGTATTGCAAGCTCTTGTCAACATAAATTGCAACTCCTCCTCCTTTTTTCACTTTTCTATTTATATAATTTAATTCATAGCCATCCATGGTAAAATCCACTCCTTTCTCTTCACTGAGCCACGTCTCTGATATTGCCACAATATTGAAGGGCTCTTTAAACTGATTTAAATAATCTTTAATGTTATTAAAGTTTGCATAGAGACTTCTGCTGTTGAAGTGGATCATAGAAATATTAAAATCAGATGTGACCATTGTGTTAAACTGTTCATCTGTGTAATAATTAGTCATTATTGATTGAGTTAAAAAGATTATTATCAGGGTCTATGTCATATTCTACGTCCTGTGGGTTGTGCTCTGTGTATTCAAAAACTTTCAGTTCCTGTTGTTCCTGTTTGTTGATTTTTTGATTCATACTGTAGTATGTTTTGTTGCAGATGAGTAAAATCCTTCAATGTCCTATATTTGTCTGAATTGTTGCTGTGCCTCCAGATCGTATTTGTCCAGTTCCATAATATTACGGATGTTAATGACCTTGGCTTCTTCAGGCGATCTGTTTAATTTGATGAATATTTTACAGTTTGATGTCCAGGTGTTTTGAATTTTTTTCTGCTTTTTCATGTATCTTGCTTTCCTGGCTATTTCTGCGTTCTCTTTCGTGAAGTGCTTGTTTATGAAGATGTTGGTTCCGTTCAGCTTCTTACCTTGTTTCATTAGCGCCGTCTTGTGTTTTTTGTTCACAAACCTCATGATCACAGCAGGTTTGTCGCCGTTTTTCCTGGGCAGAGGGTGGCAGGACTCAATGTTGGTGCAGTCCAGCTGGATTCCTCTTGACTGCATGAAGGCCGTCACCTGTTGCTCAGCAGATTCCTCATCCAGCTGACTTCCACTGCTGTCTGCGGCCACTGCTCTCGCGTATGATCGGGGTTTGATGTGGAGCCCCGTGATGATCACGTCGTTTGCCGAAGTTCTCTGGTCCATCTCAGCCAATCTGCTTTCCAGATACGCCAGCCTCTTGTCTTTTTCAGCGTTCTGGCTGCGCAGCGCTTTAATTTCTTCCACGAGGTCCAGTATACCTCTTTGTTGTGATTTTAGAGCAGCCATTTCTTCTGCCAAGAAATCCAGCGCTTTTTTTATCTCATCTTCATTTGGCAGAGCTCTTTTGGGACCCATTATTCCGGCCGATGATCTCTGATTTGGATAGCTCGAAAAAAAAACGCACGTGGGAGTAATCTCTTTGTTTGAGCGCGAGGTGCGGGGGGGCGCGGGGCCGCTTCACAAGTTTCACCAGCTACTACTGGCAAATTCCTCGTTACTCTTCATGAGCAGGTTCACTCCCCAGCGGCAGCAGCAAAAAAAAGCTCAAAACGCCAGCTCCAAACTGCGTTCTAACTGCGTTTAACTGCCTTTTAAACAGTCACGAACAGGGAGCTCTTACCTGTGCGTCCTCACTCGTCCTCACCCGGAACCGGAGACATTGACATTGACATTTTATGAACACGGGCCTGAAGGTAAAAAAGACTAGCTGAAAAAAAGCTGAGATTCCTAGGGTCAGCCGTTGAATACAGCTAATTTACCGACCCCACTCAAAGCTATCAGGTGAAACACTGGTCACAGCACTCTGGGGCAATATGATGGCCGCATTGTTTTGATTTGTCCACATACCTACTAAATATCAATCAAACAGTAAAATTATGAGCGTTCCTTATTTATCTACGTGCAAGCTTTTCAACTCTTTGTGACATTTAACCCTTATTTGTATATTAGAAGAAAAATATGCATTGAACGTGCTTGGGTTAGTGCCCCTTATTAACATCATACATTTAAAACATGGTATTATATACATGTTTTGTTCTTTTGCTTGACAGCTGCCAACATTGATGAGGAGTCTCTGGCAAATATCAATCGTGACGACCTGAGGGACTTATTCCCTGGTGCTGAAAATTTCTTTCAACGCAGGAAGCTTTGGGATTGCATCAGTCAAATGGTGTAGTAAAATTTTTAACCATTTCAACATTTTGTACTGCATAATTTGTTGCCCATGCTTAATCCTTTTTTGCCTCCTCCAATACTACTACAGCAAAGACCTGTTGAGCAGATTGCCAACACTGCTGGGAGTCCCAACACTACGTCAGGTGAAGTTTTACCATCAACCAGTCCTGTGCCACCATGCCAGCTAAAAAGTTCCTCTCCCATGCCTGAAAATGATAAAACCATAAAACTGCCAGACCCACCTGAATATGTATTGTACACCGATTCAAAGTTGGAAATGGTGCGCAGCCAGTACTTTTCATTGCTCCGCAATGGAAATGTTAAAGACTTTAAGATGTCTAAGGAGCTCTGCTGCAGACTTGTCCGCAACACTGTCACCAGCATGGTTGCCATTCTGTGTGCCAGTCCAATGGGGAAAGAAGTGAAATACCCTTCCAAACTTGAAATTCAGACAATGGCACAGAAAATTGTTGACTATTACCCAATGTTGCGAGATGCTGACCAGCATATGCCACATGTGAGTATTTATTTTCCATATAAGGGAAAACTTGAAACTATCAGTCTTTGTCTTATCTTGATTTTTACAATCACAGTTGACTATCTACACCAAGTTGTTCAAGCGACTACAAAATATGAGATCTCCAAAGAAGATGCAAGGTTCTATGCCACAACGAGGCAAAGCAAAAAAGACACTGTTTCGCTCAAACTACACTGAAGATGGAGCAGAAAGTGACATCAGCGGTGAGACTATTAGTGACGTGAGCGGTGACACTGCTGGTTTCAGTGATAGCACTATACCTCTTGAAAGCCATGATGACCTCAGTGAGGACAGCCAAATTCCTGGTACACACTTTACATTCATTAAGATGTTATCTGAATCATTACGTCAATTTCCAATCTCTTAGTATGGTAATGGTATGATTGTTTTGTTTTTTTCCTTCAGAGAAGGGTTTCTCACCAAAGACATCCCGCAGTGCGAGATTGTCATCCTCATCTGCTTCTGGCTCCTCAAACAGACCATCATCCTCATCACCCCCTGGCTCTTCTAACAGACCATCATCCTCATCACCCCCTGGCTCTTCTAACAGACCATCATCCTCATCACCCCCTGGCTCCTCAAAGAGAGTAGACACAACGCTACAAGCGTCTCCAGATAATGCTACTGGTAAGGCAGTCATTTGCGCTTTCCACTTTCTCGAAGCCTAGTGCCATTTACAATCATAATTTCAAAAATTAAAATATCTCGCCACAATTTTAGTCAAGGAAGCATTTGCTGACTAAATTTAGACAAAGTAAAATTAAAGCAGTTCATGAGACAAAAATTGTGACTAAACTTTCAAGATCATTTCATTGATTAATTAAAATTGAATACAAATGGAAAAAACAGACAGAAGCACTTGAACTTTGTTTTTAAGAGCCTCATTTTGTTGAAAGTCAAAGGAACAACTCTGTGTTTGAGAAGTTTTGTGAAGTCCTACAATATGAATAAATCAGTTTGAAGTTATTGTAAAGCTGACTTAATGTTAGTTTGCTAAATTAACACATTTTAATTGGCTAAAACTTAATTTATAAAAAGATAAAATCTTGATTAAAACTAAATTATATTCATTCAAAAGACTAGGACTAAAATTTAATAAAAATGTCAAAATTAACACTGGTCATTGTAGATTTTGATTTTCTTGCAGTTATTTACTAGAGGTTGTAGTTTAGACACAAGGAATCAATGTTGTATTATAGAAGCTGTTTTTGTCTATTCTGACTGTGTTGTGTTTAAACATTTTTTTTTTAGCAAACCAAGACAGTCTAAAGAGCCAGGCCAGACACTACAAGACTCTCAGCAACATGTACAAAAAGCCCAATGCAAAACCCAACCCAACTGATGTTGTCCAAGTTTTGAATCTTGAGTTCAAAGCTAGACGGGCTTTTATTGATGCAGATATTACAAGGGAGGAAGAGAGGCCAGCAAAAATTTTTGCAGCATATCCATGCTTCAAAGAAATTAGACATGTAAGGAAGTGTTTTGTGGATTTAGTGCTTCCATTGCAAAGGTTTAGTAGTTTAACTGAATAACATTTGTCTTAGGCAATGGATGAACTGAGCCGAATTGTTGGTGGCACCAACCGTAAATTTATTGAAGAAACTCGAGCAAGATGGTCAACGTTCTGTGCCAATGTGCAGTTTTATGGGATCTGGAAAAAGGTTCTGAAACCACCTGTACCCTTGGATGTATGAGGAGGTAAGTTGTTTTTTTGTCATCCAATTTAGATTATATGGCTAAACCACTTAAGTTATGTTTTTTTTTTTTATTACAGTGGATTTCACCATCACCCTGTTCAGTGCACTGCCGTCACTCTTCCCATCACCAGCACTACCTCCAAAGCGACTTGGAAGTGCAAGCGAGGCACTTCTTCGCATCCTCAAAGTAAGACTTAACTGTGTGTGGCTTGCAGCAAACTTTTGCAGCAAATTTTCATGTACAATGTACTCTTAAACTTTGGTTTCACCCTTGCCCTTTTTGCTTTATTCTAGCCAGGGGAGGACCCTGCACTGTACTTGAAGAAGCGTACTCTGTTTTCCCCAGTGCTCCTGTTTGATGGTACAACCTGCATATTAGCAGTAGGAGACATGCCTGTGAGCACTCTACCAAAGGAGGACTTTTGTGATGGAATGTTGGTGCTAATGGCGTATTATTACACATTACACCTGACTTACCCGAAGTGTGTTGCAACAGTCCTCTCTGTCATCCAGACTGAGTGATGTTATTCATGATCAGGATGCCACTAGTGCATATAAGAAAGCATTAGCTGAATGGAAATCATTATTTGCAAAGTAAGTGACCACACAGTAGGGCTGGGCAATATGGTACAGGATCCTATCAAAATCACGATTTTCATTTTGTTACATTCCCTGTGCATTATTCTTTTAGAGGCAACTGAAGCTATCTGCTTCTTTTTGGGTTTAGATCTGGTATAGTCTTAATTAAAATCTGCTTTACTCTGAGCTTCAGCACTTGCATGATGTGGACATTATTCCCTCCATGGTTTAGTGCTGGTTTAATTCTGGTTCAGTTTGTCATATTGTCTGATTTTTAGACCTGACTTAGGCAGTTTTCTCTCAGTTTATGCCTGCAAGAGTCCTTTCATTTAGTCCTGGGAAATTATCACGTTCTTTCTGGGTTTGTATTAGAGTTCCATCTCAGTCAGTCCCTGGTCTAGTCCTTTTTACTTCTGGTTTATACCTTAATTTTTAATCTCCTTTAATCTGGTTTACTTCTTATTTTAGTAACTATTTAATCCAGGTTTAGTCCTGTCATTTTTTCTATCATCATCTAGCCCTACCACACATTTCGTAATGTTTGTTCTGCTTATCTTTAATAGTTCTTGTGAAAGCACTTTTGTTGCATCTAAGAACATTCAAAAATATTTTATATAATTCGTAATGTTTCATACTGTTCATACTGTTAAAACGTTTGTGGTGGAATGGTGTGTTACTACACCATCCAAAGTGGGTTCCTGAAGGCCTCTCTCTGTAAGTGATGTTATTGATAAGCAAGATGCCACTAGTGCATATAAGAAAGCATTACCTGAATGGAAATGGTTAATTGAAAAATAAGTGTCCACGAGTTTTGAATGTCTGTTCTATTTTGAATAGCTGTGCTTGTGATACCCTTGTTTCTGCTAAGGCTATTTAATAATGGTTAAAGAGGCTTGGATGTGTTTCTTTAAAGGCCTAAAAGATGTGATACTCACTTTTGGAAAGTTGTCAAGAGTCATATTTTTGAATTGTACAGGTAAATACAGTCCATATTGACTGATGGGTTGAAATTAAATAAATGCTGTTATATTTCAATTTTTCATTTGTGATTTTTGTTTCACTGGTCCAGATATTGGTTCTTAAAACAAGCTAATTTCAATTTTTTGTAGCTAGTTTTGGGGGTTCATTTCAAGATGTATTAACTTGATTCAAGATATAGCTCACTGTTCACTTTCCACCTATTTTTAGTATTATTCACTAATAACAAGAGAACTTCATTGCTAAATCAAGTCTTATTTGCTTATATTAAGTAATTTTTCTAACAGTTCAATCTTAAAATAAGAATTTTGAGCTTAAAATGACCTTTTGAGTGCTTGCTTGTTTCAAGATTAAATTGTCTTGTTTTAAGATTTCTAGCCAAGTAAAATTATCTTGCTGCATGGACAGATAATTTGACTAGTTTTTAGTATTTTTATCTTGAAATGCAGTATTTTTAACTTGTTTTAAGCTACCCCGTTTTTGCAGTGTTCTTATAATAGGAGGCCAGTCTGAGAAAGTTCCACAGTTCTACATCCCGTGGAACCAGCCATTTTCTCACCACTGCCGCCACCTCTGGATTGGAGGCGACTCCCGTAGCTCTGATGATGTGGACCAGGAAGGTGGTTTTTCACCGAAACAAATGGTATTTTCCTGGGTGCAGCCACAGCCTGGCCGGTGGACAGCATCCACCACTTCCTGGAGGTTGGACACGATGCAACCAAAGTCAGCTGCGTGAACCAGCTGGTTGCCGAGATAAACAGTGCAGTGACTCCGGGGGATGTGAGCCAGCACTCGCTCCATCAGGCATTCAAAGGTGACCTGGGCATTGCAAAGTCCAAATGGCATCACTTTGAACTGCCACAGTCCCTGCCCAATGGAGAAGGCTGTTTTCTGGCAGGCCTCTGGTGACAGTTCTACCTGCCAGTAGTCGCTGCGGAGGTCGAGCGAGCTGAACAAGCTGGAGCCGGTGATGTAATCCAGCACGTCATCAATGCAGGGTAGAGGGTAGGAGTCCTTATGTGTGATGTCATTCAGACACCAGTAATCCACACAGAATCGCCATGAACTGTCCTTCTTCTTGACCAGAATCACTGGCGCCACCCAGGGGCTGCTGGAGGGTTCAATGGCATCTGCCTCCAGCATTTCCTGAATCTTTTGTTCTGCTGCCACCCGTCTTGAAAAAGGCAGACAGTGGGGGTGAAGCTGGATCGGCCTGGGCTCACCAGTGTTGATCTGGTGCTGCACCAAACTGGCTGGTGCACTCTTCATCCCTGGCAGTGAAGATGTCGGTCGATGTAGCAGTCCAACAGCTCCCGCAGCTGGCGTCTCTGTCCTGATTCCAATCCTCTGCAGCTCTGCTGGAACAGCTCCCCGACAGCCTGCTGGGTTTCGGATAACATGGTGATCCGCTCCGCTGGCGGCCCCCGTTTCCCACTGTCTCTGGCGGTGATGACAATCCCTCTGCTCGCGCTGGTAGTGCTACTGCGGTTGACTGTGGCAGTGATTCCCTCAGCTCGGTCTACACTGACGGCCCCTTGATCGCACAGGCCCCCTGGTTTCTTGCCTGGCTCTTGCCGCAGAGCATGATGGTCCGACCCCCCAGAAGGAGAGAAGAGCTGGCGGTGTCCATCTTTGCGCCCCATGCTGCAAGCAGATCTAGTCCAATGATGCAGGGGTCTTGGATGTCAGCCAGCCAGAATGGGTGGTTTGTGTTCTGATTGGCCACTCCTACCACAAGGACTCGTCATCCTCCTAGCCTGGCATGCTCACTGGTGGCTGTGGTGACACAGCGCCTGGTGGGTTCCCACCCTTGCAGTCCGAGTTCATCTGTACCGGGCAGCGCCCCGGGTCAGACCAGGGAGATGGTGGAACCGGTGTCAATCAGGGCCTGGATTGGTGTGCTATCCAGGCTGCACTACAGGTACAGCCTTGGTGAGTGTCCAAGTTGGCCCAAACGTGGTAATAGTCCATTGTGGAAAATATCTGTGAGAGGCGGCAAGTCCCCATCTGTGCCACCTCACTCTAGTTTAAAGCTGGTGAGGGGGCAGGTTGTTGCAGGGTAGGTGCAGGGCAGTAGCATATGACGTGACCTGGCTCCCCGCAGTGGAAGCATCCCTCCTCGCGCCACCGTCATCCTCTCACCAACTGTACAACTGTGGTCTGGCGCAGTTCCTCCTCATCTTCGCTCTCCCCCGTGGCCTGGAAAGCTCTCTGCCTTGGTGATGATATGTCAGCTGCATCAGCCCCACCCGCTCTGCTTCTGCCACGACTGTCTTCCAGCTGAATCTTCCAGATCCTCGCCCGGCATAAGCCTCATGGAGCTGCCATACAGCTGCAGGAGATAGAGTTCGTGGCCAAACAGGACCCCGGTGAACGACGGCAACCCAGAGTGTGTCCGGTCATCGGCGAGAACGACACACCGCTACAAACCACAACCAGCACAAGAAGAAAGCGGGCATAATCCGGACTCATCTCAGATCCTTGCCCAGCATAGGCCTCATGGAGTCGCTGTGCAGCTGCGAGGGAGAGAGTTTGTGGCCGAGTGGGGCCCCGCAGGGCGGCACCAACCCGCTGAGCGTCTTGCTGCTGGTGGGGGTGTTGCATCGCCATGGCCAGCATCAGGGTCGGGAGAGCGGTGGTGGTGCTGTGTGGGCCCGTCAGGTCGACGCTTGCGGTGGTTGATTGGGTTTGTGTCTGCTGATCTGGGCACCTGGGTGGTATGTGGGTGCGCCTGTCGCCGCCGATGCGGATCGCCACACGTTTAGTGCCAGCTGCCTTCCACGTGGCTGGTGGTTCGGGATGGAGCGCCGGCCATCTGCGGAGGGTGGGATCAGCAGCTGCCCCGGATTGGGGCGCGGCACTGGGACCGACCCAATTAGTGTGGGACCTGGGCTGGAACTTTGCTAATGAACAAGCCATGATTCCGGTGAGATGCCACTTGGGTCCGCTGCGGCCGGCGCCTCCGGGGCCATGCCCATCACAGGCTCGCCTGAGGCCCCTGAAGTTGGACAGTAAGAGAATGACTCTATTTTTGAGGTGTTTGGGTGGGGTGTGGTTGGCAACTGTGGCAGTGGCCTGCTCCGCCATGCAGGGTTTTGCCAGCGGTCTGCCCAGTTGCCCAGGTTCATATGGGTTCACATGGTGGTTCGGGGGTGGTGGTTGTAGTGTGTGGAGCATGAAGTGGTTTGTGGTTTGGATTGAGGTTAGTGCTGCCATACTGTACATGTGCGTGCAAATGTGCGTGCTGCGTTGTTCGCAGTTTGTTGTGTTAACCATCATGCAATGTGCCACAACCACGGTTAGCCATCCCCAGCAAAGTTCTGGCTTTTCCTGGTGTGTGTGTGTGTGTGTGTGTGTGTGTGAATGTGGCATGTTGATGTGCCACCATGCGCATTGCGGGCGTGGTGGGTGACGTCACCGCTCCGTGGCTGTATTACAGTACTGGCAGTGGGAGTTCTGGCCTTTGGTGCGCCACCTCTAGCCTGCTACACAGCCTGTACCCCTGTACTGCTAGCTTGTTCTTGCTTGTTCCACGTGTTGCTTGCTCTTCATTAAAGCTATCCTTCAACACACAGACGAAGCGTCCGCTGGTCCCTGTTTCCAGATATAACAAGGACGAGCAAACCTATATTCAATCCAATCTTGCAAAGTAAGGTAGAAACCGTAGAAAGAGAGTGGTATCTTGGCCAGAATACAATATTTCCTAAATTATTTACTCTAATTCTGTTCCTTTTTTGATAAATGTATGTTTATTTCCTTCTTAAATCTGCCACATTTGTCAAATAAAGTTGCCACCCCCACCCCAATCCTGTAGAAAACAGGAGTTACACTTATTTTACATTATAAAGAAACATACATTCATTTCTTAATATATATATTTAATCTTTCAGTTTACATGAAATACTGTATATAAAACAATCAGTCTTTACACACACCACCACCTTTACTTTATATATCAATTTGCATGATATAAAAACTTCAAACAATTTGTTGTATACCAGGGGTAGGCAACGTCTACAAGGAAAACAAACTAGGTGTCATTTTAAGCCATTAAAAAAAAACCAACTGAAAATAATGTTTTCATTACACGCATAGTGGCCTGTCAACACATATTTCATAATAATTATGCATCTTTTCTGTCCTATTTTTTAAAAAAAATTGTAAATTTGGGCTGTGATTCTCATAAATTTACAACATTATTATTGTATATTTATAGCATGACTTTTTTTCTTCTAAATTTAGGGGTTTTGCTCAGATATGACTTTTTGTCATGAAGAGTAAAACTATATTTGAGCATATCTGATAAAAATATAATAACAGATAACTGGCTAATCAAAATCTGTATAAAACACAGAAAACACATTATAAACCCACTTAAAAGCAGCACTGTCCTGAATATTAAGGCATAGTCCAGAGCGAACATCCAAATATTCTGTCCAGACTTTGTTCTCCCTCTTTTCCTTGTAAATTTCTGCACCTTTTCTTGAATACATTTTTCTCATAAATTAATGTCAATCAACGTCAATCAATCAAATCATCTCTTATCCACCTTATTCCTAGATCCCATGATGCCTTGCGTGAATTATGGTAGCTATGGCTGTGTTGTGAGACATGTATATGTTGGACACTGCATATGTGATTTAACCACGATGAAGGAGAGCCAGCCCCCTGCGGTGCGGAGCCACAGAGCCTGGACCCCCTGCGGAGGACAGGGGACAGAAGACTTCCTGACCACTGAGGCTCGGGAAGAGAGAAGGGGGAGTTATGTAAATAAAAGGCTAATGAATGTAAATAAGAGATTTTGAGAGAGATGTGTGATTTCCCCCGCGAGGGAAATGGTTTGATGTCAGAATGTTTAAATGAGAGAACTTTGGTGTGTTCACTCTCTTTGTTTGCTGCTCAAGAATGAGAGCAGACAGTGGAATGATTTCTTGAATAAACTGGAATGAAAGACAATTCGGTTTCGTTATTCAAGTCTCCCCACATTGGTGACTGACGACGTTGAGAATGAACGAAGAAATTCTCAGGGTCCCGGACTCACAGCGCTCAGAGCTGGCGAGCGCAGTGGCCGTTAAGCTGCCTGATTTCTGGCAGGATAACCCACGGTCGTGGTTTCTGCAAGCAGAGTCGCAGTTCGCGCTCGCAGGAGTAACGGTGGATGACACTAAGTTCCACCATGTCATCGCTAAACTGGACAACAGCACAGCTCGGTGCGTGCAAAGCTTGGTGGAGCAGCCACCCGCGACCGACAGGTACGGCAAGCTGAAATCCACCCTCATCAAGTTTTTCACCCCCTCGGCTGAAGTGAGGGCGAGGAGGATCCTGTCTTTGCTAGACCAAGGTGATGGAGGAGATGATACAGCTGAGAGGGTTGGACAACGATGATTTCATTTTTCAATTCATCTTCCTCTCCAACCTCCCGGCGCATGCGAGAAGCACGCTGGCCGGCAAAAAGTGTCACACCCTGGAGGAGTTCCGGGAGCTGGCCCAGGAGGCAGATGGGATCCTGGACGCCTGCGGCGGGCAAGCAACCACAGCAGCGACCCGAGACAGCGGGGAGCCAGAGGCGGCAGAACCAGACTGGCCGACGACGGCGGCAACACGGCCGCGACGAGGGGGAGCCAATAGCCCGGCGGCAGAGGTGCGGGCACGACACAGCGGAGGAGAAGATCTCTGCTTTTACCATCGGAGGTTCACAGAGAAGGCACGCAGGTGTGTGCGGGAAACGGCAAGACCGGGGGTCGCTAGCAGCTTCGACCCTCGGAGAACGCAACAAGCTGCTCTACATCACGGATGCGCGCTCCGGACGAGAGTTCCTCATCGACACCGGAGCACAAGTGAGCTTCATCACCCCAACATACGCGGACCGGGTGGCTGGACCCCACGGTAGCGGAGCTACAGCGGCAAATGGCTCGAACATCAACACCTACGGGAGAAGGACCTTGCCTTTATGCTTACATGGCCGCACATATGAATGGACTTTTGTGATAGCGGCGGTGAGTTTCAACATGTTGGGCGCGGATTTTTTGTGTTCACACAATCTGTTAGTTGATCTTGCTAATAGACGGCTGGTAAATGCACTCTCTTTTTACTCTCTCCCCTGTTCAGCTCGAGTGTCCCCGCCACCAGTACAGACCCACGTCGCTACAGCAGGTGGTAAGTTTCACACACTCCTCACCCAATTTCCAGCGCTCACTGTGCCCACTTTTTCAGCGACGGTCGCGAAGCACGGGGTGAAACACTTTATCCCCACTTCTGGTCCTCCCGTGTTTGCAAAAGCTCGGCGCTTGGATGCAGTTAAGCTCGCCATTGCGCGCGAGGAGTTCGCCAGCCTGGAGAGGCTGGGCATCGTTCGTAGGTCGAAGAGCCCGTGGGCTTCGCCGCTGCACATGGTACCGAAAGCCGATGGCTCCTGGAGACCGTGCGGGGATTACCGCAGGCTAAACAACGCTACGGCGCACGATCGTTATCCCATCCCGCACATTCAGGATTTTTCGGTGCACCTGGCGGGGGCGCGCATTTTTTCAAAGATTGATCTAGTTCGCGGCAATCACCAAGTCCCGGTCCAACCGGAGGACATTCCTAAAACAGCGGTAATAACCCCGTTCGGACTTTTCGAATTTTTACGCATGCCGTTTGGTCTCAAAGGGGCGGCGCAAACATTTCAGCGGATGATGGATGCCGTGTTACGCGATCTCCCTTTCGTGTTTGTGTACCTCGACGACATTTTGGTCGCGAGTACTTCAGAGGACGAACACGAAACGCACCGCACAGCAGTTTTTAGGAGGCTGGGAGAGCACGGCTTAATAGTTAACCCAGCCAAGTGCCAGTTCGGCGTCGAGCGGATCGATTTTTTGGGTCACCGCGTCTCCCCGGAGGGAGCGGTTCCGTTACCAGAGAAAGTACGCGCGGTAGCGGATTTTCCCCGTCCACAAACGGTCAAATCACTACAGGAATTCTTGGGGATGGTGAATTTTTATAACCGATTCCTGCCCCACGCAGCTCAAATCATGCAACCGTTATATGCCGCGCTCAAAAAACAAAAACCGACCCAGGCGGTCGAATGGTCCCCGGAGCGGGAGCGCGCGTTCACAGAGGTTAAAAAAGCCTTGGCTGACGCTGCGCTCCTGGCCCACCCAGACCCTGCAGCACGTATCGCGCTGACGACAGACGCTTCAGATTTAGCCATAGGGGCCGTTATTGAGCAACAGGTAGCCGGAGTTTGGCAGCCTTTGGCTTTCTTTAGCAAATCTTTAAGCGCGGCTGAACGAAAATACAGCGCGTTTGACAGAGAACTGTTGGCGCTGCATTTGGCTATTCGTCATTTCCAGTTCTGGCTGGAAGGACGGTGCTTCACCGCTTATGTGGACCACAAGCCGCTCACATACGCCATGGCCAAAATTTCAGACCCGTGGTCCGGCAGGCAGCAGAGGCAGCTGGCCGCAATCTCGGAATTTACCACTGACATTAGGCACGTCGCGGGCAAATTCAATGTAGTAGCGGATTGTCTCTCACGCGCGTTCACGACCCCAACACGCGCAGAGGCAGAACGGGCCACCGTGACCGCGCTGCAGGAGAGCGGCACGGTGGTGCGCGCAGCCCTGGTGCACGTGGGTATAGATTACGCAGCCATGGCAGCGGACCAGGGGGCGGACGCAGACGTGCGCGCGCTCCAGTCTGGACCAACAGGGTTGAGGCTGGAGAGCAAGTGTTTACAAACCGGTATGCCCCCCCTGATCTGCGACATGTCGACGGGGCGCCCGCGTCCGGTGGTTCCGGCCACGTGGCGCCGCCGTGTTTTTGACTCGGTCCACTCACTGGCGCACCCGGGGGTGCGCGCGTCGGTTAAACTAGTGGCGGAAAAGTTTGTTTGGCCGTGCCTGCGCAAGCACGTGAAGGAATGGGCAAAAACCTGCATTTCCTGTCAACGGGCCAAAATTCACAGGCACACAAGAGCCCCGTTAGAACCGTTCCGCATTCCGGCCAGAAGGTTCGACCATGTGCACGTCGACCTTGTGGGCCCCCTACCGGCATCACAGGGGTTCACGTATCTTTTGACAATGGTGGACCGCACCACACGTTGGCCGGAAGTGGTCCCACTTGCGACGACCACGGCCGCGGAGGTGGCTCGCGTTTTTTTTAACGGCTTGGGTGGCGCGTTTCGGGGTTCCGTCGGACATTACGTCCGATAGAGGACCGCAATTCATCTCTGAGCTGTGGTCAGCGATGGCCAACGGCTTAGGAGCCAAAATTCACCGCACTACGGCTTACCACCCTCAGGCCAATGGTTTATGCGAGCGTTTTCATAGGTCTTTGAAGGCAGCACTCAGAGCGTCGCTCACGGATGCAGATTGGGTGAATAAACTTCCATGGGTTTTATTAGGGTTGCGTTCTGCGCCTAAAGAGGACTTAGACACCTCCCCAGCGGAGCTGGTATTCGCACAAACTCTGAGGCTGCCGGGCGAGTTTTTACCAGAGCCCCCAGAGCCCCCACCTCTCTCAGCTCTGGGACCGTTAGTCGGCACGGGGGCAGACACGCTCCCGGGTCCGGTTCATCACGCTTTTCCACGAGTTTTCGTCCCCAAGGCTTTGAAAAATGCCGATTTCGTTTTTGTCAGGCGCGAAGCCCTAAAAGCAACGCTCAAACCGCCTTACGAAGGGCCATTTCGAGTGCTGGAGGCAGGTGATAAGCAATTTGTGCTAGATTTTGGAGACAGAAAAGAGACAGTCAGTACTGACAGACTAAAACCTGCTTTTGTCATGAAGGACGTGTCTGTACCGGTCGCGGTGGCGCCTCGACGAGGCAGGCCCCCGCAGAGGGCAATTAATCACTCTCTCCCTCAGTCAACAGAGCCGAAGCAGAAACGCACCGCAGGCAAGGCGGGGCCAACGCACAGCAGATTCGGCAGACGGCTGAAGCCCAAGCGGCGCACAGACTGAATGTTGGTGTTGATTATTCAGTAGTGAGTAAGGTGCTATTTAATTTTAGGAATTAGTCTGTTCTTCATCGTTTGGGGGGGGTTATATGGCTGTGTTGTGAGACATGTATATGTTGGACACTGCATATGTGATTTAACCACGATGAAGGAGAGCCAGCCCCCTGCGGTGCGGAGCCACAGAGCCTGGACCCCCTGCGGAGGACAGGGGACAGAAGACTTCCTGACCACTGAGGCTCGGGAAGAGAGAAGGGGGAGTTATGTAAATAAAAGGCTAATGAATGTAAATAAGAGATTTTGAGAGAGATGTGTGATTTCCCCCGCGAGGGAACTTTGGTGTGTTCACTCTCTTTGTTTGCTGCTCAAGAATGAGAGCAGACAGTGGAATGATTTCTTGAATAAACTGGAATGAAAGACAATTTGGTTTCGTTATTCAAGTCTCCCCACAGTAGCAACTTCCGGTACTAATTTAGAACGTATGGTTGTCACTGAAACGGGACACTTTTCTTTTTTAAAAAACAATGACTTTAGCATCAGAAATGCGGAACACGGCCTTTTGCGCATCAAAAACAGTAATATAATCATACCACTTACCACGACTATCTAGGGATAGGAAGATGACCTTAAAAAGTGGCCTGGCAGACTGTAGCTCCGTTTGTTAGCGCCGCTGCTAATATGCTAACGCTGTAAACAAATAAAAGCTCTGAGATAATATCAGTGTCTCCACCGCAAAAAAGTCGGCTGCATTTTGTTAAAATATGTTGGACATAATCAGATTTACCTCAGAGCAGACGCAGAGTTTAGTCAGAGCCACAAAGAACCACAACACCGTGCTTGGGCGTTTTAAATTCGGGGTGAAACGTCAGATCTGTGCCATTCATACAAGTGAAAACATACCTGGTGCTGCTGTGTCTGCACCACCGATCACACGAACAATCCTTTAGTTTTCAGTGCATGATCTACTCATTGCTGTTGAAGCCACAGATGTAGCTGTGCTTATCTGTGAGGAGCCTCACACCACGAAGAGCAGCAAGTACCAGAGCTACGCAAAAACATTCAAAAATACAAAAAGTACTAGAGCTGAAATTAGCTGCCACTTGAGTGCAAAACACGTATGTGGACTATACATTAAAATTAATTTGCAAAACTTTTAAAAACACTGTTTTAAATGCCTCTGCTACTCCACTGAAACTGACTGATTTAACACTATGTCAGCCAAAACTGGAAGCTCCGCCCATAACCATTCCTACAGCGGCACCCCCAGGAATAAGGTGGATACACCTGCAAATTAATTTAAATTTGTGTCCATCATTATGTTGCCACTTTTTCCTTGTAAATTTGTGAGACTTTCTTTATAAATTTGCAGATTTTTCAATTTGTTAATCTGGTAAAGGTAAATTGTGATTTATCCTAATTCAAATTA
This sequence comes from Pholidichthys leucotaenia, assembly GCA_020510985.1. Taxonomy (NCBI): domain Eukaryota; kingdom Metazoa; phylum Chordata; class Actinopteri; order Cichliformes; family Pholidichthyidae; genus Pholidichthys; species Pholidichthys leucotaenia. The sequence continues at coordinate 350,657,650 of CM035838.1, forward strand.
AGTGTGTGTGTATGGGGGTTACAAATAGCAAATTTGACAACATAATACTAGTTTAACAAGCAAAATACCTCAATAATTTTACATTTGGGTACAGCCTTACTTAAAACATATTTTTTGGTTTGCATATTAAGTATTCTTGTGGTGCAAGTGTGCAGGCATTTATTTTTTGGGGGGTAGGGGGTAGGGTGGGAAGGCTTAGTTTATCTTGGACACAAGCAAGGGAGGCTCCATGGGAAAAAAAAAAAAGGATGGAAACCACTGACTGAAGGAGCTCTCAATGGATATAGGACAAGTTTCCCTTAACAGTGATAAGTAAGAGTCTTTACTGCAGGTTTAAGCCCATAGAATGCCCAAGAAGAAGAAATCTGTTCTGATAAAATATAGGATAATTTTACTTCTTCATATCACACAGTTTAAATAAACAAAGAAACTGGATTCAGTCTTTGGTCATGATAATATATTGACAGACATCTACATCTTGTGGGCGGGGCTTATGGGAGGAAAATTGCTCAGTCTTCATGGCTCGCTAACCACTAATCTGTGGGATGATATCTGATTTTAAATATTTGACTTGAATGACTACGGGTGCAAGAAGTAGCAGCTATGAGAAAATGAAAACAACACACTGAGGTAAAAACAATCAGAAGTCCAGTTCCAGTCCTGACGACACGGAGGCCCCAGCTGGTGCCAGGTAACTGGGGAATGTTGGATCAGAAGGTGAAGTGCCTGTATCACCCTCAGCGGGTGTCAGTCCAACGTCATGAAAGTGTTGCTGCAGCTGACTGCTCTGAGGGACGCCCCACTGCTTCAAGTATCCCTGCTGACAGAACAGCGGCGGACGGCGGTGGGTAAGGGACAGGCGGAAACAAGATTCTGAAAGACAGGAGGAGGCTTATAAATGACTCAAGCATTCATTTCATATACAGTGGTGTGAAAAAGTGTTTTCCCCCTTCCTGATTTCTCATGTTTTTGTATGTTTGTCACACTTAAATGTTTCAGCTCATCAAACAAATTTAAATATTAGACAAAGATAACACAAGTAAACACAAAATGCAGTTTTTAAATAAAGGTGTTTATTATTAAGGGTAAAAAAAAATCCAAACCTACATGGTACTGTGTGAAAAAGTGATTCCCTGACCTCTCGTTACCTCCGCCAAGGAGGTAATGTTTTTATCGGGGTTTGTCTGTCTGACTGTTACAAGGAAGAAATGACTAGATTTTGGTGGTGATCTGAGAGTGCATACCTCCACCAAGGGCTTTGTTTGTATTTGTGCAACAGGATTACACAAAAACTACTGGATGGATTTGGATGACATTTTCACCAGAGGTGCTTCTTGGCCTACAGAGGAGCCCATTACATTTTGGTGATGCTCTGGGAATGCATACCTCAGCCAATGCTCTTCTCACAGTGTGTCAGCCACAACACTCCAAAACTAACAGACAGACTTTGATGCAATTTTCACCACAAGTGGCTCTAGGCCTACACACAAACCCATTACATTTTGGAGGTGATCCATGACAAACTGAAGGAGCCTTGTTAAAACATAAATTCATCATCATCATCATAGCAGTCTGTTGGGGGCGACAATGACTGTTTCATTTAGGTCTGATCAGATTCCTCCACGCAGCTCTGTCCTTTGCCTTCCGATACCAGGAACTCCTGTCTATATCCAACTTCTTCAAGTTTCTTTTTACAGTGTCTTTAAATCTGAGGCTTGGTCTACCCTGATTGCGTCTGGCCTCACATAACTGTGAGAAGAGTAACTGCCGAGGGAGACGCTGGTGATCCATCCTCTCAACATCTCCAAGCCATCGCAGGTTCATCTGTATTAGCATGTCCTCCATTGATGGTAGACTAGCTCGTTTCAGCACTTCTATGCTGGTTATCTTGTCTTTCCATAAGATGTTCATTATGGCTTGAAGGTGTCTCATCATGTACATGTGGAATTTCTTTACCTGCACCCTGTAGACAGTCCAAGTTTCAGCACCATACAATACAGTAGCCAGTACTGTCGCTCTGTACACTTTGCATTTCACACAGATAAACAAATGTCGATTGTTCCACAGTTTCTCCCTCAAGTTTGCAAACACAGCACTCTCTCTTCCCATTCTGAGAGATAGTTCATCCTCCAGCCTAGCATCCTCTGAAACAGTACTCCCAAGATACTTGAAAATCTTACACTTGACTAGTGAGTGGCTCTGTACCAATGCTGATCTCTTCTGGTAGTGATGTTGATAACTGGAACTTTGGTGGATGATAAAGGCACTCTGTCTCCTTGATGTTGATTTGGAGGATGAATTGACTAGCTGCTCTTGCAAATTTCTCCACTAATGATTGCATATCTTCCGCACTGTGTGCAACTAGAGCACTGTCGTCAGCAAAGAGCATTTCTCTTATTACCTTTATCGATGTCTTACTCTTGGCTTTAAACTGTGCCACACTGAACAAGTCTGCTTCTTTTCTTGTTTGAATATACACTGTATACACAGGAGAATACATATATGTATACTCCTGAAGTGTCTTTGAAGGCCACCTCAAGCATGGCTGACAGATTTTGCGAGAAGAGTGTAGGCGCCAGCACATACCTGTGTTTCACCCCATTGCTTACTGAAAAGTTTTTAGACACTGAACCACTCATTGCCATGTTTGCTTGCATACCTGTATGGAATGCCTCGATCAGGTTGACAAACTTCTCTGTACAGCCATATTTCTTGAGTACCTGCCAAAGTCCTTGTCACGATACAGTATCGAAGGCTTTACTGAAGTCAATCAAGACTACATAAAGTGGCATGTTCTGTTCGATACACTTTTCTTGAACTTGTTTCAAGCAGAAAATCATGTCCATTGTGCTTCTTCTAATTCTAAAGCCGCACTGGGTTTCTGGTAGCACATTCCGTGATATGTGTTCATTGAGTCTGTTCAGTAGTACACGTGAGAGAATCTTACCAACAGTGGCTAGCAGTGATATACCCCGGTAATTTCCACAATCTTTCCTGTCACCTTTCTTGAACAAAGGCACAATACTTGCATCCTTCCAGTCTTGACGTACTTTCTGGGCATCCCATATCTCTTGGATGAGCTTGTGCAGGCAGTTGGTCAGCTGAACACCACCAAATTTCCACACTTCTGCTGGAATTCCATCCCTTCCTGGAGCTTTACCATCCTGTGTTGTCCTGATAGCTGCCACTAGTTCATCAAGATTTGGTAGTTCATCCAGACAATACAACTGGTTGCTGCACTAGAGCTTCTTTAGCCTCTTCAGCGAGATCTCCAGGGTTGTTTAGTAGTTGGTCAGAGTGGTCTGCAAATCTGTCCAGGATCTGGTCTTTCTCCTTCAAAACTTTCACCATCCGTAGCCTTTAGTTGGATCAGTCCTCTTGGTTTAGGGCCGTAGATTTCTCTCAAACCTGTGAAGAATGTTTTCATGTCCTTCATGTCTGCTGCAGTTTGAAGTTCCTCCGCTTTTTCATCCCACCAGTTGGACTTCATCTCTCTGGTGTACTTCTGTAGCTCACTCTGAGCCTTTGAGTATTTCTTCTTCTTTGACCTTGTGTTACACTGTAGATTTTCCTGCCTAGCTGTATTCTGTGCTTCTAGTAGTTTCTTCAGATGTTCATCATGCTCATCAAACCAATTTTGATGTTTCCTCTCAGGGTGGCCTAAAACATCACTCACAGCCTGATACACCGTATCCTTCAGTGTTGCCCATTTCTCTTCTATGTCATTCTCTGAGTTGTTGCTGTCCCAGTCTTTCAGGTTTCCATCCATTTCCTGTGTAAGTCCTTCCTTCTTCTTTTGGCCTTTCAGTGCACTAGTGTTTAGCTTCCGTGGTGGCTTTGCACCTGTCCTGCAGTGCTGCTTTCGTCTGCAAATCCTTAATCTAGATCTCAGCATAACATGATCAGTACCACAGTCCGCATCTCTCATTGCTCTGGTGTCCAATACATCCCTTATGTCTCTCTGCCTTACTATGATGTAGTCTAACAAGTACCAGTGCTTGGATCTTGGGTGCATCCATGTATTCTTGTGTGTGTCCTCGTGCTTAAATAGAGTGTTGGTTATCACAAGATTGTACTCTGAACATAGTGCAAGTAATTCTCCATGAGCATTGCACTTGCCTACTCCATGACTGCCTAGCACTCCTTTCCATTTCTCAGTGTCCAAACCAACTCTAGCATTAAAATCTCCAACGAGAATCAGCCTGTCATCAGTCGGTACACGCCTGATAGCCTCACGTAAATCACTGTAGAACTCTTCCTTCACCTCCTCTGTGTTGGTCATTGTTGGAGCATACACGCTTATGAGTGTGGCATACATCTTCCGCTGTAGTGGGAGTTTCATAGACATTATCCTGTTGTTGATTGGCACCGGTTCCTCATCAAGCATTGCTGCAATCTCCTTTCTGACTGCAAAGCCTACTCCTGCTTCTCTCCTTTCTTGAGTTGATTTCCCACTCCAAAAGAAGATATACCCATGGTCTTCCAAACTGTCACAACCAGGCAATCTTGTTTCACTAAGTGCAGCTATGTCTACTGTACATTGTACCTGTTCATTTCCAAGGCCACAAGCGTGGTCTGTCTTTCTGGGCGCTGTGATGTTGATCTGTCCAACAGAGTGTGTACATTCCATTCTGCTACACACAAGGCTGTTGTTTTCTTCTTCTTTTCTCTTCCTGCTTCTAACTTACTTTTTGCTGCGTTTCGGAGTGTGAACAGATCAGCGTGGACCTTGTTAACCAGGGTGACGTCCGAACCGGTATGAGTTGCTTTCTGACTGACCATGTCATGAAACTGCTTGCAAAGTATTTGAGTACTGCTAGCTTTTGCTGAACTAGCAGCACATTTTTGGCAGATAGAGGTATTATCAGAATCAGAATCAGAATCAGAATCAGGTTTATTGCCATTGTTCATGTAGTACACAAACTAGGAATTTGTCTCGGTACAATGCTGCAACATTAAACATGATAAGATAAGAGAAATAAACTATACATGTAATAAAGTGTAGGATAAGATTAAGTGATACTGGTCAACAGTTAAAATATATATTAGCCAGCAGCAGATACTGTGGAGAACTATATAGTGCAGTCGGTAATGCAGGAAGAAAACAGTGATGATTGACATGAGTCTGGTTGAGCTGCTGTACATGGTGCACGAGAGTCACTTAGTGTTCAGCAGTCTAATGGCAGAGGGGAAGAAGCTGTTCATGTGACGGGAGGTTTTAGTCTGGATGGACCGAAGTCTTCTACCAGAGGGGAGGGGGGCAAACAGTACATGACCAGGGTGTGAGGGATCGGCTATGATCCGGCCAGCACGCCTCCGGGTCCTGGAGATGTACAGATCCTGGAGAGATGGGAGCAGTATCAGTGGCAAGGACAGGCCAAGACAAACTGATTCCAGTATCTGTTGCAGTGATTGACCAGATGATAGGTTTGTTTATCTCTGCCCTTTGTGTAGTGCATGTCACGATGCACCAACTGGCACAGTCCACCACAGACCTTGCAGCAGACGTGTTGTTTATCTGCCAGGATGTGCAGTCTTACCCCGTGTAACTGGGAGTGGTCCACCACAGACCTGTGGCAAATATTGTTTTTAGTTCTGCCAGGATGCCTCGTTTCACCCTCCACAACCTCGGAAGGGCGGGGTTGCTGGTTGAGTCACCCGACCCATGAGAAAGGTAGTACATGTCTCCTAATAACATAAATTAACTGTGGTTTATCACATCTTTTGAAAGCTGACTTCAATTTCTCTAGCCACACCCAGGCCTGATTACTGCCACACCTGTTCTCAATCAAGAAATCACTTAAATAGGACCTGCTTGACAAAGTGAAGTAGACCAAAAGATCCTCAAAAGCTAGACATCATGCTGTGATCCAAAGAAATTCAGGAACAAATGAGAAACAAAGTAATGGAGATCTATCCATCTGAAAAAGGTTATAAAGCCATTTCTAAAGCTTTGGGACTCCAGCGAACCACACTGAGAGCCATTATCCACAAATGGCGAAAACATGGAACAGCGGTGAACCTTCTCAGAAGTGGCTGGCCAACCAAAATTACCCCAAGAGTGCAGCGATGACTCATCCAAGAGGTCACAAAACCCCACAACAACATCCAAAGAACTGCAGGCCTCACTTGCCTCAGTTAAGGTCAGTGTTCATGACTCCACCATAAGAAAGAGACTGGGCAAAAATGGCCTGCATGGCAGAGTTCCAAGACAAAAACCACTGCTGAGCAAAAAGAACATAAAGGCTCATTTCAGTTTTGCCAGAAAACATCTTGATGATCCCCAAGACTTTTGGGAAAATACTCTGTGGACTGACGAGACAAAAGTTGAACTTTTTGGAAGGTGTGTGCCCCATTACATCCGGTGTAAAAGTAACACAGCATTTCAGAAAAAGAACATCATACCAAAAGTAAAATATGGTGGTAGTAGTGTGATGGTCTGGGGCTGTTTTGCTGCTTCAGGACCTGGAAGACATGCTGTAGTAAATGGAACCATGAATTCTGCTGTCTACCAAAAAATCCTGAAGGAGAATGTCCAGCCATCTGTTCGTGACTTCAAGCTGAAGCTCACTTGGGTTCTGCAAAAATATTTACCAACTTGTAACCATAGCAACTGTGAAGTGCACAGCTGTGAACTCTTACTCATTAACTGCTTCAAGACGTAAAGGAAAACACACCAATGGCTGACGTCAACATTTCTTTTTGAAGAGTACAGCCAGTAGGTGACACGAGTGAGGATAGCATTCCCTTTGTTCGGAAAATCACTTAAAACCACGCCCCTTGTTAAGCTGCCATCCCCATTAATCGACATAAATCAATGGGTGGACATTTCCCCTCCAACCTGGAAAATGGAGATAACTGTCCCCCACACCAATACCACCATAGACCATTTTACATCATGTTACAGAACTGAATAAAATTACTTTGAGGCACCAATTCTTTGCAGATTTTTTTAAAAAACGGCTAAATCTCTTTATTTAAAATAATAAAATGCCTACTAAGTACAACATTTCTGGAGAATGGGCAACAGCAGAGGAGAAAGAAATGAAACTGACTGACGGAGACCTTAAAATGTTAAGAGCAAGGCAAGGAGGAATTTAACATGAAAAAGGCAACAAACTGGGCAGCTAATACACAAAAATATTTCTTAAACCAAAAAAACCCCAATAAAGAACAGATCTAGATATATACTTTGCAGTCATGCAATGCAATATCTTATTAACATATACATATTTTAAATTCTGAAACACCCCAAACAACCTTGATGCAGACCCACCTGATGGTCATTGTGTGTGAGTCTGGTGAGCATCAGGGCAATTGCCTAGGAGGAGTAGTGATTTTTGTGAAATCACATAAGTACCTAGATCTCCTGACCACTGAATGGTCACCTTGACCCAGACCCACCTGAAGATTATTGTTTGTGTGAGTTTTTTTTTGACCACCAGGGCAACTGCCTAGGAGGAATAACGATTCCTGTCAAATTTGGACAGACACTGCACCATTGCATTAGCTTCTTTCAAACTCGCTTGATTAGTAGTTGGGCTGTTATTAAAGGAAAGGAGTTAGAGTGTGTTGTTTCATACGATGGACTAAATGACTAAACCGAAGGCTATTACAAGATAAATGAGGCCTGATTTGAACTATGAATCACGAAAAGCTACACAGGTAGAATCTCAAAAATACAGACCTACAAATGAGCATAACTGGTCAAAGCAGGCAACCTTACCTGCATAGAAAGCCCTGAGGTCAGTCTGGATGCAGTGCTCCAGGAAGCGCCGCAGTGGCTGGATGTGTGATATGGGACTGTCCCATTCTGTGAGGAAGTCTTCAACAATGTGATGAATTGCTTTGGGTCTCGGTAAAGGCCAGCTGGAGGGACGCAGCTTCATTTCTTCTTCTGGGGAAGAGAAATTTAAAAGTTTGCTTTAAAACAACACAACTTTAAAAAAAAAATAAAAATCCTAAAATAGCATTTCATCGATAGCGACAATCTTACTCACCAGTCGGCAGTGTGTTGAAATAGTATAACACAGGGTGCAGAAAATTAGATTTCCATGCTTTAGTCCAGTCGGTTTCAGCCCTGTTCTGCCCCAGATAGTCAATCTTCTGCTTCCCATACTGCATGAGAACGACTATCAGTCCATGCTTGGAGACCTCATGACCAGAAAGAGCGGATAAGTGAGGCAGAGCCTGGACCGGAAACTCCTCCAAGTACTCACAGTGAGAGCTTAAGTTTAAAGAAAAAGAATCAAATTAGGTGTACTGGTATCACGCCCTTTCCCTCTGGTCCATTAGAAAACAAACTACACTCTTAGTTTGGTTCCAGGTGGGAAACGCACATGGGGTAGGGAGCCCAGGGGGAAATGGACTGGTGAGGAATGAACCAGGGGGAAAAGGGCCTCGAACCGTTGTACTATATGTGTAACATACATGGAACATTGACATATAGATAGAAAGACTACTTGTAAGAGTGTAAACTTAATATACAGTATGTGGCATGAATACCAAGATACCTTCAATTACTCAAATTTGGTGGGAAATATTGATTTACCCAAAATATGAGAAAAATTCCCCACAATGCCAAGAACTACAACTACAATGTTGCTGGGATAAATGCATAATCAAGTCTCGGATACTATTGATTCAAAAGTGAGCTAAAAATCTAAAATGGGAATGGTTAAATGGATGGCAAAAAATCAAGTGACAAAGCAATAAATGAGCACCACTGGAAAAAAGCTAAATATTGTGTATCTGCTCACCCTTGAAGAAGTATTACATCCCCGAGCACCTCAAACATTTGGTAAGGTCCAGACGCCTCACCAACACGCTTCAGAATCCAGGACTGCAGCTGCGTGGTTAAAAGTTTTGTTGATGGCCACGAGTTGCTGTGGTATCGATGTTCAAGTACACGATGTACGGCTCGTGCTGCGAAAGAGGATCCAAATACTTTATTTAATCATCTGAACCACATCCATCTTAAAATAGAAATATGATGAAAATTCACTTTTTCAGCAGTTTTGTGCATCTATTTGAGTTTCTAGAGTGGCTATCAAAGAAAAAACTCTGAAAAAAACCCACAACCCATTCACTTTGTTAGGGTCCACCTTTGTCCCAGTGAACTGGAGCTCACTTTGATGACACCACCCTCCCACCTTCATCTCCACCCATTTTATCAACGGGAGTCTAAATTTACACTGACAGTACTACTATGAAGTGAACTTAGCAAGTGGTGTTGTTATAATTATTCTCTGTATATTTTACTAATCCCTCTAGATGTCTGTGTTCTCGGCTGTTCCATTAATCCACATCTGATTCTACAGTATATCTTGCATCATTCTAGCTGATTCTGTTATTTTTTTGGCCAGGGTGGCTGGGGAAATTGGGCCGTGAGTTTAGTCAGCTCAGTGGCAGTTGCTCCAGCACAGTGGGAACATCTCTGTTAGCATCCATGTAGTACCCATGGTTTTTATGGCTACTTTCATTGAGTTCTAGTCACCCCTCCATACATCACTGTTCCTACAAGGTTCATTAATCTACAGTCAATATTTCACATTGCTCTGGAATATTCTATTATATTTAGGTCAGGATAGCCCTGTTAATTGTGCTGCTAGCGTGAGCTAGTTGAGTGGTTGCAGTTGGTTTTCCTACATAATTAGACTTCTCACTGGCTGAGACAGCCCAATAGATCAGGCCCTTAGTATCAGCTTAGCTGAGGGATTGTAGTAATTTTTATGGCTATTTTGTATACCAGGTATCACCAACTAAAACTGCAAAAGGTCCGATAAGTTGTTCCTCCTCCCCAGCCGAGGTCCGAACTAGGTGTGGGAATCTTTAGGCACCTAATGAGTCGATTATGATTCAGAACTCAGACTTGATTCTAAAACCATTCTCAGTGCATTATGATGCATTTTTTTTCTATTCAAGATTTTTCTCTCCCACTGTGTGACAACTTGGCCCTTTTAAAGCAAAGTATTTGCAATGGCCCATGAGTTTACTTCCAACATCTTTTATTAGAACAAATGGAAGAGAAATCTGACACATGGGGGGCATTGGTGGCCTAATGGTTAGGGATGTGGACTGGTGAGCAGAGGGTCGCGGGTTCGATCCCTGGACCAGCAGGATTAGATCTGGGTGGGACAGATATCATAGCAGTGTTTGCCCCACCCTCCTTAACGCCACTGTGGTGCCCTTGAGCAAGATCCTTAACCCCAACTGCTCCAGTGGAGCTGCTCAGTGGCCACAGGTCAGTCTGTGGTTGTACTGGGCAGCTTCCTGGTGTGAATGTGAACAGGGCATCCTTGAAAAAGAGAGGTTTCCTCTCAATGGAACTACCCTGCATAAATAAAGGTTAAATAAGAAAAAAATAAAATAAACGGACAAATTTATCTTAAAATGTACTTTTAAGAACCGTCATCCTTTCAGAAAGCCACAGCTGTCTCCAGACAGGCCAATATCATTTAACTTCCTTTCACACATTATTTTATTAAGCTCACGTTTTAGCGGCTTTTAGCTCTATATTAATTTTTAAACCAAAAGAGTATTAAAATTAATTCTTTGTTCAATTTCAAACAAAATGTAATATCTATCCATCCATCCGTCGTCTTCTGCTTAATCCTTTTTGGGTCGCAGGGGGCTGGAGCCTATCCCAGCATCTTTGGGCAAGAAGCAGGGTACAAAATGTAATATAAAATTTTATAATACAGGAGAACACTATATGTGTTTGTTGACTCCAAATAAATAGGTCTAAAATTCTAAAATCTACAACTAAAATCCTAAAAATGTTTTACAGGAGAACACAAACTAAATTGTATTGCATTAAAAAAAGATTAATATCTAAAAAAACAAAATTTCACAAAAGTCCACCTCCATACAATATTTTCAGTGCAGAAAAAACTCTTTCAAACTAAGACAAAAAATGGACACAAAATATAATCCCAGGACAGAATTCCTCAACATTTTTTTTTTTGTTATCAACAGTAAACTCTGTTACAGCATGGATGGAGCTGTAACTCCATGGTTACAGGGAGAGGGGAGGTGGAACTTTTTATGTTAACACATGGAGCTTTTACTGTTTTTAAGTGATAACCAGTGACCTCACCTCTGCATCCCAGCATGGACTACTCTCAGCTTACAACAGTGCTTCTTTTTGTGGGTACAGACTGGTCTGTCCAGGGTGGATGTTGGCCTTGTGTGTGTGTGTGGGGGGGGGGGGGGCAGCGGACCTGATTTTACAACCCGCTGCATACTTTCTGGAGCGGTTGGAGCCACAGAGTCTCTGCAGAAAGTGGTGTTTCTGGGACAGCAAAGAGGGCAGTCTACAGCAGGAGAGTGCCCAAGGGCTCGTGCCATAATCTGTTGGGCGGTCGCCGATGCAGCAGTTCAGTTCAGCTTTTTCCCCACCAAAACAAAACAGTCTCCCTTTTCCCGAAATTGTATCAAAAGGCTTTGCGGTCCAGTCGGAGGCCTCTTGGGGTCTGGATCCGGACCGGAGTCTACCAGTTGGTGACTCCTGTTCTATACATTTTATCTGTGCCACTAGACATCCATCATCACAGCCAGATCACCTCACTCCTAGACAGCGGTTTGAGCAGTGGCAGTCAGCTGCCATTAGCAGAGTTAGCCATTCACTCAGAGTTTATGCACTTATTATGCTCCTGGTGGATCAAGCCAGCGCCTGTGCATGGCAGCTCTGCCGCCATCAGTGTGTGAATGTGTGTGTGAATGGGTGGATAGCAGGATCTGTAAAGCGCTTTGGTCATCTAGAGATGAGAAAAAGCGCTATATAAGTGAACGCCATCTATTGTACCCCAGGGACTGATCCTATCCTATCAACCACTCAGACTACACACTCCTGTCCCAAATACCTATTTTATTTGGGCTTTTACAATCTCACATTCAGCCAGTTTTATGTTAGCTTGCTCAGGCTGGCTCCAACAGCTGAAGCTAACAGCTAATATTAGCATCGAATCAACAGTGGATCTCAACAGTGACAAAAGAGGGAGGTGGGTTGGATGTACTGGGGCTTATTAGCATTTGAAGAAACATGCACCAAAACAGGTCTTTCTTGGAAAGACTGTTTCAACTGGATGGAAAATGGGGCTGCAGTATTTAAACCCTGACATATTTTGACCAAAGCACGTCACAGACAGTTCACATCTAGGAACTCTGTTACCATGTGGAAAAAGGGCATAATATGTCCCCCTTAAAAACTCCATCCGTCTGGTGTCCTACCAACTATGAAGCAACTCTGTTCTACAATGAGGAGCAAGCCTTAACCCAAGTAAAAAAAAATGCTGTCAATAAATAAATTGAACCTTTCTTCACAGCTAGAAATAAAAACAGCTCTTCAACTTGAACCTGTGTAACGGAATCCATGGACGAAACCCCCAGCAGAGGAGCGGTAGTCTCTCGAATGAGAAGCTGTTCCAAGCACAAACAATCCGGGGGTGTTTTTCCCCTCGTACCAGGCTGTCAGCCCCGGCAACCTCCCTTTGGCATTCTCACTGTTCGGTGGACAGGCAGAGCTGAGGACAGTTGCATACAACAAGAACATTATTTGGAAAAAAACCCCCAACCTTTTATCGAGTAAAACATTAAATCAATGCAGATGTAAAGTTCACCGTGTTCCATATATCTATACCTGTCAAATATGCTGAAGTTAAATCGGAATCCGAGGCATCGAATCACACGGTCGTAGGGTTTTCTCATGGAGAAATTGTCAATGTGGTGCCCTGGCAACTCTTCCTGTGTCACACCTGAACTGTTCTTCCCCTCCTTGTTTTGCACATACTTATTCAGCGTAAGATAGAGCTGAGTCTTTTTCTTCTTTCCACTTGACTTCCTCCTGCTCTCCTCTTTTCGTTGCGCGATAACGATTTTCTCCAGGCTTGCCTCTGCCAGCCCATCAAGGGACTTCAGCTGATATGTGTCTATTAAATCATTATTAACAGCTCTTAAAAAGAAAAAGAAGTATGATTATTTGTCCGTTTACTGTGTTTATAGCAAGTTAATTGAGTAATACATAGTAGGGTTATCTGAGGAAAATTTAAACATTAAGAGCCTTTAACAGACTTAATATGATTTTACCAGATAAACAACACTAACACGTTTCTTAGGCAATAAGACATACAGTATATGGCTATTTAAAATACAAATACACAAGCTACATTATTGAGGCTTATAAATCAATATTTATAAAACATGCAAAACATTTTAATACATACTATAAATAGAATAGGTCTGAAAAACTGCAAATTCCTGAGAGAAAAAGTTACAAACTTAACTAAAAAAGTTGCAACGATGACAAGACAAAAATAAAGGGAAAATGAGAACAAAACTATTAAAAAGGGCACAAATTTGTGTGTGTGTGTGTGTGTGTGTATGTGTGTGTGCAAATTTCTAAAAAGGAAATGGCAAGTTTATGATGGATGGCAAAGCTGCAAATGTACAAAAAAAAAGTTGCCAAAAATATTCACAAATTTATGAAGGAAAAGTTGCAAATTTATGAAAAAAAAAAATTGCAAATTTACGTCGGAAAAGCTGCACATTTTTGAGAAAAAGTTGCACATTTATAACAAAAAAGTCACAATTTTCAGGAATAAAGTGACAACTTATGAAAAAAAAAATTGCTTATTTAAACATAAATTAGCTGTTTTTACTTTAATTAAATACATACACTACTCACAAAAAGTTAGGGATATTCAGCTTTCGGATGAAATTTCAGGATGCACCTAAAATGCACTATAACCTTTACAGGTGAACTTAATTTGACCTTCTCTAACCTTTTGAATGCACATGTCCAACTGTTCAATGTTTCAGTATTTTCTGCATAACTTGCTGTTCTCTAACAAGGAGCTTAACAGCAAAATTCACAGCAGGTGTTTGATCCATGAATCGACCAATAAATTTTCTGGTTCAATTAGAATTGGTATTTAAACAGTCCTCTTCATCATGCTGTTCACATTTTGATATCATGAGACCAAGACGACACCTAACAATTGATCAACAGTACCTTGCCACTGCAAGGCTTCAAAGAGGATGTTCTCAGAGGGAAGTGGCCACTGAGCTTAGAGTGTCACAGAATGTCATCAGCAGGTTGCAACAGAGATACAGAGAGACTGGAAGAGTCACAGAAAGGCATAGAAGTGGACATCCTTTGGCCACATCCCACGCTGATGACCGCTTCATTGTGAATAATGCACTGCAGAACCAAATGATGAATGCCACTCAACTCCAGGCACATTTAAGGGAGGTGAGAGGCACCCAAGTGTCATATAAGACCAATTGAAACCATTTACATCAGCGTGGTCTGCGTGCTAGACAACCTGCAAGTGTACTTGACTACACCACCAGGCACAGGTGTCATTGTCTTGCATGGGCCAGGGAGCATTTACACTGGACAAGGGACCAGTGGGCCTCAGTGCTGTTCGCTGATGAAAGTCGATTCACGTTGAACAGAAATGATGGCCGCCAACAATGTTGGAGACGTCAAGGAGAGCGCTATGCATCAGCCACTGCTGTCGCCAGACAAGCCTCTGGTGGTAGTGGTGTTACAGTCTGGGCAGGTGTGTCTAGTCAATACAGAACTGCCCTACTCCTTGTGAATGGTACAGTGACAAGCCGATACTACCTGAATAACACCATTAATCCAGTCATTTTGCCCCTGCATGAACAACACAGGCCTAATTTCATCTTTATGGACAACAATGCTCCAGCTCATCGAGGTCGCATCATTAGGGAATGGCTGCTGGACGCTGTGGTACCTCAAATGGCATGACCTGCACTTTCTCCAGACCTGAATCCCATAGAAAAACTATGGGATCAGCCGAGTCACCGTATAGAGGCTCGTAACCCTGCACCCCACTACCTCAAAGACCTGAGGGTTGCCTTTCAAGAAGAGTGGAATGCCATGCCTCAGCAGATAATAAGTCGACTTGTGAACAGCATGAGACGTCGTCAAGCTGTAATTGATGCTCAAGGGCACATGACAAGTTATTGAGATACTGACATTTTTTTGTTGTGGTATGTCCACCACTATTGTTGGCTTTTGTTTCAATAAATTGTTTGAGATGAGGAAATCACCATTGCATGCTTCTACTTAAATGCCCTCTTTCAAGATATAGTATTACTGTAGGGTGAATTTTTTACATTTTCCATAAATTTCACCCGAAAGCCAAATATCCCTAACTTTTCGTGAGCAGTGTATGTGTTGTGGCTCTGTGGAGCTTTGATTTAGCTAAAAACTGGTCTAAATTTCCTTTTTTTCTAGTAAACGTTGCTGCCCCAGACTCAAACCAAGTTTCTTCACAAAGCCTGGCTATTATACTAACAGTGTCCCTGCTGTTTTTAAAGGGTCCGATTAATTAATTAGTAAAATTGCATTTTTGTGGGGTTTAAACTTTTAAAATGCAAAGACAAGTTACATGTATACCCTTAACTATTAAATGCTTATTTTACAGAGTAATACACACTGCCTTTAAAGAAATTAGTAGACTGCCCTTCCTGGGTTTCATGTCACAATCCAACAAGCCCCACCTTCGAAGTTAGCAAAACAAAAGCATTCTGACTACTTTGCTCCTTGTGATTGGCAAATTGAAAACCCCTGTACCCAATCAGATTAGAGGCTTACATATAAGACATATGACATTTGGTTTCTAAAATTAAATATGTCCTTGGGGATGTCAAAACTTAATAAAAAATCAATCCTTGGAAAATGCACAGTGTGGTACATTTGTACATTTAAAGTGTCATCACTGTTACCTTAGATCTCCGACATAATGTGTTTGCCAAGCCAGTCGAACAGGGCTGGAGCTGAGCATGTGCACCCGACTCGCACTCCCCAAAATGCTTTGAGCCGTTTCAAAAGCAGAGTTCCCCTTCCCCAGAATAAGCACAGACTGGCCCTTGTAGTCTTCCGGATTAGTGGAGATGGACTCGTATTCCTCAACCAGGTCAGAGCCAACAAAGTCTACCTTCTGAGGATCCCACAAACCTGTGGCCACCAGGAGGACACTGTAGAAGAGAGGACAAATGTACAACATCCCAATCCAGGCAAATTTATGGATTTCTGTGTGGCTAACAACATACCTGCATGCGTATTTAGATGCATGTTGGTCAGTCAGGATGTAGCTCCTCCCACTGGTCGACTGCACTGCTCTGATCCTGCCGATGTCCACGCCATACCGTACCCTCAGGTCGAGCTCCTTCACAAACATGGACAAGTAAAGAGGAAACGCGTCAGCTGGTGGGTAAAATTCACTGCTCACTCTCCTGAAGAGGAGGTCCGGCTTATCGCTCAGCAGGGAGTTCCAGTCATGTCGCAGGTTGAACTCTCGGTTCCGTCTTCCAGTGTAGATCTTGTTGATGCTAATGAGCTTCCTGTGCCTGGGATACCTTTAGGCGAACAAAACAGAGAACTGGATGCTTGTTTACCAGAGATTTAGACAAGCCAGGGTGACCCACTCACAAGGCCATAAGTATAGGAATGGAAAGCAAATGGAAAGATTCCTACTTGTTGAAGAAGCTGCCAGGTCCTGAATTCCTCTCCAGGATGATGTAATCTCTTCTGGCTCTGGAGAGGAAGTATCCCATCTGCAGCCCTGCAGGGCCAGCTCCAAGAACACAGTAATCATATTTGTGGGTGTTGTTTTGGTGGCCTAAGCCACAGCCAAGAAGGGTAAGAAGGATGACACAAGGTAGGCATGGATCCATAACCTGCTGGACACAAAACAGTGTAGTAAAAAAACTATTAGCACAATGAATTGCTTTAAACATATTTAAATTAATTTGTCAATTGATGGATTGAGATGGTTGCTCTGGAAGGCAAATTATGTTGCATATGAATCCTGCAAAGTCTGTGGTAAATGCACCTTGAAAAAACTGAAATATGTTGTATTATAGAAGGGGAAAAAAGAAGCGCTCAAGAAGACATGGATTCCCTTCTTACAATTTATAACTGCTTATACTTATTAATCACCATGTATGTAATTTGTAATAAGTTTAGACTGTTAACCATCTGTTTCTGAGACGTATAATTATGATTAGTGGAGTGTTTTTACTATTAAGTAAAACCAGGAAAACAATGGTTATCCCAAGTAATCTAATGGAAAACAAAGCATGAGAAGAGTGACAAAAACCAAAGGCCTATGCAAGCTGTTTTATTTTTTAAGCTAAATGATCCTTGTGGCTGCTTTATCGATTAATTCTTTTTGGGAATTGATGTTTTTGTTCTGATGCATGGAGATTGTGAAATGTTTTGCATATTTTGGATGTACACCTAAAATTAAACCAGCACTGAACACACACACGTGCATATGTATGTGACGTTGTGAGGGTTCACACAAGAAAGGAGAGATGACTGTGACGAGAACAGGCTTTATTTACAGTATACACGCTTCCTCAACACAGACAGGAGGGGAGGTCATTCACACCGACCCCCGTCTCACTGAGGGTGACACAAACGCATGATCAGTTACTGCTCTGACTCTTCTTATAACACTGACACTTTAGAACACACGAATGATAACACCCTTTGAATCCTCCGCTGCCAAAGCATGCCAGGAGAATCCCCGTCCCCTTAACCACTTGCGCTCCGTTGTTCCGCGGGCGGGCAAGTCTCTGCGTCCTAGGGCGCACGAGAGCGCACTCGTGCGTTCTCGGACGCATGACGCATGATAGAGATACTGATGGTGGTGATGTAGGTGGTGTGGCCTCCAAGCGCCACTGAAAAAAAAAAGCTGCAGACACAGCCGCGAACAGATTAGTTCATCTGATTGACCTCTCATTCGACTAATAAGAGCCTTGAATTGGGTTTCTGAAACCTTGAAGAACCAATGAATGAAAACCTAGGAAGGAGGACCCGCCTACTGTGAATGCAGGAGCCAATTGAAGCACAGAAGTTTGGGCTGGGTGAAGAGAGATTTACTGTTGCAGCTGATGAAAAAAAAGGACGCTGGACGAACCTGCTACAGACCCAGCAGCATAGAGACCACCCACAAGTGGGACCTGCACTCATTCCAGCAGAATAGATGTTTAGGATTCTCTTCCGTCATCATAGACCGACGGAGGCCGACGACAAAAGTCGTAAATCATTCGCCAAAACGGCAATAATGAAATTATGTTTTGACCGGGATCCACGAGCGGACCAGCGTGGTGTTCGTCTGACAATGGGGAAGAGAAGTTCGCCAGGACTCTGCTGCTGTGAAGAGGTAAGGTGTTATAAGCTAAATTTATTATTTATCCCTGAAAATTGTAATCAAAAAATGACTTTTGACCAATCGGTAAATTACAACTGTACGGCGCACGAAGTACGAAGTGCGTGCGCCGCGATAAACGGTTCATTTGCCGTGTTCGGACCGTGAACGCCCCCCCCCCCGCTGCAGAAGAGGAACGGGGGGGGGCGTTCATGGTCCGAACGCCCCCCGGTCCGCGGGGGGAAGCATATGTGTCTATTCCGTCATGTAGCGATGGCCGTCCTCTGTAGCGAGGGGGGGGGACAACCCCCCCCCCCCACACACACAGTAGCGAGGGGGGGGGGAGCCGCTGTGACAGCGTTGCTGTGGAAACATGCAACGAGTGTAATCCGTCATGTAGTGAGGGCCGAACTCCGTCCTTTGTAGTGGGGGGGGGACAACCCCCCCCCCCACACACACAGACACAGTCCTGAATGTGACCTTTCATTAGAGCCCAAAATGAAGATTCTACATTGAATTATTCAAAAGTTATAGATGTTTTTCCAAACTGTGCCATTTGGCACAATTTGGCACAGTTCCAAAATGCTTGGGAACAACCTGAGAACAAAGCTGTGTAAAATATTCATTTTTTGTGGTATTGTAACCAAATTTGGATCTCAGCTTGATAACACTTGGTTCTACATTTCTGTTGCATTTTCCAGCCGGATCGGACAGCTCTGTGTTATTTGCAAGCATTTGTATCCAAAAAAACACCGTGGCCAAATTTATTTTCTTCAAGTTCAGTATGTTTAGATGACTGTAACTCAGTGGCCGGAGCACGTAGAGAGATTATGTTTTTTTTGCCAAAAAATTCAAAGTGTTTTCCTTTAAATGAGACCAACCCCATGAAGATGCTGCAAAGGGTTGAAGAACAGCTTTCGATTTACTTTGGGCACGTTATTTTTTGGCATTTTTAGGAAAATTGCCCGGAGTGCAAGGGGTTAACACAGCCCCGACGTTACACTGTCCCCCCCGGACTGGCTTCTGTCCCCAGAATAATAAAAGTCCAGTTCAAAAGTCCAACACGAATCCGTCCAGGTGTCGGGGCGGCCTCTGTTGTCGACGACCAGCATGCACAGACCCGCTAGTGTTCATCTGTGCCTCGGTCGGAGTATCTGGTTGGGGTCAAGGCCCTGGCTTGACCACCCGCGGGGCGGATGGTCGCGGTGGAGTACCACGACCCGGTCTCTTTTCTCCAGCCTCCAGCCACCAATCTGTCAAGCTGATCAAGTTTGCGGACCAGTGAAGCTGGGGAGAAGCTGAGCGCGTGCATGGAAATAACTGACTGGGGCATGTTTAAAGAAGCCACGCATGATCTGGATGAGTACACGGACACTGTGAACTCATATATCCACTTTTGTGAGGAGAGCATTCTTCCATCGCGCACCAGGGTGAGGTACTCAAATGACAAGCCCTGGTTCACTGCTAAGCTCAGACAGATCAGGAAGGAGAAGGAAGCAGCGTTGAAAAGTGGAGACAGGGACTGCTACAGGGAGGTCAAATATCGGTTTAGCAGAGAGCTGAGGAGAGCTAAATCTGTGTATTCTGAGAGACTCCAGCAGCAGTTCACTGCTAACGACTCTGCTTCTGTGTGGACAGGACTGAGGCAAATCACCAACTATCGGCCTCAGGCTTCTAAAGGTCAGGATGACAAAGCCCTTTGTCAAAGACTGTCCCAACATTATGCCCGTTTTGACACCTCGTCAGCTGTGTCCATCTCCCCCCTCCCCCCAGCGCCACTGCCTCCACGGTCCCCACTTCATCAAAGGCGCCCCCCCCCCTCCTCCCCTGCCCTTGTCATCAGTGAGCAGGACGTGCACAGACAGTTCTCCAGACTGAACCCGCGCAAGGCCCCCGGTCCGGACGGCGTGTCTCCCTCCACCCTGAGACACTGTGCAAAAGAGCTGACTCCTGTCTTCACAGATATTTTTAACACCACCCTGAAGTTATGCCACGTGCCGACCTGCCTCAAAACCTCCACCATCATCCCTGTCCCCAAGAAGCCATGGATCACTGGACTTAACGACTACAGACCTGTAGCGCTCACCTCTGTAGTCATGAAGTCCTTTGAGCGCCTGGTCCTGCCCCACCTCAAGTCCATCACCACTCCCCTCCTGGACCCGCTGCAGTTTGCCTATCGAGCCAACAGGTCTGTGGACGACGCAGTCAACCTGGCCCTCCACTCCATCCTGCAGCACCTGGACTCCCCGGGAACCTACGCCAGGATCCTGTTTGTGGACTTCAGCTCTGCTTTCAACACCATCCGCCCCGCTCTGCTCCGGGACAAGCTGTCCCTGCTCAACGTGCCTGACTCCCTCTGCAGGTGGATCACCGACTTCCTGACGGACCGGAGGCAGCATGTGCGGCTGGGAAAGACTGTCTCAGACTCTGTTAGCATCAGCACCGGGTCACCCCAGGGCTGTGTACTTTCCCCCCTACTCTTCTCCCTTTATACCAACTCCTGCACCTCCAGCCACCAATCTGTCAAGCTGATCAAGTTTGCGGACGACACCACCCTCATCGGGCTCATCTCCAATGGCGACGAGTCCGTCTACAGGAGAGAGGTGGCCCAGCTGGCGTCCTGGTGCAGCCACAACAACCTGCAGCTGAACGCTCTGAAGACAGTGGAGATGATTGTGGACTTCAGGAAAGTCACAACCCCTCTGCCCCCCCTCACCCTCACAGGCTCTCCCATCACCACTGCAGATTCCTTCCGCTTCCTGGGCACCACCATCACCCGGGACCTCAAGTGGGAGTCGACCATCAGCTCCCCCATCAAAAAGGCCCAGAAGAGGATGTTCTTCCTGCGGCAGCTGAGGAAGCTCAAGCTACCCACCAAGATGTTGGTGCAGTTCTACACAGCCATCATTGAGTCCATCCTCACCACCTCCATAACCGTGTGGTACGCAGGAGCCACTGCCAGAGACAGACTAAGGCTGCAGCGCGTCGTGCACGCTGCTGAGAAGGTGATCGGCTGCAAGCTCCCATCCCTCCAGGACCTGTACATCTCCAGGACCCGGAGGCGTGCAGGCCGGATCATAGCCGATCCCTCACACCCTGGTCACGTACTGTTTGCCCCCCTCCCCTCAGGTAGAAGACTTCAGTCCATTCAGACTAAAACCTCCCGTCACATGAACAGCTTCTTCCCCTCTGCCATCAGACTGCTGAACACTAAGTGACTTATTGACTATGCACTATATACTGTACAGCAGCTCAACCAGACTCATGTCAATCATCACTGTTTTCTTTTTGCATTACCGACTGCACTATGTGGTACTCCAAAATATCTGCTGCTCGCTAATATATTTAAAAACTGCTTTGACTAGTATTACTCATTCATATTCTACATTTTATTGCATGTATAGTTTTTTTATTCTATCTTTTATTTTTATCATGTTTAATGTTGCAGCATTGCACCGAGACAAATTCCTAGTTTGTGTACTACATGAACAATGGCAATAAATCTGATTCTGATTCTGAAAAGTCCAACACGAATCCGTCCAGGTGTCGGGGCGGCCTCTGTTGTCAACGACCAGCATGCACAGACCCGCTAGTGTTCATCTGTGCATCGGTCGGAGTATCTGGTTGGGGTTAAGGCCCTGGCTTGACCACCCGCAGGGCGGATGGTCGCGGTGGAGTACCACGACCCGGTCTCTTTTCTGCAGCCTCACCCTGTACACCACATCCGACAGTCTCTGTAGGATCACGCATGGTCCCGACCAATGGCTCGCCAGTTTTGGTGACAGTCCTCTTTTTTTCTCTGGGCAGAAAACCCAGACTCAATCTCCTGGTGCAAAGTCCCTCCCCTGGCAGCGGGAGACATATGCTTGCTTCTGCCGGCTCCCTGCTGCTGCCAGGGCCTCCCGAGCCAGTCTGTGCACCATGTGGAGACGTTCTTTCAAGCAAAACGAATAATCCAACCCCGGTTTGCCCTCCACCTCCGGCTCCGGGGGGGGGGGGGGGGAAATACCAAATCCACCGGTGTGCGCAGCTCACGTCCAAACATCAGGGCTGCAAGAGTGCACCGGGTGGATTCCTGTGCTGCCTTCCAGTACGTCCACAGAACAAAGGGCAGATGCAGGTCCCAGTCTCGCTGTCGCTGGTCCACTAGGACAGCGAGCTGGGTGGTAAGGGTCCAGTTGAACCGTTCGACCAGGCCGTCGCTCTGTGGATACAGCGGGGTGGTCCGGGTCTTCCAGATGCCCAGCCGCTTGCAGACCTCCCCGAAGACCTCTGCCTCAAAGTTCCAACCCTGATCACTGTGCAGCTCCTCCGGTGCACCAAACCAACAGAACATCTCGTCCACCAGTTTTGATGCTGTGGTGGCGACGCTCTGATCAGGGACCTGATCTGATCTGTAGCCGCAGCCTGGCCTGTCGGATGGCGTCCAATACTTCCCGGAGGTTGGACAGGGCGCCGTCAAAATCAGCTGCGTGAACCAACAGGTCATCCAGATAAACAATGCAGCGGCTCCGGGGCACGTAAGCCAACACTCACTCCATCAGACGTTCAAAGGTGGCCGGGGCGTTGCAAAGTCCAAACGGCATCACCTTGAACTGATACAGTCCCTGCCCGATGGAGAAGGCTGTTTTCTGGCGGGCCTCAGGTGACAGCTCTACCTGCCAATAGCCGTTGTGGATGTCCAGTGAGCTGAACCAGCTGGAGCTGGCGATGTGATCCAGCGCGTTATCGATGCAGGGTAGGGGGTAGGAATCTGCGGGTGACGTCATTCAGGCATTGGTAATCCACACAGAACCGCCACAAACCGTCCTTTTTCCTAACCAGCACCACCGGCGCCGCCCAGGGGCTGCTGGAGGGCTCAATAATGTCTGCCTCCAGCATTTCCCATACTTTTTGTTCTGCTGCCGCCCGCCTTGAAAAAGGCAGATGGCGGGGGTGGAGCCGGATCGGCCTGGTCTCACCGGTGTCGATCCTATGCTGCACCAAGCTGGTTTGGGTGCACTCCTCATCCTTCGCAGCGAAGACGTCCATATAGCAGTCCAACAGCTCCCACAGCTGGCGTCTCTGTCCTGATTCCAGTCCGCAGCAGCTCTGCTGGAACAAGTCCTCGACCGCCTGTTGCGTTCCTGCTGACACCTTGACCCGCTCCACTGTGGCCCTCCCCCTTGCTGTCTTTATCGGTGGTCGCGCTCCCTCTGCTCGTGCTGGTGGCACTGTTGTGTTCAGTACTTGCGGTGACCCGCCCGGTTCGGTCTGCCCTGGCGACCCCTCGATCACGCAGGCCTCCGGGTTTCTCCTCTGGGCCTCACTGCAGAGCGTGACGGTCCGAGCCCCCAGCAGGAGGGACGATCTGGCGGTGTCAATTTTTGCGCTCCATGCTGCGAGCAGATCAAGTCCAATAATGCAGGGGTCTTGAATGTCAGCCAGCCAGAATGGATGGTTTGTGTTCTGGCCAGCCACCCCCACCACAAGAACTCTCCGCCCTCCCAGTCTGGCGTGCTCACCGGTAGCTGTGGTGACACAGCGTTCTGCCTGGTCCGTACCTGGCAGCACTCCGGGTCGGACCAGGGAGATAGTAGAACCGGTGTCGATCAGGGCCCGGATTGGTGTGTTGTCCAGGCTGCACTGTAGGTACATCCCTGGTGAATGTTCAATTCGGCCCACACGTGGTGACAGTTCATCGGGGAGAATGTCTGTGGGAGGCGGCAGGTCCCCGTCCATGCTACCTCGCTGTAGTTTGATGTTGGTGAGGGGCCGGTTTGTCGCAGGGGTGGGTGCCGGGCAGTACTGTGCGATGTGTCCTAGCTCCCTGCAGTGGAAGCACCTTTCCTTGTGCCGCCGTGGCCGTCTTCTCCTTGGCCGCACCGCTGTGGTCTGGCGCAGTTCCTCCTCCTCGCTCTCAGCTGTGGCCTGGAAGGCTCTCTGCCTCGGTGCCAACGCATCAGCTGCAAAATCCATTAGCGGTTCCACCTGCTCCGCTTCTGCCACAGCCGTCTCCCAGCTGCTCATGGCGTGAATCTGGATGTGGCTCTGGAGCTGGGCCGGACAGAGCCCCTGGATGAAGTTCCGGAGGGCGAGCTTCTCCACTACCCCCGGTTCGAAATCCGGATAGCTACATCATGTCAGCAGCCGTACGTCCGCTGCGTAGGCTCCCAGGCTCTCTCGGCTGCCTCGCCGGCAGTTGGCCAGCTGTTCCTCGGCGTGCTCAACATTGGCCGCTCTCCCAAACCGCCTCCGAAGCGCTCCTTGTAGTGCTGGCCAGCTGCAACGTTCCTTGGGCCGGAGATCAGACAGCGTGCAGCGAGCCCTTCCCTCCAGGGCCAGCGCAACCTGCACGGCAGTCTCTTCGGGTGGCCAGCCGTTCAACAAAGCAGCCAGCTCGACCTGGACCAGGTAGCTGTCCAGCAGGGTTTCACCGTTGAAGCAAGGAAGTTTGGCCCGCTGCCGGATGGGTGGGATGGTCACCTCTTAATCGATCGCCGCCCCTGGTCGCAGTGGAATCGACGGCCCGTCCTTCCCTGAAAAGGGTGGGGAGCGGGGCTGATCTGCTCTGCTTAGCCCATCCTGCCTTGAGAAAGGCAGAAGGCGGGGTACGCTGGTCCCGTCGGGTCCGCTGCTCCATTCATCCCAGCGAGCAACTCCGGGGTCCCAGCAGGGCGACGAACCGCTCCAGCTGCTGAATCTCTGCTCTGATCCTGGCTTCCATCTGCTCCATAATCCCACTTCTGGCACCAGTGTGACGTTGTGAGGGTTCACACAAGAAAGGAGAGATGACTGTGACGAGAACAGGCTTTATTTATACATGCTTCCTCAACACAGACAGGAGAGGAGGTCACTCACACAGACCCCCGTCTCACTGAGGGTGACACAAACGGATGATCAGTCACTGCTCTGACTCTTCTTATAACACTGCTGTTTTGGCACACATATTTGAGTTGCTTAGGCTGCATATGTATATTACTGTTGCCTCACGTCTTAGAATGAACAATAAGTCTGGGTCTCCTGGGGATAACAGGAGGGTGCGAAATGTGATCTTTAGAGATGGCCTTGAGAGACTTCCTGACCACCAGGGTTTTAGGTGGAGGGGAGAAGACCTGGGGGACGATGTATTGTGTCTTGGGATTTAAAGACAATGTGACTCTGTACTTTGATGTCCCGGGTATAAAAAGGGCAGATGTGGGAGGATGGTTCTCTTTTCTGTTTGAGAGGATGTTGGAGATACGTGAATGTTAATAAACCTGAATTGAGAAATAAACTCAGCCTCATCTTTTCACGCTCTCCACACTGGTGACCTTAAAGTGTACCTGTGGTGGTCGTGAAGACGCATTTAACTTGAAAACATTAGGAAAAGGTATTTGTTATTTGGGTAAATAATTGTTGCCAACCATATACCACCTGAGATATATTGAAATAGGACCGTGGGCATGGCCAGCCAATGAAAACTATGGGCGCCGCCATGACATATGCGGAAGTGACGTCATACCGTTGCTACTGAAAAGACAACACTCCCGTCTGTATGAGAGACTAGGGTGCTGTTGTGAGTGTTTTTGTTCTATTATGGCTGAATTGTCGGACTCTGAGGAAGAATTCGTCCAACATGGCTACAGGTTTGAGCCAGAAAGGTCTTCTGAGGGTGAAAGTGACGAAGTGGTCCTCACACACAACGCAATTTCGTCTGACAGGATTCGTCTGTGCCCTGTTCCGAGATTGCGCAATCACTTTTCCTCTATGATCTTCTGACAAGGTGAGCTGGGTTTGGGTACACAAAAGAAGTGTTTATCTTTGTTTTTTCGCTTATTATTGAGACATCCAAAGGCTTTACATTCCGCCATGTTGCGATATCCATATCGCATTGTATGTTTTTGTTTTAACAAGAGCGCCGAGTGTCTGCCGCTGTGTATAGCGGCGAGGGAGGAGCCGAATCATCTGCCGTGTTGCGGCAGGTATAAGCTCAGATCAGACAAGACGACCCGCTGAATTTAAGCATTTATTTATTTATTTTCTAATCGTTTTAGTTCTGCATTTAATATGAACCCTGAGTTTGAAATAAACATTTGAATTTTGGTCCTCACACACAACGCAACGCGCCGAGTGTCTGCCGCTCTGTATAGCGGCGAGGGAGGAGCCGAATCATCTGCCGTGATGCGGCAGGTATAAGCTCAGATCAGACGAGACGACCTGCTGAATTTAAGCATTTATTTATTTATTTTCTAATCGTTTTAGTTCTGCATTTAATATGAACCCTGAGTTTGAAATAAACATTTGAATTTTGGTCCTCACACACAACGCAACGCGCCGAGTGTCTGCCGCTCTGTATAGCGGCGAGGGAGGAGCCGAATCATCTGCCGTGTTGCGGCAGGTATAAGCTCAGATCAGACGAGACGACCCGCTGAATTTAAGCATTTATTTATTTATTTTCTAATCGTTTTAGTTCTGCATTTAATATGAACCCTGAGTTTGAAATAAACGTTTGAATTTTGGTCCTCACACACAACGCAACGCGCCGAGTGTCTGCCGCTCTGTATAGCGGCGAGGGAGGAGCCGAATCATCTGCCGTGTTGCGGCAGGTATGAGCTCAGATCAGACGAGACGACCCGCTGAATTTAAGCATTTATTTATTTATTTTCTAATCGTTTTAGTTCTGCATTTAATATGAACCCTGAGTTTGAAATAAACGTTTGAATTTGAATTTGAATATCCCGAAAGCCACTGCTCATCCGGGCACTCCAGGCTCAGCCAATATTGATCCAGATCGCGGTGCCCGCTTTATTACGTCACAGGAAGCGTCCTGCAAGGCCATGTAGCTGCTAGTATGGCTGCACCCATGTTTTGCGGACATAGCTGAACCAGCACATCAGCAATGGATTTATATCAAATTGCTTTGAACATGAATTTCAACTTAAACTTGAACTAGAACGTGAGACAGGGGCTCAATATATCTTTTTTTTCATGACCATAAGACGTATCATGAGCAGAAGCAATTCCCCCGAGCCGGACTCGCCAGGAACCAGCCAGGCGAACGAAGTCTCAGTCAAACTACCAGAATTCTGGCAGGACAACCCGCACTTCTGGTTCCTCTTGGCCGAAGCTCAGTTCGCTCTCGGGGGAATAACGGCGGATGACACGAAATTCTACCACGTTATCGCCAAGCTCGACAACCGCACAGCTCGACATGTGCAGATCCTGGTGCAGCGTCCACCCGCTGGCGACAAATACGGCGGGTTGAAGGCTGCACTCATTCAGCGTTTCACTCCCTCGGCCCAGGAGAGAGCAGAGAGACTCCTGGCCCTGAACGACTTGGGAGAAAGCACGACTGTCCACCTGATGGAAGACATGCTGAGGCTGAGAGGCTCAGATGACGACGATTTCCTTTTCACCCACATTTTCCTGAGAACCCTACCGTCGGAGACGAGAGCGACCCTGGCAGGTTCACAGTTTGTGGCCCAGCGGGACTTCCACGCGCTGGCCCAGGAGGCACAGCGGATTCTCAATGCCAGCAGATGGCGCACGGCCACCACAGCAGCGACAGACCTCGGCGCGACGGCCGGGAATGGCGGGTGGCCAGAGGCGGCGGAGGCAGACCCACCGACAACGGCGGCGGTGAAGACCAAACATCGCGGAGGAGACGACCTCTGTTTTTACCATCGCCGCTTCGCGGAGAGGGCTCGCAAGTGTATACCACCGTGTCAGTTCAAGAGCTCGGGAAACGCCAGAGCCGAGGGTCGGTAGCAGCCGCGGCCCTCGGTGAACAGACCAAGCTGCTCTACTTGACGGATGCGCGTTCTGGGAGGCAATTCCTCGTGGACACAGGCTCCCAAGTGAGTTTCATCACGCCAACCTACGCTGACCGGCTGGCAGGCCCCGGGAGTCACGGAGCATCAGCGGCTAACGGCTCGAGCATTAAGACCTTCGGTGAAAGGACTCTGTTGCTGTCCCTGCACGGCCGTACATATGAGTGGACTTTTATTATAGCTGAGGTGAAGTTCAACATGTTAGGTACTGATTTTCTGTGCTCATATGGGCTGTTGGTTGATCTTCCTAATAGACGCTTGGTTAATGCACTCTCTTTTTACTCTATTCCCTGTGCAGCTCGAGTGACCCCGCCCACAGCACAAGCCAACGTCGCTACGGCAGGCTGTAAGTTCCACACTCTCCTCACTCAGTTTCCAGCACTCACGGTTCCCACATTTTCAGAAGCCGTCGCTAAACACGGAGTGGAGCATTTTATTACTACCGCCGGTCCCCCCGTTTTTGCAAAAGCTCGGCGCTTGGATGCAGCTAAACTGACCATAGCGCGCGAGGAGTTCGTCAACCTTGAAAAGTTGGGCATCATCCGGCGTTCGAATAGCCCATGGGCTTCCCTGCTCCACATGGTCCCTAAAGCTGATGGCTCGTGGCGACCTTGTGGTGATTTCCGCAGGTTGAACAACGCTACAGCGCACGACCGCTACCCAATCCCCCATGTCCAGGATTTTTCCGTTCATCTGGCGGGGGCGCGCATTTTTTCTAAAATAGACTTGGTCCGCGGGTACCATCAAGTCCCAGTACGCGCTGAAGACATTCCCAAAACAGCGGTAATAACTCCGTTTGGCCTTTTCGAGTTTTTGCGCATGCCGTTCGGGCTTAAAGGCGCCGCGCAGACGTTCCAACGCATGATGGACGCTGTGTTGCGCGATCTCCCTTTTGTGTTCGTCTACCTGGACGACATTTTGGTAGCCAGTGCGTCCGAAGAGGAACACGAAAAACACCTCACGGCAGTTTTCCGGAGGTTGGGAGAGCACGGGTTAATAATCAACCCAGCGAAGTGCCAGTTCGGGGTGACGCAGATTGATTTTTTGGGGCACCACGTCTCTCCAGAAGGAGCAGTTCCGCTGCCGGACAAAGTGCCCGCAGTAACAAATTTTCCCCAGCTACAAACGGTCAAAGCATTACAGGAGTTTTTGGGAATGGTGAATTTTTATAACCGTTTCCTCCCCCGCGCAGCGCAGCTCATGCAACAACTGTATGCCGCGCTAAAAAAACAAAAACCCACAAATGCAATCGAATGGTCCCCGGAGCGGGAGCGCGCATTCTTGGAGGTCAAAACAGCCCTGGCAGACGCTGCGTTGTTAGCGCATCCAGACCCAACGGCCCGCATAGCGCTCACTACTGACGCGTCAGACGTGGCCATAGGGGTGGTAGTAGAGCAGCATGCTGCCGGGGCTTGGCAGCCGCTTGCCTTTTTCAGCAGGACTTTGTGCGATGCCGAGCGAAAATACAGCGTGTTCGACAGGGAGTTGTTAGCTCTCCACTTGGCCATTCGCCACTTCCAGTTCTGGCTGGAAGGTCGTCGTTTCACTGCGTTTGTCGACCACAAGCCGCTGAATTTCGCGATGGCCAAGGTTTCGGAGCCGTGGTCAGGCCGGCAGCAGAGGCAGCTGGCTGCAATTTCAGAGTTTACTACCGATATTCAACACGTAGCGGGTAAACTTAATGTAGTGGCAGACTGTCTCTTGCGCGCCGTAACTGCTCCAGTCCGCGCAGGGGTAGATTATACTGCCATGGCCGCAGAGCAAGCAAACTAGCGGCGCGGAAGTACGCGCGGCCCCAGTCCGCGTGGGGATAGATTATGCAGCCATGGCCGCGGATCAGGTTAGCGATGCGGACGTGTGCGTGCTCCAGTCTGGACCAACAGGGTTAAGGCTGGAGAGCAGGGTGCTGCAAGATGGTATGCCCCCCCTAATCTGCGATGTCTCCACCGGACGACTGTGTCTGGTGGTGCCGACCGCGTGGCGCCGCCGTGTTTTTGACTCGATTCACTCTCTGTCGCACCCGGGGGTGCGCGCGTCGGTCAAAATGGTAGGAGAGAAGTTTGTGTGGCCGAGCCTGCGCAAGCACGTTAAGGAGTGGGCAAGAGCCTGCATGGCTTGCCAGCGAGCCAAAATACACAAACACACTAAAGCCCCCTTAGAGTCGTTTCACATCCCGGCCAAGAGGTTCGATCATGTGCATGTCGACCTCGTAGGCCCCCTCCCGCCGTCACAGGGGTGCACACATCTTTTGACAATGGTGGACCGCACCACGCGTTGGCCTGAAGTGGTCCCACTGGCATCAACCACAGCCGAGGAGGTGGCGCGTGCGTTTTTTTTTTTGTAACTTAAGATTTTTATTCATTTTTCATTATATATATTGCATTCAGATCACAGTCTACATTTAAAAAAAAAACAAAGGGGCTAGAGTAAAAAAGAAAAAGGAGGAAAAAAAAAAAGGGGGGGGGGGACAAATGTTGGAGCATCAAGTTTTTAGTTTCCATCTCTTAATTCTTCTGGTTTTTCCAGCGTCTTTGGTTATTCTTTCAATATCTGTCTCGTTGTTGCACTTTGTAGTGTGTCCATTTCCGCCATTTTTTTTCCCATAGTCCTTCTTGCATTCTTTGTCGATATGTTAGTTTTTCCATCATACGTATGTCCTCAATAATGTCAGTCCATTGCTCTTGGTCAGGAAGAACTTCTGATCGCCATTTTTTTGTGATTGTTTTTTTACATGCAATCAACAAGATTTTAACTAGATATCTGTCCTCAGCCTGTATAACATTGTCTCTTTTAAGATCACATAGGTACATCAAGTTACAGTTCATTGGTATATTATATCCTAATATCCTCTGTATTGTCACATGTATAGATTTCCAGAATGATGAGATTTTGCTGCATTTCCAAAACATATGCGAGTGGTCTGCATTTTGAGCCCCACATCCCCTCCAGCATATAGATTGGGTATTTGTATACTTTCCTTGAATCTGTGGTGTAATGAAAAAGCGAATCAGGTTTTTCCATCCAAATTCCCTCCATGTTCTTGAATTTGTTGACGTGTGTTGTGTTTTCCATATTTCCTGCCAGCTTTCTTCTGTTATGTTTAAATTGAGCTCTTTCTCCCATTTCTCCTTTATATAGTTACTTGAATGATTGTTTGCCATAAGTTTCTGATACAGCTTTGAAATAATTCTTGTTTTATTTCCTGTATATGAGCTTAAAATGAATTGTATAATCTCGCTCACATCTGTTTGGAGGTTATGCCTAATCTTCTTCATATAATAGTCTCTCATCTGCAGATATCTGAAGAATTCCGATCTTTCTAGTTTAAATTTTCTCCTGATGTTTACAAAGCTCCCGAGATCTTTTTTTCCGATATTGCCCCATGCTGTGATTCCCTTGTTCACCAGA
The DNA here is from genome assembly GCA_020510985.1 of Pholidichthys leucotaenia. NCBI lineage: Eukaryota > Metazoa > Chordata > Actinopteri > Cichliformes > Pholidichthyidae > Pholidichthys > Pholidichthys leucotaenia. The sequence continues at coordinate 350,689,040 of CM035838.1, forward strand.
TTTTTGTATCCCCTATCTTGTTTTGCCGGTTCAAACTGACTGTCAAATGCTACCCATTTCCATAGTTTTATGTCTTCCTTTATATTATACTTTTGTACTATTTTATACCACAGTTCTAAAGTAAATTTAGTGATTGGGTCTATTTGTTTGATTTGCTTATATGCATCTTTATCTCCTATTATGCTTTGTACTGGGAGTCCCTCAATTTCCTTTTCCATTTCTTTCCATTTTGCCTCATATCCCTCGTCGCACCAATATATGATATATCTTATTTGTGCTGAGTAGTAATATTCCTTTAGACTCGGTAGGCCCATGCCTCCTTTCTCTTTTGGTAACTGGAGAGTTTTATATTTCACTCTTGGTTTTTTACCTCCCCAAACAAATCTCGATATCATCCTGTCCCACTTTGAGAATTGGGCATCTGGAATCTCTGTTGGTATAGCCTGGAAGAGGTAAAGTAATCTAGGTTGTATGCTGATTTTGACTGTCTCAATTTTTGAATTCAGATCCATATTTAAGATTGACCATCTATCAATATCTTTTTTTATTTCTTGTTCCAACCTATCATAGTTTGCTTTATAGATTTTGCTTAGATCTTTAGGTATGTTCACTCCAAGGTATTTTATTTCTTTTTGTTTCCAGTTTAGTTTGATCTTATCAGTTATCTGGTTTAGAGGGTTATAGTGGAATGTCAGTATTTGTGTTTTTGTTATGTTTATCTTGTATCCTGATAATTTTCCAAAATTTTCTATCAAGTTCATCATTTCCATTATTGATTCATCTGGTTGTTCAAGGTAAACTATAATATCGTCTGCAAATAGCCCAATCTTGTGTTCCGCCCCCTTTATTGTTACACCTTTTAATTTCTTATTTTGTCATATCGCTTGAGCCAGTGGCTCTATGAACAGAGCAAACAAGGTGGGCGATAAGCAGCATCCCTGCCTAGTTGATCTTTGTATATTTACTTTGTCTGTTAAGCTACCGTTTATCTTGATTCTTGCCACAGGTTCTTGATACAGCGTCCTTATGCATTGTACTGATTTTTTGTTAAATCCAAAGCGTTCCAGCACACTATATAGGAATTTCCAGTTAACCCTGTCAAATGCTTTTTCTGCGTCTAAACTCATTATTACTGTGCTTTTCTTTTCTTTATGTATTTGATTAATTATATGTATTGTTCTCCTGATATTGTCATGTGTTTGGCGTCCCTCTATGAAACCAGTTTGATCATCTTCTATCAATTCCGTCAAGAATGTCTTTATTCGTTTACATATAATTGTTGTATATATTTTATAATCCACATTTAATAAAGAGATTGGCCTATAGTTTCCGCATTGTTCTCTATCTTTCCCTGGCTTTAAAATGACTGAAATAATGGCTTCGTTCCATGATGGAGGTATTTTGTTGTTGTTCAACGTCCAATTAAATGACTTTAGAAGCTGTGGCGTGAGTTCTTCTATAAACAGTTTATAAAACTCAGATGGGTATCCATCACTACCTGGTGATTTACCGTTTTTAAGTGACTTAATCACATCTCTAATCTCTTGTGTTGTTATTTCTGCTGTTAGCTTTTCATTTTGTTGATTTCCTATTGATGGCAAGTCCAATGTGCATAGAAATTTTTTAATATCTTTAGTATTTGTTTCTTCAGGTTGCGAGTATAGTTCTTGGTAGAAATTATGGAATATTTCTTCGATGTTTTCTGGGTTAACTGTGGTTTTATTTGTGGTGGGGTCTTTAATCTTATATACATTATTCATTGTTTGTTGTTTTCTTAACCGTTTTGCCAGCAGTTTTGTGGCTTTTGGTCCCGTTTCATAATATTTTTGCTTTAGATATCTATTTTTCCTTTCAATTTCATCCATTTGTGTTTCTTTTATCTTTATTTTTTCTTCTTTAATTTCTTGATATATTTTTGGGTCATTTGTGCTTTGATGTTTATGTTCTAATTCCCTCAGTCTCTCACATCTTTGTTCATATGCTTCCAGTTTAGTCTTATTTGCTTTTCCTGTTTCAACAATTAATTTTTTTTCCACAATATCTTTATTGAACCTTTTTTTTTTTTTTAACAAACATGATACAAACAATCAAACACTAACACTAAAGTACTACAAAAAAAAAAAAAAAAAAAAAAAAAAAAAAAAGGATGCACTAAAAACACCAACAACCACCAGCAAAATCAAATCTTCAACAATGCTCCTCTGTTTAGTCTAGACAATCCAATACATAAGTATACATATTATGTTCACCAGTTTGGAATTTACAAGGTCCACACACATCATTCACCTTCTTCTTCAAAAGTTATGTTTAATTTTTTTACATAATCAATAAAAGGTCTCCATATATTCTCAAACACAATTTCCTTTGATTTCAGTATATATGTTATTCTTTCTAATGGAAGGTTTGTTAACATCTGTCTTAACCACTGAGTCACATCTGGTCTATGAGTCTTTTTCCATAATAGTGCAATACATTTTTTGGCATTAAGCAAACTGAGGTCTATGAATGTTCTTTCACTTTTATTAAAATTATGCTTTTCTGGGTACAGACCCAACAAAAACAATTTAGGATTCAATATGATTTGTTTTGAGATTATTTTTTCAATTGTTACCCTCACCTCTTCCCAAAACATTCTTATTAATCTACATTCCCATACACAATGAAATAGAGTTCCTTTACTTTCCATGCATTTTGTGCATGTATCTGGTATATTTTTGTTATATTTATTTAACTCCTCCGGTGTAACATACATCCGCATTAACCATTTGAAATGTATCAATTTAAGGCGTACATTTATTGATTTGGTTTGAGCTTCTGTACAAGCCAATTCCCATTGTTCCTCTGAAATTTCAGTATCAACAATTAATTTACCTCTTAACACGGCTTTTAGTGCATCCCATAGTATTGTTGGGTCCACTTCTTCATTGTCATTCTCTTGGATATATTCATTTATGTTTACTTTTATTCTTTCTTTCATTTTATCATCATTTAACAGTCCTACATTAAGTTTCCATGTTGTTTGTCGTTTTCTATTGTTTAAATTTATTTCCATGTATATAGGATTATGATCTGATATTTCTGCCCCTCCAATCCAACAATTTCTCACCCTGTGTCTGTCATCTTCATTCATAAGGAAGTAATCTATTCTAGAGTGTACTTTATGGACTGCTGAATAATGTGTATAGTCTTTTTCGAGTGGGTGCAGGTCCCTCCAAATGTCTACCATACCCATTTCTGCCAGTGAGGTTCTTATGAATTTTGTTACATGTTTTTTTTGTCCTCTTAACACTTGCTGTATCAATTTCATGATCCATGACAGCATTTAAGTCTCCTCCACAAATTAGGACTCCTTCACTGTGTGTTGCTATGAGATCAAACAGATGTTGAAAAAAACCCTTGTCACTTTCTGGTGGGGCATAGATGTTCACTAATGTGATCTGCATTCCATCTATGCTACCCTTTATTATTACATACCTGCCTTCTTTATCCTGGATTTCCTGTTCACATTCAAATTGTATTTTATTTGAGATTAGTATCATAACCCCCCTTTTAGTTCCTCCCTTAAATGAACTGTAGTAGGAGTTCTTATAGCCAAATCTCTTTAGTTTCACATGTTCTGTCTTGCTCAAATGTGTCTCTTGCATAAATATAATTTCGGCTTTTTCTTTCTTGAATTTTCTTATTATTCTTTCCCTTTTAACAGGTGAGTTCAGACCATTCACGTTTAGTGTTATTATCTTAAGATTTTTACCCATAATCATGTTTTTCCATTTTTTTAACTTGTGCTCCTAGCCCCTTTAACAACAAAAATAACACATATTTATATAAAAACACATTAAAAAATCTCGACCTCCGTACTTTGGGCCTTTCTTCTGCCCACTGGTCCCTGTTGGTGGGTGGAGGGAATGTCCTCACCGAGTGTAGGGCCCTCCCTAGACCTCTAGTTACTATCCAAGAAATAGTCATTAGTCTAGAAATGTCCAACAAATATCACTTAAACCTCTCCTAGCCGTCTGTTTCTCTTTTACCTTGTCTTCTTGGCCTTCATTTCTTCTGTGTCTTTCTTAATCTTTGTTATAATCTAGGCTTTCAGTTGAAAGCCTTGTAGTCTTTCCTGGGCCTGCTGCGCCACGTCTCCCCCCGTCTTTTGCCGTTCACTCGCCTCCACTCCGGCTGTCGTGATGCGTTCAGGGCCTCCGCTGCTCCTACCGTTTCCTCCGGCACGTACACCTCAAGGCCCCGCTCCATCATGTCCTGCGCTGCCTCTCTGGCTGTGTTGTAGGTTCTTACGCCGTTCTCCCAATGAATCCTCATCTTCGTTAGCGGTGTTTGGAATCTAATTTTTTTTTCTTTCAGCGTTTTTTTAATGTTGGCATATTTCATCCGCTGCTGCACAATTTCTGCCGGGTAGTCATGATCAAAGAATATCTGCTTGTCGCCGATTCGTATCTTTTTTTTTTTTCCACGCTCGTGTCAGGATTCTTTCCTTTACATCATATTTCAGAAAGTTTACCACAACTGACCTGGGTGTAGAGCGTGGGTTCGGGTTCTGTGCCGAGGCTCTGTGCGCTCGTTGAATCTGCAGATCCGCTTCGCTGGGCAGTTCCAGCTCTTTTTTTAAGAACTGATCCATGAATTTCGTCATCGAGTTGCCTTCAATGCCCTCCGGGATCCCGAAGATGCGTATATTGCCCCGTCTGGACCTGCTCTCCAAGTCGGTTACTTTCTCCTGCATCCTCTGCATTTGTGCCGTCAGGGTCTGCAGCTGTTCGCTTGCCTCGCTATTCCAATCTTCCAGCTCTGATATTCGGGCCTGCGCTTCTGTCATACACGCCCGCTGGGAGCGCAGCTCCTCCATGTTTTCTGCTAGCTTGCGCTCCATTTCTCTTCGGAGGCCCATAATTTCTTCCTTAATCTCTTTTTTCAGCTCCTCCTTAAGAGCCGCTAAATCCTGTTGTAGCTGCCGTTTGAAGTCTCTCAACTCTTTACCCAAACTGGCGATGCCAGTGTTCATGGTATCGAGTTTTGTGTCTTCCATTTTCTCTGCTGCGGTCACCTCGTTTTTTTGGGCCCCGTGTTCAGCGGTTTCTCCTGCGTTGTTGAAGAGGAATTCTTTAATTTTACTCTGCTTTTGTCCTTGTGCCCGGCTCCTTCGTGTTTTCATCCCTTAGTTTATTGATCCGCTTATGTCGAGTTGGCCATTTACTGATGATTTTTAATCCGGCTAGGGAGAGCTCTCTGTTTAAGCGTTATGTCTCTCCGCCATCTTCCCGGAAGTCGAGGCGCGTGCGTTTTTTTTTTTTTTTTATTTAAGTTTTTGTAAAGGGTATACAGGTCGTTACAGCAATGCAGTGTTTACATTTTCATCACATGTTCCCTTATTTTCTGATATCTGACAACATTGGAAGATTAATTCTTACAACACCCCTCTTTTTTTTTTTTTTTAAAGTGAAAGAAAAAGTGAAATTAAAGAGAAAAAAAAACAAGAAACAAATAACAAAAAAAAAAAAACAAACCAGTAAAAAACAAACAAAAAGAAAAAGTAAGTAAATAAAGATAAAAGAGCATCTGAGTAGCGTTGGAACAAAGAGCGGAACCATTATTGAAATGGTATTTGTCAAAGATTAGATCTAATGGAAGACACATATGCGGTCCAGGGTTGCCAAAAGTTCATGAACACATCCATGTCCTGTCTCAGTGTGAATGTCAACTTTTCCATCGAGTAAATGTCTTGGATCACGTTAGTCCAATCTTCAGGTGTAGGACAGTCCTTCAACATCCATTTTTTAGTTAGAGCTTTTTTGCTTGCCAATATTAAAACATTGAATAAGTATTTTTCTCCTCGTCTTTCCAGTGAGTCCGGTAGTAAACCCAAATACAAAGTTACAAAAGAAAAGGGAACTGTAATTTTGAATATTTTCCCCAATATTGTCTGTACCTTGGTCCAATATTGGTGGATAACTGGGCATGACCAAAACACATGAAAATGATTTGCAGTCTTTTCACCACACAAGCGCCAACAGTTCAATCCCTTATGGGTAAATTTGTTTTGTGCAGGTGTTCTGAAAAATCTTGCCAAGTTTTTCCATCCAAATTCTCTCCACTGCAGGGATGAGGTACTTTTCCATTGCTGTTTATTTAGCTTTTCCCATATTTCCAGTTGTAAAGTGAAATTCCCCTCTTTTTCCCATCTCTCTTTTATATAAGATGTGTTGTCTCCTTTTAAGTCTTGAAGACCTTGGTATATTTTAGAAATGTATCTGATCCCTGGGATACCTTTATATGCCATTAAGAAGACCTTCAGAACACCTGACTGGGCCCTTTCCAAAACCTCCTTTTTAAGTATATTGTTTATGTGGTGTCTAAGCTGGAAGAACCTGTAAAGGTCTTGATTTATTAGGCCTTGTTTTTTCAAATCTTCAAAACTTCTTAAGATTTGCCCTTTAAAAAAATCGTAATATTTTATCAGCCCTTTCTCCTTCCACTTTTTAAATCTGGTGTCTGTTTTATTAGGAGTAAAGTCCTGATCATAGGCGATCCATTGCAGAAGTCGATAGGGCTCTTTAGTTTGATTCTCTCTGACTATCTTAAACCAAATTTTTAGCGGGGTCTCTATCCACGGGTTAGTGTTATTCAAAAGCTTAGGTAAGACATTGTTCCCTATTATCGCCTGTAGGGGGATGTCACTTGTTATTTGGCATTCGATCTCCTTCCATTGTGCAGTGTAGACTGGGTTACATATCTCTACTAAAGTTTTAATTTGTGCGGCTTTAAAGTAGTCCCTGATATTTGGCAGCGCGAGCCCACTTTTGTCTTTGTTTAGCTGTAGGGTTCTATATCTGATTCTAGGTCTCTTGCCCTGCCATATGAATCTTGAGATCCTTCTGTCCAGCTCCTGCCATGTTTTTTTGGGAGGTTCTACCGGTATTGTTTGGAAAAGGTATAGAAGACGTGGAAGTATATTCATTTTGACTGCTTCAATTCTTTGTGCAGTACCCAAGAATGGTATCATATTCCATCTTGCTAGGTCAGATTTTATTTTTGTCACCAGTGGATCATAGTTTAGTGATATAATTTTGTTGAGTTGTTTCGGGATATTGACCCCCAGATATTTCATAGATTCCGACTCCCAGTTAGTTTTGAGTTTGCTTAGTGAATAATGATTTGGGTCATAGTTGAATGTTAAAACTTGGGTTTTATGCATATTTAATTTGTACCCCGATAAATCTCCATACTCTGAAAAAACTGAGGTTAGTTCTGGTAAAGAAGTGTCCGGCTGCCCTAGGTATATTAAAATGTCATCAGCAAAGAGTGCTATTTTATGTTCCTTCTGACCAAGTGTAATACCTTGAATTTTTTGGTTTTGTCTTATCCATTGGCTCAGAGGTTCTATGAAGATTGCAAAGAGCAGTGGAGACAGGGGGCAGCCCTGACGACATCCTCTTTCCAGTTCAAAAGATGATGATAAATTACCGTTAATCCTTATTTTAGCTGTTGGTTTTTTATATAATGCCTGTATAGTTCTAATGAAGTTGTTATGAAAATTGAAACTGGATAAGATTCTATATAGAAAAGACCAGTCAACCGAATCGAATGCTTTTTCAGCATCTAATCCCAATATGACTGCATTTAAGTTATATTTTTTTATATGATGAATTATGTGTAAAGTGCGTCGAATGTTGTCTTGTGTCTGTCTTTGTCTTATAAAACCTGTTTGGTCTAAATGAATTAGGTCTGTCAGTATATTTTCTAACCTTTTGGCAAGGATAATGGTAAAAAGCTTATAGTCCTGATTTAGTACACTGATTGGTCTGTAGTTGGAGCACTCTAGTTTATCCTTTTCAGGTTTAGGTATAACTGCAATGACCCCTTCTCTCCAGGAGGGGGGGATTTCCCCTGTGTGGAGGACATAATTAAATGTTTTCAGGAGGAGAGGAGATAGTTGCTGTTTAAAGGTTTTGTACCACTCTGCTGTATAGCCATCAGCTCCTGGGGATTTGTTAGCTTTAAGTTTCATAATTGCTTTTTCCAATTCTTTAGGATGTATTTCTGACAGTAGTGTTTTATTTTGTGACTCCGTAAGTTGGGGAAGGTTTAATGTGTTTAGGAATGCCTCGGATGCGTTTTTATGTTTTTTGTGGGAGTATAAGTTCTTATAGTAATTCTCGAAGTTTTTAAGAATATCCTGAATTCTGAATTTTATTTCCTTTGATACTGGGTCTCTGATTTTGTAGATTGCTCTTTCTGTTTGATGTTTCCTCAATTTATAGGCTAGCAATTTTGCCGATTTACTGCCTGCTTCATAGTATTTTTGTTTCAGAAATGTAAGTTTCTTCTGGATTTCTATTGTGTAGATCTCATTTATTTGGTTTTTAATTTCCTTAATCTTGAGCGAGTCAGTAGAATGAGTGTTGCCTTTGTGTTCTTTTTCTAGGTTCCTAAGTTCTGACTCTAATGTGGATAGTTTTTCTTGTCTTAGTTTCTTTTGGGTTGCCAGTTTTGCAATAATCTTTCCTCTTATTACAGCTTTACATGCATCCCACAGTATTAAAGGGGATACTTCTCCATTATCGTTATCTTCCAAATATCTGAGAATATCTGATTCCAATTCATCTTTCAATGGTCCTTTCAGGACATTTGAATTTAACCTCCAAGAAAATGTATTATTTGTGTATTTTTGGATATTTAAGTCCATGTAGATCGGACTGTGGTCGGAGAGATCCATCAGTCCTATTTTACATGTTTTTACTCTTCCAATGTCTCTATTAAACATAAAAAAATAGTCAATCCTTGAGTAAGATGAATGTGGAGTTGAGTAAAATGTATAGTCTTTTACACTGGGGTTGAGTTCCCTCCACACGTCACAGATTCCCAATTCTTTTAGTAGCATCCGAGTCTTCCTGTTTTGGGTGTTATTTTGATGTGGGGAATTACCAGAAGCATCCCAGTATGGATTCAGTCTAAGATTGAAGTCCCCACCACATATCACTAAACCTTGAGCTTTAGTTATCATTAGGTCGAATACATTTTTATAAAATTTCCAGTTAGCCCCTGGGGGAGCATACACATTCAGCAGGGTGATATCTTCTCCCTCTAGCCGCCCAGTTACCAAACTGTATCTCCCTTCTTTATCTTTGTGTTCTGATTTTTTTTCAAATGTAATTTTGGTTGATATCAATGTTGCTACTCCCCTCCTCCTCCCTGATTTATATGAAGATGAAGAGATCATTTTAAACCCTTGTCTACTGAGTTTATTGTGTTCCACGTCTGTTAGGTGGGTTTCTTGTAAAAGTATTATTCCTGCTTTGTCTTTTTTCATTTTGCCTAGAATCTTGGATCTTTTAACTGGATTCAGGATTCCTTTTACATTATATGAAATTATTTTGGTTACACCCTGTTTCTCCATTGTGTTGTTTTGTTTAGTATAACTGTGTGGTGGCCCTCTTTTGTGCTACTCAGAAACTGAAAGAACATTAAAAACAAGAAAAACATTAAGAACATAGTGTAAAAAACTTTAAAACAAAAAGCTGTCATAAGAACTTCCTGAGCTGAGGTCTTTTTAAAGACCCTGTAAGAGCCTTGATGGAGTGAAGGCTCTGAGGGAAATTCCTCAAACTCTGTTACGTGTTGAGGGCCCTCTCTTACCACTGAAAGTAGTCCCATGCTTTTAACGTGAGTTTCAGAACCCAATCCAAACTTGTAATGATTTTTTTTTTTTTCCTTTTATGCCTAAACCCTGTGAAATTGTGTGCACCCTCCCACCCCCATCACATCAAACATTCACGCAAAAACAGTATTTGTTAGTATGAGGAGAACATGTGGATTATTGTCACATTTCTATTTTAACAAGTTTTTTTTTTTTTTTTTTATTACAAAGACTTATTTGTTTCAAATAATATGATTGTTCCATGAAATGTTTTACCACATGCTGAATATGCATCTCCTTTAATGTTTGTTACCTTGTATGAGGGGGGTTGGATGTGCGGATTGATTCAAGAGAAAGGAAAAAAAAAAAAAAAAGGTCGCTATTCCAACCTGAAAACGGATAGTTTATCCGCAACGCTCTGGTGCTGGGTTTCCCGCTGCTGGTCCGTGGATTTTGAAGGTCTTTGTGTTGTCCATGTTTGCGCTTTGATCTTCTGACTCGGGTCTGCTGCGGGTTTGAATACCGTTACCGGGAGGCCTCTTTTCGCCATGTCAGCTGTTGCTTCTTCCGCCGAATTATAGAGACACGTTTCATCGCCGTAGAAGACCCTTAACTTCGCAGGAAATGGTGTCTGAAAGCGCAATTTCTTCTCTCTTAACACCTTTTTCGCGTCATTGTATTCCCTGCGCTTTTTAAGGACCTCCGGGGCGTAATCGTGTTCCACGTAGACTTTTCTCTCCTGGTGCATAAATCCTTTTTTCTGCCAGGCCAGTCTTACAACCTCTTGTTTTATTTTGAAATTGGAAAATCTTACCAACACCGAACGTGGGGGCGCTTCCGCCGCCGGCCTAGCGGCTAATGAACGATGTGCCTTTTCTATCTTCAAGTCGGTGGTTTGTGGAATATCCAATTTCTCTCTTAGTAAGGATTCCACGCATTCTGCCATTGAGTTAAAACCATTTTCGGTTCCTTCTATCAGACCATGAATTCTTATGTTGTCTCTTCTTTGTTTTCCTTCTTGGTCGGTTAGCTTAGCCTCTATAGCTGCTTGTCTTTTGCGTAGGTCTAGCACAGAATCTTCGAGCACTTTTATTCGATCCTCTGTTTCCAAGATTCGGTTCTCGGCCTGGTCCACTCTGCTGTTTGTCCTTTTCAATTCTTCTCTGAATTCCCGAAATTCGGCCGTAACATCTCGGCGAAATCGTCGTAGCTCCTCAAATAGTGATTTCAGGCTAACCCTTTTGTTAGCTATCACCAGTTCCTCGTCTTCTGAACGGAGATCTTCCAGTTCGGATTCTCCGGCCGATACGTGTCCTGGCCTGGAGAATTTCAGTTTCTTCTGTTTTCCTTTAGACATGATGATTTTGTCTTTTGATTTTCACTCCTCCAAAAATCCGTTAAGTTTGATTTTCAAGGTGTTATCCTGGATTGGGTCTGAGAACTTCAGTGTTAAGCTGCAGTCGCCATGGCGTCCAGCGCTACTTCCATCTTTTAATGTAAAATCTATTAAACCGAGGCGCGTGCGTTTTTAACGGTTTGGGTAGCGCGTTTTGGAGTTCCGTCGGATATTACATCCGACAGAGGTCCTCAATTTGTTTCCGAGCTTTGGTCAGCGATGGCCCGCAGCCTGGGCGTAACGATCCACCGCACTACCGCGTACCACCCCCAGGCTAATGGTTTATGCGAACATTTCCACAGGTCATTGAAAGCAGCCCTCAGAGCGTCGCTTACGGATGCAGATTGGGTAAGCAGACTACCGTGGGTTTTATTGGGGTTGCGTTCTGCACCTAAAGAGGACTTAAAAGCCTCCCCAGCTGAGTTGGTGTTTGCGCAGCCACTCCGGCTGCCCGGGGAGTTTCTCCCGGATAATCCTGCGCCAGAGTGCCCCCCTGCTCAGCGGTTACTGAGCGACACGGGAGCGAGCATGCTTCCTGGCCCCGTTCATCACACTTTTCCGCGCGTTTTTGTACCTAAGGCTTTAAAAAATGCTGAGTTTGTTTTTGTCAGACACGATGCTCAGCGCCCAACCCTGCGACCACCTTATGACTGGCGCCTAGCGGCTGCCCCGGCCTTGGATGCGCTCTGCAGAGCGTGCCCAAATGCCAAGTCACGTTTCGTTACCTTGTATTCATACATGTGTAATGACAATAAAGTTGAATCTCATCTCATCTCATCTCATCTCATGATGGCCCATTTAGAGTGCTGGAAACAGGTGATAAGCATTTTTTGCTAGATTTAGGGGGCAGGAGGGAAACAATTGGCATAGACAGACTCAAACTTGCTTTTGTGATGGCTGACAAAGCTGTGCAGTTGGCGAGGGCTCCTCGACGCGGCAGACCTCCCAGGGAGCATGCCCCAGAGCCCCCACAGGGATTGACTAACAGTTCTCATCCTCAGATAGCAGATTCACAGCAGGATGGCACCGCGGGAGTGGCAAAGCCCGCTTACAGCAAGTTCAGAAGACGGTTGAAGCCCAAACAGCACGTGGACTGATGTTTGTGATTTTATCATGATGTGTAGACTGTGTTGTATTGTTTCATCTTCGACGTTTGGGGGGGGTGTCATGTGGCACACATATTTGAGTTGCTTAGGCTGCATATGTATATTACTGTTGCCTCACGTCTTAGAATGAACAATAAGTCTGGGTCTCCTGGGGATAACAGGAGGGTGCGAAATGTGATCTTTAGAGATGGCCTTGAGAGACTTCCTGACCACCAGGGTTTTAGGTGGAGGGGAGAAGACCTGGGGGACGATGTATTGTGTCTTGGGATTTAAAGACAATGTGACTCTGTACTTTGATGTCCCGGGTATAAAAAGGGCAGATGTGGGAGGATGGTTCTCTTTTCTGTTGGAGAGGATGTTGGAGATACGTGAATGTTAATAAACCTGAACTGAGAAATAAACTCAGCCTCATCTTTTCACGCTCTCCACACTGTGCCATTATAACGACACAGCAATAACACTTTAGAACACATGAATGATAACACCCTTTGAATCCTCCGCTGCCAAAGCATGCCGGGAAAATCCCCTCCCCCTTAACCCAGCCCCGACGTTACATGTATATATATAAACATAGTAAATATTGATGCTTAATTTGTGTACCATAAAGCTAGAGAGTGCACGGGGGGGGGGATGATAGAAGAAAACTATTATTAAGGTGAAGTGCCATCAATGCAAACCTAGCATTAAACATTCTATGCACATTTGTAAAGAAATATAATGGCTGTATTATTTACGCACTTCACCCGAAAAGGATTAAGCGGAAGAAGATGGATGGATGGATGGATGGACTCCAAGCCTTCATGGTTATTTGTGCTAAACGATTACATCACCAACTACTCCAGGAAGAACACAAATGTTAACCCCAAAATAATATGACACCAAGCCTGAAATAAAGCCACAGCGCTAGTCCCTGGAGTCACTGGCCCACGTCCTATCGCGGTGCCCGGGATGAGGGGGCAGCCGTGGCCCGCTGAAGCAGATGTGAGGTGTGCTAATGCTACACGATTAAAAACACGGACAACTACTGCGTTACCTTTCACATCAGCCGGTGTCTTTCCCGCTGCATCTGGGTGTGAGGGTGTGTGAAACACGCCAAAGTCCCTACATATTTACTGTTCAGCATTTTAAATCACTGCCGTCCTGCTGTGGAAATCCACGACACAACACAGCACAGGCACGGCTTGCCCTGGAGGAGGAAGACCAGCGGAGGGAGTCTTGTGCAAAGGGGAGGGATTAGGGAGCATCAAGTCAGAAAGGGGATATACTCTACAAGCAAATAAAATAAAAAATAAAATAAAATAAAATCCTCTTCTTCTTTTGGCTGCTCCCTTTCCACTAGAGGTCGCTACAGCGGATCATCTGCCTCGATCTCACCCTATCCCTTGCCAAGTAAGGACCGAGGAAGCGGTAACACCAACCCTCTCCATGGAACTAGGATAACGTGACATGATACTGCACACGCTTGTACAGTAGGTGGCGGTATGCACCTATAAGCTGTTTGCAATCCGCCAGTAAACCAACAGAAGAAGAAGAAGAAGAAGAAGAAGAACCTCTCCATGTCCTCCTTCGCTACATTCATGATTCTTCCTCTTCTCCTCCTGCTTGCAACGCCATCTTCAGCATCCCTCGTCCAATCCACCATCCCTCCTCTGTACATCATATTCAAACATCTGTCTTGCCTCTCTTACTTTGTCTCCAAACCGCTCAGCCTGAGCTGTCTATATACTCATTTCTAATCCTGTCCTTCCTAGTCACTCCCAATCATGAGACAGCTTCTGTTGTGATGTGGCGCAGTATAAATAAAGCTGAATTGAATTGAATTCAATCACAATCTTAGCATCTTCAATTCTGCCACCTTCAGCTTTGCCTCATCTGTTTGTCGGTGCCATTGTCTTCAAACCATACATCATAGCAGGTCTCACTACCTCTTGTAAATCTTCCCTTTTGTAGAATCCTATATTAGGATATATTATTGTGACGTTTGCAGGGTTCACACAAAGACAATGGAGCAGATGGCTGTGATCAACCTGATTTATTTTTCACATCCCGACCCCCAACCTGCTTCTGAGCACACAGAGGAGTGGAGGTCATTCCCCCAGACCTCCGTTTCAATCATGGTTACACACACAGATACATCTTGCCCTAATCCTGCTAAACACTGCTGGGTCATTATAATGCAGTTATAATGACACAGCAGTGTAACTCAGAAATAACACATTTAACACACACAGTAACGTTTCAAACTGGCAAAGCATGCTGGGAAATCTCTGGCTCCCTTAAAATGGCCCCGACGTTACATTATTATGGTGGTGCCCTAGGCTGGGGAGGGGTGATGTCCCGCCTCTGGGGGGGGTGGCGTCACCTGTAGTATATAAGCCAGTAGTGGGAGACATATTGTCTCTTTGCTGTGGCTCCTGTACTTGCAGTAGGGACTCCTGTGTGTATAGTTCGTGTTATAATAAAACTCATAAAACGTCACCTCACCTCCTCATTATTTGGACACAACATTTGGCGACGAGGATATATGGAGATGAAGAGGGCTGCGACCACGCTTCGTCCATTTTTGGAGGCTCCAGGTGAGCCGCTAGTCCCTTGGGCCAGGTGGTTGGAGTTAGACCTTGACGACCTGGATAAATTGAGAGCGAGGGCTATTCTGGTCCATAACCTAGGTATGGAGGGCCAGAGGATCCTGAGCACGCTGGGAGGAGGTGACAGTTTCGACGACATCGCAAGGCTCATGGCCAGCTACTTTCAGGCCCCTGAAAACATCATTATGTGTCGCATCCAGTTCAGACAACGGCGCTAGTGACCCGGAGAGTCGGTCCAGCAGTTCCTGGCAGACCTTCGACAGCTGGCGGGTGAGTGCAGATTTGGGGTTCTGGAAGAGGAGATAGTCTGTGAACATTTGGCCGAGCACGTGGCCTACTCCTCGGCGAGGGTTTGTCTGCTGACTCATGCTGGTGAGCTAACTTTGCTAGCGGCCTTGGAGCTAGTGCAGCAACACAAGGCAGCGGAACAGCTGACAAGACACCTCAGAGATAACGAAGCCCTGCCCAGGAGTGACGCACGTGGGAAGGCCCTGGCCTTGGATTCGGACATTGGAAGCGACGACGAGTACGCGGCCATTGTCAAAATATGGTCCGCCCCGGGGACACCGAGATGCTACAGCTGTGGATACAGCAGGCACCTCTGTCAAGCCAGGGAGTGCACAGGGAGGGGCAAGCGTTGTGGACGGTGCGGTCTGCTCCATCACTTCACCAGAGTTTGCCGCAATTTTGACAAGGAGGAACGGAGGCCAGCTAAGGAGGGTGTAAAGAGGAAGGCACCTACGGTGGTCCACACAGTCTCGCCCAATACGGACGGTCGCATTATTTGCAACATTTTGTTGGACAGGACACCAATACCGCTGTTGGTGGACACGGGGTCAGCGGTCTCCATTCTGATCTTGGAAACTGTAAGACGATGTTTTCTCCACTACACAGTGAGTAAGACCAGCATAGCCTGTTATGGTTATGGCAGTCACCCCCTGGATGTCGTGGGCTCAGTGTGGCTGTCAGTGAGGTACAAGGAGGCCTCCGTGTGCGCTGCCGAGTTCATGGTGTCTTGGGATGGAAATAACCTGATGGGCTGTGACTTATTTTACAGGCTTGGGTTATCCATCACCTGTGGAGAAGTGGAGGAGTGGTCAGGTGGTGGCCTGTGGGACTGGTCATTTTATGTGGGAAGTGGCAATGAAATGTGGGACTTCGGGTGGCCCATTTCAAGTGAAGAAGGATGCCGCTAGCACCGTAGTACGCTGACAAGGAGAGGGTCCTGTGCCAGCGTTCGTGGTCCTGCGGACGGTGGACTTGAACGGCATGGTTTGAACCCCGCGGTGGCGGAAAGGCCCAAAGAGCATGAGCTACAGGGCTCCGGTGGCCAACTGGATACTACTGTTGAGCCAACAGTGGCTGGTGCCGCTCCAACGCAACATCATCAACAACTAGCGACAGGGTAACATCAAATGGCACGAACTCTGGCCGTGCTGACATCAAAAGCAAGGGACTTGGCTCAAGTCAACTTGGCGAACCGCTGAGGAGCCATAAGGGTGCCAGATCGCGATGCAGACGATGGAAGAAGCCAGTGAGCACTCCCCTGGGTGAGGATGATGACGTCCGCCCTAGGGTTGAGCCTCGGCTTGGTCAGGTGCGCAGTTCTAGGGAACTGAAAGTTGGACAGGATAATCTGCGGATGGTCCAGTTTGGTGGTGACAGGTACCTGAGTTTGACTGATGGGTCGAGACGGCATCCCAATGAGCTGCGGCGTTTGATCAGAAAAGGACGTCAATGCAGCCTGCCTTCTGTCACTAGTAAGCGGAGACGCTCTGGAAGTGGGCCGCGGAATGGACACTCCAGAGGGGGGCCTTCGGGAGACCTGGGTTAGGTTGTGAATGAGGGCTTACGGTGTGTCTGATTTAGTGCATTTAAAATGTGTCTGCTACTGTTAATGTTGTGGTGTTCGAGACATGTTCTGTTGTTAAAAACAATGAGAAAAGAGACAGCTTTGTCAATATGGTGATGTGAATTTGTGTAATTGCCTGTTTGACTATTTGGTTATGTGCACTTGACCACCGTTGTGCGCATGTATGCCTGGTGAGTGATTGTTGTGTGTGTATGTGGGGTGCAGTAATACCTGGGTGTGATTGTGTGGGATGCGTGTGTTCATCACCCTATATAAGCAACTTTTGCATTATGAGTGCGCATGTGCGGACTATGTGAGTTCAAAGTTCACGACTACCAAACATTCCGGTAGCTGCCTTGCTTTTGTATAGAGACAGTACTGTCACACCTGAACAACTGCCGTTTAAAGTCTGCTTCAAGCTTTAAATCGCCGTTATGCCAGGTGCACATTGTGCCATAGTGAAGTGTGGAACGGCATGTATCATCTAGAGCGGTGGAAAAAGAAAACTTGCAGCATACATTCATGTAACTTCGGGACCAGCGTGTGCACATGTCCGCCGCCATTCACGTTATATAAATTCCCCACGGAGCTGAAGGATCCGGACGGACGTAATTGTTGGATTAAAGCAGCAAGTCTATATTATAACATAATTAAATAGTGTTGTGTATTATTCAAGTTCTAGCCTAATTGACAGGAGTCTAAACCCTGAAGTAGTAGGTACGGACAGGCAGGCCTGGATCTAGGATATAGTTCTTTGTATATTGGTAATGAAGCTTGATCTACACACACATGTAATTAAGGCCATTGATAAGTAGGCTGGTATAAAATAAAATTGCAAATCATTGAAAACGTGTGGTACTTAAACTATAGTAGTATTGACCTATAGATCTAAGTAAGCAGGCTATGCCTTGTAGTGAAATTTACTCAAAATGACAAAACCAAAGTTGAGCTGTCAAACCACTTGCTTACCTTCTTTGTAGTCGTTTCGCAGTCTCGCAAGTAAGGGTGCTTGGTCCTTTGACAACAAAAAATCTGCTATGTCAGCATACATACAGGGGGGCCATTTTGGCCAATTTCTGCAATGTGGCCGCGAATGCAAGCGCAACTAATTTATCCTTGCGTTTGCTGGTACAACCGGGAAGACCCCTACGCAAACAATATGCTCGTAGATCAGGAACTTTCCATAAATTAAATGTGTCGATAGAGCATGTTTGGTAGCCACGTTCCCATGATGCTTTGCGCGAGCCGAGATGCGAAAGTCGCTTATTGTATAACTTGTGTATTTTATCAGGAATCTCTGTGTATTTGTGTATATCCTGCGAGTTTAGGGGGTCGGGTACAGCCATTGTTTATTTTTGTAATTACTTGTTTGTATATATATGTTTATTTTCATCGGGGTTAATTTAGTTTGGTGTGTGGCCCTTTTTCTTTTCAGTGACTATTTGTTTACATAGCAGAGAGGCTCCGCTGGGCCAGTGTGGTGTGTGAGTGTGTAGGCCTATACCCCTTTGTATTAGAGTGTGAATCTGGTGCAGATTATATGGTTGGGAGAATTTGTGTGCTTGCGTTTTTCGAAAGGGGGGGATGTAGAATCCTATACTAGATATATTATACTGTATTATTATGGTGGTGCCATAGGCTAGGGAGGGGTGATGCCCTGCCTCTGGGGGGTGGCGTCACCTGTAGTATATAAGCCAGTAGCGGGAGACATATTGTCTCTTTGCTGTGGCTCCTGTACTCGCGGTAGGGACTCCTGTGTGTATAGTTCGTGTTATAATAAAACTCAAAAAAAGGCACCTCACCTTCTCATTATTCGGACCCAACACCTTTCACTAGCTGCTATCCATCAATCCACCTTCTTCTGCTTAATCCTTTTTGGGTCGCGGGGGGGCCGGAGCCTATCCCAGCATCTTTGGGCGAGAGGCAGGGTACACCCTGGACAGATCGCCAGTCCATTGCAGGGCCAACACAGAGAGACAGACAACCATTCACTTTCACAGTCATACCTAAGGACAATTTAGAATCCCCATTTTGATGCCAATTAACCTAACTTGCATGTTTTTGGTACAGTATGTGGGAGGAAACCGGAGAAATCCCAGAGGAAACCCATGCAGACACGGGGAGAACATACAAACTTCACACAGATCACCGTTGGTCGGGGGCTGGGATCGAACCCAGGATCCCCCGGCCAAGGGTGAGTTGCTGTGCTGCCGCAGTGCTAACCACTCCGCCACCACACTGCCCTAGCTGCTATCCTTCTGTCACAAATCACCCCTAACATCGTCTCCACCTACTCCACCCTGCCTGCACTCTCTTCTTCACCTCTCCTGTGCACTGACCATTGCTTTGGATGGTTGACTCCAGGTACTTAAACCCATCTACTTTCACTGCTACTTCTCCTCCTTTGCATCTTTACTATTACACCTTCCTCTCTCTCATTTACACACATGTATTCTGTCTTGCTTCTACTTAATTTCATTCCTCTTCTCTCCAGTGCATACTTTTACCTTTCCAGGTTCTCTTCCACCTGCTTCCTACTTTCACTACAGATCACAATGTCATCTGCAAACATCATGGTCCACAGAAACACCAACCAACTTTCCACTCTTCATCCTCTTCATAGCTGCCCTCTCTTCTGCCTTGCTAATCACCAGAGCATCCTGATTCACTAAATGTCCTTTAACCATCCTTCTCTGTCTAAAATAAAATAAAACACATTTTTCAAACATGTTAACTTTTGATTTAGTGAAGTAAAACTATGAAGCATACTTTAGCTAACGCAACTGAAAAATTAAAAACCCAGCCACAGGGGGAGCACAAGCCAGTGCAAGTTACAGAAGGAAGAAGGTTGCACAGAGTTCAGGAAAGAGTTGATACAGGCCCTGAGAAGCAGGCAAGAATTACCAGATGACTGGGACTGGGAAACTAAAGCATGGGCAGCGTTAGGCCTTTTTTAGGGGTGCTGTAGCACATTTAAATTTAAACTCAGCACCTCTAAAAACTGGAGTGAGAAAAGTTGTGATTATAAAATTTTACTTTGTCTTTTGACAAGCTGAAATAACATCCAAAACATATTCAGTAGTTTCTAGTTTAAACTTTTTAAAAATGAAAATGAAACCCCTGCCACGCAAACGGTATGATCCCTCCTCTCACACCCTGTACCTGCGCATGCTGGAGCCCGGCTTGGATGCAACGCATAGATGGAGAGGCGGCTGATGGATCCAGTAATAAGTAGCTGCAATGTGATTCTAAGAAAGTACAACTCCCCATTTTATTAACGATAAAAACACTTTCAGCTAATCAAAAAGCATCCGACCATCACTGCCACCTGTTTTGACAACAGGGCTGAAATAAATGACAGCGGCTGGGGACATTTATTAGGATCTGAGTGCGCAGTAGATGGAGGAGGAAGAATGATCATAGACTGTATTTGGATGCATAAAGCAACCCTCTGAAACAGCTCTATGCATCCAAGCTGAAATTATTATTATTATTATTATTATTATTATTATTATTATTAATTATTCACAATGTGATTCTGCTTTGCGCTGTGTGCTCACTTCATCCTACCTGTGGAAGTCCGAAGTCTGGAGCTGAGAGAAAAATCAGGTGACTAATTTCACACTCTTTTTGCTTTACTTATTATTATTTTTTCTCTGCCCAAGGTACTGGTCTCCTTAAGAAAATCCTTTCAGATTACTGGTTGCAGCAGCACCATAAACAGTCTCATCTTGCAGCAGGACAAACATATACAGTATGCAGCAGGATGAAGCCGGTGTGAAGTGTGCGGCTCATGGCTCTGCTGTTAGAGCAATATCGTTAATTGGTGAGGAGGGAGAATGATTTTTAAAACTATAATTTTACAGTTAGCATTATCATGTTTGATGTGGATAGCCCTTTACCCTCTAAATACTGTATGTATTTTTAATGGACTGGTCCAGGGGTGTTAAACATGTGGCTGGGGGCCAAAATCTGACCACCAGGGTGTCCAAGTTTTTCTCAGTGAATTTACAGCTTTCTTTCTAGTAAATTTCTGACTTTTTCTACTGATTAAAATTGTTAATGTAAATTTGAGGCATTTTTCTCCTTAGGATGAAACTTTTTTCCCCTCATCAGTTTTCGATTCTTTCTCTTCTTCTTGTCTGCTGAAAACAGGTAGTGTCCATTTAAGTTCAATCCATCAGCAACTACTAATGACATAGTGCAGCCTGAAGGGATGTCCCAATTGATATGGGCCATTTGCAGTCCTAAAGGGCCACGGGGTAGGGGGAAGGGTACAAATGAGAATTGGGACAGACCCCAATCTACATGTACTTCACTCTCATATTGAAAATATTTTTTCCATTGTTTTACAGTATTTACTGCTGTTCATAAATAATTATGCCTTGGTGAAACAGAGGCATACAGTAATCAGTTAGTGCATCTGTTTGTGGCTGTGTGGGTGTGTGTATCTGTCTGTCTGTCCGCCTCTCTGTTTCAGCTTGCCTGGTCAAAATTAAGGGGAACTAAAGGCTTATATCATTGTATCGCCATATTTTCTTGACTTTTAATTTGCCAGAATTGCGAGATAAGGATTTGTTTTTAAAATAAACACAAATTTAACTCATCATTTCTGTCAATGCAGCAGCAAAAACATGAAATGTAATAACTATGCCGGGCCAGTACAGGTCGGAGTGCCACTTTTTTACAGCCGCCCATGCTACCATGCCACAGGCACCGAGGCACAGCACCTTGGTGCTTTTTATTAGACAGTGTTTCTATTTTTTATGTATGTAGTATTGTAGAGGGTGCGAAGGAAAGGATGTGGAGGCGAGGCACGAGCGTAGGTCAGCACAGATTCTTTATTGACCCTCTAACATGAACACAGCTTGTTGACCCCAGCGTTGCCGCTGGGACCCTCTTGGATGGTCTTGAGAGTAGAGCGTAGAGAGAGAGAGCTGAGAGTGAAACAAGCTCTTTTATGCCGTGATACAGAGAATGCATGGCACATTAGCATATCAGTTGTCATCTAATACACATCGGTCAATACACATGATTAGCATGACATTGGTTAGCTCGAGGACGCATGCATACAGTCCCGTCTGACTGCTTCCTGTGGTTCCCTGTCCACATGTAAATTGTCCTCTGCTTCTTCCAGCCCTGCTGCTGGGTGTGAAGAATGTTCCAGAGGAATGTCCTCTCGCTGTGTTTAGTGTCACCACAGTATAAGGGTCATTTACATTTAAAAAGGTTGTAAATTTATTTCAAGTAAATTTTAGCATGCAATAGTCAAATTCAATCATATTAAACATAATTTTCCAACCATAGAACTGTGGCTAGTGGAAAGGCTGAATGGATCACTAGCCACAGTAGCTGGTGAGCAAAAAAGTTAATGTCAAGCTCTGATTACTTTTCATATTGTTAGGAAGGAGTTAGCTAAGACAGCTAGTAGCAGATATTGCATTGTCAGTCAACCACTGTGCGCTGTTTGAATTTGAGAGAAAGAAGCTCTTGTTGTTTTGGTGTAAGCAAAATATTAAAGCCAAGCTTATAGTGTGTGAGCTGGGGAAGGGGGGGGGGGGGGGGGGTGGACACTGTGTCCCGCCTGTGTCAGACGTCAGCATGGATGACGTTGGGCGGTGCTGTTATCATGTATATATTGCAGTGTGTGTGAAATAAAGTGTTCGTTGTTTGCTGCAAGACAGCTCACGGCTCACTCTTTTCAGACATAACATTTGGCAACGAGAGTTAAACCATGGGAGCGTGCGTGGGGCCACCATGACCGTTTCTGGAAACCCCAGGTGAGCAACTTACACCGCGGCACTGCTGAGTCGACTCGTTTATCGCCTATGTCGACGTGGCTGGTCTGGGTGATGCTGACAACGAGAAGCAGAAGAATATACTGATTCACAGCCTAGGTGAGGAAGGACAACGTTTGCTCTGAACTCTGGGCCAGACGGAATCTTTCGGCGACTGAGTGAGCCTAATGGACAAATTTTATGGCGAAAAGTGCAACGTTATGGCACGAAGATGCAGATTTTTTGACCGCCATCAAAGAGTGGGTGAGTCAACTCAACATTATGCCACGGAGCTCCGAAGCTTAGCGAGCACATGCGCCTTCAGGCCTTTGGAGGATGAGCTAGTCCATGACAAGCTAATGTATGGAACGAACAACGTGTGGCTATAAGAAAAGCTATTGCTAACCACGGACGATTTCAAGCTAAGCTAAGTAACAAGGATGGCAGGCCAGATGGAAACAGCCACCCAGCTAGCAGAACAGCTAACAGCTAATAGCCGACTAGCCTCCCAGACGACCCCACAGGAATAGGCCATTAACAACACCGCTAGCCGCTTTGAATGGATACATTCACGGAGCAGCCCATGGAAATGGAACAAGGTGCAGACAAACAAATGCAGGAGAGTGGGCGCTGTGCACTGGCTGCAGATCGTCTAAACACCAAACAAGCTTGCTCACCTGCCCTGCTAAAGGGAAGAAATGCTACTGCTGCAAATGAGCTAACCATTTGGCCAGAGTTTCTCACTCAGCTCCCGTGAAGACTTATGCCCACACACTGGACTTAGCCACGGTATGTGTAGCGGGCGCTAAGAATTGACCGCTCAAATGGCATGTCGTCCAACTGGATGGAGTCGACATGCCGCTTCTGGTGGATTCAGGTGTTGCACGGTCCCTACTAACCGTGGCTATGGTAGGAAAACTCTTTCCCAAAAAGACCATTACTGCAAAGGCAGAAAACATGTTTGGTTATGGGCATGTAAGAATCGGCATGGTGGGAAAAGTCGACTTTTCAGTGACTTGTGGCCCAAAAATGATCCTGTCATTCACCTTTCAAGTAACGCGCCAAGGGCTGACCTGCTGGGAATTGACCTGTTAGGCGAGTTGGGGTTTTCCATCACAGACTCAACTGACATAACGCACGGCTCAGGAGACGCACACACACACAGGCTCAGAGTAGTTCAAACAGTTTATTAACAACAGGCGTGAATGAGTGCGTGTCTGCGGGATGTAAATGTGTTGGTGGCGGCGTTCTGCTTCAGACACAGAGGCAGGTGACCGTACAGCCGGGCAACCCTATGGAGAAAGCACAGGGAGAGGGTGACGGGCATACACCAACACAGGAGGGATTACGGCAAGAGGAGGACTTACTTGGATGGTCAGGATAGCTGGCACAGCAAGGGGCGAAACCCGGGAGACAGCCACCTGGAGAGCTCGGTGCAGCAGCGAGGAATGGGCGTTGGAATGAAGACGTCCGCCGCCGGGAAATCCACCTGTGCACAGGGGAGCAGACTGGAGAGAGGAGGTAAGGCTTCTTACCCAAATAATTGTGCTGAAGATTGTAGATGACTCACAAAGGTGAGGAACGAAGTCTGACGGCTTCAGGCCGAAGCTCCGGGCGAGACGGCCTTTATCCCTTGCCGCTGATGATGATCAGGTGCGTGAGCAGGTGGCGCCGCTGATGAATGGCGCGGCGTGACAGTACTCCCCCCTCTAGCAGCGCCTCCTGGCGATGGCTTATCCGGGTGCGCTCGGTGGAAGTCCGCGATGAGCGATGGGTCCAACACGAACGACGGGGGCACCCACTGTCGATGCTCGGGCCCATAGTCCTCCCAGTCCCCCAAGTATTGCAACCCACGACCCCGGCGCCGGGAGTCCAGGATGGAGGAGACGGACCAGGCCGGATGGCCACCAATCATCCGGGGCGCGGGTTGCGCTGCAGGAGGAGGGCAAAGGGGGTCGGTGACTGCCAGCTTCACCTTTGACACGTGGAATGTGGGATGGATGCGGAGGGAGGGG
Source organism: Pholidichthys leucotaenia (assembly GCA_020510985.1). Classification (NCBI taxonomy): domain Eukaryota; kingdom Metazoa; phylum Chordata; class Actinopteri; order Cichliformes; family Pholidichthyidae; genus Pholidichthys; species Pholidichthys leucotaenia. The sequence continues at coordinate 350,713,420 of CM035838.1, forward strand.
GGAATAGCCACGCGCACAGCCACCGGGTTGATGATCCGGGTGATGGGATAGGGACCCATGAACCGCTGTGCCAGCTTCCTCCTCTCGCCCTTCAATGTAACGTCCTGGGTAGACACATAAACTCGTTGCCCAACTCTGTACGCCGGGGCAGGTCGTCTGTGCCGGTCCGCCACGGTCCTGTTGCGCTCCGCTGTGCGTAAAAGCGCATGACGCGCGGCAGCCCAGATGGAGCGGAACTGCCTGAGATGCGCCCTAACTGAGGGGACAGTTA